>CM053792.1:863750579-864363079 GCA_028749045.1 Cupressus sempervirens | reverse complement strand
GATGGATAGTTACAAGCTAGGTAGTTGGGTGTGAAAGGAATTGAAGCACGTTCACAATGGTAATTGAAGGGACAAATGTATGAAGATTCAACAGCCTACTCGACTTATTTTATTGTATATTTCAAGCAAAATTTTGAAGTACAAATGTAGGCATGGTAATGGAATCGTATACCATAAATCTTGACCAGGATTGCTATGAAATTTCTTTCTTAATTTAAATCATCCATGCATATGACAATCCCTCTCAAAAAGGTAATGATTTCCTTTGCAATATTTAACTTAAGCTGAAGATTTTCTTTGATTTTGTGCCAAATATGAGTATTTTAGAGTTTCATTGAAATAGTTTGTTTGTAGAAAGCATGTTAGTTTTTAATCATGCTACTTTGAGAGACAAAAACTTCATTTGCATAATGATAGTGAAGGTTCTTTAAAGCATACTGCCATTAATTTGGTTCTATAGTTTATTCTGTGTATCTAGCTCTATCTCTTTGCCCCTTTTGATTTACTTTTGATTGAAATATGAATGTGCTCTTGTTTCCCAAATACAATTTCCTAACATTCTGTAAAAGTCAACATTATTTCACATTTTTTTCTTCTAGATTTGTAAATCAACATTTTTTATCAATGCAAAAGTCATATCCTAAGATTACTTTATTCATTTATATATATGTGATATTTGAAGAATACAAATATAAACAAATTTATGCATACTTAGTTTGGTATGAACAATTTCAATTGAATGCAATGATAATTGCTTGTGTAAATTCAAGGCATGAATGATTAATTTAATTTAGTAGAAGTACTATGCAAGTGTGTATGTATGCATGTAAATCAGTTCACATAGTAAACTGATATACATATGTACATGCACATATGCATACAATCATCATAATCAATTATCTTTGAATCTAACCAAAGCTGCTATATATAAACAAGAGATACATGTTTAGAAGGAAAAAAAAAAACATTCCCCTTGAAGAAAATCACAAAACAAGGGCACCGAGATCATGAGGGCATGAAATGACAACAAAATGCAATCACCACAAGGGAACAGCAACAAAATCCTAGATCTCCACTGATCTCCACCAACGTTCATAGCTCTCCACCCTCTTTCATGCACAGCTCTCCACAATCAATTAGAACAAATGGGTAATGATTAATGTCATGTTTTTTTTCTTTTTGGTTTATAATCCATAATCCACAAGATCTCTCTATATACATACATACATACATACATACATACATACATATACATATATATATATATATATATATATATATATATATATATATATATGTACATACATATATACATACATACATGAAAACAACAATGTACTTTCTAAGAGTTTACAATTGTTCAACAAAATTAATGTTTTACAAGAAAATACACCTATGCCAGATTTATAGCACACTGCAAAATTGATTTTAGATAAGGTAGTTGCAGATATTTAGAAGTTTGATAATCAAAATTTAAGGCATGAGAGAGAAGGAGAAGGAGCAACTTTAGAAAGAGAAGGAGAAGGAGTAAATTTAGAAAGAGATTGCACAAAAGAAACCACAACTAGAAAACATAAAGGATATTATGGGAGCCACTGGATAGAATCTAGGAACGTGTTGCAGTAGGTACTATGACAATGGAAATATCGGTTAAATTGGTCTAGTTGCTGATCAGTTGGGTTGATTACTTCATTATTATATGATCCAATGGTAATATTAGTTATTATTTTGACATACATGAAAACATTATTATTATTCATTATTATATATACATACATACATGAAAATAATAATGCACTTTCTAAGAGTTTACAATTGTTCAACAAAATTAATATTTTACAAGAAAATGCTCTTGAAGAATTGTTAGCTCAGAAGCAAGAACATGGTGTTGAAATTATACAGAAAGTGCTTGACATGAGAGGTCCGCAAGTGAGGGTGTTGACCATCATGAAAAATTGAATGCTAAAATGAAATCTATCGATGATAAAACACCTATGCCAAAGTTACAACACAATGTGAAGTTAATTTTAGATAAAGCAGAGACAAATATTCAAAAGTTTGATAATCAAAATTTAAGGCACAAGAGCAAAGGAGAAGGAGCGACTTTAGAAAGAGACTACATGACATAACCAACAACTAGACAACATAGAGGATATTATGGGAGCCATTGGATAGAATCTAGGAAAGTGTTGTGGTAGGTACTATGAAATTGGAATCACTAGCAAGTGTCTTTGAGAATTTACAACCCAAATATCAAATGCTTATAATAGTGTTTCAAGGTTGGGAACCACTTCAACATCCTATGCATGGTTTAGAGGTAATGTCATTATGGAAAAGGCCTCTACAAGAGAATGAGCCTTGTGATTATGGCATTTACACAAAAGTAGAACTTGCTTCTTTAACTCCTTACACTCAACTCTTCACTAAAGTTATTCTTCAATTCCTTGCATATGCAATTTTATCACCTTGGAAAACTATATTTGATCCTACTAGCTAGGAACAATTGATTGTTTTTTTTATTGTACCTAATATGATGATAGTTCTACATGAATTTGTAATCAACCTAGTTAATCAGCGACTAGACCCATTTAACTGGGTTACAAATTGTTTCTTTCTAAAAATATCTTCTATGATATGTTTTTGTAAGATTTCTTGAAAAATCTACCCATTTTCCTAGTCTACATTATTTTTGTGGAGGATCTTGAGGTAAGTCGATTAGTAAGGGTTGAGTGAGTTTTATTTTTTTATTATTTGGATTCTAGAATGTGTATGCAGATGAATTAATTTTTTTGTTGTGCTAAGATGTAATAAGCACCTTAAAAATGATCTTTAAATATATATATGTTTAGAAGGAAATACAAAGAGATACATGTTTAGAAGGAAAAGAAATGAACATTTACATAGCTCCCTTGAGGAAAATCATAGAGCTTGGGCATGGAGATCACAATGGCATGACATGGCAAAAAAATCACAGAGAAAGGACATGACATGACAACAAAATCATAGAGCAAGGGCATGGAGATTACAAGGGCATGACATGGGAAAAAAATTACAGAGGAAGGGCACAAAAATGAAATTGTAGAGAAAGGTCATGACAACGAAATGCAGAGATCACAAGGACATTGCAACCAAATCATAGAGGAAGGGCACAATAATAAAATGCAAAGATACATACCAACAGAATCGCACATAAAGGGCAGAACAAAAAAATGAAGAGATCACAACACTGAAATGCACCAATGACAAAGGCACAACAATATTTAGAGCTCCCCAGCCTCATTTGGAGCTGTCTAGCCTCCTTTGCATGCAGCTCTCCATAATTGAAACAAATGGGGAATGATTTATGTTGTATTATTTTGTGTTTACACTGACACAAGCATCACAATTATGACACCGACATTGGTACTGCAATGGCATTAGGGACAATTGCAAAAAAATATGAAAATGACCACAAATTACACCATCATCACAAATTGTCCTAGTAAATTAATCTCAAATATTGTAGTATGTTATGGTTTTATGGATATGGATCTCTTAAGAACTGAAAAGTTGTATTTGTACATTTGGACTTTGGATAACTGATTCACCCCCCTCCTAGTTATTCTAAAGAATTCCAACAATAAAACCTACACCAATGTGTTTGTCTCATAATTAGCTTTCTGATGGTATCTCATTTTCCCAATTTCAATACCATATGCTCAAGATATTGCAAAACAACAAGAAGTAGGTATAGAAGGCAAAAAAAATCATAAACTCCCCTAAGAAAATAAAATTTTGCCCCTGGTTACAATGGGACCACCTGCTAGGTAGGGAGGGGATTGGGGGTTGGGGGCTCATGAGTGGTGTGACGATTGTGTGGCCATGAAGCTGAGCTCAGGTGGAGGTTAGGCAATGCATTGACAAGCAAAGGGTAGGTGGGGCATCAACAGCTCCTCAGAGGTTTCGTGATTGCTTTGTGATGGTAGGCATAGCTCACAATGGCAACATTTTTTCTAAAACATACTGCATTTTTTTATTTTTCAATGAAATAAGTCACATTGAAATGTGTGCCAATGGCCATACGTCCCTCGTATGCAATTTGTTTGTGCCTCTCCTGCCAACTGTGGCCAAAATCAAAGTGCTTTATATGAAAATAAGGGTTTTGGTGTCCTCTGATTCCAACCATGAGGTTTGTTTGGACTCAAAGTGCTATGAATTTTAAAGACTCCCTATTTCCACAATAGATGCCCAAAAAATTCCAGATCTGATCCAACAAACCCTTGATCTTTATCCCTTTAAATTTTTTGAACAAGTTGCAACAGATCTAGCTTTGATACCATGTTAGATTTGATAAAAAAACAAATCTTCTAAGGCCAAGAAACTTGCATGCAAAAAACCTATTAGAAAAAGGGAGAGAGAAGAAAAGTACAAGGGGTTTACTTTAACAATATCCAAGATTGAACTATTAGCCAAAAGAATGAATGAAATATACAATTGATCAATCCTTATAGAAGGAGATCATAAAACCTAAAAGGGAAACCTTAAGAGGTAAAATACATTTAATAATTAATATTTAATTGTTAAATGAGAATGCATGTACATAAAAGGAAATCTTAAGAAGGGAGTAAAGGTAAATCAATAAAATGAAATAAAATGGATCCTTTACTCTAACAGTAATTAATATTTGTATTTTTAAAATACATAAATATTTAAAATATTTTTTCAATTAAATCTAATGTAAAAATTAAAATTAAATTTAAAATGTATATAAATTATAAGTATTAATAAATAATAATTTTCTTAAGATAATAAAGATTTTAAATATATTTAAATTCATTGAAAACTTATTAGTTACATATAAATAATAATATTATTACAATTTCTTTATATGATTTAAGTATTAAAATAAATAAACAAAAAAAATTCAAGAATTTTAATTTATTATAAAAAAAATTATTTATTATACGATAATATGATATTTAGTAAAAAATTAAAATTTTAAAATAAATTTTAAAAAATAAATAAATAAACAAATATAAGTAAAACAAAAATAATAAAATATGTTTGAAAAGTTCAAATAAAATAAATTGTATATATATATATATATATCTATATATATATATATATATATATATATATATATATATATATATATATATATATATATATATATAAACCCTTATTGTAGCAAAATACTACCCATGAACATATTTGAATGATAATTATAGTTGAGTTTATGATCTAAACATATTTGATCTTATATAATAATCCTAATTAATTTGTAACTACAACATATTTAAATCTAACCCTAACTGCTCATAAAAATGATTAAATGCTAGCTCTAATTGAGTCTCTAGCATAACCATAATTTACATATATTGATAACTTTACTTCAACTTTATCATAAGTGTTAGTAAACTATATAAAAATGACCATAATCCTAGTTAACCCATAACCATAACCATAACTAAACCTCAATCATTATCCTAGTGTACAAAACATTGTTCATAATTTTAACCATTAGTGAACTCCATCCCTAATTAAACCATAACTCTATTTAAATCCAAAATCTAAGTTAATATAATCTTAAATTAGTTTGGTTTAGGTCTATGCTTCAATTTGGCATAGTATTAGGCTTATGGCTCAAATGTATGAAAGTGTGAGAATTTTTTTTTATCATAAAAATATTGATTTAAGCTAATTTTTTGGTTCATTCCTCCTTGCTTGTGTTCCAACGATGGTTGTGAGACTTTATAGTCTCTAACAAACAAAAGCTTAGGGTGCATGTTTGGGTTGAGTTCTCTAGTCTACCCTTGCCTTGTTGGTCATTTATTGAGTCCATTGCCAATACTCTTGGCAAAGTTGTTACTAAGGAACACGAGAAGTTTTTTAATGCTTGCCCTCATAAATGTGTTTGCATTGAGGTTGATCTCTCCTAGAATCTCAAGGATTCTATAGAGATTCAAGTTGGTTCCCACACCTTCTCTCAAAAGGTCCTCTATTTAAACCTACCCAACACCTATTATAGGTGTCAATCGGTTGAACATAAGATTGGTGATTGCCCTTTGGTAGTACCTAGGGTTAAAACCCTACCCAAGGATGCTCCTATTAAACCAGTGAAAGAAAAAACAAGGAGGAATGGACCACTGTTGGGTGCAAAGGCAAGGCTTCCTCAGTTCCCAATAAGACATATGTTGTTGCAGTCTCCATTCCTCCTATTTAGATAGGAGCACAAACCTTAGCCATTGCAAGGTTAATGATAGTTTCACCAAAGTCAAATCCTGTTGTTTCATAGGTTTCACCCCCTATTGTTTCAAACGGGATCAAGGTGGTTGTGAGGGCTACCACTCCTATAGTGTTCCACACTCTACTTGCCACATCTTCCATTATGATACAAAAAGTAGAATGTTCTTGCAGTCCTCCTAGGCGTGCTAAGAAACCAGAAGAGAAGTGACGAGCTATCATTCTAGGAGAGTTTCCTTCTGTTTTTACCCAAGTTTCTAATTTTTTACAAAATAGATACTCCTCTCTCAAGGACAAAGAAGATATGGAGGATTTTTCATGAATTTTTTATCATGGAATGTACAAGGTCTCATAGACCTCTCTAGAAAGAACTATGTTAGGGATACCCATCATAGACTTGGAAATTTAGATTTCCTTTTCACGCAAGAGGTTAAAATATCTAGTTGCATGCTTTCTTCTACATGTTTCATCATTTGGCTAGATGACATTATGTGTTTGTCTTAGAATGAAACTAGTAGAGGTGGTGTAGTTACTCTCCTATCACCCTATCTTCATTCTATTATTATTTCGCATGGTTCTAACCCCATGCACATAATTATTTGGATTTTTCTTTCCATCAATAATCATTCCTTTGGTATAGTTAATGTTTATGCTTCCAATGATGCTATGGAAAGATCTCAACTTTGGTGTTGGATGGTTGACAACTTTCCTCTTGCTACTTGGGTGATATGTGGTGATTCTAATATGGTTGAGCTAGCTTCTAACAAAGGAGACATTTTTCCTTTTCACTGGACAACTGGGGAAAAGGAAGTGTGCTACTACATGCGCATTAAATTGGACCTGTTTGATTCCAATACTAACCACCACCAATAGAGTGGGGTTTGACACACTTGGTCTAATTTTTGAACTAGCTCTGATAGTATATTAAATCTCGATTGTGTTATAATTACTACACAATCTTTTTTTTCTTTTTTTGAGGATCAAGAGTTACCTATCATTCCTCTATCAGATGTGATGTCTTCAGACCACTATCCCATTTATTTTTCTATTTCTTAGAAAATAGCTTCTAACGAGATGTCAAAACAAAAAATTTCTACAACACATCGATGCTGATGCATTCTTCTGATATTTCTTACATCCTACATGTCTAGAATTTAGAGTCACACCCTCACTCTTAAACTGGTTGGATTCAATGGTGGAATGATGTTATTACCAGACCGCTAGATTTTTTCATATCTATGGGAGGCAGTTGGTAGTTTTCAAAAAAAGGTTTTATGAAGCCTATACCAAGGCCCTCAAGATGGCTTCTAAAGCTCTTAACCTTAACCCATTTGATGCTAATTTACAAATCCAACTTGCCAAGCTTCACCATGATAAATAGATTATCAATAACTATGCTTCTCGGTGGGCCCAAATCAAAGCTTGCCTCCATTGGTTGGAGGTTGGGGATAAAGCTTCTAAAGAATTCTTTCAAGCTCTCAGAGCCTGCCATACCAAAGTTTGGATTAAAAAAATTAAAGAGGTCAATACTATTCCCTCCAATCTCCTTGACATCCTGCAAGCTTTTATGCATCATTATGAAAATGTTTTTGCTTTGCAGGGAAATTTGATTGCTCAGGAGGAGGCTCTTAGAAAGTGCATTTCTATTATTCCAAACCACCTAGTGGTCAAGAAACAAGATTTATGTGAGCAAATTCTCACCATCAGAGACCAAAAAAAGGTTATCTTTTCTATGGCAGATGACAAGCCCCTTGGGTGTGATGGGTTCCCTTGTGAATTTTACAAATACCTTTGGGAGTCTATAGGTCAAGACCTACACAAGGTCTATCTTGAAGCTTAGCATGCTAAGAGCCTAGATCCATTATTAATAAAGGAAACATTAAAGTCATACATAAATCTAGTGACCTTGAGGATATTTGCAACTAGTGGCCCATCACCTTGTTGAATCTGTCATACAAGATCATTGCTAAGGTGTTATCTCTTAAGATTAGACATCTCCTTCCTTAATTGTAGCTAGAGCAAACTAGTCTTATTAAGTCTAGGTATATTCTTGAAAACATCATTGTTGTTTGGGAAGGCATGGAATTGGGCTCGCAAATCCAATCAATAGACTTTGTTATTCAAAATTGTTTTTGCCAAAGCTTATGATCGAATTGAATGGCCTTTTATTTTGGCTATGCTTCAAGCTTTGGGGTTTGACCCTAACTTTCTTTAGCTTATGGAGATGCTATTTGGAGATGATAATGCTTGTATTACCATTAAAATTTCTCAATTTGAAGCCTTTGGGCTCTTTCAATCTATCCGATAGGGTTTCTCAAGTTTTATTCGTGGAATTTTTTTGCCTGAATCTTCTTCCCATCTTGTCAATGGACACTTTGCTAATGATTATTTTTTCACTCTTTTGGAGGATGAGGAGAAGATTTTCAATGCTTGGTCACCTTTTATCAATCTTTTGGTTTGGATATTCAATGGCACAAGATGATCTGTTATAGGATATATTTTCTTCTAGCACCACCGTAGCTTATTCAATTTGAGTGGAAATTGGTCACTTATGGGGAGATCTTCTGCTTTCTGAGCATTCCCTTTTCTTTTCAAGCTTCACCAGTGGACTTGTGGAATGTTGTGCTCATGAAAATTGAAAAAAAGCTTGATGATTGGCTTACTAAATCTCTTCCTCTTGTAGAGAAACTCTAGATTTTCTCAAAGGTGTTGGCAACTAATCATGTTTATTACTCCTTGTGTTGGGCTCCTTCTAAAGCCTTGTATCTTAAGTTGGAATGCTTACTCCATGACTTTATTTGGGTGTCTGGTTGTGATCATCATGGCTTTCACTAAGTTGCCTGGGATTTTTTTGTCTCCCCAAAGAGTCTTGAGGTCACACTTTGTGCTAAGTGGATTATTCGTGCTATCACTAGTGATTAATCTTGGAAAGTGTTGGTTTGGTACTACATTTCTTGTAGATTTCCTATCAATAGGCCTACATGGAAGGGGATCAGCTTTCAAACCCTTCTTGTCATGTGGGAACCTATTCATATCTATGGCTCTTTTGTTACCAAGAGCATATGGAAAGCTTGGGAAGCTGTCAAGCCTTGTCTTTTCTAGACTGGTGATGGGTTTCATGATGAACCTTTGGTGGTCCCAAGGTTTTGTAGGTATTGGAAAAGGATGATATAAACCTACATTAGATGATGTACCTTTGGCTCTTTGGAAAATTAAACAAATTTCCACATACCTATTGACTTCATTCTATAATCCAGGTCAATAGTAGAACCTTACAACTTGTTCCAATAACTTATCTACCCCAAAATGTCCTCCAAGGGGCCCATTATGTTATTCCTTGATGATATTTTCCCTCATAGATGACTTAGGTATACATAACCTATTGTCCTTAAACAACAAACCATCTTGTAAAACATAATCAACAAATTCACCATGAAATGTGTTAAAATATTCCAAACAAATCTTGTAGGCCTCTCCAAAATCTAAATCCTCTTTATATAGATCTTTGATCTGCTCCAATCCCACACTTTATAGTTTGACTTCTTGGACTTCTAATACCCTCCTACTGAAAGCATCTGCCACTTTGTTGGTTGTTTCCTTTTTTATCCTTGATTGAAAATGTAAATGCTTGAACCTACTCCACCCACTTAACATGTCTATGGTTGAGTTTATCTTTGCTATTTAGGAAACTAAGGGCATGATTATCAGTATACACTATGAATACCTTGGGCATGAGATAGTGTTTCCATTTTTTTTAATGCTTGAACCATGGAGTACAGTTCAAGGTCATAGGTAGAATATTTTGGTTTTGTCTCATTCAATTTTTTTGAAAAAATGCAATGGGATGATTTTTTTGGCTAAGAATTGCTCCTATGGAATATTTGCTAGCATCACACTCCATAGTAAAACCTTTGTTTTTTATTAGGTAAAACAAGTTTTACAGGGATCTTGAAACCCAAAGGTTTACAGCAAAAAGAGCGAGAAGAAACAGACTAAACAAACAAAAAATGGCTACAAAAGGCCGGAGACAAAAGAAGGCCCGAAGCCAAAGAACAAAGGCCAGAGACAAAAAAGAAAAGCTAGGCGAACAGGCTAGTGGCCATCCATGTCCATGGCCTGTAGGGTTTCTACAACATCATTGTCCTTCTGACTGGCCACGCCCTCCTGAATCCTGGTAGGAGTGTTCATCTAGTAAAACCTTTGTTAAAATTAGGTAGCATTAAGGTAGATAACTTTGCCACATTCTTCTTCAAAAATTGAAAACTCTTCTCTGAATGTTTAGTCCACCTAGACTGACATTTGACTCCTCCTTTTATGGTATCAAGTATAGGAGCTACTATCTCACTTAAACCTTTAATAAATTTCCTATGGAAGGTAGCTAGGCCATGAAAAATTCTAATGTCCCCTACTAGAATAGCTTCTGCCTTACTCGGATCCATTTTTAAGCATCCTTTGGAAATCACAAAACCAAGATACACTAATTCAGATTTAAAGAACTAAAACTTTTCTAAATTAATAAGTAGCTTCTCCTCACGCAACGTTTTCATCACCATTCCAAGATGTTCCAAGAATTCTTCTCTATTCCTACTAAAGATCAAAATATCATCTAAATATACTATAGAAAATTTGCCAATAAATTGTACCAAAACTTTATTCATTAATCTCATGAATGTGCTAGGTGCATTGCTCAAGCCAAATGGTATCACTAGCCACTCCTATAGTCCCTCATTAGTCTTAACGGCTATTTTCCATTCATTTCCTTGTCTAATCCTAATTTGGCGATATCCTAATTTCAAATGCAATATAGAATAAATATATGACTCTCATAGATAATCCATTAGATCTTCAATTCTAGGCATGGGAAACCTATAGCTGATTGTGATCTTGTTAATTTGCCTTGAATCAACATAAAGTCTCCACTTACCATCTTTCTTAGGTTCTAGCACTGATGGGCATACACATGGACTCAAACTTTTCCTTACCAACCCTTTATTTAGAAAATCTACAACTTGTCTACTTACTTTTACATTCTATTGTGGGGTGAGCTTGTAGGTAGGCTTGTTGGGAAAGGTTGCACCAGGCACTAAGTCAATGTGATGATTGACGCTTCTAACTAGTGGTAAAGATTTTGGTTTCTCCTCTGCAACTATGGAAGGTTACTATTTTAATAATTCTCCCAACTCTACAGGTATTGGTTCTTGCTTTTTGACTTCCTCTTTTGGCTTAGCAAATAGAGCATATCCCTAAAAATCATCCTCTTTAGTTAGTTGTAGAAAATATTTACCCTTGATTAGTTTGACTAAATTATCAACCTAGTCTTTCACCATATGATCAAGTAAAGGTTCCATCTTAAATTGTCTCCCATTCTTCTCTATCAGATATGTGTTTTTCTCACCATTATGTTGTGCCCTTACATCAAACTACCATGGTCTTTGTAGGATTAAATGAGAACCATCCATACGAATGATCTCACATAGTACCTTATCTTTGTACTCTCCAAGTTCAAACTCTACCCATGCTTGTTCTTCAACTATATAACTATGGTTCTTGTTTAACCATGAGATTTTATGGGAAGCCACATGAGGTAACCTCTTAAGCTTGAACTTTTCTGCCATCTCTAGGGATACAACATTTTATGTTGATCTAGAGTCCACAATTTTCCATAAGCCTTGCCTTGAGTTCTCAAAAAATATTTTTGTTGTGGTGGCTCCATTTTCAAAGGTACTTTCAGCATAGTTCTTAACATCATACTTTCCCCATCAAACACTGGTGCTGCAATCCCAACCTGTGTGGAACTACTACTGCAACATGACTCATTAGTCCTTATTATCTGATTTCTCCAATCTCTATTTTGATTAGAGGAATTTTTGTTCTTAAGTGGTCATTGAGCCATTGTGTGACTTGTCTGCCCACACGAGTAATACTTGATGGATTCTTGACCCCTACTCTATCCACCTTCATAACTTTTTCCTCTATTGAATGACCTCCTCTACCCCCTAAATCCTTGGTTTCCTCTTTGTGAACTTTCACCCCTATTGCTACTTTCACCATTTTACTAATTGTATTCTGGTCTCCTTTGGAAATTTTCTCTTCCCCTTTCCTGACTAGTTCTTCCACCTCTACCCCTACAAGAGTTTTCTTGTCTCCTCTTTATCTTCTCTTCCTTTTACCACCAATTGGAAACACTTTGCTATTGTGTTTGGGCATAGAATGACAACTTCCTCCTAAATGTTATATCTTAGGCTAGTTAAATACCTGGCCACCTTCACACTATCTAGCTCCACCATTCTTGATCAGATGCAAAGCATATGAAACTCCTCTATGTATGTAGTTATAGTTAGCCTCCTTTGCCTTAGATTTTGTCTCCTCATGTGCAATTGGACTTCATAGTCCTCTGGAATATAGGTATTTGTGATCATGTTAGACATTACCTCCCAAGAGGTAATCTTGTTCTTGCTTTCCTTGACTCTTTATTCCTGAATAAAATTCCACCAAGTGTTGCCCCTTTCATCCTTGACTGAGCTAGCCTCACCCTCTTCCCTTTTGAAATTCCATCACATGAAAAGTCACTCTCAAGAGCCTCCATCCAATCCATAATAGCATCTATTTCCATCCTACCTCCAAAAATGGGATTATCAATTGATTTTCTCACAAAAGTCTCTAGAAATTTTACAAATGTTGCGTGGTTTGTTGGCATGTTATTGTACTCATCATCAACATATTGTTCTTCCTCATCTATCTCTTCTTCAACTTTATTGAGGTCTTCCTCAATCTTCTCAGTAGCTCTCTCTACTACTACTATCTTGCTTTCCAACTACAACAACCTATCTTTCAACTTCTAATTCTCATCCTTCTACTCTTGTAATTCCTTGGCCAATTCTACATTTGTCACCATTTTGTCTATCCCTGATGTAGAACACTGATCAAGTGCACACATTCAACCGCAAGCTCTAAGTTGAGCTTTGATACCACTTATGATGCAAGTAAGTAGGTAAAAAATCCCCAAAGATAAACAAATATCCCTATGAATACCTACTCAAGCCTAGGGTGGATGTGAAATGGTCTTTTTGTTTCACTCACCAACTTTGCACCATCAACTCACCCTATCTTCCAAATAGTCTATAATACTCCCCAAGTAGGAACCACACATACACCTCACTTTACCTAAATCCTCTAGGATCTTAAGCTTCCATACAACCTAACATATATGTAAGAATTTGGTATAGCTCTAATGCCATGTAAGAATTTTTCTTAGGGAAAAATCACCCAAGACCAAGGAACTCAAGCACAAGCACAATAGTAGACCAAAAGAGTATGATTAGAATAATGATATGCTATGATATTCAATGTGAAAGTACACTAGGAGTGCTTGTATATAAAGGCCTCTAGAATGCTTCTAGAATGCCTAGGAATCAGCAACATGATAAGTCATACAACCAAACACATGTCCACTAGATGTGGGTTATCCTCTAATCAGCATAGGAGTAAGTGTGATAATGAGAGGATAAGCCTACAAAGGTGTAGCACACAAAATTATGTTGTAGACACCATGTGATAAAATAGGAGTGTGAATAACTTTGTTTTCTACATGACATCTCAGTTAATTATGCAAACTCCAATGTTGTAGACACCATGTGTTGAACTAGAGTTGCTTACTCTAGTGTTGTCAAAATGACAACTCATAAGAGTATGCAAACTCCTAAGTGTCTCACCTAAGAAATAATTAAATAATGCATAATAATAAAATAATGCATTGACCTAAGTAAACTTAAGTAAGTGTAAATAGTAAATACTTATTTACACCAACACACCCCCTTAGGTGCAACTTAGGGGAATGCACTTAAGCTTATGAAAGCTAGGATGAAATGCAAGATGGGTCCCGGCTACTAGGCCATGTTAGGTACCCATGTACATAATGCAATGCAATCTCTCATAAAGCAGAGAAAGAGGGAAAGCCTCATGGGAAAAACTCTCCCCCAAAAAGAGAGATGAAAAACAAGATGCATGGATGGATGGAGTAATCAAGACCCCCCCATTATGACATACATCAAGTATATACAAAAGAGAAGAAGGAAAAAACTCCATAAGATGAAAAAGTCCTCCCCATAAAAGAGAAGAAGAAGGAGACAAGGTAGTTCCCCCCCCCCCCCCCCCCCCCCGAAATGAAGAGTGTCGATCAATGATAGTTTCTCCAATGTAGAAGTTGATCCATAACTGCTGAATAATGTTCCTTCCCTTTGGAAGAAACAATGCTAGAGGTATTTGTGAGATGCTTTCCCTATGTGTAGAAAGAATTCTGATGATGTATGGTGTCTCTGAAACCTGTTCAACTGTCCTTGTGGCAATGCTGATGGTTGCTCCTTCCAATACTACTAAAAAGAATGAGTGCAAATCTAGCAAAGATGGATGTAAAGCCTATCCCAAAGAACAAACTGTCTCCTTGAATGACAAAGAGACCTCCTACAATTGTTGTACATAAGAATCCACAATCATATCAACTTGTGAAGATCGATCATGTAGAGAATGGATAGGAGGGTCAAAGTAAGCCCTCATGACAACTAAAAAAGGATTTGCTTCATCAAAGAGAAGTTGTATATCATCAAGAATGTCTCCCAAATCTGCTATGTGTGACTCCACAAAAAAACCTGAAATATTTGTCAAGAAGTCATCACCTAATGTTGGAGATAGAAGACAAAGTGTAAACTACTGTACTAGACCTATCACTATGGCAATGGATGAAGTATTCACCTCAACAAAAAGAAGATAAATATCATCAATAATGTCTCCCACATCTTCAATGTTAGACTCCATGAACAACCTTGTAATGTCTGGAAGGAAGTCGTCCCATGAAGCTGAAGTAGGAAGACATGGTATTTCCTACTGCACAAAATCAGAAGCCTCTATGGCAATAGTAGAAAAAGGAGCATAAGGAAGTGTGATCTCATCTAGAGGTGAAGGAACCATAGCTAAAGTGACTAATGATAGAATGGCTTCTGGAAAAGGAGGAATTGTTGGATCTCCATATTCTTTCTAAAGAACCATCCAAACATCATGAGGAAAACTTGCCATACAAAGAGGAGCAAAAGATTCTTTACTCATGTTGTTATAGATAAAGAAAATAAGAGGATGAAGATGATCTACCCAATTAGGATTAGGTGGCTATATCTTTGAGCAAACATAAGGAAACACTTCATGATGTTCTCTTAGATGATAAATGATTAAGGCACTCCGTATTTTCTGATAGTTCCTTGGTGTCAACTTTGGTCTTAAACCAAACTCACATATGTGACAAGACTCCATGAGATCAATGTATGTACACGCCCCCCAAAATGCAAAAATAATCAATAAACCCCCCCTAATATATGATTTGGCACTTTATATTCAGTGTCATTACGTTAGCCAATTTAGGGCCTATTTTTTAAAGTAGTATTTTTGTCCACAAAACCTATAATCTAATTAAAGATCTAAAAAGTAGACAAAAAAATATTCACTTTCAAAAAAAATAGAACCTAATTATGTGTCCAGATGAGCTCATATGGAGCATTTGAAGTGGCAAAAATTGGGATTTGCGAGTTGTAGAAAAATTTAGGAACAAAGATCTCAAACCACCTACACCAATGTGATCATGAAATTCTACCCCAAAACAAAAAAAAATTGCTCACAAAAAGGAGTCCATATGAGGGAGATATTGTTGTTTGAAAATCACCTCTTTTATTATTTTCCTGAATTGCTGCTATCACACCTCCAAAAATCAAATGGCTCTAGATGTGGCCTCAGATGTCCAATTTGGATGAAAAAAAAATTGATTTGGAGATTTTTTGACCTTCTGAATGTGATGCAAATATCTGATTTACACCAGCAAGCTTCAATATTCACCTGCAAAAATCTCTCCTACTAGCCTGATGGCCAAAAATTTCCTGGAAAATAATGTAGATCCAAAAAATATTATAAAGATGCAGATGAAAAAAATGTAGATCTAAAAATTAAATGTGCAGATCTAAAATGATCATACAAATTTTGTAAATTAGGCCTTTGGGTTGCCAATTTGTGAAAGAAAATGTTGCCTGAATTTTGACTATGGCCCAGTATAGGCGAATTTATAGTCAATTTTTATAGAATTGATGCTCCAGATGCAATGGTGAAGTCCTCTTTGGCTCTAGATGCTCCCAATATCTGTGGATTCTTCAAATCTAGGTCTAGGTGTTGAAGCAAGAATGGTCTCGAATAGCTATGTGAAGAAAAATTCCTCAAGCTCTGATACCATGTAAGAATTTGCCTCAAATTTGACTATTGTACAACAATTTTGAAGCAATACAATGCAAAGAAAGGACCTATTTCTGAAAGTGATATTTCTATCCACACAAGCCTATAATCTAATTGTAGATCTAGAAACTAGACAAAAAAATATTCACTTACAAAAAAATAGAACTTGATTTGGAGTCTAGATGAACCCATACTAAGCATTTGAGGTTGAAAAAATTAGGATTTGTGATTTGTAAAAAAATTCAATAGAGGTCTCAAACATCTTGCACCAATGTGTAGATCATGAAATACTACCCCAAAACAAAACAAAATTGCTCGCAAAAAGGAGTTTGTATGAGGGAGATATCGTTGTTTGAAAATCACTTCTGCAATTATTTTTCCTGAATCACCGTCGTCGTGCCTCCAAAAATTAAATGACTCTAAATTTCACCTTAGATATCTAATTTTGGTGAAACAAAAGTCAATTTGGGGGTTTTTGACCTTCTGAATATAATGCCAATATCTGATTTGCACTAGCAAGCACCAATCTTCACCTACAAAAAATCTCTCCTACTAGCCTGATGGCCAAAAATGTTCCAGATAGAATACACAGATCCGAAAAATAATGTAGAGAAGTTATAGAGACTAAAATAATAAAATATGCAAATCTGAAATGATCATACCAAATTTTCAAATTAGGCCTTCGGGTGCAAGTTTGCAAAAAAAATTGCTTCAATTTTGACTATTACCCAACATGGGTGAATTTATAGTCAACTTTCACCGAATCAACATTTTGGACCTAATGGTGAGGTCCACTTTGCCTCTAGACACTCCTAATGATTGTGATACTCTAAATCTAGGTTGAGATCCTTCGAAAGGTGAGGCAAGAAGATGGTCTGGAATAGCTATGTGAAGAGAAATTCCCTCACCTCTGATACCATGTAAGAATTTTCCTTAGGGAAAAATCATCCAAGATCAAGGAACTCAAGCACAAGCACAACAGTAGACCAACAAGGTATGATCAAAATAACAATATCCAAAATTGATTTATTGTCATTTAATGTTTAGTACTCAATTTGATGTCCAAGTACACCAGGAGTCCCTCTATATAAAGGCCTTTGGAATGCTTCTAGAATGCCTAGAATTCATCATACTGATAACTCTTACAACCAAACACATCCACCAGGAGTGCATTATCCTCCATTAAGCACAGGAGTTAATGTGATGATGAGAGGATAAGCCTACAAAGGTGTAGCACATAAAATAATGTTATAGACACCATGTGCTTAATTAAGAGTGCAAACAATTATGTTGTCTACATAACAACTCAATTAATTATGCAAACTCTAGTGTTGTAGACACCATGCGCTGAATTAGAGTTGCTTACTTATGTGTTGTCAACAAGACAACTCATAAGAGTACTCAAACTCCTAAGTGTCAACCTAAGAAATAATAAAATAATGCATTGACCTAAGTAAACTTAAGTAAGTGTAAATAGTGAATATGTATTTACACCAACAATATCATTCTCCAACCTTCCATAAGGTTAATTGGCCAACTGATAGGTCTAGGGCTTTCTACTACACCAAAATCAAAAGTTACACTAGTAGGCCTAAAAGGGGCTCAATCCTAGTAGCCTTGTTTTACCCAAATTAAAACCGAACTCCAAAAACCTCTACACAACCACCCAAAAAAATTACAAAATCTCTTAACATATGTAAAACATATCTAAATGTCAAATATAGGGTTAAGATCTCAAGTTTAAGGCCTTTTTCCTACCGATCTAGGCTTTTCTTGCATAACAACACTATTTGTATGTTCAGCTACTTAAATCACAATACCAATTGGATTTTATTTTTCATTATCCATTGGCAACATTATATCTAACTTTCCACTGAATCCACACCTTCTAGCACTCATAGAATGGTCTATATGCTTGTTTCTCAGTCTATCAGCACATAACAACATGAAATATAGAAGCCAAAAGTTGTTGGTTCATACACAATCAAAAACCACAAAAAATAATACCATTAGAAATTTTCCATGCATCAATACCCTTCTTTTCACTGAGCACCAAGAGTTCCCACAGTGAGATTGAGAGAAACACAATATTAACATTCAAACCCTATCACAGTCTAGGGTAAACAACAAGTAATGAAAAAATCACAACTAACAATTTATTTACCAAGTTCATATCAATCCATCACTCCTTTCATTTAATAATAAATATAAAAACTTTCCAAAATAAACTTGAACACTTACTATCACCCAAGTGATCAAATAAAGAAAGCTACTACTGACTGTGCACAAATCTACTGCCAAAGATATTTTTTTTTACTCCAAGTCAGTACATGATATTCTCAACAATTAAAAAGAGGAAGGTAAAACAATATATATTTCCCCTAACTTGACCTTACAACTTCATCAACCCATTATCAATCCAAATAAAGCTTTGACTGTTGAACTTCCATATTTTGCAAGAAAAGTTGCATGATAACTTTTTTTTGCAATTTTTATATATTTTAAAAATCATAACACAAGTGTACCAAAACATGAACAAAGTTCATGAAACTCAATATTGTTGATTTTTGGTCAACTCCCCATGTTTGATCACTTATTGGCCACCTTTTGACTTTTCTTGTAACCTTAGCAATCATGAAATCTAGTTGTCAAAAATACACTAAAAGAAAATCTAAACTAACTTGTGTCAACTTGGACACTTATTGATCTTCACATTCTCCTCCTTGGTGTTTGGCCACCTTATTTAGGACCTAGGGCCCCTGCACCAGCCATCTAGAGCATTGCTTTGGCCAAGACTCAAGGTGCTAGTGCTTTGCATTTTTTCAAACACAACATCAAGACCCCTAAAGACCTCTTTTCTAGGGTCTCTATGAGCCTCAAATCATGGGAGAATATGCAAGTCTAGTTTTGTCTTGCTCATCCAGATTTAAAAACTTTTGATCTTCTACTCTCTACAATTCCAAATCACTTAATTCACAAGTTGGGAATTCAGTCTGTTTGACCTTGGTGGAAGGATTGAAAGTGGTACCCTGCAACACCCTTCACCAGTTACAAGCCAAGCTTAGGATATCAATAGCTCTCTCCCCATCTTCCCATGGTGGATACTCTCAACAAGAAATGACATCTGTAGTCTTCTCTTTATCACTAGAGGATGTGTTTTGTTACTATTTAAACGGTTATCTCTAGGGCCAAGATTGCCCATTTTGCCTGGTGTCTACTTTTTCAAGGGCTTCCCCTTGGGTTGTGACTCAAACATATTGGGGTTCATGATCCTTGGTGTCCTTTTTGTGGGCAACTAGAATTGTTTCTGCATATTTTTTGGTTTTGCAGGTGCGTTGAAAATTACTGGCATTTGATACATGATTTCTTTAAGCCTTCTAGGCTAGAACCCTTTTCTTGGCATATGGTTGTGTTGGGTGATTTCCTCAAGATTCCTAGAATATTTACCCAGATCTGGCATACCTTCATGATGAAGACTTTTTTTAATTTATGGAATGATAGGAATGTTGTTCTTTGCACTCAAAACTTTATTGATATCAATGTTACTATGTACACTAAAACATGCATTTGTAATAATGTCATGATGTAGATTTGGGTCTAGGCTAACAAAAAGGCTCTTGAGGTGTCCTACCTTTAGGAGTTACTCAATAATTGGTGTAACACACCCTATACAATTTCCAGAGTGCCTCCTGATGCCTCAGATGACCATACTCCACCCAGGGGCCACCATTGGGGATGCAACTCCTCTGCTTGTTGCTTGCACATGCCATACTCATAGGCTCCCCACCACTACTCTCCTAGTTGTGGCGATGGTGGTTGGCAATGTCACCGCTCAACATCTCTACCACAACGTGGTTCTAGTCTAGTGGCTCCCCCTCCTAGTGCTTTTATTGCTTCTGGCAAGTGGCCTTTCTACCTAAATTTGGCTATCTCTCTGCCATGGGAAAAGGAAAAAGATAAAGACAAGATTCCTGATGATGTTGCTAATGGATGGGCTATTCCTAGTTCACCTACTAATCCCAAGGATGATTGGGCTTTTAATGATTTAGATGAACCACCTCCCTCAGCTGGCACTGCTTTGGCGGCCTGAGGGGTTTTTAATTTTTTTTATGAATAGTTGTTAATTTTGGCTATGGCCATGTGAACTCTCATGGGGCGATCTTGTATCCCCCAGTCCCCTTTTTGTGAATTTGTAACAAGTATATTAATTTATTAATAGAAAAGGACTATTCATAAAAAAATAATAGAATGTGATATATTTAATTACTTATTAAATAAATTATCGATTGACAAGTAAGATTACATGAATTTGATAAAATATTATTATGTTGGTTAGTCCCCTAAATCTATCACCTCTTGATAGAAAAGAAATATATTATTATAGATATAATATTATAAATATAATTTTCATGCATGTTTTAACAAGATAGATGGTTACTAACTAACCAAATATTGTACATAATGAGTAGAGGATGGAAATGGGAATCACTCATTCGATTAGATGTCTAACACATTCCAAGAAAAGGAATTTTTTTTTTCAATAAATAATCTTGAATGAACACCTATCAAAAATAAAAAATATCCATGAGCTTGACTTATGTGTTGCTATCCCTCTTGGGAGACTCACTCATTTTATCAAAGAAGGTCTATCGTAGGATGACATAGAGATAACATTTCTACATAAAGGTCATAGAGAACCCAAATTGGAAAACCCTATCGACTATAGTACCATAATGTATTCAAGGTATTCTTAACATGTTCATATAATTAAGCATGTCATCTTTTATATTTTATATTTATCATGTTGATTAACATGTCTTTTTCTATATGTACTTGAAGAGATATCATTAAGATTTTGGGCATGAGGATAATAGAAAAAAACCTAAAGACATTAAAAAGGTGAAAAGGGCATGAAAGTTTATATAGAAAATAGGGTTCCACATCCACTTTCATGTAATATATGGCAGACCACATGTTGCTATTATCACATATAATGAATTTACCCATCAAGATGTTAATGGTGAATTTTGTCATAAAAAGAATGATCCTTCTAGAGATCTAAGGAATAGCTTTGTGCCATGACTATTAAATGAATGTAAATCATTTATTGATTCCTTATTAATGACGGTGTCAAAATTGACACCATTTATGAGCAACATTACTTAGTCCATAGTCTAACAATGCTTATGAGCAAGAAAGATGCATGTTTACTAAGGAAAGATGAATTAAATGCATGGAAAAGAGTACCCTCATTTTGATCACAAAAAAAATGAGGATGACACAAAAAGTGTTAGTTTGTGGCATGTAGAGGAGAAAGATAACTTCTTCTACAGAACACCAAACACTATGGGAGATGTTCCATTCATTGTAGGTATCCAAACACCTTGGATAAGAAGAATGATGGTTAAACATTCACATAACTCTATTATTGAAATGGATTCAACATTTTCAACAAATAAATATGGTGTAAGTATAGAAATGTTAACTATAATTACATATTTTAATTTACTCATTGGTTTATTTTATTTCAACAAATTAATTTATCAATGTTGAATTTATGTGTAGTATGAGTTATATACATTGCTTATTTTTTATGAACAAGAGACTAGTGTACCTATTACATGGGCAATATCTTTGAGAAATAGAGATGAGGATATAAATGAATGGATAACAAAAAAATATAGACAGGGGAAATAATTGACAGATGATTGGCATGTCAATGTATTCATGGAAAATAATGTCAATGTAGAAATTAAAGCTATCATGATTTTATTGGCTTTACTTTCTACATTTAAATTAAAATTAACTCAATTCAATGTCATTATTTATGACATAAACTAGAATTTAGCATTCATTTTCTTAAAATGTAATTGATCAATTCGTACAATGTATAACTTGGAGATCATCTTTTAATTGCCAAGTTCTTTTATGTATTTGGCATGCGCATAGGGCATGGCTAAAAATTTGTATAGGTAAGATAACATTTAATCAAAATATGTCAATTGTCACTTATTTTAGCATACAATTTGATATTATCTTTTCTAATATAGGTTTGCAAGTAGTAGGGATGTTGGAACAAACATGTTCAATAGATTAGGTGACATAATGCATGCAATGGGTGATAATCAAAATACCACTATTCACTTAATCAAACAATTCATGGAGGAGTTCAAAGAAGATAAAACATTAATTGATTATATTCTAAAAACTTGGTGCCATGATGAAACCAATATTGGTAATTTTGTCAACACTTTCATTTTTTTTTAAATATTTGTATTTACATTATTTAAATTATTATTTTTAGTTAATTTATGATTGCTTGTACAACAATGTGGGGAAAAAATCTTCAAAATTTCCTGCATGGCAATGAAGAAACTAATGCATCTTTAGAGTCTTATCATTTCCATATCAAGAGCCATTCTTTAAGTGATTGTGCCAAAAAATGTAGAAGGGTAATGGATTGGCTTATCCATATGCTTCTTCATAGGATAGAGCCATTTATAAAAATAAAAGATATATGTAGTTATTTGGGTTTCTCACTAACTTAAAAAAAGAAAGATATTACAAAACTGCACTAGAGAGGTAAAAAAAATAATACCAGATTCATATTGTTATCCTTATGATCTCCCCAATATATACAAAATAAGAAGGGAATCTAATTCTATAAAGTGGTATATTGTTAGAAAATTTGGACCAGATTTGCACGTGTGATTGTCAATGGGCGCAAAGAGGAAATACATGCAAGCACGTGTTGAAGACTTTAGATCTTTTAAAGAGAGACCAAGCAAATGGGAAAGATCAAGTTGTTGGTAAGTTTCTTCTAACATTTGAGTATTATATAGATTTATTTTCAAAGCTTATTTTTTTCTCTGAACTAACAAAAAATGAATTGAATTCCACAAGGCATTACTCCATTGGTTGATAATGGTAATAATGACAAAGAGAGTTTTTGTCATAAGAATAATATCATTGGTGATGTTTATTTATCTTTCACAGTAAAAAAAAATATTCTTTTCTTATGGCTCTTAAAATTAATAAACTATTATTGAAATTGTAGATGCGTATAATCCATTAGAAGATCAAGAAGTGATTGGAGTTGGAAGTGTTCAAGACCAAAGAATTGGTAGTTCTCAATGCCATGAATTTTTAACTAAAATATTGGTTTTTTTTTTCATTTTTTAATCTTAATTGTTATTTTTTTATTATAGATGGTTGGAATTCATCAAGTCCTTCCAATGATGTGTATCAAAGTGCTTTGGATTATATGAATTCATTACTCCAAAATCTATCACCTAGAGAAGATGTAAAACTTATTTTTACTAAATATTTTGAGAGATTTAAAAAAGATTTCCATGCATCTATGTCTTTCCTTTTAGAGTTTACATCAATTTGTGGTCCTGAGAACATGCCCATGACACAAATATCACAATGGTTTTGTCTAACCAAAATGCATAAAAAACATAGTGTTCTTCAAAGACGTAATGGAAATCATCAAGAATCAAATGAAAGAGTAGTAGAGAAGGAAGAGTTTTAGTTCCCTTCCATATCTCATAAAAATAAAAATAAAAATGTCTTACATTGTTCAAGCATAGCCATATACAAAGAATCAACTACAAAATAGAACAGAGCTAGTACATTTATTCTAATTTGTGTTAGTTTTTTTTATATGTTAAAATATTTGATTGTAGCTTTGAAGAATGAAGAGAATACATGATGGCATCAATTGCCCTTCTCTATTGATTTGAGCCAATCAACAATAGATGAAATGCAAACTATCGATGGTAATTTTCAATGATTAAATATGTTAATTGATTAATTATAATATTTGCAATTTTTTTGCTTCTAACCTCTTTACTATACTTAATCAAATAATTAGCATATACAATTTCAGCAAAGGATTTTAGGTAATTAAGAATTTCAATATTACTCTATTAACTACATATTATACTTATAAATTAATAATTTAGTGGTGTTGACTAATCAAGTATACATGTCATTGTAAGTTTAGATGATGACAAGAATAGTGTATAACATAGGTTGCCATTTTGTATTGATCTTAACCAATCACTAGGAACAATAGATGCAATGCATGTAATGTAGACTAGTGAAGGTAAAAAAATTATTAAATTATTTTTCTTATGATTTTGAAACTTAAACTAATAGATTTTTTTTTATAAACAAAGTATGTTGTGTGCGGGTTTTAATGAAATTAGCATGGACAATTATGATCAACACTATTACAAATAATCTAAAGGGTTTTGGGTCCCTTCAAAACTTGTTTTTATCACAATCTAAAACACTAATACAAATAATCAGTACAGTTTGCTATATTTTCAATGTTTTGATGGTTTATAATATACCTAATGCTACACTGATGACTGGGGAAGAAAGAGACTTTTTCAATGTGTAAGTTTAATTACCTTTCATTTTGACAATAATATTTTAGATGGAGTAGCTTGATAATTCACAATAGATTCATCATTTATATAGACACTTAATGTATAACATGTAACCATGAATTTTATTATAATTATGGATGTTCTTGACTTTAACTTATTTGAAGAGAGAATATAGGTTAGTGCAAATTTAAAAATTAAGTGTGTAATATTATTGTCCACTTTATATTTTAATATATTTTCTCTTTCGTAGTTTGAATGACTATTTTACTTATAAATTCTCTATTAGAGTTTAATAAACTTGGATTTTTTTTACCAACCCATGATTATATGGAGACAAGAAACAAGTGATGTAACTTATAATGTTTAGTGATGTTGAATTGATTTGAGTACTAAGTTTTCAAATGCATCTAGTTGATATCTTCATTTATAAAATTTAAATGTCTTGTAAATGCTTTTTGAGTTAACTAGGACTATCTATAAATACATAATTGTTGATCTTAGATTAGTTTTGACAGTTGAGTGTCAACACACTTAAGATATTTACTTAGTCCATGCCGAGTTGTAATGATTTTTAAGTCACTCAAGTGTTGAGCAGATAGACCATGCCGAGTGATTCAAGTGCCAAGTGAATAGTAGATGCCAAGCAGTTCAGGTGCCAAGTCAGAAATAGAATTATAGTGTATGTCGAGCATCAGTAACTACATATGCTGAGTAACATAGATTGAACATATTTGTTTGTTATGGAACAAACAACTATGTAAACCATTTTATAGCTGACCTAAGGATAGTTTTCGATCCTTTAGAGATAAGGACGAATCTTCATGCAGATTCCCTATGCAATTACATGCAGCCAATCAAGAAATGGGAAGGTTTAAGCGTCAAAATGGATAAATCTCAGATGTCGATTCATACCTAACCTTAAGCCACCTCAGTCTTCTTAAGGAGGATGAAGCCCTAAATTTTAAGAGAGTTGAGAGCATTATGAAGGGGTGAATGATTGAATTGGAGAAGTGAACAAGACAGTTTGCAGAGCATTCAAGGTGACTTAGCAATAAGAGTGATTTGCAAAATTACTTAAGTGAAGAACAGAGGATAGAGGATACAACATTGATACATCAGATCGTGAAGGATTTAATCAAAGATTGGATAGAGGTGATTTGTTATTAGGCAAGCAAGTGTCAACTACAAGATCTATGCTGAGATATTTTGACAGGTGATTTTAGTTAAATCTCCTAAGTGGAGTAGTCCTAACAAGCTTTACCAAATCCTTTAACAAGGTGGCATTTCAATTGAATGACCTAAAGTTCTTTAGACAAGCACACTTCTAATAGGGTGTTGAAATCCTCTAACAAGTTTGGACTTAATAGTCTTTGTAAGCCTTTAACAGGGTAGGCCTTTCATAGGGCAGATCATGATTCATGGTCAAACCATTGTAATCTTAATTAGCTACACTTTATTGCTACAGTAGTGAAGATTTGTGGGTGTCATCCCCACCCCAGTTTAACCTTCTCATTTGGAGGGTTTTTGGGTAATCATATGCATGTGATGTATGAGTGGTAAAAGTTTTATGGGTCCAAGTTTAAACTCCTAATTCACACCCCCTCTCTTAGAAGTTTACCTTTCCCATTTGTAATTCCAACAATTGGTATCAGAGCCAAGTTCTTAGAAGGAGAAGCTTTGCAGCTTAGAGGAATTATCTTGAAATGACAGTCTACAAATTGGGAAAGACCATTGAGAACCAAGAGATTAAAATACATCTCATGCTACATCAACTAAATGAAGCCAGAGATGCTTTGAAGAGTTCCTTGAAGAGAAGGAAAGAAATTGCCATTGCAGAAAATGACACACTATAAAGAGATAAACACCATAAAGCTATTTGCAGAAGGTAACTCCAGTAAACTTGATGTAGTAGTTGCAAATCTAATGGAGAAGAATAGAATCCAAGCTGAAGAAATCAAAAATCTGAAGTTGAAGCAAGAATCACAAGCTATACTACTGTGTGAGGTGACTGAACAAAAGAAGAAAGCCATGGAAGACAAAGTTATGATTGAAGAAGACAAAAGAATTATGGAAAATAGATTAGAGGAGAAGTCAATAGAGCTATCTAGAATCTCAAACATGCAATTGGATACCTTGGGCCAAATTATGAATGCTCACCATGAGTTAAATGTTAAGGACATTGAGATAACTACATTGAAGTTGAAGAATGAACAACTACAGAATGAGCTGAAAAGAGAAAAGGAATTTGCTAAAAGTTTCAACAACCCAAATGAAGCCATCAAACACTTTGAGAAATTAGTAAGATCCCCTAGATCCAATAGAGATTCATCAAGATTGGGCTACACAAGCATTGAAGAAGGAGAATCATCCAAAGTTGCTATTGGTGTAAATAAGTATTTACTTATTACACTTACTTAAGTTTACTTAGGTTAATGCATTATTTAATTATTTTATATTATTTTATTATTTATTTAGGTGAGACACTTAAGATTTTGTGTACTCTCACAGAAGTACGCAACTCTAATGCACATGGTGTCTACAACACTGCAATTTGCATCATTCACTAAGTTGTCATGTTGACAACACAATTATTCGCACTCCTAATTTAGCACATGTTGTCTACACCACTAATTCGCATGCTACACCATTGTAGGCTTATCCTCACATCATTGCACTTAATTTCATGCTTAATGGAGGATAACCTATATCTGGTGGACATGTGCCTGGTTGTATGACTTATCATGATGTTGACTTCTATGCATTCTAAGAGCTCTCTTGAGGCCTTTATATATAGACACTTCTAGTGTACTGTTGATATGGCATATCGAATGAATATATCATCATTCTGATCATACTCTCTCTATTGCTCTATTTTTGTGCCTATGTTTGAGGCCTTGGTCTTGGGTGAATTCTAGCCTAAGCCAAATTCTTACATGGTATCAAAGCTGGGGGAGATTCTCTACACATAGTCGTTGGAGACCATTCATTCTTCAACACCTCAACATGAATCTGGATGATTCATAAAAATTGGGAGCATCTAGAGCCAAATCTGACCTCACCATTGCATCTGGAGTGTCGATTTGGTGAAGATCGACTATAAATTTGCCTATGTTGGGTGAAAGTTGATCGTGAGGCAAAAAAAATTTGCAAATCAGAACTCAGAGGCCCTAATTTGCAATTCGAGCATGGTCATTTTTAGATTTGAGTATTTGTTTTTTCAGATCTGATATTTATTTTCATCTCTACAATTTCTCTATTTTTTCAAAATTATTTTTTGAATATTTTTGCCCAGTCAAGCATTCAGAGAGAGAGAAAATTTACCCAAATTGGGCAGTGACACCCTGGCTCGGCTCTATAATTTTGGTGTGGCATATGGCATATTGAATGAATATATCATCATTCTGATCATACTCTCTCTATTGGTCAACTGTTGTGCTTGTGTTTGAGTTCCTTGGTCTTGGGTGAATTCTGGCCTAAACCAAATTATTATAGTTGCTAAAGAAAGGAACATCAAAGGTAAGAATTCCAAACCTACTTGTCATAGTTGTGGAAAGAAAGGACATATTGCTAATCTATATAGGAGTAACAACAAATCAGAATGTCAAGCCTAAGAATATGACTTATTGTCATAAGTGTAATAAACAAGGTCATCAAGCACATGAATGCAGGATCAAAACCATACATGTAGCAAAATTTGAAAGATATTGCTACAACTATCAGAAGTATGGACATAGAGCTTTTTAATGAAGATCCAAGTCCATGTGGTCATCAAACAAGCTAGCAAAGGTAAGAAGCTATGAGAACTCTTATAATTGAGATTACAATACAAGATATAGCTGCCACTATTGTCAAGAATATGGACATGTTCCTGAGAATTGTATTAGGACTCACTTTAGTGGTAACTACAAAAGGTGGTTGAGTCAAACCACATGCTTTAGCTCTTTGAAGACTGGTCATATTAGCAAGCATTGCCCAACTAGGTCAAAGGCACCAAGTTGTGAATTTGATAAAGATAAAGGCAAAGAAGATGTTGAACACATCAGGAATGAGATGAATAAGACATGGAAGAAGAAAAATGGCTACAATACATCAAATGGATAAGGGATCACTTCACTTAATGGGTCAAGTGATCACACCTCATCAAACTAAGCAAGCAAAAGGTATGTGGGACTAATATTCAAAGCATTATATCATACATCAATTCCAAAAGAAGTTAGTATTAGAAGGAATAAATTAACATGAATGAAGATGCAAGATGTTGTTGAAAATTCAAGATTAAACTTTTAACTTTTCATGTTGTTACCAAGCATGAAAAGTTTTCAATGGATGTCAAGTGAAATGCTAGTTAGTGTCGAATTGCCAGGCTATCTAGTTGATGTTAAACTCATAGTAGTTGCCAAGTGATGGTAATATCCATAGATGCCGAGTGAATATGAAATCGTGTTGATGCCCAGTTTACAACTGTACAAGCACTAAGCATTAGATGCAAGGGTTTTTGAAGGGTATATGGTCCGTTTTCACTCATTTTTTGTCATTTCAAATTTGAGCAAGAGTAAATAGAGTAGAAGGAAATTTAGAAATTTGTTCGAAGAAACTGCAAAGATCTCAGCAATGATTTCACTCCAGTTCTTTGGATTTTAAAGGTATTTAACACCAGCCGAGCTATGCAGTTTGCATTTATAAAACCCTAGTTTTTCACAATGGTTTATAGGTCAAGAAATGTAGAAGGGAAAGAGGTCTTGAATGTCCAATTAGTTAATAATGAGGTGAGACAGCAAATTTCAAAGCAATTCCAGATGTTGCTTACAAACAAGATCCTTCAAGTGCATTGTCCATGGTTCCCCCAAAAGTCATTATGGTTGAAGATGTCAAAAAATGTTACAACTATAAGATAGGAGGAATAGGTGACATGGAAATAAGGGAAGCCTATGATAGATTATGTGAAAATGATGTCTTGAAAGAATAATTCAAAATTGTTGAAAAGAAGGGTTTGATGTGTGCCCTAGAATTTCCTACCATTTTCAAGACTGAATGGATCAAAATTGTATTGAGCCGAATACACGATGGATCCTTATGTTTGGAAAGTGGACCAATAAAGATATCAAAGAGAATAATTCACAGGGTGACTAGATACCCAATCCTAGATTAGCCAAAGACTCTGCGAATGTGATTCCAAAGAGGCAATAAAGAAGAATACAAGAGAAAAGTGGAACAAACAAGGAATGACAATAGACACTATCACAGATCCAATGATAAACTTTGTAGTAAGGGTTATTTCTCACAACTTTTATCAATTCAATATATTAAACAGTGTACCTTTTATTGCATTAGATGTTGGATACAAAATTGTGAAGAAAAATCATACTTATGATCTAGCTGAGCTTCAACTACAACAATTGATGGAAAACCTTAGAGCAGTAAGGAAGACTAAGAGTGTGGAGTGCAAATTTGGATCAGTTCTAGTTTGCATATTTCTCTATGTACATAATACATTCTCATCTTTTGGAAAAATAGGATGGGATCAAATAAATGAGTACATTGAACAAATGGGAGAAAATTTTGAAACTATCATGACAAGTTACTTTGAAGACTTTAAGAAGTCTATGAAGCAAAGGATGAGGATATGTATTTCTTTGGTTGAACAATATTACAATGACATATGTTTTCTTGTAGATATTTATTGCACATATGTACAGGCTGCCACACCTAGGGTAAGATGGCTAAGACCCTTAGGTTATGAAATCAATGTTGATGAAGCCTCAACAACCATCACTACACTTCTAGCTGAGGAAGTTGAAAAAACAACAAAAACCTTTGGGAATTATGATTTAATGAAGTCAAAGGTAGAAATGGAATTGAAGACATCCTCTACATTGAAGAAGAAGGACAAACTAGTGAAGAAACTTAAGGCCAAATTTGGTGAAGGTATTGAAGAGGAAGAAGAGGAAGGAGATGAAGAGGATGAAGAGGAAGAACAAGAAAAAACCCAAGAACTTCTTGCATTAACCCAAGGCATGGGTGAGGAAAAATAAGAAGAGGAAATAGAGGGTGCCAAGGAAGAAGAAGAAGTTGAGGAAGCACCAACATATGCAGAGCCAAAGAAGAGAAAGGCCAAGGCACAGCCTGTGGCTAAAGCAGTGAAAGTTGCAAAACCAAGCTCAGCAAAGCCAACAACACCTACCACTAGAGAAAGCACACGAGCTACCACACAAAAGGCCACGGAGAAAACCAAGCAGATAGAACAAGGAGGCCAAGAGCAGAAGAAGCAGAGAAGGAAATATATTGTTCAACCTGACTCGGATGAAGAAAGAGCTGAATCAGAAGATAGAAATCAATTCAAAGTGGTAAGTTATACACCACTTTCTGATCTTGAAAATTTGTGTGAAAATGTCAGGAATAATGCAAATCTATTTGGCCTTTAAAATGTAAATTTTGATGATTTGGGAAAAGAAGAGAAAAAGTTAGTAGAAGAAGCCCTAGATATGCAATGATGTCCAAATTTAAGACTATGCCATTAGAATTTGCTAACTCAGTACCCAAGTCATTATATGATTTAGTTGACAAAAAATGGCATTATTGTTTAAATTTGGAAAAGAAAATAAGGGAAACTACTCTGGCCCAAGTAATGCCAGAACTAACAAAAGGGAAATTGCTAAGGCAAACAAGAAATATGGAGGAAGGTTCACCAAAGTATAGAGCCTTCAACATTCTCCAAAATGACATTGAAGATGTTTTTAGGAAATCCACTCAAATGTGGAAATTAATCTATGGATTAACTACTATGAAGCAAGGAGAAAAGGACCCCTTTGAGGGTAAAAATGATGATAAAGAAGAGGATGACAAAGAAGACATCAAGGAAGAAATAAATTTAGTTGAGGAGATTGAGAAGATGGATACTGACATGGCAACAACTGAATAGCAGCATGAGGAACAAAGTGTGCAAGACACACAAATTTCAAGTGTCAGTCCTCCTCGTGACACAAGTGTACCTACAAAAACTATCATTGTCAAGGATGTCTCTGATGCATCAGTTCAGAACATCAATCCATTGACTACAGAAGATTTGAAAAATATTCTAGATCAATCTACACTACAAGCACAATTATATACAAATCCTATTTTGATCAATGTAGAAGAACTTCAAAAGGCAGTAACTAAAGTTACAAGGGATAAAGTGAATACACAAGAACCACCTTTTGTCATCCCTTCAGTTACTAGTGATTAACCTTTGATTCAAATAACTATAGATACATCTATTAAGGTTGACACAAATGTCAAAGTGGACACAGTTGAGCAAAGGCAGACTACTGCAGAAGAAAAAGAGATAACAATAGAGCAAACATGATAGATAGATTCATCTGCACCTAAAGCACAAACATTAGGTGCAAGTCATGTCATTGTCATAGATTAAGATAAGTTTGAAGAAGGTTAAGGAGCAAGAGGCCATCCAAGAATTCGTAACTTTACCAACATCTAGCTCTTCCCCTACAAAACTTCTTCAGAAGCCGAGCATGGAAGCTATACCCCTGCAAATCTCAATACCAGGCTCAAGCTCTTCTAAGGTTGAAAAGGTAATTCATTATGGTGATATCACTTTAGATGAAGAGATAATAATTCCTAAATTTGACTGTGATACAATGACAAGAGATCACATAAGCATTTTACAACAAGCTCTAGAGAAGAAGAAGCATCAAGAAATGCTTAGAATAGAATATAGGAAAAAGCAAGCATTGCAAGAAATTAAAGACATCTTTTTAGATGCATTCAACTTGCCTACTCCTAAAGAAACCAAGCCACTACTAGAACAACTGTCAGATATTGTGGAAAAGGTTAATAATGAAGACCTAGATACAAATGTTAAACTTTTAGAATGGTCTGAAAGAAAGTTTCAAAGGAAAGTAAATGAAAAGATATTTGGTGACATAGCACTGACTCAAGTTGCATTGGCAACCAAGGTTGATGGTGTAAAGAAGGTACTTGAGAATATCTTCTCCTTGTAAACCAAATTGTGTGATCCCACACTCTTCACCCAAGACATCAGACATAGAATTCTGAGCTTGGAGAGGAATTTAAGCATATCAGGCACACAACTACCTAAGAACCCAGCTCAGAGCGAGAAGCATTTCCATACATTACTTCAATTAGCTGTGTTAACAGCAGAAGAGGCTAATATGAGAGCCAAATTGACAAATATTTAGGCCTCTCTCAACCCACACATGAAAATCCTCCATAAAGAATTAGGCTATGCAGAAACTTTGTTAAAGAAAGATCCCAATCTTTCTACACTACATGGCCTAGTACACCTTACAGTTGAGCTCACTATCCAAGTTAAGTCATTGGATGTTGCATGTGATAATTGGGATGTAGCTCTTAGAATAATAATGGAAGTCCATAAATCCTTCTTAAACAAATACACTATAAGTGTATAGCCCATTTGACATAAGTGTCAAAAAGGCGGAGTAAGCAAGCAAAAGCAAGGGGGAGAATAATGAAAGGAGGATAGATACAAATAAAAATATGGGGAACAAAGAAAGAGAATAAAGAAAATACAATGCATAGATAGAAATAGAGTAGAGAAAATATTAGCTAAGGCAGAGCATAAAGAGTATAAGTGCATTGAAGTCAAAGAGTATCAATCAGCAGCGACAAATCTACTTAGAATGGAGAAAAGATTTTGGATACAGAACAAACATATTAACTCAAGGGGAGTTATACATTTTGAGGTACATAGGCTATTGCAAAATTTTGAAAATTTTGAAGTTCTGTATATAAGCTGAGTCATAGATATGTTATACTCGAGAAGATTAGATTGATTATGTATATTCAAGTGTTTTTGACACTCATGCCAAAGGGGGATATTGTTGATCTCAGATTGGTTTTGACAGTTGAGTGTCAACACACTTAAAACATTTACTTAGTCCATGCGAGTTGCAATGAGTGTCAAGTCATTTATGTGCTGAGTCACTCAAGTGGCCAGTAGATAGACCATGCTGAGTGATTCAAGTGCTAAGTGAATAGTAGATGTCGAGCAATTCAGGTGTTGAATTAGAAGCAAAATTATAGTGTATGCTAAGCACCAATAACTACATATGTCAAGTAACACAAATTGGACATATTTGTTTGTTATGGCACAAACAACTATGTAAACTATTTTATAGCCGACCTGAGGATATTTTTCAATCAATTAGAGATAAGGATGAATCTACATGCAAATTTCCTATACAATTACATGTAGCCAATTAGGAAATGGGAAGTTTTAAGCGAAAAAATGTATGAATCTCAGCCATAGATTCATACCTAACCTTAAGCCACCTTAGTCTTCTTAAGGAGGACGAAGCTCTAAATTTTAAGAGAGTTGAGAGCATTCTGAAGGGGTGAATGATCGAATTGGAGGAGCAAACAAGACAGTTTGCAGAGCATTCAAGGTGACTTAGCAATAAGAGTGATTTGTAGAATCAACTAAGTGAAGAACAAAGGATAGAGGATACAACATTGATACATAAGATCGTGAAGGACTGAATTAGAGATTGGATAGAGGTGATCTGCTATCAGGCAAGCAAGTGCCAACCGCAATATCTATGATGAGACATTTTGAAAGGTGATTTCAATTAAATCTCCTAGGTGGAGTAGTTCTAACATGCTTTACCAAATCCTTTAATAGGGTGGCATTTCAAGTGAATGACCTAAAGTCCTTTAGCCAAGCACACTTCTACTAGGGTGTTGAAATCGTCTAACAAGGTGGGACTTAACAGTCTTTGTAAGCCTTTAACAGGGTAGATCATGATTCATGGTCAAACCATTGTAACCTTAATTGGCTACACTTTATTGCTGCAATAGTGAAGATTTGTAGGTGTCATCCCAACCTCAGTTTTACCTTCTCATTTGGAGGGTTTCTGGATAATCATATCTGGTGTCAAATGTGTGTGTTTGATTACTTATATGTTTTAGATGCATTTACTTTACATGTTATTTCAGTATGTTAATGCATGTGATGTATGAATGGTAAAAGTTTTATAGGTCCAAATTTAAACTCCCATGCCTTGAAGTTTACCTTTCCCACTTGTAATTCCAACAATAATTGTAACTTCTTAAGTCAAGGTATTTATCACACAGGTTGGTGGGATAAAAATCAATTGATGGAAAGTATGCTTCACAAGTAATTATATTTAGTATTTTTTACTAGATGGACTATTCTAGGCTAGAAGAGTATTTCGAGGTTCAACGTTAGTAATTCAAAAATTTGCTCATTTTATTTCATAAATTTGTGTAGTTGGAATCATAGTATACTTAGGTAATAATGTTTTATGTGCAACACAAGTCTAAATAGAGAAGTGATAACTTTAGATCAACTATACATTCACTTATAGGGGTTGAAGGTTACATCGAAGAAGTGTGAAATGTTAGTAATTAAAAAAAATTGTCTTGTTATTTCATAAATTTGTGTAGTTGGAATCATGGTCTATTTAACAAGTATTTTTTTTTTGCAACAAAAGTCTAAAGAGGGAACTGGTAACTTAGAAAAAAACTAAACATTCATGTATAGCAGTTAAACAAAACCTTTGATTTATGAAGATAAGGAAACACGTGAAATATAAATTTGACTATTCTAATTCTCACTTAATTTAAACGTGGATAATATTCATCTCCTCAATCTTCTAGAACCAATATACAAATATATTGAACTCAATATGCCAAAACAAGAAAATCTTTCGTTAGTCGACCCTGCTCGGTAGACACTAACTGAGAAACGATTTTCTTATGTTAGCCAAGTAAACTTGGTTAACATTGCATCTTCACAAATTTTCTTTGGTGACCGAGTGAGCTTAGTTAACACTAGTTCCATCCAACTTTTCCTTCTTTGATCAATTGAGCTCGATTAACACTCAACTTCTGTGATCTGCCTGAGTGAACTTGGTAGACACTGTCTTCAGAACTAAGAAATCTTTGGAATGTTCGGCAAACATAGGAAACTATTTTCATCACCCAAGTGAACTCAACATATATTGACTGGCAATGATATGACATTTTGTGTAACATCAAAGACAATACACAATTAACCAATTGTTTTCAACACACCGAAATCCAATGAGTGCTAAGTGTTCTATTTATTCTCATGAGAGATGGATTCATGTTGAATCAGTACTCATAAAATATGAGTCAATGAGTTTGACTCAAAAACTACATAGATATATCCTGATAGCAATATCAAAAGATATTACAATTTAACACTGAATTAATAAGAACACATAATACTTATGTAACTAATAATTGGCTAGCCAAAAGGTACCAACTAATTACAAAATTGCATTCCCGTTATGCATAATCCTTACTAGCCAACATCCCTCATCTTCCCATGCACCTGCAATTTCACCTGGAGTATCAAGGCTATGACGATTTCTCGTCATTAACGGATCCTCTACGTTTAAGAATATAAGGTTTTATAATATACCATTTTATTGTGAATTCTACTCCCATTTTTTATGTGCAATTTCTGCTTACAATAACATTAGAAATATATCATTTAATTTCAATGCAGGCTATAAATGAAAATTCAAATTGCTCATATAAACAATTCTAGTCGACAATTGATCTGAGTGAGGTTGTAATGTCACCCACAAAACTAATGGGACATGCTAATCTCCATCGAAAATGCAGTAGAGACAAAACAAAGTCAAACTTTCTTTTTTTCCATATTCACAAAAATGTAGTGATTTTCTTCTTATTTTTTTTGTTATTTTCAACTACAAACTATGTAGATCATGAAAATTAGATGGAGAATAGCTGCGTCCAAAACTAATTCCATCTTTTGATAAGTAGGAGATAATTTCCACAGCAAGTCAAATTATGATATTGCTATCAGGGATTTAACTGTGTGATTTTTGAGTCAAACTCATTGACCCATATTTCATGAGTAGTGATTCAACATGAATCCATCTCTCATGAGAATAAATGGAACACTTAGCACTCATTGGATCTAGGTGATGCTCACAGAAGTGAAGCACCGAGACTTCCCAAGAGGTCACCCATCCCAGTACTACTCCAACCTAAGCGCGCTTAACTACAGAGTTTCCTCCATAGTTAAACCCAAAGCTTGCAACCCCATTTGCAAAACCTTCACCATAAGGCACAACACTTGTTGAAAGTTTTGCAAATGGGGTTGCAAGCTTCAGGTTTAACCATGGAGGAAACTCTGTAGTTGAGCTCGCTCAAGCTAGAGTAATACTAGGATGGGTGACCTCCCGAGAAGTTTCGATGCTTCACCTCTGTGAGCATCACCTAGATCTAATGAGTGTTCCATTTATTCTCATGAGAGATGGATTCATGTTGAATACCTACTCATGAAACATGGGTCAATGAGTTTGACTCAAAAATCACACAATTAAATCTTGATAGCAATATCACAATTTGACTTACTGTGAAAATTATATCGTACTTATCAATTGATGAGCTTAAGGGGCTTTCTAATGAATGGCTCATAAGACACAACACTTGGTGAAGGTTTTACAAATGGGTTTGCAAGCTTTGGGTTTAACCATGGAGAAAACTCTGTAGTTAAGCGCGCTTAGGCTAGAGTAGTACTAGGATGGGTGACCTTCCAAGAAGTTCCGGTGCTTCACCCTTATGAGCATCACCTAGATCCAATGAATGCTAAGTGTTCCATTTATTCTCATGAGAAATGGAGTAAATCCTGATATCAATATCATAATTCCATCTTTCTAAGATTGTGGAAATCCATGTACTTTGGACTCCACAAATCTAGCATTTTGCAGGGTATGGAATTTATATTTTTTTTATTGATAAAATACAAGTTACAAAGAGTTGCAGCACAAACATAACGGTTCAAAATTATAATAAATGATATATTCTATGGTAAAGTTGAAAGGGACGTGTACTTTAGGACAGATCAACTTCCTGGCAGAATCAATGAGGCATTAATGACGGAGGACAAACGATTGTTAATATGAGCTTCTCCATAAATCTAATTTGATTGTTTGTGGACACTCGTATAATCTCTTTTGACGATCGCATCTTCATATGATAAATGCTTTCTAAGCCATAACAAAAATTGGAAAGTTATTTGGTATTTAAGCATCAAAGATTAAATAAAATCAATGGAAAAGGTGACTCACATATTGTATTTATTCACTTAATACACAAAATTACATCAACATATACAAAGCAAGCCAGATTCGGTCGATTCAGAAACTTATTTTAAAGATCGAATGGATATGATTTGAGCTGTACATTAACATTTTTTTGTTGAAGGCTATTCAAGCGGAGAATCGCCCTTCCAAAAATGCCCTTCGGAAAGACTCTTCTTTCTCGGGGATCTCCTCAATCAAACGAATTCTAACACTGAAAGCTTCCAACCACTGTGAAAGTCCGTCATTAGACGGCCGTACGGGGTGAACAGAAACATCTTTTAGGGCCTTCAATTTCTCCAAGTCCCGATCCCTTGCGTACACCTCCGCGATCACCAGTGCAATTTCCGCCATTGCAATTTTCCTCTCTACAAGCAGATAACAAGATAGCCGAGTCGAATAGAAACAGAAATTTGTTGAAAAAGGATAGCTTTAGGCTTTTCCGTGAGTAAGAATTTAAAGGCACATATCTGCTAGTTAAGGGGAAGGTTCCGAGTTCGAACCTCGCAGCAGCCGAGAAGAAGCCGTAGCTAACAAACAGAAGCCCTGCATCTGCCACGTGTGTCAACGCGGGATCCAACGGCTCATAACAGTTGAGGTCAAAAAACTGGTTCTGGGATCCAATGAATCCAACCTGCTTTGGACACGTGGCCCTTGCAGAGAAAGTTGTCTGTTAACTTGAAAAACGTGCACTGGCAGTTTTGGGATACGGTAAAATGTGAAACCGTGGGTACTGTGGACACGTCAAACCATGGACAACGGTCGTTTGAATTTGTTCAATGCACCGACAATTTCTATATTATCTCCATTTAAAGCTTGTACATCCATTTTTATTAAATTCATATAGCCAACCTTGGTTCAAACTAGGCTTAGCTATGGAGGAAGGGGCTTGATTGTAGGATGAAGTTACCAAAAATAAAAATGGTTAATCAGTTGGGAGTTTCTTGTACATTAAATATTTTGGATGTCTAAGAGAGTTTAAATCAACGTGTAATTATGGTGAAAATGTATATTCAAGGGTAGATATGAAAGGAAAAGTATGGTTGTTAGTTGTTTATTTGAGGATGGTACCACATCATCTTATAGATTAGATGGGTGAGTGAAAAGGCTCGAGGAAATCTAGGAAGAAGGACTTGCATATTCTGCGACAAAGGTGTAATAGAGGTGAAATGACACTTTATCACGTGTCAATAAGTATGACTAAAAAACTACACAAGTGAATTCTTATAGCAATATCAAAGTTGATTTGTTGTGGAAACTATCCCTTACTTATCATGTAATGCATAAAGTTCATGATGATATTTGCAATCAGTGTGTAAATAATTTGAAAGTTGACAAAGTGCACTATCTATTTGATGAATATAAGATCAAACAATTTCCTAGCTTTCTACTCAAGATTCATAATAGAAGATCTGACATTGAAAGGAGTATGAATATAGTTTAAGGCTCCTATTTATTGGCACCTTAGACCATTTAGTCTTGCGGATGTCATTAAAATAATCTATTCATTCTTAAATCAATTGTAGGGAGCAACACTTCATAATAGTATGACAATTAGGCATTTAACACAAAAATAAACTAATTATGTGATTATGCATTAGCATACAAATAAACATGACTTGGTGCACCACCATGAGTCTTCTTTTGGGGACCATTTTGGACACCTTAACAAATAAAAATATGTTGAAATGCCATCATATATGACTATGTGGACTCAAGTAAGCTACTTTGCAAAATTGGAAGTGATTTGAAATATCCAAGATATATTTTAAGTGGAAGAAGTTAGGACGCTCCATTATAGTAGCCCCACAAGATCATGTTTCAAGAACTCAATTTTTCCATCTTGATACTCACTTACTTCATTTCACATTTACATAATAAATAAAATAATAATCTGAATATTATTGTTTAACAAGTAAAGTATGCAACACATCAATGTAAATTAGTAAGAGGCATAATGAAACACAATAAAAGCTATTATTGTAACTCAATCTTCACCTATAATTTATGCATGTATGTTTTCCTAGACATTCCTTCTTTGATCTTAATAATTTTTTAGGGTTAGATCATCAACAAAGAAGCTTTACTACAAACAAGCATCTGAAGACAATCATACAAGTGCTCATGCCAACTAAATGCCATTTTCCATTATTTGTGTAAGCATTAAGGGTCCGTTTGGTTGCAGAGATAGAAATTGAGAAATGAGAAATGTTATTCTCGAATTGTTTTTCTGGAATAGGAATTTGTTTTCTCTATTTGGATAGACAAAATAGAAATTAGAATTTGAAAATAACAGTAGCCACTAGTAGAAATCCCACTCCAACCCAATGGACATTTCGAATGGCATTCAACAATGATATTGATGTATTGTGTTTATCACTAGAGGAGTATGATATCTGCATAATATATAACAAACAAAAGCTAAAGTTTAAACTGGAATCACTTGGAACACCTTTAGAGAAAATTCCTTTCAATCGTGCTAATTGTTGTACAGTTATTCTTTGCATAATTGCATCCTACAATTTTCTTCCCCTTCTTAGCTCTTATAAAGTAAAGAGGAAACAATAGGCATAGAGGGAATGTCACACTTGGGTCGAAATTAGTCTAATATTTTTTGGCACTTCTTCTAAAAATGAAGCAATGTGAGATGGAGATGGTAGATCTACTCGTACAGAAGCCAACTTGGCTTTACTGGTTTGTTTCCCCTGCAAGCAAAACCTCATCATCAATTTGAAAATGGCCATGATTTTTCATTTTGGGGAGCTCCAACATAAAGTTATAATGAAGTGGATCTAAAAATATTTTCAAATAAGAAAAATTCAAAATGGGAATGGGAATAGCAATTCCAATTACAAGTATTTTGGAGAATGGACAAATGCTCATTTTGGGGCAAAATGGGAATTTGTATTCCTATTCCCAATTTTGATTTGGTGCACCAAATTGAGAATTAAAAACGAATTCTAATTTTCTACTCCTATTCTAATTGTATTCCAGCAACCAAACAAGCCCTAAGGTAGTAGAAAATGTTGCAATCACATAAGATAGGGCAACACAATATATAAGGACACGAGTATGCATTCAAATGCCTATAACCCCAAACAAATGAAACAAAAATGATGTCTTAAAAAAAGACACGAGATTAGTCTTAATTTCTCCTAATATATATCAAAGTGCAATTAGAATAACATTGTTAAAACTATTGACTAAAAAAATCCCATCATTCTATATCTTCTCGCATCTCTTAATTTTCTACAAGTAAGTATTTAATTAATTTAGATTCTAAATTGTGTTTTTTTTAATGTTTCATTATGTTACCCTTTAGAATCTAGATTAAAGACTTTAGTATAGACAAAAAGTAAACTAAAAATAATTACAATTTGTTTCATTTATTTTTAGTTTATATTTAATTAAACTTAATCTTTCCATATATTAAAAATGATAAATAATTATTTTTTATTATTTTTAAATGTGAGATGATATTTATAGTAGAAAGATTGAGTTCCTATCATGATATTCCATTTTGTAATTACAAATCTCACAAAGCATATACTTAGTTCTCTTTGTCTTCACATTTGATACAAATGTTTAATCTATGGTTGAATAGTAGCAACATATGTTCAAGATTATTTTGTCAATAATTCTTTAGTTGTATCGTACTCATTTTTTTGGGTGTAATCTCTATCGAGTTGTTCCTTTTGGTGTAGATTAAACTATTTGGGAGCTGTCAAGCATAATTTTGGTATCGATCTAAAGCCTAGGGTGATTGGAATTGGATGTTGAATGTGATTTTTTTTTTATGATTAACCTAACACTCTTGCAAATTTTACCCTAATACATCTTACTTTTAGAGTGGATAATCTATTTAGTGTTTGGAAATATGAATATACTTTTGAGAAATTTATAATGATATACATTTCTTAGTCTCCCAATTTTACATGATTTTTGTTAATATAGTCATGCAAATATAGTACGATTTAACAGAGTTGTACTTGGAGGACATCATTTAAAATTTCTTCTTAAACATTAGATTAACACATCTTTTATGGTTTATAGAGTTTACTAACATATGTTTCCAATATTATTTATTCTTCTTCTTAAACATGTTAATGTGGACATGGTCAGAATGCATATATTAACATTATTTTCATGCATCTTAGTCTCCTCAACATAGATTCCACCATTATTGTGTACATATTGGTTTTTCCTAGCATTCCAAGTCACCTTTAGTTTCTTCTTCACAAGTTTCCTTTTCTTGCTCTTGTAATTTTATACAACTAATAATGTTACTTCTTCTTTAGATGGCTTGAAAAAACATAAAGGAGAAACTCTTAAGTAATGAAATTATTATGATATCCAAGACCTTCTTGATGGTTAGGTTGATCTTGATGACCATGATCAACCTTCCCTTAAAAGCTATATCTGTAGCTCTTATTTCTTGACAATTCTAGATTGTGTTCTTTCTAATTAGATATATTGTTTAGGGCATTGCCTTGTATAGAATATAGTGAATATAGTGTAAAATAAAACTTTATACATGAAGAAATATATTAAATGTCAATTTATCAAAAAATAAAAATGTTTGCTAGGAGTACTATATCCCAAAATATATTACACATTATATCTTTCCCACTAGGCACAATAGAAAAAGTAGTCAAGGAGCAAGGTATTCAAGTATACAACTTTGTTATAACAATAATGATCAACTAATTGTATTTTTTTGTGACAAAGGCATGCACTAGCACATTGCAGGATCTCATTATATCATCATCAATGTAGGATTGCATTATATCATCAATGTAGGATTGCATTATATCAAATATGGTACCCAACATCCATGTCTAATTGTTTTGAGCTAGATTTTTGTGAAATAATTATGCTTCAAAGGGTCTTACCTATTGTACAATAAGGAAAATGATATAGATAGGTTGATAGGAATGTGTGTGGGACTCACCTTTTTCCAATTGCAAAATCAGAAGAAAAATGACCCAATACACTTAAGTAGGACTTAAGTGTCTAGTGAGTGCAATAATCCTTTGTAATTATGATTATGATGAGATGGATTTGAGAAAATAGGATTGAATAATGCAAAATACAAGACTAAGTAAGCTAGGTGACAAATTTTAGAATGTACAAACAAACAAAGATCACATAGACACTTGTAATGAACAAAAATATAAACTACATTGTAGTTATGAGCTATGGTTAAAATATGAGTCTATTTTCAAGGTAAAGGTCACCAAGTTTCCCAACAATACCAAGATGTAGATTGCCTAGTTTCCCTATACCCTATACATTTTCTTGAAACTTTTAGAGATCAATTGTTGGATCATCTACTTTTGAGATCTGAGAGAATCTGTCACTTGTTCCTGCACACAAAAAATGGTACATATTTGTGTCATAATGAGATTTTCTTGTTTAAAACCCTATTTAGGAATTAACCTTAAAATTGAAATAAATTTGCATGAAGGAAAAAATTGAACAACAAAAGTAAAAATTAGATCTATCTTATAAATGTGTATAGCAAGTCATGAATGGATATTGATTTTTCACATATTCATGAAGATGTTTACATGTTTCTTGGTAGTAGTTGTTGGAGCTTGGAAAGTAGGAAGGAATCAAGGATGCCTTTCACAAATATAGGGATTGATTGCCACTCCAAGATCTCTAATTTTGTTATGTTTGATAACCTTTGTGCATTGAAAAATGCATGAATAAACTTCATGTAGATGGACAAAATGATATTTGTTCTTTATTGAGAACTCCTCTACTTGGCTATAATGGGAGATTAGCTTTCTGCAATGGAGAATATTGTTAGCATGAATGCTAATGATATTCCTATGGGGGAGCATATTAGCATTGCTAAAGACATGATTCAGTGGTTATACATTGCATTCATGATTGTGTTTGTCATTGATGTCAACATATTCGTTATTCTGTAAAGACTGACAAAGTTATAGAGGTAGAAATGTTTGGCGCGGTTCAAAAATTGAAAATCAACTTATGCACACTTGAGGTTATGTTCTAAAGTATGTCTAGATGCTATAGCTAAGAGTGCATATTGAAATACGAAGACTAGATAGAGCTATGAGGATTTTAGTGAAGACAACATTTCTAGAAAGAGAGTATTGTAGTTTTGATTCTATCTCCTTATAGAGATGGAATTGGTTTAAAAGGACTAAGATAGAGGTTGAAGATATGTTAGAGATGCATTGGTTCATAGAGCATAATCAGAAGATCATCGAGTGGAAATAAATGAAGATTGTGAGCCAACAATTTTCTTGTAATCTTGGATAAAGACTAAAATTGTAATGTAATGTGTATTATAATATCTTAAGATGGTCCTATATTATTATTATAAACTGGGGAAGCCTTAAGGTCGACTCTAATAACTTATTTTAGGACTTGGTATAAAGGAAAGTTGTTTCCTTAGATGCAAAGTGTGATATGCAGTCATATCTTTGCACTATGCATTGTGTAAGCTTGATATGTGAACTTGTGAAGATCAGAGCGGAGTTTGGTGAGATTGATGCACAGTGAGCTTAAAAGGAATTGATTTGGCAAGGTAAGTTTCTAGTTGGACAATTATTATTTCATACTTGTATTATTCAAAAAGAATAGTACTGAGATTATTTGGATAGTGGGTTCAATTGTCCTCCTATCAACTCCTAAAAGGGTTGGCACAACTCCTAACCTGGTTGGAATCTCGTAATAGGGATTCAAAGTCTCCTAACATGGACTCATATGTACTAATTGTATTTCATTGAATCCTTGCAGGGTCTATCCTTTCACAAGGAACCTTTATATTAGTACATCATTTTGTGGGTACCAAACCCACCGGGGTTTTCCCTCTGATAAAGGGTTCCCTAGTTAACATATCTGGTGTTATTATGTATGGTTATCTTTCTATGGTTGTTGCATATATTATTTACATATTTCAAAATTAATAAATATATTGAGAGTTTTTTTAAATGCATAACTGAGTCACACCCGCCCCCCCCCCCCCCCCCCCCCCCCCCCCCCACCTCTCAGTTATCTTGGTGGACTTTACTTTCTAACAAAGATTTCCTTGAAAATGTGTTGGGATGCTTGAGGAATGCTTGAAGCTTGATCTTGCGTGCTCATATGTGAAATTTTAGGAGAGCATTTGAAACATTCATACTTAGCTTTTAAATTATCATTTGTGGTTACCAAAAAGAGGAGAGATCATCCACTTGTATGCCTCTCATAACATTTCGGGGGTTAAAACTTACATAGATTGATTATAGATTGAATAATCTAAAATATATTGGATAGTTCATTATGTTGTAGTTTGAATTCTAAATTAAAAGAGAACAATAAATATTGAAAGGAAATTTTAAAAAATAAAATACACCTCATTTACTTATTGTATGCATTTTGTTCAACTTAACATGTTCACACATTATAAATCATTTTACTTATTTTATTTATTTTTAAATTTGAAATGATTTCCATATTATAAATATTGGAGATTATATCATAATATTGCATTTCATAATCACAAACCTCGTAAAGGATATACTTAGCTCTCTTTGTGCTCACAAATGTTACAAAATATCAATCCTTGATTGAATTGTAACAACATAGATTCTAGATTATTTGGTTTATAATTCTTAGGTTGAATCTTAATTACTTCTATTGGTGCAATCTTTATCAAATTATTTTTTAAAATTTTAGATTGAATCATTTGAGAGTTATTAATCATCATTCTTGATATTATTGTAAAGCTTAGGTTTCTTGGAATTGGGTGCATCTTTTTTTCAATCCTCTTAGAAGAAGCATTTCTCCTAGTACATGTGCAAATTTTACCGTAATCCAACTTACTTTTGAGTGGATATAATACGTTTAGGTAGAAAGATGTTATTTTTTCTCATTTTTTATAATACCGTAATGATATTCATTTCTATTTTCTCTCAACTCTACATTTTATTTTCTTTAATATTTTCAAATAGATACAAGCACAAGTCGATAGATATATACTTTTAAAGGAGATAATCTAAAGTTCTTCTTAACCACTAGAGTATAATATATTTTATGGATTTTGGAGTTTACTAACCTCTCTTTCTAGTAGATCTTATTCCTCTCCTTAAGCATGTTAAGATGGACATGGTCATAATGCATATAAGCATTATTTTCGTGTTTCTTAGTCTCCTCAACATAGATTCCATCAACATCATGCACACATTGGTTGGTTCTAGCATTCCAATTTCTTCTTGACATGTTTTCTTGTCTTATTCTAGTTATTTCTCCTACTAATTATGTTTCTTCTTCTTTAAACTATGAGAAAATTCAATAAGAAGGTGCTCTTACATGTTAATCACTTATTAGATAGGTATCTAAGTCCTTCCTTATGGTCGGGTTGAGCACGATGACCAATATTTACTCCTACTGCTCAAACTAGATCCATAGCTTTATATAGTTAACAACTATAGATTTTGTTCCATTTAGTTAGACATATTGTTCAAGGCACTGTCTTACATACACTTTTGTGATTGTGTAAAATAACATTTTGTAAACTTGAAGTAATATATTAAACACTAATTAATAAGTCTTTCATAAAAGTCTCCTAAGCTAAGTTCAATCAAGAACCAGCAAGAAATCCAAAATATATAAGTGCATTCAAGGAGCAAGGCATTCAAGCATACAACTTTGTTATAGAAATCGTGGTTAACTACATTATGTTCTACATGATGAAGGTAGCACTAACATGTTGCGAGGATTCATTCTATTGACATCAAGCTTTATGTGAGATTCCATGCCAAGGGTTCTTACTTGAGGTAATATTCACCAATTTAACATTTGCATTATATTTTAGCCATTATCCTTCCTAGAACATGCATTATCTTTCATTGTCATAGTCATTGTCAAGGCGGGAACACAAACATGAGGTTTGATTTAGACAAGCCCTTCTATTTCATGACACCAGCTACAGTGCAACATATTTGCATCAGTCAGGCCCCTCCACTCCATATACCCGTGATGCCCCCTTACAGCATGCCATACCATATTTCCACGCTATTGTATTTTACATGTATTTTATTAGTGTTAATCGTTGTGTCTCCCAAAGTCAAATCAGAGTATGATATATGATATAAAAATGTTGCATTCAACATTAGAATTTTTTACTTTTCTAATTTAAAAATAATAATGAAAGATTATTAAGTAATTTGATTTTAAGACTATTGTTTTATAGTTTTATAGAAATGCCATTTATATTATATTATATAAAAAGTTTATAACTTATAGAAATACATTTATCTTTAAAATGTGTCAAAGGTTTTCATATCTATTTATATTTTATTGACTAATACATAAAGAATTTAATTTTAAGAATATTTTCTTTAACATAAATTTAAATAAAATGTATTAATATATTATACTATTAATTCTTCATTAATTTTGATTTAAATTCTTATTTATATGACATTTTAGTCGATAGGCTATTTGTGGGAACTTTGTTCCCGGAAATTAAATTCTTGACGGAAAATTTGCAAGCGTTTGGCCGAAAAATTGAAAATCCTTCTCGTTAATTATTTACTGGCGGTTTTTTACTTCCTCCACTTTTAACTCTTGTTTTGATATTTATTAGTTGTTATCTCCACTTTTAACTATTGTTTTTCTTTTTTCTATTTATTAGTCATGATCTCCACATTAGCTCATGTTGTGATCTATTTAATCAACTTTTGATTTTTTAAATTGATTTAGATTTTAGTTTTTAAATTATTTTTATTTTATTTTTTATATTAGTTTTATTTTTTCTTTAAAATACTATTTTTTTAGTTTCTATAATTTATATATTCAATAGAATATTTATTAGACATATTATTATTTTTTGTTTCTCTTATTAATTTTTCATAATAAAGTTTTTGATGGGTTTTTTTAAATGATTATTTTTTCATATTAATAAATTTAATTTGAATAAATAATATTTATTAATCTATTTAAAAGATTTTGTAAATATTAAGTTATTTAAATTAAAAATTATTAATAATCTAATTTGTTCACATAAGATTATAATTTAAATATCCACTTTTAACTATTATCTTTCTTTTCTTATTTATCTAAAAAATAATTACTTGTGATCTCCACATTAGATTATGTTGTGATTTCTATTTATTAAACTTTTGATTTTTTAAATTAATTTAGGTTTTTGTTTTTAAATTACTTTAAATTATTTTTTATAATTTTTTTGATCGGTAAGAGGCCAAAGCCAAGATTAATTATTATGTATTATAATTAATTATTATTTTATTAAGCACGGGTAGATTTGAACCCAAGACCTCTTTGATAAGAGGCTCACAAGTTACCATTGTGTTGTAGGCTCTTGCGTTAAATTATTTTTTATACTAGTTTAGTTTTTTCTTTAAATATTATTTTTTCAGTTTTTATAATTTATTTAGTCAATAGAATATTTGTTAGAGATGTTGCCAAATTCCATATTATTATTTTTGTATTTCTCTTATTAATTTTTTCGTAATAAATTTTTGGTGGATTATTTTTTCAAATGATTTTTTTTCATATTTGATATATTGAATTTAATTGTAAAATATTGAAATTATTGAACATGTTTCTTAAGCAATATTCTAATTTCCTAAATATTGTAAATTTAATATCTATGTTTAAATCTTTAATTTTATTTTATTTTTGTATTTTCATTTTTTTAAAACTTTTATTTACATTATTTAATGTTCATTCTACATTTTTCTCTTAAATCTTATCTCCTATTGGCGCACTCGTTGCATGTACAAAAGCATTTGATTGATAATATATATCAAAATTTTAATTATAGATATTCAAATCAAACTACTCTTATTGCTAAACTAAAATCTAATTTAATATTTTACCATTTAGTTGGATCCATAATTACTATTTTTTTTTAATTTGAATATTTAGAATGACATATTTAAATAAATTTTTCAAATTTACTTTAAATACTTACATTGATTTATAAGTAAAATTATAGATTAATTTTTTATTTGAGAATATATTTATTTATTATTTATATAACTTATTGAATAGTATGATTAGTTTTTAATTAGAATATTAATATCATATATAAAAATATTTATTTATTATAAAAATAAGTCAATTCACAACATTATAATCTTTCAATTAACTAACAACATATTTTTTTATAATCTTTCATAAATATTTGGTTAATTGAAAGATTATAGTGTTGTGAATTGACTTATTTTTCAATAAAGTTAAATAAAATAATTATAAAATATTAGAAAGTTATTAAATTAAAAAATTTAATTTAATTGTAAAGTTTTATGTACTATGGTAAAAAAAAAAGTATATTAATACTTACATTTTATAATAATTTGGGTGGTATAGTAAAATTTTATGTACTATGGTAAAAAATAGTATACTAATACTTAAATTTTATAATGATTTGGGCAATAAATTAATACTTATATAATATGTGAGGCGTCACCCCGACCCTTCGTAGCCTTAGTTGTTACCTTATCATTTTCATACTCATGACTTGAGATGTCGAGACATTATCTGATGCTTAGAACATATTATATTATTTCATGCTGTGTGATGTTATTTTTAGATATTTGATGTTTGACATTTAATGTTTTATGTATATGTATGCCGATGAAATCAGTAAATGTAGGATTGATACTTTGGTATAAGAGATTTTAAATGGTTAAGAATTAAGTAGGATGAAAGAAACCCTGGTTGATGTATGTTTCAATTTATGTGAGTTTCTGATACATACATACATATATATATATATATATATATATATATATATATATATATATATATATATATATATATATATATATATATATATATATATATATATATATATATATATATATATATATATATATATATATATATATATATGTACATGTGATTTTACAAGACTACTGATGTGTGCAATGAGTGTACAGATATTTTAGCCGAGAAACCCGACGGAGGAACAGAACTGATCTCTATGTGCTAATCGTGAAAACCTTGTTGTTCGTAATTAAATTTATTGGGAGATGTATGTATGTATCTTTCTGTGATTAGTAAATGTTAATGTTTGTATCTATGTTCTTTTAGTGTTGCTTGACACTTGTGAATTGTTTGTGCTCTTTAGCGTGCTAGTTAGGGTTAGTTGTGTAACCATGGACCTAAGTGGGTTTAAGTTAGTATCTTTTGCTAGTTTGGTTCTTAATCGAGTTTAGTCATCCTTAATCTGGATTAGTGCTTAATATGCATTTTAGAGTTGTTAGTTGGTCCTAATTTTTTCCTAGCTTTTGTTTGGCTCTAAACCTATTCCTAAGACTTTAAATCATGAAATATTTATACCCAAGGGGTATGGATATGGGTTGGGGGTCTTTTCCAACCCCTAAGCCCCTTTTATTGACTTTTGAGATCACTCAAAAAGTCTCTTTTTGCCTTTGTGCGAAAATTGACTATGGTTACCATGAGTTTCATCACCTCACCTCCACTTAGTGATTAACCATAGTGTGGGTTGAGTTAGGAGTTTCTAGAATTGTAAGTGGGTGGGAGAAGTTATTAATCCTTTTGAGTGGTTGAGTTTGAGGCTTATTTAGAGGCCCTTCTTGGAGTAGTCTAGTTTGTTACCCAATCTCTACATTTAGAGAGGAGTCTTGGAAGATTGAAGCAAGGAAGGGAAAAGCTCTACTCAAACTTGTTCATTTGCCATTACCTCTTTGTGCAGGTAGGAATTCTTATCTCCCTTGTTCAGATTTTCATGTTTGTCTCATGCTTATGCTACCTTGTTGTTGTTTGAATGTTCGTATGTTTGTGGGTATGTTGGGAAGATTTGAAAACCATGGTCTTGACTGCTTTTCTTCCATGTTTCTATTTGAATTTTGAAGTTTTCTTGTATGGGTGTTTTGGCATTACTCACCCTTGAAGAGGGCAGAAGTGGCCAATTTCAGGAAAGGTCCTTTTTAGTTGGACTCCAATAGTGTAGAGTCTCTTCTCAGGATGAGAAGAGGGAGAGACGATAGGGTGTTATGGGCCCCTACCTGTCAGCACAAACCACGTATGAGTTTTGGCATGTAAGAATGGAAGAATGAAAGTTCTTGATTAATAGCCCCGATTGGGCACCTGGTTTGGTGTTGTGTCTGTCATCTCCTGTTGGAAAAATCCAACTTTCCCTAGTGTTGATTCATTGTGAATCCTATTGTGAAAACCTTGTATAAATATGCATGTTTTATTTGTTTCTTGGTCATGCTTGTTGTCACTTGATCAGATTCTATTTCCTCCACGGTTTGTAGAAATGTGTTGCAGAATTTGGTATGGAACCCTTGATGAGGGTCATGAAGGAAATTCAATTAAATTGTTGTAATTCAGGATTGAAATCCTATGTAATTTGTATTTCAAACTTTTTTGTAATGGCAACGAAGCTGGGTTTTCTTCCTAGTTCTTTCCCAACTGAGCCTTTGAATCAGGTTTGCCAATAAAATAAGTGATTAAGTAATTTTGCTTCTCTTGAGATTTTCATATTTATTTTTCCTGTTATATGAATGTATATCAAGATAAGATGAAACGATGATGTTCAATTATGAAAGATTCAAATTGTAAAGTGTGGTGTTGTCTCCATTCATATGGGCCATAGAGAGGGATGTTGCAAATCCATGTAAATGTATGGTATCTCCATTGAGTTTGAAATGATTTAGTTCATGGTTGGTTGTGTTGAAAGTAAATTTGCAAGAACATGTAGGAAAGAATTATGTCAAGATATCCAAACTTAAATTTGAAACATGATAGAGGAAAGAACTTTGTGTGTTTTGATACTCCCTTCAAAATGAATAAAACGTTATCATTCCGACCTTCTCATTTTCTCAATTGCCCTAAGATTAGTTTAGTTAAAATGTTATTCAATTATGTGCTTCATCAGTTAAAATAGATAGTTAAATGACTACGTAGATGATTATACTAGGTAATTTGGGTATCATTGAAATGCATAGCATTTGAAGATCATGGAAATTATTAACTAGGAATTCATAAGAGAATGCATACACTTATTGTTGAAATATAGTTGCAAAGAATATACAATGACTTTCCAAAAAAAAAAAAAGAGAGAGAAAAGAGAAAACAAAATTTTCAAACATCCATCTACAGGATACTGGAGTTTGTATGAAAGAATGTAATAATTCTTGATTTGAGACAGAGAATATTCCCCTATTTATACTCTTATGTTTCAAAACAAAAAAAAAAAGATATTAATAAAAGAAAAGTAAGATATATATATATATATATATATATAATTAAATTCTTATCCCAAGCACTAATACCCTCATTAGCTTATCCCATAGTCACCCACAAATCTTTTTGCAATAACTCTTTCACTTATCACTCCAATCCATGGGCGCCTTTGGCGTCAGTTTTGACATAGGGGTAGACCTGTACTTGGGAGGTTAAGCCAATGAGTTTTTTTGTTGGATGTGACTCTTGTACCATCCCTACCCCTGCCCCCCCCCCCCCCCCCCCCCCCCCAAAGATTTTTGCAGGTTCATTTTGACCATGCGTTGGCAAGGTAAGTGGGCTGTTGGTGGAGAGGAGCACACTTAAACCAAGTTTTTTTTTCATGAGTGTTTAACACTCTTCCTTGCATCTCCCTTAGCATCAGTTTAGCCTCTGTCCACGTGCGCGAGGGGGGACAGGGCCTGCCAAGGTAGGGGTTGGGTGGCGTGAGCCTTGGGGACCGCCCAAGGGGTTTGGGTTTCCGTGAGGCCAAGTGGCCAAGTGGGAGTTGTAGGGATGGTAGGTAGTTAGGGTTAAGTTAGTAGGGTTTTTTTGTTAGTTAAATTTATTAATTATAGATTAGGCTAGTAAGTATAGTTAGTAATTAGGATAGTTTGTTTTATAGTTTAATTAGTGTGTTAGTTATTTAAGTTAGTATGTAATTGTTGTTAGTTTGTATATTATGTGTAGTTAGAGCATGTTAGGGTGTATTGTTGGTTTTAGATTATAGATTAGTTAGAAAGTTAGTTTAAAGCTTTAGTTAAATAGCTAGATGGTATATGTTAAATTTAGTTAGTATATATTAAGATTAGTCGGTTTAAAATTTTATGATTAATTTTTAGATTTAGGATAGGTGTTGGAATATTAGTTTAGGTTTGAAATTTTGTAAGTATAAGTTTGGTGAGTAGGAACGTTTTTTATATTAGTGTCGTAGTATGTTTTAGTTTAAAATTCATTCATTCAATCTTAGTTTCTTGTGGTTAGGATTTTAACATGTATATTTTAATCGTGAATTTTTATTATTAGCTAGTTTTGGTTATTGATTTAGTTGAAGTTTTAAATTCAATTAAGTGTTTTTTTTATAGTAATTTTAGTGCTATTGTTTTTAAAATTATATTCTAAATTTAAATTTTTTTTTAAACATTGATGGAATGTTTGTTACAAATTATTTTTATAAGTAGAAATGTAATAGTGAAACTAAGGTCTATGTCAAACTTAAGAGTATCTTTAATTAATAACTTTAAAATAAAAAAAATTGTTGTGTGTTTATGCCCTCGAATTTTGGGCATGACATAATAATAGTTTTATGTACTATGGTAAAAAAAATAGTATACTAATACTTACATTTTATAAATAGTATACTAATATTTTATTAAAAAAATAGATTAATTTTTCTTTGAATATTTATATTAAATATGAAAATATATTTATTTAATATTTAAATGATATTTTATTTAACTTTAAATAATTTATTGAATAGTAAGATTAATTTTTAATTTGAATATTTATATTATATATAAAATTATATTTATTTATTATAAAAATAAGCCAATTCACAACATTATAATCTTTCAATTAACTAACATTATATTTATTTATAATCTTTCATAAATATTTGATTAATTGAAAGATTATAATGTTGTGAATTGACTTATTTTTCAATAAAATTAAATAAAATAATTATAAAATATTGGAAAGGCAAATTAAATTTAAAAAATTAATTTAATTATAAATTTTTATGTACTATGGTAAAGAAAATAGTATATTAATACTTACATTTTATAATGATTTGGGTGGTACACTAATACTAGTAAAGTTTTATGTACTATGGTAAAAAAAATAGTATACTAATACTTACATTTTATTATGATTTGGGTGGTACGTTAATACTTACATAATAATAGTTTTGTGTATTATGGTTAAAAAAATTAGTATACTAAAACTTGCATTTTATCAATAGTATACTAATATTTTATAATAATAAAAATAGTTTAATTTTTTATTTGAATATTTATATTATATATTAAAAAATTATTTATTTATTTATCATTTAAATGATATTTAATTTAACTTTAAATAGTAAGATTTTTTTTATTAAAATATTTATATTATATATAAAATTATATTTATTTATTATAAAAATAAATCAATTCACAACATTATAATCTTTCAATTAACTAAAATTATATTTATTTATAATCTTTCATAAATATTTAGTTAATTGAAAGATTATGTTGAGAATTGACTTATTTTTCAATAAAATTAAATAAAACAATTATAAAATAATAGAGTCATTAAATTAAAAAATAAAATTTCATTGTAAAGTTTTATGTACTATGGTAAAAAAAAATAGAATACTAAATTTTATAATAAATCAATATATTTTTGTATATAATATAAATATTCAAATAAAAAATTAATTTATATTTTTTACTTTTAAATCAATATAAGTATTAAAAGTGAATTTGAAAAATTTATTTAAATATGTTATTCTAAATATTCAAATTTAAAAAATAACTATGGATCCAACTAATCGGTAAAATATTAAATTAGATTTTATTTTAACAATAAGAGTAGTTTGATTTGAATATGACTACTAATAAATATGATATAAATATTAAACTTTCATATAGTATTTAAATATGAATATCTATTATTAAAAATTTGATATATAATTTTATATAAATAAGAGTTTAAATCAAAATAAATGAAAAATTAATATTATAATATATACATACATTTTATTTAAATTTATGTTAAAGAAAATATTCTCAAAATTAAATTATTTATGTATTAAGTCAATAAAATAATAGATATGAAAACCTTTGACACATTTTTTCAGATATAAATTATAAGATTTATATATAATATAATATAAATGAAATTTCTATAAAAGAATAGTCTTAAAATCAAATTACTTAATAATCTTTCATTATTTATTTATTTATTTTAATTAGAAAAAATAAAATTCTAATGTTTAATGCAACATTTTTATATCATATATCATACTTTGATTTAATTTGGGAGACATGACAATTAACTTTGACAATGACAAATACAGTACATGGTAATATGGCATGACATGTCGTATGGGAGCATCGCGGACATCAAGGGATGGAGTAGGCATGGGGTAGGCATGGAGTGGAAGTGGTAATATGGCATGACATGTCGTATGGGAGCATCGCGGACATCAAGGGATGGAGTAGGCATGGGGTAGGCATGGAGTGGAAGGGTCCGACCGGTGGAAATATGTTACACCATAGCCGGTGCCCTATTTCACAACCCTTCTTCCCAATTTTCCATGCGCACAAGTTCAAATCTTATGGAAAAAGTGGTACACAACAACAATTTGAAATGGACAAAAGACCTAGACTATGGCACCCAACATCCATGTCCCATTGTTTTGAGCCACATTTGTGGGAGACAAATCTCAAAGCCTCTTGATTACATTTTCGCTTCTCTCTATCGTTTTGAAACGCCTTCATACTAGAATGCCCAACACCCATGTTTGGCACTTTCTACTCCAATTTTAAAATTCAAGTTCCTCTTTGTATACGTATTTCAGATCTAGCTTACTATGCGTGTTTCCATTTATGTAGTTAATTTTTTTAAATGGTGCTTGGTGAAGATAAGAACAATGTCAGCTCGTCTTATTGCTGTATACTGTGGATACTATAATTTGGCCCACTGATTTTCCAGCGGTCTAAACAAAAACCCGAAAACGGGGCGCTGAATGAGCAGAAATTCATCTGTGAAATAAGAGCCCATGGTTTTGATCTTTCCTTCTCACGCCTATAAACACACACATTCACACTATCAATACCATTATCCAATCATTTACGGCAAGGTTTGCTACATAAATTTCAAAGCAATTCGTGATTTTTTACGGCATTTGACGGGAAAAGCCATGGTAGAGAGCAGTGTTGAGCAGCAGCAGAAGAATGGTGTTCATGTTTATGCACAAATTATTCTTCGCAATCCAAAAGATGACTCAATTTCTTGGCAAAATTTAATCTTTGGAGGATCCAGGATCTCTAATATAGTCGTAAAAATGCTGTCTGAAAAGCACAGGGATCCGAAAAATGTCTTCCATGAGGCAATTGAGGAGGGATTCTTCTCTGCATGATTTACTGCAGTCTATGTTCTCTAGTTTTAGTTGTATTTCACTTCCTCATCTCTTGTATAAAAACCCCTCGTGTTCCTAGGAGAGGATATATTTTATGTGTAAGCTTTGTGCAATTTCAAATAATATTTCCTCTTTAGTAGGAAAGGATTGCTAGTTTAGTCTACAATTTTTTACATAAATCTCTATATCCCTATCAATCATAGTTAGATCACCTCTTTTACAATCTCCAATCCTCATATCTAGGCTCTCACCCCATCCACATGATACAATAAGTTCTTATCAATATTACACTCTCATAAATAGAGGACATCAAGATTGGAATAGACTAAGATAATAAGGGTAAAAAGCAAGGTTGGAAGAGAAGATAGTTTGGATAAAAGCTATTTAAACCATCGAAGGACATGTCTCATGTTTATAATGTTTGTACAAAAGATATTAAATTTTTGTTATGTTGAATTGTTTTTATACTGCAATTTCTTTATACGAAATCTTATTTTTAAGTAATTAAATAATATACAACTATCTAAGAGTTCTATAAAGAAATCTTATTTTTAAGTAATTAAATAATATACAACTATCTAAGAGTTCTATACTATTATGTTATTTAGGTGAATTAGACTAAGGAGTCCAACAACCCCTATATGAAGACAATGATGAATTAGTAGATTCGTAAACTACCATATTGTTAAAGTTATGAAATGACCCCATTGCATAAAAAAATACATATAAATAATTGATGGATTGCCCCAGTTAAAAGTAAAGACTATACTAAAATAAAACATAGGGAAAATTACATGAAAAATGACATTGCAAAATATGCCACACCAAAGTAGAGAACTTCAACATAGAAAATATAAAAAATCGAAAGTTTGGATGCAGGATCCCTGGGATTCCAAATAAGACATCCCAAACAACTAGAAGAACTAGGATGCATAGAGAAAACAAATGAAGCTGAAATAAAATCACTCATAAGGATGAGGCACAACCCACGATCTAGGACGCCAATAAAACACTCATGTAACTTAGTCTAGAATAAAGAAAAAACACAAAAAGAAAAGAAATCAATCTATGTAATAGATAGAAAGTCTGATAAGGATTAAATGAAAAATAAATTCATAATCGAAAAGAGCCATAGAGAAAGAAGATGGGATGAACATCTAGTGCCACCAAAAAAACAACCACAATGACAAGAAATAAAAGATATTATGGACAATGCCCTTTTAACCAAGGTGCCAACTAGAAAAGGTATACTTTAGAAAATACCAAAAATGCATATCAAACACAATATAGCTTCCTCTACTACCTTACATAGCACAATAAAGAGCTTTATAGAACAACAATCCTCATTTGTTGGGCATAAAGAGAAAATTAATTGTTAGGATAAGGTGTAAGATTAACCTTGCAATCCTATGTCTTTCAAGTGTCTCCAAGTTCCTTAAAAAGTGTTCAAAAGGACATAAGAGGAAAAATATTCAATATTTGTATCATATGGAATATCAATGAATAGATCTTTAAAAGGTGAGCATGTGTAGATAACGGGGATAAGAAAAATAAACAAAGATACCTCCTAAAAGTCCTATTTTGTAAAGATTTAGCATTCATGTTGAAATTATTTAAAATATATTATGGTATTATCATGTGCATTGTTGTCCATTATCCTAGACACGAGTTTTCATTAGTGGCTTCTTACCTCTTATTTTGAGATACCACAATGGTTTTCCTTCTCACGTGTGTGTATTAATTGGAGCTAGGAGATGGTAGTGTTATAATGTTGAGTTCTTGCAAGTAACAACATTGCTACCAAGTCAATTTTTTGGAGATTAATGTAGTTAATTATTATACTATTAATCTCATTATGGTTTTGACAAAGTAGTGACAAAGTACTTAGTCATTATCTAGCATAGTTGGTTGGTCATCGCTGCGACCAAGCCACTACTTAGGCCAAGTGCATAGAACATGCCAAGCATAAACATCCAAATAGTACATGCCGAGTGATATGACAAGTGTCAAGCACTAGTAGGTGTCGAGCAACCAATGTGTTCCAAGTTACTCTAGTGCCAAGCAGTCAGTGTGTGATAAGAGATTTAGGTGCCAAGCCATTCAGAAGCTGAGATACAACAAACAAAACATAGTTAATGCCAAGCATTAGAAGCCTATTGATACCGAGTTCCCAGTCAATGACATAGATGTTTCTAATGGGACAAACTCCTATGTAAACCATTTTTGGTCAACTTGAATATTATTTTTTGATATGAAGAGCTAAGGATCTAGTCATTTCACACATCCTTATGCAACACATGCAACCAATTAGATAAAGGGAAGTATTAGGAAGAAATAAAAATCAACCTAATCCATTGATTATGACCTAATATTGTCTCCAAATGTCTATTTAAGGAAGTAAACCCTAAGAGGGAGTTATCATGATGAAAGGGAAGTATCACATGTGAAGGTGAGAAGGCATTTATGATGGAGAAGATGTTTTAGCATTGCAAAATCAATTGATCAGAACAAATTAGTTATGAAGACAAGAAGTGAGAGGTCAAAGAACATATATTAGATCAGAAGGATTGAGATAAACCAGTAAAGAGGAAACTTGTTATCTAGGAGAAAGTGCTAGCTGAAGGATTAGGTACTGAATCATTTTGGCAGGTAATATAGGGTATATCTCTTAATAGAGTAGTCTTAACAAACTTTTGTGAATCTCCTAATAGAGTGCTTACTTAGTTGTGAGTTTAAATCCTTTGGTCAAGGTAAGTCCTAACAATCTTGTAAGCCTTTAACATGGCAGACCTTTCACAGGGTAGCTCATAGTTTGTGATCAAAACTTTGCAGCCATAATTGGCCACACTATATTGCTATAGTAGTGAAGAGTTGTGGGTGTCATCTCCACCCCATTTTTACCTTCTAATTGGAGGGTTTCTGGGTAGCCAAAATATTTTTTGTTATGTGTTTACATTATTCTATGGATGTGATGCATGCTTATATATTTCAATTTACATGTTAAGTTACGAGATGGTGAATGGGGAAATGTTTAGTGTAAAAGTTTTAAGTATTGATTCATCCCCACCCCGAACTTAGTTTCCCATTTATATTTCCAACAATTGGTATCAGAGCTTTTTTCTCTAGAAAGTAAAGTTTGAAAACTTTAGAGGTAAGATCTTGAAGATGGGAGTCTACAAATTGGGAAAGACTATTGAGAACCAAAAGATTGAAACACAACTTGCCCTACATCAACTTAAGGAGGAAAGAGATGAACATCAACATTTATCGAAAAGAAGAAAAGAATTGGCATTCAACAAAATGACACTCAATATCAAGAAGAAGACACTATTGGATTATTTGAGGATAAGAACTCAAAAGAATTTGATGTAGCAATCACAAATATGATGGAAAATAATGGAGCCCTAAATGAAGAAGTTGAGAATCTGAAAATAGAACAAGAAACTCAATCAATATTGTTGTGTGAGACAACTAAATTGAAAAAGAAAGTTGAAGAAGATAAATTCATGATTAAAGAAGACAAAAGACTACTAGCAAAAAAACTTGAGGAGAAGTCATCAGATGTGCAAAAGTTGTCAAGCATTCAACTTGATTTGATGAATTAGCTGATGCTTGCAAATCAAGAACTGAACAGAAAGGAAATTGAGATTACAACTTTGGAATCACAAAATAAGCTACTACAGAATGAATTGAAGATTGAGAAGGAAAAGCTCAAAGAGCCTATTGAATCTATAAAGCACTTTGTAAAAATTGATGGAGGCACCAAGGTCAAACAATGATATTGCTAGATTGGGATATCCTACTACTGAGAAAGGAGAATCATCTAGAAGTGGTAAACAAAGGAACAATAAGGGAAAGTACTACAAGACCACTTGTCATCACTATGGAATATTGGGTCACACAAAAAATGTCTATATGAGCAATACTGGAAATCAAAACCCTCAGCACAAATTCAAGTGACATTGTCATAACTACAAGAAGCAAGGACATTAGGCACATGAATGCAGGACAAAGACCATTAACACTCAGAGATTTGAAGGTTACTATTAAAAATTCTAGAAGTATGGACACAATGAATATGAATGTAGATCCAAATCTAAGTGTACATCAAACAAGAAAACCAAGGTATATCGTCATGGGAATTATTACAATTGGGATTACAATACAAGGTATAGTTGTCATTATCGTGGTGTGTATGGTCATGTTCCTAAAAATTGCATAAGGATTCATTTCAAAGGTAATTAAAACAGATGGTTGAATGAGATTGTATGCTTTAGTTGTCTTAAGACTGGTCATGTAAGAAAAAATTGTCCAACTAGCTCACTTGCACCAAGTAGTGAATTCAACAAAGGTAAAGGAAAGGTAGATGCTAAAAAGGAAAATATGTAGATGAACAAGAAATGGAAAAAGAAAGAAGATTGCAACACATCAAGTCTAGATGAGGTCACTTTATCTAATGGATTAGGTGATCACATCACTCCCAACTAGGCAATCAAAGGTATGTGGAATTGACATCTAAATGATATATTTTGCATCAATTCCAAGCATTTAATTAATGGAAAGGGTTTATCAACATTTATTAAGATGAAATGAAGTGATTAGGAAATAGAGACAATCTATTGTTATGTTGTATTCTATGTTGTTGCCAAGTATTGGAAGTATTGTAGTAAGTGTCGAGTAATGAGGTATTATAGTGACTACCGAGCTGGCTATGGTGATCGAGCGTATTGAAAAATCTTATAGCGAGTGAGTTTATAGTTGTATATGCACTAAGAATAAATTTCAAGGTTTTGAAGGATATATACTCATTTTTTTGAGCCATTTGCATTTACCAGAAGATCGACGAGCACAAAGGAAATTTGAGAAAGGGATTCCAACGATTGCATATGAGTGTCGAATAATGAGATACTGTAGTGATTACCGAGCTAGCTATGATGACTGAGAAAATTGAAAAATCCTATAGCGATGGAGCTTACAATTGTATATGCACTAATCATTAAGTTCAAGGTTTTGAAGGCTATATACTCAATTGTTCAAGTCATTTGCATTTACCAAAAGATCGAAGAGCACAAAGGCAGTTTGAGAAAGGGATTCTAGCAACTGCACACCAAATTCAAATGCTACACAAATGTTTTACATTCAATTGAAAAGTATTTCACTTGTGCTGAGTTATATTATTTCACATTTTGCAAACTCTAGAAAATGAAAATGGTAGTGAGTTCATTGATAGGAGTAAGGAAGGAACGTAAAGAGGTTACTAATGAACAATTGATAAGTAATGATGTTCGACAACCTCGATTTCATGCTATTCCTGAGATTGCATACAAGGGTGATCCGTCTGGTGTGTTATCAACTATTCTGCCAAAGGTTTTAATGATTTAGAATGTAAGATGTTGTTATACGTGCAAGGTTGGAGAGGTTGGAGACCTAGATATCAAAGAGGCCTATCAAAGGTTGTGTGAAAATGGAGTTTTGAGGGAAGAAAACAAAATTATAGAATGAAAAGGGTTAACTCGTGCCCTAGATTTTCCCCAAGTTTTCAAAACAAAATAGATTAAGATTGTATTAAGCTGAATACGTGATAATCAGCTATGGTTGGAGAATGGACCTATCAAAATATTAAAGAGGATCATTCATAGGGTGATAAGGTATCCTACCATAGACAGGTTGAAGGCAGTGAGGAGTGATATCAAAGAAGTAATTAAGAAGAATACTAGAGCCATATCGAACAAGAGGGAAATGTCAATCAATCCAATTAATGACCCAATTACTAAATTTGCAGTGCCTATGATAGCACATAGATTCTACTAGTCAAGCCAACTCAATAGTGTGTCATGCATCGTCATTGACCTAGATTACAAGATTGTAAAGAAAGATCATACATATGACCTAGTCATTATACAACTTCAACAATTGTCAGAAAACCTAAAAGCTATCAAAAAGGAAAAGAGTCTTCATGTAATTTTGGCTCACTCATCATTTGTATATTCTTCTATGTAAAAAACAAATTTCATACATTTGGAAAGATAGTATGGTAGACCACTCGATCTATTACTTAACATATAGGTGAATACATTGAGAAACTAGGAGATAATTTTGATTCAGTAATGACTAGTTGTTACTATTAGATTAGTTCTAATATATAAGTGACAATATAATTAAGTCATTTAATTAGTTCATTTCAAACAATTAATACATGTTGAGCATAAGTTTTCAGATAGTATATGTTGAGCAAGAGAAATATAGTAAGTGCCAAGTAACTAATAAGTGTCGAGTCACTCAAGTTTCGAGTAGATAGTAAGTGTCGAGTCATTCAGATGTCGAGTGATTAATAGATGTCGAGTCATTCAAAGGTTGAGTTACAAAAAATTGTAGTTGCAGTTGATGCCGAGCATTAGGAACTTTAGGTACCCAATAATAGAGTTTTGACATAGTTGTTTGTAAAGGCACAAACTTCTATGTAAATTATTTTTGAGCTGACTTAAGGATTTTTTTGTGATCTTAGATGATAATGAAAAATCTTTATTATGAATCCCTATGCATTTCATGCAACCAATCAGAAAAAGGGAAGGATTAAGCAATAATATGGGTGAATCATAATCATTGATTCATACCTAACCCTATGTCACCTAGGTCTTCTTAAGGAGGAAAAACCATAAACTTTTTATGAATGTGTAAGGAGAAAAGAGAGAATTTTTCATGTACAAACAAAGCATTCATGGTGACTAAGGAGTTGTGATGTAAGATATATTGCAGAATCAATTAGAGGAGAACAAAGGAAAGGAATTAGAAGACGACTTAGATACATCTAATCAGTAAGGATCAAGTACACATCTGGAAAGAGGTGATCTATTATCTAGCAGTAGAATGCTAACCACAAGATCATTACTAAGACATTTTAAGAGGTGAACCATTAAATCTCTTAATAGGGTAGTCTTAATAGGCTATTGTAAATCCTTTAATAGGGTGCTTACTTCATTGTAAGTTAAAGTCCTTTACCTCTAATGAGGTGTTGAAATCCTTTAATAGGGTAAGATCTAACAATCTTGTAAGCCTTTAACATAGAAGACCTTTCATAGGGTAGATCATGTTTCATGATCAAACACTGTAACCTTCATTGGATACACTTTATTACTATAGTAGTGGAGATTTGTGGGTGTCATCCCCACCCCAGTTTTACGTTCTCCTTGGAGGGTTTCTGGGTAACCAAATATCTTCTATCATACATGTGTTGAATGTTTATTTACTATCATACTATGGATTTATATGCTTAATTTGGTATTTTATTTTATATGCATAGATTATGAGATGGATGTGTGGTGAATGATATTAAAGTTGATGTTTTAAGTGTTGGTTCGCCCCCCCTCTCCCCATCAAAGTTTACTTTTCCCATTGTATTTCCAACAATTGGTATCAGAGCCTTGTTCTTTGAAAAGGAAGGCTTTGCATCTTTGAAGAAATATCTTGAAGATGGAAGTCTACAAGTTGGGAAAGGCTATTGAGAATTAGACAATTGAAATACAACTTTCTCTACATTGGCTGAATGAATCAAGAGATGAGTTAAAGCGATCATTAAAAAGAAGGAAAGAGATAGCCATTGAAGAGAATCACACACATTACCAAGAGATTAACACTACTGAATTGTTTGTAGATGGAAATACAAGTGAATTTGATGTAGCAATTGCAGATCTGATGGAAAAGAATAGAGCCCTAACTGAAGAGGTCAGAAATCTCAAGATAGAACAAGAAGTCCAATCAATACTACTATGTGAGGTGACTGAGTAGAAAAGGAAAAATAGACTGGAAGAGAAAACATCATAGGTGAATAGGATTTCTCACGTGCAATTGGAAACATTGAATCAAATGGTGATTGTAAATCATGAATTGAATGGAAAAGATATTGAGGCCACAACACTAAAGTTGTAGAATGAACAACTAAGAAATGATTTAAAAAGAGAAAACTCCTAGATCCAATAGTGATACTTCTAGATTAGGTTATACTAGTACAAAAGAAGGAGAATCATCTAAAAGAAGTGAACAAAGGAATTCCAATGGTAAGAACTCAGAACCTACTTGTCATCATTGTGGTAAGATAGGTCATACTACCAATGTTTGTAGGAGCAAGACTACAAATCAAAATCCTAAGCAGAAGTTCATGGGTCATTGCCACAAATGCAATAAACAAGGACATTAGGCACATGAATATAGAACCAAGACCATACACACACAAATATTTGGAGGATATTGCTATAACTATCAGAAGTATGGACATGGAGCATATGAGTGTAGATCTAAGCCTAAGTGGTCATCAAACAAGTGGACAAAGGTAAAGCACAATGACAACTCTTATAATTGGGATAATAATACTAAGTATAGTTTTCACTATTGTCAAGAGTATGGACATGTAGCTGAAAATTGCATTAGAACACATTTCAAAAGTGACTACAAAAGATGGTGAAGTCAAACTACATGTTTTAACTTTGTTTGAAGATTGGTCACATAAGTAGGAATTGTCCAACAAGGTCAAAGGCACCTAGTAGTGAATTCAACAAAGGAAAAGGAAAGGCAAATGTTGAGAATGTCAGAGATGAGATGAACAATATTTAGATGAGATCACTTCACCCAATGGGTTAGGTGATCACACCACCTCCAATTAAGAAATCAAGAGGTATGTGTGGGACTGATACTTAAAAGATATACAATACATTAGTTCCAAGGATTTATTTTTGAAAAAATTATATTTGCATGAAGAAAGATGCAAAGTTTTGTTTAGAATCTAGAAGAAATCTTTAAGTTTTGTTAGTTTTCATGTTACTGTCGAGCATGACAAGTTCCACTGAGGTTGCCGAGTGAAATATAGTTAATGTTAAGCTATCGTAAGTGATAGTGTTGACCAAACTCATAGTAATTTCCAAGCATAAAGGAAACTTCATGGAAGCCAAACGAGCTGAAATTTCTATTCAAGCCGAGGTTACAGTTGTGTAACCTCTGAGCATTAAATGGGAAGTTTTAAGGTCTATATGATCATTTTTTGACTCATTTGACATCATTTGAAAATAGGGAGAGCACGAAGAGATAAAGGTGAATTGAAGAGACCATCCCAATCATTTGTAGAGTGAATTAAAATATTGTTTGATACCATTCATCAGGTTTGATAAGGTATTTATCATGTGCTGAGCTACGCTATTTTGAATTTGTGCAAACCCTAGGTATTAAATATGGTGTCTAGTTCTTCTACTACTAAGGTCAAAGAGGGAAAGGAAGTTTTAAATGTTCAATTAATCAGCAATGGAATTAAACAACCAATTTTCAAGGCAATTCCTAACATTGCTTATAAATAAGATCCATCTGGTATGTTATCCATGATACCACCACAAGTCTTAATGATTCAAGATGTGAGATGATGGTACACATGCAAGGTGGGTAGCATGGGAGACATGGAAATCAAATACCTATATGGAAATCTATGTGAGAATAGAATATTGAACCAGGAATACAAAATTGTAGAAAGAAAAGGGTTAAATTGTGACCTACATTTTCCAAATGTCTTTAAGATAGAGTGGATAAAGATTGTCTTGAGAAAAATTCATGACAATTATATGTGGTTAGAAAATGGACTGATCAAGATTAGTAAGAATATTGTGTAGAGGGTAATAGGGTATCCAACCTTAGATAGACCCAAAACCATGAGAAGTGAAGCAAAAGAGGTGATTGAGAAGAACACAAGGGTTGTGTGGAACAAGAGAGGAATGACAATTGACACCATCACTAATCCCTTAATTGCTTTTGTTGTAAGGATTATTTCACACAAATTATTTCAATCAAGAAGGTTGAACAATGTACCATGTATTTTTGTTGACGTAGGGTACAAGATAGTGAAGAAGGATCATACTTATGACCTTGCTGAGCTACAGTTACAAAAATTATCAAAAAACTTTGGAGCGAAAAGGAAAACCAAGAGTGCACAATGAAAGTTTGGATCAATACTTGTATTTATATTTTTCTATGTGCAGAACACATTTCCTTCCTTTGGAAAGGTAGCTTGGAAGACAAATAGATCTATTGTAGTGCAAATAGGTGAATTCATTGAGCAAATAGGAGAGATATTTGAGTCTATTATGACTAGTTAGTTTGAGGACTTTAAGAACCCTATGAAACAAAGACAAAATATTCCAATGTCACTAGTTGAGAAAATTTTTAATCATGTTTTCTTTCTAATTGATACTAATTTCACATTTGTATAGGTTGTAGTTCCAAGGGTAAGATGATTAAGACCTCTAGGATATGAGATCAATGTGGATGAGGCATCTGTAGCAATTACAACTTTTCTTGTTCAAGAAGTAGATAATAAGGCTACTACCTTTGGAAATTATGATGTTGCAATATCAAAGATAACTATGGACTTGAAGACAACAACAATATTAAGAAAGAAGAAAAAAATGGTCAAGAAGCTTAAATAAAAAACTAGTAAAGGAGCAAAGGAAGACAATGAAGATGATGAAGAAGATTTTCCTGCTCAAGTACCATTGGCCCTAACCCAAGGTCAAGGGGAAGATCAAGGTAAAGAGGAAGCCAAGCTTGAAGAAGGTGCCAAGGAAGAAGGAGCTAGTGAAGCACCTATAGCCACAGAGAAGAAGAAGGGGAAAGCTAAAGCTCTAATAGTCAGCAAACCAAAGAAGGTTGTAAAACCTAAGCCTATAGTTCCAACTACCAAAATTAGCACAAGAGCTACTACTAAGAAAGCTCAAGAAGTAGCAAAGCCAAAAGAACCAAAAGTTAGGAAAGCTATACAAATTGATGAGTCTATGAAGAGAAAAGGGAGAAAGTGTGTTGCTCCAGTTGAATTAGATGAGGAGAGGAAAAAATCTGATGATAATAGCCAATTAAAAGAGGTAAATCATAGTCCTTCTTTTGATTTGGATAATCTATGTAAAAATATAAAGAATAATGCAGATTTGAGTGGAGTTTCACTTATTGAATTTGATAAGCTCAGAAAGTTAGATATGGATAAGGTAGAAGAGTTAGTATATGCCATGATGGAAACATTTAAGATTACTCCAATTGAGATTGCCAACTCTCTACCAAAGAACTTATATGATAGAGTAGAGAAAAGACAGAAATATAGTCTCACAATAGAGAGAAACATAAAAGAAACTACACTTGCAAGAGTGATGCCAGATTTAGATAAATTTGAGATGACATAGGCCATTAAGAAGTATGTAGGTAAATTTTATCCAAAGTACCAAGCCTTTAATATTTTTTAGAATAAAATTGAAGATGTTGTTCACCAATGTACTCAATCATGGAAGGTAATTTATGGGCTAACAACACCGAAGGCATTTGAGCAGAGGTGATGAAAAAGATGAACAAGAAATAATTGAGGTTACTACAGTTGACATTGAGATAGTTGCACATGTGGAAGGGACTAAGATAAATGAAGATACATAGGCAATAATTGAAGAGGAGCAATAAACATAACAACGTATAAAATATATATAGATGTCGAGTGCCAATCCACAACATGTGACACAAGCAAACATTGAAATTATATAGATCAAGGATGTTTCTAACAATGTGCCTTAGAACATCAATCCCCTAACAGAGAATGACATGCAAAAGATATTGCTAGACACCACCACCAAGGCACAACTATGTAGTCATCCTATATTGGTGAGTGTAGATGAACTCAAGAAGGTAGAGAAGACACCTGTAGAGGTGGGAACACAATACATATAAAAAAAAACCCCGCAATTTACTGTGATACAACCTAAATTATCCCTTGTAGTGTATCAAAGAAAGGAGAAATCCATGACAAACATCAACAAATTGGTGCACATTGTGTCTGTACCAGAAGTTGCTATAGTTGTATAGGTTGGAACATAATTTCAAGGTGCAATTAAAGTTGAATGGAAAGAAGAGAAGAGGACTAAAGAGTCAGACTTGGCTACACAACCTAAAAAGTAGTTAGCAATTCAAACACTGGTTACTTTGCCAAGAATTGCTACTCCTCCAAGTCAAGTACTTCATAGGTTGAGTGTAGAAGCTAAACCATTGTAGTCATCATGACCTAGTCCTAATACATCCAAGGTAGATGAGGTTACATCATTTGGTGATGTCAACTTCGATGAAGTGATTGTTTTACCAAAGTTTAACCTTGTAATAATCACTATTAAACAAATAGGCATACTATAGGATGCACTTGCAAAGAAGAAACATCAAGAACTGCTCAGAAGGGAGCTTAGGCAAAAGAAAGCATTGCAAGACATCAAAGACATCTTTCTTGATGCATTCAACCTACCAACACCTGAAGAAGACAAGCCTATAATGGAGCAGTTGGTAAACATTGTAGAATAGATCAATGATGTAGACATAGATTCAAATGTAAAATTACTTGAATGGTCTGAGATGAAATTTCAAACTAAGGTAAATGAAAAGATATCAAGTGTTATTGTACTTAGTCAAGTTGAATTAGCAACCAAGATTGACAATGTAAAGAAAGTATTAGAGAATATTTTCTCACTTTATAGTGGAACTTGTGTGATACAACTCTATTCACACAAGAAGTGTAGTGCCATATTGAAAGTTTGGAGGGAGATATGAAGAAATAGGTACAAATCTACCTCATTCTCTAGCTCATAGTCAAAAGAACTTCAGTAATCTGAAGAATTCCCAAGGTTAGTTGGTAGCTCTGCATGCTCAAGATGCAAATATTTGAGCTATACTGATCAACATCCAATCCATGTTGACCCCACACATGGAAATACTTCACAAGGAGCTAGCCTTTGCAAAGAAATTAATGAAGAAAGATCCCCATCTTTCTACACTTGAAGACTTAGTTCATCTTGCTACCGAGTTAGCCATCCCAATCAAATCATTGGAGGTAGCTTGTGATAACTAGGATTCAAATATAAAAATAATGCTTGAGATCCATAAACATTTATTGGAAAAACACATTGTAAGTGTACAACCCATGACATAAGTGTCAAAAAGGGGGAAACTAAATGAAGGGATAAAATGAGAAAGGGGGAGAATGCATGCTAAGTTTGGAGATCAAACAAAAAAAGAGTCAGCAAGTCAACATATGCATAATCTACTCAGAAGGAGTATTCAATTTTCAATTATAGAATGGAACAATAAACTCAGGGGGAGTTATTAAATTTTGAGGTATGACTGATGAGTCATAAGTTTTGCAAAATTTTGAAGTTTTGAAATTTTCTATGTAAATGGATATTATCTAAGTTATGCTTGAAAGGCTAAGGTTATTCATGCATGACCATGTATTTTTCCACTCATGTCAAAGGGGGAGATTATTAATCTCATATTGGTTTTGACATATGAGTGACAATATATTTAATTCATTTACTTAGTTCATGCTAAACAAGTAATACATGCTGAGCATAAGTTGTCAGATAGTATATGTTAAGCAAGAGATATATAGTAAGTGCTGAGTCACTCAAGTATCAAGTAGATAGAAAGTGTCGAGTCATTCAGATGTTGAGTGATCAATGGATGCCAATTCTTTCGGAGGCCAAGTTATAGAATTGAAGTTGTAGTTGATGTTGACATCAGGGACTTCAAGTGTCGAGTAATACAGTTTTGACATAGTTGTTTGTAATGGCACAAACTTCTATGTAAACCTAAATATTTATGGGTAACAAAAATATTTTGTGTTATGTGTTTACATTATGTTATGGATGTGATGTATGCTTATATATTTTAGTTTACATGTTAAGTTTTAGATTAAGGTAAAAACAGGTTTTCAAGGGGCCCCGAAACCCTTTAACAGTAAAGAAAAAGATAAGCCATGAAGCAAAATCAAGTTTTACAAGGACCTAAAACCTATAGTTTAAATAGTAGAAAAATCAGGTTTTACAAGGACCTGAAACCACAAAAAAGGACCATAAAATGAACCCAGGTTTGACAAGGACTTGGAACCTAGTTTTAACAACAACAAAAAACCAGATGAAAAAACCAAAATCCGCAACCAGTAACCAGGACCAGAACTAAAACTAGGACCAGAACTAAAAATAGAGACCAATAACTAGAGACATTAGAAGCTACTATTGCAATGCTTTCATCATTTTGACCACCTCTTTACCGATCTCCACAACACCTTGAATGGTATCAGTAGCCAAACCACTAGTAGCCTTCGCTGCCCTTTTCCTAGAGCTCTGCCTAGTTCTTTTACTTGGTACCCCTAGAGACATAATTTCTTTATTGGTATGCTTCCCTAGACTTGAAAAAAAAACACAAATACTAGAAGTTACTTGCTCTATCTTATTACCACTTTCCTTGATTAGTAGACAAAGATTTTGTTCATATTCCTTTAGTTTGTCTGGTATATTACCCACCTGCATTTCCATCTAACTGATCCTAGCACGGTCCATATCCTGGTTCTATTGCCTTTTCCATTTTCCTTTTGTGGCCCATTAATTTAGTATACATCCATGAGTCAAATTGCAGCGAGGTGTTAGTCTTAAGTTTTGCAGTATTCAGAAAATAAAGCATAGTTTCCCTTTGAAGAGACTCATTCTTCTCTTTCCCCATATCTTCTCTACCAAAAGACTCATCCTTGTCTGTCCTTTCCTCTTCCCTCACATTTACCTCAGTAGGGTCCTCCTTTGCCTTCTTCATTTCCTCTTTTTCATCTGTCGCTCCCTTAGAATGTTCACTCTAATTGTCCTCTTCACCAACATTACCCGCCCCTGAATTTTTCTCACTACTCTCTTCCTCATCTTCCTTACCACTCTCTCCCTTACTATCTGGGTAGCCTTCCAAATTGGAACTAAAATCTCCCACATCTGTGTTCTCCTCTTCCAAATTTTTCTCCTCCTTATTTTCTAAGTTATCAAAATTGCTAATCTCTTCGACATTGTGCTAAGTAGTTTGTTGGGTTTCTTATTTTAGACCCCTCCTCTTACCCTTGATAGCATCATCACCCTTACTCTTCCTAGAGTAAGTTTTGCTGACAGAGCCCTTCTTTTTATTAGAAGGAGGAGAAGATTCAATGGCCTTGTTTTTACAGTAACCCTCAATGAGTAAAATCAACCCTTCATGCAGAATACAGCGTGACTCTTTTTTCCTATGAGCTTGCAAACTTTGGAGTAAAGAAAATCTCAAATAAAATGGAAACAAGAGCCTATCTTTGTGCCTAAAGTGATTAAGGAACATAAAGTGAAATTTATGCACACATTTAGCTCTACCATCTAAGATAAAATACTCACGAATACACAAGAGCACATCTTACCAAACAACCTTTAGCTGACCCAATTCATAAAAATTGCCATTCTTCTCTAGGTTTTTCTCCTCTGCTTCCATTTTGGGAAATTTCTTGAACGCGGCATTTGAAATACTCATTTCTTTACTAAACTTAATGCCTTCCTTTGGCAAACCTGTCACCTTAGCTATGAATTCCTCAGTGAAATGCACAATCCCACCATGCAGAGTAACTCTATCTTCAATCCAATTTTTGAAGAATGCCACAATAACATGAGGTTTAAACCTGTGAAGATGTTCCAAATAATTAGTTACATTTCCCTTTTGCAAAATCTTCCAAATAGAAGCTTTTTCCTTCCAAGCCTTGCAGTTTTGTGGCTCCTGTTTTCATGGCTCTCTGCCCATTTCCAAAGATTTCAAATTGCTACAATAAACCATAATCAAATGGAGACAAAAAAAGAGGAATTAATCAAATACCATACATTCATTGATACAACTAAGGCACGCCTTAAAATAGATACGTGCGTGGCCAAGATTAAAATCACATACATGTACTTCCTTGGGGAATGAACACTGGCATCCATAACCCCATCCCAAATATCAATAAATTGCTAATCTTAGAAAATATTTCCCACTATCACATGAGTTGCATCATAATTAATAAGGGCTTTGAGATCCATGTTCCTTATTAAGTCATCATTCCACGTCATCTTATATGCCATTTGGATAGCATAGTTGGCAATCCAATCTGCCACGGCATTACCTTTGCAGAAGGTGTGGGATATAATCACCGTATCAAATTTATTCATTAAAATTTTAATTTCCATAACACTTGCCTCGATTGACCAAATAATAGAATTTTTATCATTAAGCATATTAACAATGTTTAAAGAATCTCCTTCCATCCAGAAGTTTGGAAAACCAGTTTCAATAACTAGTCTCATAGTATAAAGAGCAGTAGTTGCATATGCTTTGTGACTGTTAGAGTGACCAATAGGTATTGTAATGGCATAAATTATATTACCAGAATGATCTCTCAAAGCACCTCCACAACTTGCTCTATCCAAATTTCCCTTAGCAGCACCATCGAAGTTCCCTTTAATCCATCCTATAGGAGGAGCCTTCCATCTAGTCATCAATCTTGGGTCATCTTTTTTAAAATTAAAACCTTTAAGTTATGAGATGGTGAATGGTGAAATATTGGGTCATCTTTTTTAACTTATGAGATGGTGAATGGTGAAATATTTTAGTGTAAAAGTTTTAAGTTTTGATTCACCCCCACCCTCTCAGAACTTAGTTTCCCATTTATATTTCCAAAAATTGGTATCAGAGCTTTGTTCTCTAGAAATTAAAGTTTGAAAACTTTAGAGGTAAGATCTTGAAGATGGGAGTCTACAAATTCGGAAAGACTACTGAGAACCAGAAGATTGAAACACAACTTGCCCTACATCAACTTAAGGAGGAAAGAGATGAACATCAACCTTCATCGAAAAGAAGAAAACAATCGACATTCAACAAAATGACACTCAATATCAAGAAGAAGACACTATTGGATTATTTGAGGATAAGAACTTAGAAGAATGTGATGTAGCAATTGAAAATCTGATGAAAAAGAATGAAGTCCTAAATGAAGAAGTCAAGAATCTGAAAATAGAACAAGAAACTCAATCAATATTGTTGTGTGAGACAACTAAGCTGAAAAAGAAAGCTAAAGAAGATAAATTCATGATTGAAGAAAACAAAAGACTACTAGCAAAAAAACTTGAGGAGAAGTCATTAGATGTGCAAAAGTTTTCAAGCATTCAATTGGATTTAATGAATCAACCAATGCTTCCAAATCAAGAATTGAACAGAAAGGACATTGAGATTACAACTTTGGAATCACAGAATAAGCTACTATAGAATGAATTGAATACTGAGAAGTAAAATCTCAACCAACCCAATGCAGCCATAAAGTACTTTGAAAAACTAATGGAAGCACCAAGGTCAAGCAATGATACTACTAGATTGGGATATCCTACTATTGAGAAAGGAGAATCGTCTAGACTAGTCATGTAAGCAGAAACTATCCAACTCGCTCACCTGCACCGAGCAGTGAATTCAAAAAAGGTAAAGGAAAGGTATATGTTGAGAAGGAAAATATGTAGATGAACAAGACATGGAAAAAGAAATAAGATTACAACACATTAATTCTAGATGAGGTCACTTTATCTAATGGATCAGGTGATCACATTGCCCCCGACTAGGAAATCAAAGGTATGTGTGGAACTGACATCTAAAATGATATATTTTGCATCAGTTACAAGCATTTAAGTAATGGAAAGGATTTATCAATATGTATTAATATGTAATGAAGTGATTAGGAGATAGAGAAAATCTATTGTTATGTTTTTTTCTATGTTGTTGCTGAGTATTGGAAGTATTGCAGTAACTGCTAAGTAATGAGGTATTGTAGTGACTATCGAGCTAGCTATGATGATCGAGTGTATTGAAAAATCCTACAGTGATCGAACTTATAGCTGTATATGCACTAAGAATTAATTTCAAGATTTTGAAGGCTATATACTCAATTTTTTGAGTCATTTGCATTTACCAAAAGATCGAAGAGCAAAAATGTGATTTGAGAAAGGGATTCCAGTGGCTGCATACGAGTGTCAAGTAATGAGGTACTATAGTGTCTATGAGCTAGCTATGATGACCAAGCATATTGAAAAATCCTATAGCGATTGAGTTTACAATTGTATATGCACTAATCATTAATTGCAAGGTTTTGAAGGCTATATACTCAATTTTTAGAGTCATTTACATTTAGTAGAAGATCAAAGAGCAAAAAGGCAATTTAAGAAAGGGATTCCAATGATTGCATACCAAATTCAAATGCTACACAAACATTTTACATAAAATTGAAAGGTATTTCACTTGTGTTGAGTTATATTGTTTCAAATTTTGCAAACTCTAACAAGTGAAAATGGTAGGGAGTTCATCGACCAGAGTAAGGAAGGATAGTAAAGATGTTACCAATGAACAACTGATAAGTAATGATGTTTGACAACCTCCATTTCATGCTATTAGTAAGATTGCATACAAGGGTGATCCGTCTGGTGCATTATCAACTATTCCACCAAAGATTTTAATGATTTAGGATGTAAGTTATTGTTATACATGCAAGGTTGGAGAGGTTGGAGACATAGATATTAGAGAGGCCTATCAAAGGTTGTGCAAAAATGGAGTTTTGAGGGAAGAAAACAAAATTGTAAAACGAAAAGGGTTAACACATGCCCTAGATTTTCCCCAAGTTTTCAAAATAGAATGGATTAAGATTGTATTGAGCTAAATAAATGACAATCAACTATGGTTGGAGATTAGACCTATTAGAATATCAAAGTGGATCATTCATAGGGTGATAGGATATCCTACCTTAGACAAGCTGAAGATGGTGAGGAGCAATACCAAAGAAGTAATTGAAAAGAATACTGGAGTCGTATGGAACAAGAGGGGAATGTCAATTGATACAATTAAAGGCCCTATTTTTGCATTTGTAGTGCCTATGATAGCACACAGGTTCTACCAATCAAGCTGACTTAATAGTATGTCATGCATTGTCATTGACCTAGATTACAAGATTGTAAAGAAAGATCATACATATGACCTAACTGAGCTACAACTTCAACAATTGTTAGAAAACCTAGAATTTATCAAAAAGGAAAAGAGTCTTCATGTAAGTTTAGCTCACTCATCATTTGCATATTATTCTATGTACAAAACACATTTTCTACATTTGACAAGGTAGTATGGAAGACCACTCAATCTATTACTCAGCAGATAGGTGAATACATTGAGCAACTAGGAGATAATTTTGATTCAGTAATGACTAGTTACTTTATAAATTTTAAGAAATCAATGAAGCAGAGATCAAGAATTATTGTGTCTCTAGTGGAGAAACATTATAATGATGTTTATTTCCTAGTAGATGTAGACTATACCTATGTACATGCAACTATTCGAAGGGTTAGATGGTTGAGACCATTACCTTATGCGATAAATGTTGACGAGGCATCAACAACCATAACTGTATTGTTGGTAGAAAAGATTAACAGGTATTCTACCTCCTTTGGGAATTATGAAGAAGCCAAGTCAAGATATAAACTTGCAAATTGTCAACATCATCAGAAAGAAGAATGAAATGGTGAAGAAACTAAAAGAAAAGTTTGGTGAAGGAGAAGGCAAAGAAGAAGAAGAAGAAGGTCAAGGACCTTTATAGCTAACATAAGGACAAGATGAAGATCAATCTTTAGAGGATGAAAAGGAAGCCGAGAAACAACCCAAAGAGATTGGAAAGAAGAGGAAGACACAACAAAAGAAAGTAGAGAAACCAAAGAAAGTGGTAAAGAAGGAATAATAGAGGCCAGCTGCACCTTTGACAAGGTCAAGCACAAGGTCTGCCACTACACAAGCTAAGGAAGCTCGATTAGTAAAAGGTAAAAAGAAGATTGATACATCATAGCTAAGTGTGCCTACTAAGATACTGAAGAGGAGTTTGAAACTGAATAGGAGTCAAATGACAAAAATATTGAATCTGATGGCATTAGTCAATTCAAAGTGATAAGCCACAATCCCTCATCTGATATTGATAATCTATGCGAAAATGTAAAGAATAGTGTAGATTTATCTGGATTTTCATATATTGATTTTGATAAGTTGGATAATGGAGATAAGAACAATGTTGAAGAAGTTATTTATGGCATGATGACTACTTTTAAGATAGTACCATTGGAGATTGCTAACTCTATACCAAAAAGCTTATATGAAAGAGTTGAACAGAGATGGAAGTTCAATTTGGCAACTCAAAAACAAATTAGAGAGACTACTTTAGCCCAAGTTATGCCTAAACTTGATATGAGAAGGATTAAAAAGGCTATGGAGAAATACAAAGGGTTATTTTCTCCTAAATATTGAGCATTTGATATTTTGAGAAATAAATTTGAAGAGATGATAACCTAGAGTAAGCTACTTTGGAAATCAATCTATGGGTTGACCACTAAGATAGTACAAACAATGGTAGAGGAGAAAGGAATAGAGGAAGAGAAGGAAGAGATTGAGAAAGATGAAATAGAAGTTAGAACATGATGCGATACAAGAGACGACATATGTCAATGAGCCAAGTAATAGTCCTCCACAAGGAGAGAAAGAGAGTCAAAAGGACTCTATGACTATAGAAGACATTCCTGATAATTCTACTTAGAATTTTAATCCGCTAACTGGAGAGGATATAAAGAAGTTGCAACAAGAATCCACCAATATAGCAATTCCATGCTCAAATCCTATATTAGTAAGGATTGATAAATCTCAAAAGGTTGAGGTTGCATCCACTAGTGACCAACAACCAGACACATCTAATGTGCCCCCACTTGTTGCAAGGGCTAAAGAGAAAGAATCAAATGATAAATGAGAAGAAAAGGTTTTGGAGAAGAGAGATGAGCTTACAAATGTACCATATTCAATGTGTACTGTTGTCATTGAGATGAAAGAGAAGGAGGTAGATACACCAGCTATATCATTGTCAAGTCTACTAAGCTCAGGATTGCCAACACTTGTAATAATTGATAAGGAAGGTAATGAAGTGAATAAGGGTAAGGAGAATATTCCTACACCTAGCCTCCCAAAACATACTAAAGATCAAAAGGAGGATGATCAAGATGAAGGGGACAATATGACTATTGATTCAAAGGAGTAGGTAGATATTTAGACACTAGTTACTTTACCAGTTATTACAAAACCTCCTAGCAGCCAAACACTTAAGAGACCAAGTACTCAAGCTACTCCATTGCATATATTAGTGTCGAGTACTAGCCCTTTTAAGAGTGTTGAAACTACATCACTGGAGAATGTGAGTTTAGATGAAGTTATTGCTCTACCATAATTCAATCCAACAACAATCACACTAGAAGAGATTGAGATACTCCAGGAGGCCTTACAAAGAAAATCAAGACAAGACAAGCTCTAGAGAGAGCACAAGAAAAAACAAGCTTTGCATGAGATTAGAGACATTTTTACTAATCATTTTGATATTTCAAACTCATTGTCCAATAAGCCTATCTTAGAACAACTTGTACATATAGTTGATAGGATAAAAGATGAGGATATAGAGACCAATCTAAAGTTAGTGGAATGGTTTGAAAGGAAATTTCATACTAAAGTCATGGAAAATATAACTAGTGCTATTGAACTTAGATAGGTTGATTTATCAACTAAGATGGACAATGTGAAGAAAGTTTTCGATAATATTTACTCTTTATATAGTAAACTATGCAATTTTGATTTCTTTACTCAAGAGACTCAATGAACAATTGATCTGTTGTAAGAAGATCTTATGTCTATTGGAGCTCAATTGAAGACACCTTCTGGCACCAATCAAACACATTTTCAGAGATTATTGCAGACACGGTGTAGGCTTGCCCAGTTGCAAGAAAATTATGCAAATATAAGATCAAATTTGATTAGTATTTAGTCCATGTTGACCCCACACATGGAAGTTTTGCAAAAAGAACTCGCATTTTCTAAGACATTGTGAAAGAAAGATTCTCATCTTTCAACACACGAAGGTCTAGTTGATATGGTAGCAAATCTTGAAATACAAATTCAATGACTAGATGCATCTAATAACAATTGGGATTCTGCCTTAGGAATAATTATGGAAGTACAAAAACCATTTTTGGATAAATATACTATTAGTGTACCACCTTTAGACACCTAAAAACCTTTAGAAAATAAAGTATTTTTATTTTCTGAAAAAGTCTTGATGACATCATCATTAATTAATTAATTAATTATTTAATTTATTTATTTATTTTTATGCCATTAAATCCCTTTATCTTAATTAAAAATATTTAATTAAGGAATCCCTCCCAAAAATGTTTAAATCTTATTTAAACATTATTTCCTTATTTATTAATTATTTAATTAATAAATTGACCAAAAAACCCAAAATAAATAAATAAATTATTTTTTGCCCAAAACTTAGCCAATTTCCTTAAGACCACTAACCTCTTCCAAAATCTTCTAATCCTTCTTTAATTTTGATTAAAGGCTAATCCCATCATTTCTTACCCCTAATCCCAACTCAAAATATTTAATTAAGATTAAATATTAATCCTCATGTTTATTAAAAAAGTTTTAATAAATATCTCCTCAACCCAAACCCTTGAAATAAATAAAACTTTATTTATTTCCTAAAAATCTAATTTATCCTCATCCTAAGAAGTTCTAGACTCTTCTAGAAAGTCTTCATCCTCATCCTAGGAAATTCTAGACTATTCTAGAAAGTCTTTATCCTCATCCAAAGTCTAGACTCTTCTAGAAGATGTCTTTAAACCTAATCCTAATCCCCTCCTAACCTTGTCACATTCCCTAAAAATGGGTTAAGACTTACTAATCCAAGCCAAAGTTAACAAATATCTCCTCCTTCACCCACCCTCATTAAATGCCATCCACTTGCCTATCCCTAAGCTAATCCTAAACCATCCTAATCCATCCTCTAATCATTTGCACAAGCCTAAGCAAGCTTAAAACCCTCCTAATCAAGCTCAAGTCGAAATTGCTCTCATCTCCCTCAAAATATCTCAACCATAAAACTTTATGAAGCCCACTAGGCCATAAATGACTCTTCCAAGCCCTTTTATTGCTCTTACAAGTCATTATGAGGGTCTTTATGAAGATTTTATCCCTTGAGCCTCCTTTGTTGACTCATCCTTCCCCTTTCCTCTATCCTCTCACCATGTGACATGTGTCACTCCTTGATTGGCTGTAAGAAAGTACAATCCATGTGCTCTCCTCTCATGCAATATGAGCCCTCCATGAGCTTTTTCCCATCCTTGCATCTTAGCCCTCAATCCCTCAAGCCTCTTGCCTATAAATTGGATCCTTCCCCTTTGCAAAATAACACAATCCATGAAGTAAAGTCATAATGCCATTTTAAGAAGCCATTTTACATCAAAACCATACACTCACACCCAAATTCCAACTCCATTTGAAGCCCTTTTTGAAGCATAAGCTTGAGCATACATCCTATCTATTTAGACAAAGCCAGTCAACAAGAGAGCTTCTTATTGAGAGAGCCCATTAATGGCTCATATTCTCAATTGAGAGCTCATCTTAGTCTATCTTGAAGTTTATGAATTTTGTTTAGTTTGTAGAAGCTTTATTTAAATTTGGTTTCTATTAGCATACTAACATTGCTCATATACATTTTGGCACGCCCAGTGGGACCCCGCATGGGTCATCTTCATTAGCTTTTTTAGTCAAGTTTTGTATGTCATTTGCTGATTTTGGCTAATTTTTCTTGTTTTTGTGATTGGTAGGATTGTATAAATTGGTTTTGTAGGTCCACATGAGCATGAAGAAGACAAAGGAACTCATAGTATATCTCATAGTGTTTGCAGATTTTTCAAGCTTATAGGTGGACAAAGAACTTGGAATTCTTCTTCCTCTTCTTGTCTATATTCTTCTTATTCCATCTACTTCTTCTTCTTCTTCTTGTGGGAGATCTTGGCCTTTTTTTTTTTAAGGAAGCAAAATCATACACACTTCTTTTTAGTGCTTAAAATGAACCCCCAAATCATACTTAAATCCATTAAAAAATTAAAAATTTGCAAAAAAGAAAAAATCTTTTAACAAGTGAAACTAAACCAATCCAATCATTTGCATCCTTGCAACATCAAGGTTTTAGATGCATTCATGTAAAGTTAGGAACACTTCATTTTTGGGAATTTAAAAAGAACTTCAAGTTTCCATTTCAAAAGGTTCAAAATCAACACTAAGTGCACATTAAAATCTAAATCAAACTCAAAGCATCAATCAAGGATAAAATGAACCTCATTTGGAAATATTTTAAAGTTCTTTTAAAAATCTTATGAAAACTAAGAGTCCTAAATAGTTGCCAAAAATTGTCCTAAAAGCTTTGTTATTTGTTCCAAACAAATGTCTTGTTGCAAAATCTTGAATGTTTCTTAGGTTTTTCATGCATCAAAACAATCTAGGAATATCATTTTTGGGCTTAAAATATGCAAACTAGAACACAAAATCTTGAATGAAAACCAAAGTCCAAAGAGTCATTTTCACTTTTGAGTCCAAAACAATCTTGAATGATCTAAGGTTAAAACAAAGCACTTCAAAGTTCTTAAAACAACACACAAAATCTCAATCTTGAATGCTCAAAGGAAAAAAACTTGAATGTTTAATCACTTGTCTTTGAATGCATGTTGCTAAACACACTCTTGAATGTCATGGATTAAAATCAAATTTTCCTTGAATGCATGATTAAAACAACAAATCCAATCTTGAATGCCAAGGATCAATTAACCATTGCAATATCAAACACTTCATTTGGAGCTTTTAAAATTGAACAAAAAAAATCTCTTTTCCACATGCAATTTAGGTAAAGTTTAATTTTTGGACATTTAAGAAACTTTGTTAAGTTAAATAAAAATTTGCAAAAATCAATTTGAGTAGTTCTTTGGACTCACCTCTTTTCTAATCACCCATCAATTCAACCATTGGTTGCAATCTCAGCACCATTTATGGGGATGGGTCTACTTGAAAAAGGTGTTAAATGTTCCACAATCTAACTCACTCACTTGGTCTTTGAACGTTTGCTTTAACTTTATCAAAAAATTTAAATGACCAAAACTTTAGATTAAATCGATCACACTTCAAGTTTGGGAACTAAAATTGAACAACTATTGACGTGGAGGGCCTCCGAGCACACGCTTGACAAATCGAGTCTCACACATCTTTGCTTTGGGCTTAAAACAAAATCACACCAACTCTTGAATGCTTTAAAGGAAATTAATCGATACTTGATGTGGAGGGCCTCTGAGCGCGCGAGTTTTCTTTTGTTGACCCTAACTCTTCTTCTTGTTTGCATTCTTCGATCGATTTACTTTTTTTGGCGCTTCAAGTTGGAATTGAACATTGTCTCTTAAACATGAGTGCTTGCAAAGTCTAGATTAGCACACATAAGAGTTAGTTGGTAAAAGAACAAGCGTGTTTTTTTTAGCCGAAGGTCATCCAAGTCTTCTCTCCCCTTGTCCTCTTTCGAGGCCATCTTGGGTGCATAAGATTAGGATCCAAAACCTTGTTTCTTTTTAGGAGGCCTACTTGGGGATTTCATCACCCCTTGGATGACCTCAACTCCCGCGTTCTGATGGAGTATAAGAACCGGGAGGTGAATCGAAAGACACCTCTCTTGGGATCAAGATTTTGTCACTCAGGCTAAGCCTCAAGGAACTTTATACCCTTGAGAAGTGAAAGAGGAGAAGTGGGTTACCGCTCCTCTCGGCTATGTGACATCTTTTTGGTTTCATCTACGGATTTGGGCCTCATGTACCTTGGGTATATCGAGGACTCCCTAACTAAACCAACTGTCAGCCTTGTAGACAACCATCTAGGATGTTAATGTGCTTGAAGTGACTGATCGAAACATTTTTAGAACACACACACTCCTTGGTGCAAGTATCACATTCTGGGAATCAAAACTTCTATTTGGTTGTTTCTATCTATTGCTTGGTCTTTTACTTATTGAATGAATGTTTTCCAAACTTGGTCAATCCTAGCTTAGGGTACACTTAGCGTAGTCACTGCCTATTCTAGAAGTTGAACAAGTTGAAGTAAAATAACCAAGGTCTCTCAAAGCCAAGCAGATTCAAGAATTGATGTCAGAGCAACCCAAACCCAAACAGAAGTTCCACAAAGTTAAACTCAAACCATCTCAGGCATACCAAGAACTTTCAGCCAAGAGAAGGGAACTAACACCAAGTCCTAAAATTTCCAAACTCCACAAAGTAGAGGACAAAGCTGCCGCCAAAGCACTTCAAGAGGCCTGGTTAGAGCGCACCATCAAATTTAGCCAAAATCCAGGAGTTAATCCTGCTTATGCCTTACCAACTAGGCACGATTTCTATGATTAGACCCCCTTGTTTCTCCACATCTTCTTGGATAAGCTTCACTTTAGAGTCATCTTTGTAGAAAAGCCAACCATTTTAGGTTATCCCCTTAAGCATTATTAGCTCATTCATCTCATTTAGAACCAAACCATCTAGCCAGCAATCAAAACCTCACATCCAAGCCTTCAAAATTGTTGTCACTTTTGCCAAAAGTTTGCCACTCCTAAATCTTCCAAATCCATCAATCTCACCAAGGTTATCCCTTTGACAGAGCTTTGTCTAGGGTAATCCATCTTTGTCACCTGTTATCCCTCATTACCTTGAGCTAAAGGTTGGGATCCACAAGTGGTCAATCTCGTGTTCTTCCTAAAGGATCGTCAGTCTATCCTTAAGTTGACACAATCACCACCAAGCTTGCACATAGGAAAGCAGACCTTTCGTGCTTTGGAAACATATCTTTGAAGTTAGAATCTCCAACCCAATCCTCCTTAGGTTTTTTCATATAGATTTGCCTTAACCTAGGAAATCATTTGCATAGAGAAGCCTTCCACCTTTTGCATCCATCAGCATTATTGCATCTCATCCCTAGGAGCATTTTTCATGTCACCTATCACTCGCTTAGCCAAGAAGAAAGAAACAATGGAGCCCTATCATTTGGATCGAATAGCCTCACCCCCCTTAAGCACTCAGCCATCCTTCAGCCTAGAGAAAGCTATGCCATCATCTACTGACATTGAAGCTTTCATGAACCAACCAGGAAATGCAGTATTGGTAAATGCCATTATAGACAAGAACAAATAGACAATCATGGCTAATTTTCGAAGGGACAATGTAGGAACCTTTGACTTTGGAAGACCCCTCCATTATCAGATCCATCTCACCCATTGTTTGGGCAGCTACCACCACCCATAGGCTCTTATGATCCAAATTATCCTCAATATATGCCAAAAGAAGAGCCTCCAGCCAATCCATATGATCCAACAGACCCAAACATACCATCATCCACCCAAGTTGAAATCTCCATGCCACAAGCCAACCTAGCCACCACCACTCCATCCTTGGTTCATACCTCTTTGCTCCAAACCCCCTTTACCCAAAACAGCTCACCGTTCACCCCCTTCACTATTGTTGTTGTTGCTCCCCAACCCAGCCTTCCAAATCCACCCATCTCCCAAATCAGTGCTAGCATCTTTGGCCAACCTCAGCAATATACAACAGGGATGCCACCCATGGGGCCAAGTAATCAACTTTTCATCACCCCCAGCTTGTTCACTACAGCCCAAAGCACAATCCCATCATTTCCATTAGGTCTTGGGAGCTCAGTGCCATTAGCCACAAATCCACAAGCTACTACCCTCACTCCACAAAGCTATCAAACCCGACAAGCTACTACCAATTTTCTACCAAGCTCCCAAGTAACCCTGGCTCTCGCCACCACTCTACCAAGCTTTCAAATCCAGCCACCAAGCTATCAAACCCCATTAGTTCCATTCCCAAGCTTTCAATTCCCACCACCTCCACCACCAACTAATCCATTACCTCCTATTACAAACTAATTTTCAATGCCACTTCTAGGAGGTAATCCACCAATCCAACCAACCACCAATTATTTGCAGGTACCATCCTAAATGGGGGCACAGCCCACATACCTTGGTCAAACCCCACAAGCCCCCCGATCCTTTCCCCAAGCTTCACAACCATCTTATACCTTACCTCCACAAAGCCATTCATTTATCCCACAGCCAGCTTATGTTCCTCAATCCCAACCTCAAATCCCATATCAACAGCAAGCCTCACAGCACATGCAGCAATATGCGCCACCTCCCCCTCAACAACCCGTCATCCACCATGCAGCTACCCAAACAATGTACAATCCCTATAAGCAAATCCCTTACAGCCATCCATATTTAGTGGCCCCATCTAGCGCATACCTACCTCAAGTCACTCCTACATTGGGGGCACCCCATCCATCACCTATCAATTCAAAATGGGAGCAAATGAAGATAGCTCTGAAAGCCATCCAAGAAGGGAATGATCCGAAGACATTCAAGTTTGAGAATGTGTGTCCTTACCCATTTGGTAGAGCCATTACCATGACACCATTTCCCAAACACTTTGAGGTACCCAAATTTGACAAATTCAGTGGAAAAGGAGACCCTGTCACACATATCGAAGAATTTTACATGCACTGTCAAGACGTAGCATACAATGATGTCTTCCTCTTGCGCCTTTTTCCCAAAATCTTGGTTGGACCAACTCTTGAATGGTTTTATAGAATCCCCTATGGCACAATTAAAAACTTTGCTGAATTATCTGAGGCATTCGTAGCCCAATATGCCCATCTTGTTGAAACAGAGCTATCAATAGTTGACCTTGTCCACACTAAGCAAAAAGGTGGAGAAAGCCTTGCTGAATACCTGCAAAGATGGCAAACCCTTACCACCTGCATATCCTGCACCTTGCCAGAGTGCCATGTGGTGAAAATGTTTATTGATAATGCCCATCCTAGCTTGGCTCACCACATGACCATGAACTGTTTGCAAACCTACAAAGATATCAAAGAGAAAGGAATGATCCTTGAGCAAGGACTCATTAAAGATGGTGTGGTCAAGATTTACAAGGAAGCCAACCAAAATCAATCACATTCCAATGACAAGTCTAGGTATTGGAACAAAAAAAAGCACGTTGCAACAGATGGTGTCACTGACACCAGACATGTGAATATTGTTGGTCCTTCTCAAAACCTGTCCAACCCACCATATCAACCAAACAATCAACAAGCTATCAATTACTAACAACATAATCACCAAATCTATAAAAAACCACAATCCAAGACCCAACTTTCAAGGGTCTAGCAATCAAGCTAATGCCATCAATGTAGTTGTAGGACAAAAGTTCAGATTCCAACTTGCACCTAGAAATTATACACCCCTTGGTGAACCTTTGGATGTCATTTTTGAGAAATTAGTCAAGGAAAACCTCGTCAAATTTCCTCCTACCCAGCAAATTGACCCAAGCCAATCTAAAGCTGCATGGTACAAAGATAATGAGTACTGCAAATTTCATAGGGTAAAAGGTCACACTACCCTCAGATGCATGAAACTGAAAGACTATGTGCAGGACCTCATTGATCGGAAGGAAATCATTGTTGGTGCCCAAACCTCTCCCAATGCAGGCTTACAGATCTATCAAAATGCTTTTCCTCCACACCACAACCAAAATCTTGGAAAAGCACCTATCCAAACCAACAACAACAACACCAACAACCGTCAGCCAAACCAACAACATGGGAAGAACAATGACCACACTTCATCCTATATAGACTATGGTAGCCTTATAGGTTGTATATCCAAGAAAGAGCCTTCTGTCAACGTTATCAATATCCAAGGACCAAACAATGAGTGTGCAGTCACCACTCAAAGAGCGCAATTTAACATCGTAGGCCCACCCGTTCCACCAGCACCATCAGCTCCATCAAAAAGCCAGTACAATATCTTGGAACACCTTGGGAACATGCCAGCCCAAATCTCCATTTTAGACCTTCTTCGCACTAGTCATGTGTACAAGAACATCCTTGACAGTGCTCTCATAGAATCTCGTGTCCCTTCAGATATCAATGCTACTGATTTTCGTAATCTTGTTGGACACCTATCCTCCTCGTGTGCCCTATCGTTCAAACCCACCGACATACCCGTGGTCGAGCCAGATCACACCCTTTCGCTTCGCATAGCCATCATGGTATCCAATTTTGCCGTGAAAAGAGTAATGATAGATAATGGATCAGCCTTGAATATTTGCACCCTAAAATTCATAAAACAAGCTAGGTATACTGAGGCAGATATCATCAGTGAGGTTATCACCATCAAAGCTTATGACAACTTGGAAAGAACCACAGAAGGAACTATTTTTCTGCCAATCAAGGTTGGGCCAGTCATCCAAGAAACACTCTTCCATGTTATTGATCTAAACCTACCATTCAGCATCCTCCTCAGTCGCCCATGGATTCATGCCATGAAAGCCGTTCCATCCACTTACCATCAGTGCGTCAAATTTCTGCATCAAGGCATTGAGGTAACCATCCATGCCGATCCAGAACCCTTTGCTTACTGCAATGTGGTTGAAGCTTCATATACAAACCATTGCCCTGGAATTGATATCAGCACATCCATCGCCAGCTCATCCCACACTTGTAATGACCCAGAAACCATCCTCGCCTCTACCCTGTCTACCGTGAAGATCAATAACAAGGGTTGTGGAGAGTATAGTCTGTCGGATGCATTTGTTGTCGGGGCACTCCCACTTGATCCACATGCCCATGGACGACCGACATATCACAAAGCTAAGGAGATTCCACCTCCTCAATACAAACAATTTGGCCCAACAACCTTTGTATCCTTGAAAATCCCTCTTAATGAGGAGCTCACTCCAGATATCAACAAATGGTTACATAAGGATGCACCTCAAAGGAATCAGGCACGGCTTGATCACTTCAACCAGAAGTATCCCCAAGAACATAAGCTCATTACTGAGAAATGGAACTATCAAGGTGGTGGTCTAGGACTAGAAGAAAGAGGCATGCAGTGCCCCATCGACGCACACAAGTGGGAATCAAAGTCAGGTCTTGGCTTTGGCATACCCACAACTGAGGGCACCAATACAAACGGTCACACTTTTTTGAACATTCACCGCGACCTTGTCGAAATCGAAGACATTCCTAAGGAAGTTGAAAAGAGAGCCTACGATGATATCCTAGACCAAATCTCCCTCAGAGACTCTGTTCTCTAAGAACTATCCATCTACCTCATTGACCTACCACTCGCCCATCCACAACTCATAGATTGGGACCAACCAAGCATCATACACATTGATGAGTTCACATCAGAGGAAGCACTTCTGAGATTCATGGGAGCTGAAACACCTCACAAGAAAACAAAGCCAGATTATGCCTATATCTACAAGCTAGATCCCAAGAGGTATTTTGGAGAAAATCCCCAACCTAGTTCCGATACACCCAAAACTAGAACTAAGGTGAATCTGAGACTAGCTAAGGTAGCGAATAAAACCCCTCAGCAAGAACATCCAGAGCCACAAGCAGAACATGAGGATTTAGCATTACCTCCTTAAGATAATCAACCAGAGATATCTTCTATTCTAATTGAGGATACTAGGGAAGTCAACATCGGTTCTTCAGAGATCCGTAGGCTTGTTCACATTGCTGCATCCCTATCACAAGACCAAGCTGATCTCCTCTTTGAGGTCTTAAGAGAGAACATTGGTTGATTTGCATGGTCATATCAAGACATGTGAAGGCTTGATCCAAAGCTTGTAGTTCATCATCTTGCAGTCAATCCACAGATCAAGCCCGTCAGACAAAAGCTTAGAAAAATGCACCCCAAGGTGGCATTACTGGTCAAAGCTGAGTTAGAAAGAATGTTAGCTGCTAAGGTTATCTGACCTATCGACTATTCAGTGTGGATCTCCAACATGGTCCCCGTCACTAAGCCTTCTGGTGACATCAGAATCTGCACTGATTTCAGAGATCTTAACAAAGCTTGTCCAAAAGATGATTTTCCCTTGCCCAACATAGATATGATTGTAGATCTTACAGCTGGAAATGAAATTTTGTCCCTCATGGATGGATTTTCTGGGTATAATCAAATCAAGATTGCAGAAGAGGATCAGCATAAGACAACATTCACTACCCCTTGGGGAACCTTTTGCTAACACATGATGCCCTTTGGCCTAAAGAATGCTGGGGCTACCTATCAAAGAGCTATGACAGCCATCTTTCATGATCTCATCCATAGCATTTTGGAGGATTATGTGGATGATATCTTGGTCAAATTTCATACCTTCATGGATCATCTTGCTGACCTAGAGAAAGTCTTTGATAGGTTAGCCAAATATCATCTCATGCTGAATCCCAAGAAGTGTGTCTTTGGGGTCACATCTGGCAAACTTCTAGGCTTTATAGTGTCTAAACAAGGTATAGAGATTGACCCCAAGAAGGTCAAGGCTATCTTAGACATGCCTCCTCCCCAGACACTGCGACAGCTTCGCTCTCTTTAGGGAAAGCTTCAAGCCATCCAGCGCTTCATCTCCCAGCTTGCAGATAAGTGTACAGCATTTTCACATTTACTAAAGAAGGATGAGAACTTCAAGTGGGATCCTTTATGTCAACGCAACTTCGATCAGCTCAAGCAGTATCTCACCAATCCCCCTATCTTGGTTCCACCAGTTCTTGGTTTTCCCCTAATTTTGTACATATCAGCAACGCCTACTGCTCTAGGGGCACTTCTAGCATAGCTCGATGACTACAACAGAGAAAGAGCCATCTACTACATCAGTAGAACCCTAGTTGGTTATGAACTCAATTATACTCCTATGGAAAAAGCTTGTTTGGTAGTTGTTTTCTCAACTCAAAAGCTTCGCCATTACATGCTAAATCATACCATCCAACTAGTCTCCAAGATTGACCCTCTCAAGTATATGCTCTCCAGAACAGCACTTACAGGCCATTTGGCCAAATGGGTTATGCTCCTTAGCGAATTTGACATCCAGTATGTGGACAGAAAGGCAATCAAAGGGCAAGCTATAGCAGATCACCTAACTGATGCACCTCTAATAGATGCTTATCCATTGATCACAGAATTTCTAGATGAGCATATCTGTCTAATTGAAGAACAACCCCCATGGAAACTTTATTTTGATGGCTCATACACATCTCATGGATCAGGGGTAGGAATATTGTTGGTCACACCTCAAGGAGATTACATTCCAAAAGCCTTCAAGCTACAATTCCCTAGCACCAACAATATAGCTGAATATGAGGCCCTCATAGCAGGATTAAAGATAGCTGCAGAATGGAACATTACTAAGCTACAAATATTTGGCCATTCTTAGCTCATCATCAAGCAAGCCCTAAATGAATATCAAACCAAAGATAAAAAGCTATTACCCTAAAAAGAGCTAGTTGATCAACTAACCCAACATTTTACAAGGCTTCAGTTTTCACAAGTGCCTCAAATACAAAACAAAGCAGCAGATGCTATGGCTACTATAGGCTCGCTCTTGGAAATTCCCCAAGCAGCTACACAGTATGAGTTTTTAGTGGAGCGGCTCCTCACACCCGCCTATGAAAATGAGGATTCAAACTGTGTTTGTATCTTGGTTGGTCCCCAATCCCCTTGGTACCATGAGATTCACGCTTACCTTAACAATGGTATCATATCCCCTCACCCCACATGTACCTAATGCCAGAACCTCATTCAAAAATCATCCCGCTATGTTATCATAGCCAATACCCTATATCGTCGAGGTTATCACGATACTCTCTCTCGATGTTTAGACCAAAACGAGGCCGCGATGGTGTTAAAGGAAGTACACTCTAGACTTTGTGGTGCCCACACGAGTGGTATTGTCCTAGCAAGACAAATCCTTAGAGCAGGCTACTATTGGCCTACCATTGAAGAAGACTCCTGTGACTTTGTCAGAAAGTGTCTCCCATGTCAGCAGCATGCAAATCTTGTGCACGCTCCAGCACAAGATCTACAGCCTATTGCACCACCTTGGCCTTTCGCTTGTTGGGGCCTTGATCTAGTTGGAACTATCACACCCCTCTCATCTGATGGACATAAATGGATAATAATAGCTACAGACTATTTCACTAAATCGGTGGAAGCAGTCCCCCTAGTCTAAGCTACAGGAGTTCAGGTCTCCAAGTTCATCTTGTACCACATTGTTTTCTGCTTCAGCATCCCATCCACCATCTTCACCGACCACGGAGGTAACTTTGAAAATCTCAACATGGAAGAATTATGCACTTCCCTCTGCATCCATCACCGCTTTTCTAGCCCATATTTCCCACAAGGTAATGGCCAGGCAGAGGCTACTAACAAAACCCTCCTCAAAATCCTAAAGAAAGTTGTCAATGATTCCGGCCGTGATTGGCACCTACAAATAAATCCAACCCTATGGGCCTATCGAACTTCCTTCCGTACATCCACAGGCACAACTCCGTACTCCCTAGTCTATGGTGCCGAAGTGGTACTACCTATAGAGGTTGAACTTCCCTCCTTGCGCATATCTTTGCAAGGGCAAATATCAAATGAAGAATATAGAGTAGCTCGGCTCACCCAAATAGATCTCTTAGACGAGAAGCAACAACAAGCCTATGATCATCTCACAGTCTATCAAACTCATCTCAAAAGGAATTTCAACAAGAAGGTGCTTCCACGACACTTTCAGCCAGGTGACATGGTCCTTAAAGAAAACATGAAAGTCCAAGCAGATCGAGAAAAGAAAGGCAAGTTTGAACCTACATGGCTTGGTCCTTATGTTGTCACTGCTTCCTTTGGCTCCAAAGCCTATTAGCTATCTACACCAGAAGGAGAACTCAGATTGAATGATCCTACTAACATCATTCATCTCAAGAAGTTCTATGCTTGAAGATCCTTGGTATACCTAGCTTTTGAAAAATACAAAAAAAATAGTAAAGAGAAATAAGCGTCCAATGGTGAAAACTTGGCAATTCAAGCGCCTTGGATAGGTACCTTGGTGAAAACCTGGTAATTTAGGCACCTTGTGTACTAAGACTAATCCATTATCTATCACTATCCTATCCCTCATCCATTCACCCACCATCCCATAAAATACTTACTTGTTCCCTTGGTGTTCCAACCAAATATCCAAAATCTAATGGAGCTTGTAAATACCTCCTGTACAGCTTGTAAAATCTTGTACCTCAGCTTGTAAAATCTTGTACCAAAGCTTGTATTATAGCTTGTAAATCTTGTACCATACCTTGTATATCCAAATCTTGTCCAAAGTTTGTACCATATTCCAGCCTGTAAATAATCTTGTATCCTAGCTTGTAAACTATCACATGCACACACAAAACCCCATTTTAACTTAAGCTTTTTGCAAACCATCTACCTATCCACCTATCACCTATTATAGACATCCCATCCTTCACAAACATTTCCATCTCACAAAAACCAAAACATGAACAAACTTGTACATTTGTAACATATCTTGGTCCATCAGCTTGTACATCCTCTTTAGCTTAGTACCATTGTATCTATCCAGCATTCATGTCAGTTCATCCTTGATCAACATCTTGCACCCATCGCACATCTTGGTTAGCTATTCCAATACATCCTTTTGCTAGATTTCCTGTCACCAAAGTGTTATCTTTCTTAGTTCAGCTTGCCAAACACATCACTCATCCAAATCCACCAGCTTAGGTGCTCTCCGATAGGTCCTTGCAGGATCTAGCTTTCCTCATGTCTGGTCTTGGTCCGTTAGTACCTCGTCCTACCCATCTCGTTGGCAAACGGTTCTCTTTTGGATTTTCGCTTTCTTTTGATTTGGATTCTTCCTTGTTGGGTCTTGAAATATCTTTTCCAAGCAATCTCCTTGTTCCCTCCTCAAGGTTGCCACGATCTTCCATATCATGGTATACTGTGAATGGGGCAATCAGAGCTTAAGGTCTTGATCATGTCTTTTGTTTGTTTTTCTTTTCTGCTTGTGGGTTACCTAGTGTTGATTCCATGCTGCTTCCTATAGGAATCATGTGTGATGCTGGGGCAATCCTTGCGTGTTTGTTTTGATTCAGTTCATCAGTCCTCTGGATAATTGGTGAAAAGGCCTTGATGTTCTTGGTAACCTCAGCAATTAACCAACAGTCCTATAGCAAATCTAGTGCTCAACTACATGGTGGTACTTCTCTTTGAAGTATCCCCCCGCTCAAAAAGATTCAATGGTTTTCCTTCATCTCCATTGTCCCCCATCCATATCCAGCATCTGTCTCTCCTACCCCATCTTATGCATCAGTATCTCTTTGAATCACTCCTCACCTTTAGCTTTAGGGATCCACAATCCTAGTCTTACGGATCCACCAATCCAAATCAATCCACCAAGCCTCATCTTTCGAGATCCACAATCCTAGTCCTAGGGATCTCCAAAACCCATCTTCCACCAATCTGACTCTTTGAACTCCTGTTGCATCAGTTTTATAATCCCCTCATCCATCTCCCTATCCTGGATTCCTTTTTATAGCACTCCACTTCTTCATCCTCCACCTTCCCTAAAGTCTTAAGCTTGCTTCCTCTTGTGCATCTAATTCTCTTTTATCATTCTCCCATAGTGAGAGTTTGAGCTAATTCAGCCCCTTCTCTTTGCCAATCTGAGTTTCCTTGCTCATCCGAGATTCTTGTACTTTTCAAGAAGCCATCGAGCCTCGCTTTCTCTCCCTACTGCCTTCTTGAGGGGGCATCTCACAGCCCATTCTCTCCTCTTCTGCTCTAGCCTTGGGCATCTTATTTTCTTATCTTTGATGCCATGCCACTTGCGGCATCACATCAAAGAGGGGCAAAATGTAGACACCTAAAAACTTTTAGAAAATAAAGTATTTTTATTTTCTGAAAAAGTCCTGATGACATCATCATTTATTAATTAATTAATTATTTAATTTATTTATTTATTTTTATGCCATTAAATCCCTTTATCTTAATTAAAAATATTTAATTAAAGAATCCCTCCCAAAAATGTTTAAATCTTATTTAAACATTATTTCCTTATTTATTAATTATTTAATTAATAAATTGACCAAAAAACCCAAAATAAATTAAAAAATTATTTTTTGCCCAAAACTTAGCCAATTTCCTTAAGACCACTAACCTCTTCCAAAATCTTCTAATCCTTCTTTAATTTTGATTAAAGGCTAATCCCATCATTTCTTACCCCTAATCCCAACTCAAAATATTTAATTAAGATTAAATATTAATCCTCATGTTTATTAAAAAAGTTTTAAAAAATATCTCCTCAACCCAAACCCTTGAAATAAATAAAACTTTATTTATTTCCTAAAAATCTAATTTATCCTCATCCTAAGAAGTTCTAGACTCTTCTAGAAAGTCTTCATCCTCATCCTAGGAAATTCTAGACTATTCTAGAAAGTATTAATCCTCATCCAAAGTCTAGACTCTTCTAGAAGATGTCTTTAAACCTAATCCTAATCCCCTCACATTCCCTAAAAATGGGTTAAGACTTACTAATCCAAGCCAAAGTTAACAAATATCTCCTCCTTCACCCACCCTCATTAAATGCCATCCACTTGCCTATCCCTAAGCTAATCCTAAACCATCCTAATCCATCCTCTAATCATTTGCACAAGCCTAAGCAAGCTTAAAACCCTCCTAATCAAGCCCAAGTCGAAATTTCTCTCATCTCTCTCAAAATATCTCAACCATAAAACTTTATGAAGCCCACTAGGCCATAAATGACTCTTCCAAGCCCTTTTATTGCTCTTACAAGTCATTATGAGGTTCTTTATGAAGATGTTATCCTTTGAGCCTCCTTTGTTGACTCATCCTTCCCCTTTCTTCCATCCTCTCACCATGTGACATGTGTCACTCCTTGATTGGCTGTAAGGAAGCACAATCCATGTGCTCTCCTCTCGTGCAATCTGAGCCCTCCATGAGCTTTTTCCCATCCTTGCATCTTAGCCCTCAATCCCTCAAGCCTCTTGCCTATAAATTGGATCCTTCCCCTTTGCAAAATAACACAATCCATGAAGTAAAGTCATAATGCCATTTTAAGAAGCCATTTTACATCAAAACCATACACTCACACCCAAATTCCAACTCCATTTGAAGCCCTTTTTGAAGCATAAGCTTGAGCATACATCCTATCTATTTAGACAAAGCCAGTCAACAAGAGAGCTTCTTATTGAGAGAGCCCATTAATGGCTCATATTCTCAATTGAGAGCTCATCTTAGTCTATCTTGAAGTTTATGAATTTTGTTTAGTTTGTAGAAACTTTATTTAAATTTGGTTTCTATTAGCATACTAACATTGCTCATATACACCACCCTCACAGACATAGGTGTCAAAAAAGGGGGATTTTGAAGATTTTACAAATTTTGAGAATTTTTTAAGGAAACGATCTACTTAAAGGGAGTCACAGAACTAGAATGAAGTATTTACTCAGGGGGAGTAACATATCAAGGTAATGACATCAATTTTGAAAACTTTGAAGATTTTGAAATTTTATATAGAGACCGAGCAGAAGAGTTTACATTTTTCTGACTTATGCATGAGATAAGATCATACACGCCATGCCAATGTGTTTTTTCCACTCATGTCAAAGGAGGAGATTGTTAATCTCATTATGGTTATGAAAAAATGGTGACAAAATAATTAGTCATTATGTAGCATAGTTGGTTGGTCATTACTGTGATCGAGCCACTACTTAGGCCAAGTGCATAGAGCATGTCAAGCATAAGTGTCTAGACAATACATGCCAAGTGATATGACATGTAGGTGATGAGCACTAGTAGGTGTCGAGTAGTCAATGTGTGTTGAGTCACTCTGGTGTTGAGCAGTCAGTGTGTGCTAAGCAACAGTATGTATCGTGGTATTCAAAAGCCAAGTTACAGTAGAAAAAGCATAGTTAAGGCCAAGCATTAGAAGCCTATTGATGTCAAGTTACCAGACAGTAACATAGATGTTTGTAATGGCACAAACTCCTACGTAAACCATTTTTTTCCAGATTGAATATTATTTTTTTATATGAAGAGATAAGGATCCAACCATTTCATGCATCCCTATGCAACACATACAGCCCATTTGATAAAGGGAACAATTAAGTGGCAATAATAATCAACCTAAGCCATTGATTATGACCTAGTATTGTCTTCATATACCTATTTAAGGAAGTAAACCCTAAGAGGTATTTATCATGATGTAACGGGAAGTATCGCATGTGAAGGTGAGAAGGCATTCATGATGGAGAAGATGTTTTAGCATTGTAGAACTAGTTGATCATAAAAAATCAGTTATGAAGACAAGAAGTGAGGGTTAGAGAAGATATATTAGATCAGAAGGATCAAGATACAACTAGTAAGGAGGATATTTGTTATCTAGTAGAAAGTCCTAACCAAAGGATCAGGTACTGAATCATTTTGACAGGTGATATAGGGTAAATCTCTTAACATAGTAGTCCTCATAGACTTTTGTAAATCTCCTAACATAGTGCTTACTTAGTTCTAAGTTTAAATTCTTTAGTCAAGGTAAGACCTAATGTTCTTGTAAGCCTTTAACAAGTCAGATCTTTCACAGGGTAGATCATAGTTTGTGATCAAAACTTTGTAGCCATAATTGGCCACACTTTATTGTAGCAGTACTAAAGAGTCATGGGTGTCATCCCCACCTCAGTTTTACCTTCTCATTGGAGGGTTTTTGGGTAACCAAAATCTTTTGTGTTATGTGTTTACATTATGCTATGGATGTGATGCATACTTATATATTCCAGCTTACATGTTAAGTTATGAGATGGATGAATGGTGAAATATTTTAGTGTAAAATTTTTAAGTGTTGATTCACCCCCCCCCTCTTAGAACTTAGTTTCCCAGTTATATTTCCAACATATACGTGTCTAAGTTTGATGATTAATTTTGAAGAGTTTCTCCATGTGAACTTGATGTTCTATAGTTTTCAATTATTTAGATATTGGGGTTGAATGTGCAATCATATACATGTTTCAAATTTAGTATTTGGGTAAGTGCACCAAGATGATGAACAAGCAAGGGGATATAAGTGGGCACTTTTTTTTCTTCTAAGGGGCACAATGATCACTTAGTATTGATTGGGACCTCTTAGGACACTTATTACACAGAAGGACCTCTTATACGCTATGAAATTTAGTGTGTTAAGGAACATCAAAACTAATCTAACATTCAGAAACTACTTTAAATAGCAATACATATGATAAGACAAAGCAAACACCATTAAGGAATGTAAACCAAGTATGGTAAGCTCCCCAAGTGTGACCTTGATATTTTGATGTATCCAAGAAATGATGGATGTGTGCTCACATGTGCTCAAACTTCAAGTGATGGGTTTGTGATCAAGCATGAAGATGGATGGAATATTGAACAATGGGGGTGTAAATGGGTTTTGGCATGGTAAAGGTACAATGGATAATTCTAGTGGTTAATGGAGCATTATAATTTTTCATGGAAAGTGGATAATTTGTGAGAGGAAAAGGGTCCAATTTATAGGCCAAGGGGTAGTGAAATGGAGGGCCAAGATGCAAAGGTGGAGATTTGATGAGGAAGGGCTAGGATACGAAGAAGGGGAAGCACATGGATTGTGCTTCTTCAAAGCCACAGCCTTGTGATAAGTGTCACAAGGGGATTGGATAAGGGGAGAGGATCAAAATGGGTGGTCAAAGGGAGTAATGAGGGAGGAGAAGTTTGGAAGAGGGATGTAAGAGGCATTAAATGGTTCATTAATACATGTAAGAGCCATTAATGCTCTTGGATAGGAATGTAAGAGGATGGGAGAGGACTTTGACTATGGCTTGAGTTAGAAAGAGACTTTGACTTTGACTTTAAGGTTGTGCACATGTTTTTTTTTTTTTTTTTTTGTGGGGGAGGGGGGGCTAAGTGAGGTTAGCATGGTTGAATGGGTTGGATTTGGGTAATGATAGGGTTTAGGGATGTTAGGAGTGTAGATACCTAAATTTTTCCAAAACCCATTCCTAGCCAATTAAATAAATATTCATTATTTATTTAATTCCCCTACCTTAATTAAATAAATTTTACATTTATTTAATTATGTTTGCCTTACTTTGATTTAAATAAACTAAGGTTTATTTAAATCCTAACCTATTCCCACTTGCATCCTAACCCATTCCTTTTAATTAAGTACTTCGTTTAATTAATTCCTTGCCTAAACCCCCTTGGAATTAAATATTACATTTAATCTTTTTTGAGCACATGGCTCCTACCTTTAACCCTCACCTAACCTCACTAGCCTACCTAACCCATCATGCTAATCCTACCCACTTCCCTAATCATGCTTGCTTTGCATAATCACCTAGCTAATCTCCTTTTAATCCTAAGTGTGTGCTCACACATGTGTGAGGAATCCTCATACATGTGTGAAAGATGTTCACACTTTCCTCATCCCTCATGTCTTGCATGTCTCTTGCACACTTGTCCTCTTGCATGAGAGTCAAGGTGTCTCACACATGTGTGAGAAGCCATGCCTTCTCACACCTCTTGCACACTTGTCCTCTTGCATGAGAATCAATTTGTCTCACACATGAGTGAGAAGCCATGCTTCTCACACCTCATTGATCATGTCACCATCAGAGGTTGCTCACACATGTGTGAGAATATTGCCCCCTTTGAATGGTTAAAACCCTAATCCACTTGGAGTCTACTTGGCCTCCACCTCATTGACACTTCATCGATCCTGAGAGATCCTAGCCCTTCATCTTACATTCAATCTCAACCGTCCATTGCATCCTTTTTCCTATAAAAGGAGAGCTCTCTCCTCATTTCCATAAGCACCATCTACCTCATTGTTATGTTGCTGGATTTGTGAGCAACCACATCCCATGAGCAAGAAAATCATCTACACTTGATGGTTTCATGAGGTTTGCATAGTGATATTTTGAATGCTTTTATGCTCTTTTTTGTTTCATGTTTCTTATTTACATGTTTTCTTACATATTTTGAGGTTTACATAATCTTGTAGGAATAGATGTTAGTTGCGTAGTGTTATTCCTTGATTACATTTTTATGCAACACATTTTGGCACGCCTGATGGGACCCACTTCACAGGTTCAAACTAACTATCTAATGTGTTTTTGAGTGTTTTGTGAGTTTTCAAGCTTGTAGGTTGAAGGCTTGCATTTGGAGATCAAGTTTCATGAGGAGCCTCTAATTGAGCCAAGAAGCCCATCATCACATTTGGAGGACATAAGGGAAGTATTTTGACATATAACACTTTATATTTTATTTCCTATTACTCTATTTTTAAGTTCTAAAAGTGTATATATGTTGAATATATCTTTGCTAACATGAATTTTTTTTAATAAAAATACTCCCTTTTGTTAATATATAAATTGTTTGAAAAAAAAAGAAAAAGAGGGAGTCATTTTATTTTATTGTATTTGTGCGTTTTTGTTTTTCAAAAATCATTTAAAATCGTTTGTGTTTATTTTAAAAAAAAAGGTGGGGGTTTTTGGTTAGCATATATATATATATATATATATATATATATATATATATATAAATTCAAAAACAAAACTTCAAAAATTCAAAAAAATTAAAAATTAAAAATTAAATTTTTTTTTTAAAAAAACTATATATATATATATATATATATATATATATATATATATATATATTTTAACCCTTTTTTTTTGCAAGGTCGGCCACCTACAGCCGCCACCGTGAGCGCCGCCCCTGTAGGTGGCTCCACCAACCCGCCACCCTGCAGCATCCCCAGCGGCGATGCCAATGAGTGCCACCCTTGCACCCCCTTCCATCTCCTGAGGCCTTTCCCTGCAACTCCCCACTCCGTTGCAGCCACTGCCCGCTGCTCAGCCTGCGGCCACTGCTCCCCAACCGCCTGCTGATCCCTGCAACCTCTACGTTTCTCCACCATTTTCCCGAAACCTCGCAACCCTCTGTCGTTCACTGCTGCAACTCCGCCTCTACCGCGGCCTACTTTAGCTCGCTGCTCATTGTAACCCCACTCCGCTCTTGCAAGAAAACCCCCACTTGCCGCTACCTTCTCTCCTCCTCGCGCAACCTCTGCGCCGCTGCATCCCATCACCACCGCGACGCTCGCAACCCTCACCGCCAAAATCACCACCGCCTCGTGTACCCATAGCCTCCCTTCGGACCTGCCTCCCTTCCACCCTTTCTCCCGCCTTCGCCTGCGGCTAACCACCACTTGCTCTGCCCTTCCCTACGTCTTCCCCATTGCAACCTGTGGCCTTTTTCGTTGCTAAAACCCTCTTCCCCGCGGCCTTTGCCGTTGCTGCTCGGTCACGGCCCCGCCTTTCTCCTCCCGTGCAATCTACTCAACCCGTGGCTCACCCTACACCGGCTGCTACTTTGACATTGCTCGCCGCCCATCCTTTCGCCTTGACCTGCAACCACGCTCTGGCCTCTGCACCTCCTAGCACCTCCCTATCACGGCTCTTCCACCTCTATGCCTCCACAACTCGCAACTTCGTCACCGCCTCCCACCACGAAAACCCTCCCCACTGCCTGTGACTAAAACCACTCAAATGCCCCCCTTCTGCCTCTAATCTTGTTTTTAAAAAATAAAATTTAATATTACTTTTTTTTTCTCATTTTAAAACACTAGTCAAAACACAAAATTTAAAATTTAAAAAAATTATTGCCTTTTTCAACTTTTGAACAATAACATTTGTCCTCTTTTTTTCAAACCAGCTATTTCTTTTTTTCAAAAACATCAAAAGACAAAAGAAAATTTGCTTGACATGTCTTTAACTGTCAATTTTTTGCTCGCAGATTGCTAATGTCAATACTGCATCGGCAGTCCACATGCCCTTTTAGACCATAAGGAGCAGCCTTTGGTTTTTTGCTCATAACTTGAGCATATGGACTCTGTTTTTGCAAAACAAAATATTGTCGAAAAGCTGATTCCGAGCCCGTCATGATGATATTGGTTTCATGAGATTTTGATGTTGTTTAGATCTCTATTTTCTCTATCAAAGACCAAACTTTGTGCTAACTTTTTCATTGCAGGGTTGTTTCATGTTTGTCCTACATTTTCGCTACCCTGACTTGTGGTTTTGCAGGGATATTTTCTCATTAATCATATTGCTTGCAGGTTTTTGCCTTAATTTTATTTTGGAATGAACTTGTATGCTTAAACACTCATCTTTGAATGCATGGTTAGACGCAAAAACAATCAAATTCAATCTTGAATGCCTTAAGGTAAATTGATTTCATTTCCAACATTTTTTCTTATGCACACACTCGATTTACTTTCTTGTTGACGAATCCGTGTTTTCATTTACGTTGGCAACATTTCAAGTTGGAAAGAACATTGTATGGTTTAATCCCATGTGTCTTCAACATAGATTAGAAAACCTAAAGCTTCATTGGGAAAGAACACGTGTCTTTTAAACCCCAAGACCACTTACTTATTCTCTCCCCTCGCGCCTTTGGGTGATCTTGGGTGCACAAGAAATGAGTGGTTTTTTTCTTTTCTTTTTCTTTTTTTTTTTCTTCCTTTTTTTAGGAGGCCTTCTTGGGGATTTCATCACCCCTTGGGACGACCTCAACTCCAGTGTTCTGGCGGAGTATAAAAATCGGGAGGTGAATCAAAAGACACCTCTCTTGGAAGTAAAATATTGTCACTCTTGGCTAAGCCCCAAAGAACTTTATACGTTTGGGAAGTGAAGGAGGAGATTTGGGTTACCGTCTCCCCCCGGCTGTGTGGTAGTATTTTCTTTCATCTATAGATTTGGGCCTCACATACGTTGCATATATCGAGGATGCCCTCTAGTTGATCCTTGTACATCCTAGTCAAAACCTTATAGGATTGTTGGTGTGTTTGACATTCTTGAGTGTTTGAAACACACTTGCTTTGTACATATTTCATTGTATATATTTTGCATCTCATATTTGAAAAACCCAAAAACATCATAAAACATAAAAATCCAAAAAATCATAAAATTTCAAAATTTCAAAAAAATCAAAAAAAAATTCAAAAACAACAAAAAAAAGTCTTGGTTTAGGTCCTCTTAGTCAAGCTATCCACATCACTTCCACATCACATCTTCTTTTCATCCAAGTCATCACCCTCACATATCTCTTGTCTTCATCATTCAAACCATTTCCTTGATGTCTTAATCATCTCCATTTGTCCAATTCATTTCCTCGTCATTCAATCTACTTCCTAATATTCTTCCTAGTCATGCTTCATCATCATCCAACTTCAATTTCTTCTGCCAATCTCATAATGCATTCTTAATTCAATCCTCCACATCCTCATTCTTCTAATTCAACCCCTTGTCAAATTCATTCATTTCTAATCAATTTCTAATTTAATCCATTTACATATTCCTCCATAAACCATCTTCCTAATTTCATTTGTCTTCCTCTAATTTAACTTTTGATCAAATATTCTACTTTGGTCATAGGAGCATTTTCATAAACATTAGACTTTAATTCAAATCTTGCATTCACTTATTTGCAATATCATAGGGTTTTTATCAAATCAAATCAAACCCTTATCCAATCAATATCAAATCAAATCAAATCAAAATCAAATCCAACAAATATCAAGTCAAATCCAATTCACATCAAATCAACCCAAAGTCCAAAGCTCCTAGTCCTAAGTTCATCTTCCATCCATCATCAAATCTTTCATCACTCTTCTTCTAACATCTATGGATCCGAATTTGCTTTATCAAATGGTTGACGATCTTCAAAGACAATATGGAGTTATACCTCCTATTCAACCTGCATATCAAATCCATCCTCAACATTTCATATCCAACTCTCATTCATCTCATGTTCACTATTCTTCTACCTTTGACAAGGGAAATTCACCTCATTACCCTTCCACTACATATGATTCCATTCATAGCCCATACAATTCCTCCAACACATGTGCCCTTGCCATGGAAATTGAACAATTAAAGAATTTTCTCTTGGCAAGCCAACAAAAAGAGGCCACCTTCCATGCCATGTGTCCTCTTCCCCCATGTTTCAAAGATCCTAGTCCTCATATCCCATCCAACCCCAACCCTCCAGGTAATCCCCTACCCATAGTTCCACCTTCACACAATCCTAATCCTCCAAAAACATCATCCCTACCTTGTAAGGGGTTTTTCTCATCATTATTGGCTAAATGTAAAGAACAAGATAAAGTGAGCCAATCACCCAAAGTTCTTCCTCCAAAGTATGTCACTATAGATTCCTCTTCTCCTCTAGATCTGAGCATTTCTCTATCCCATCCTTCCCTTATCCCTCAAGATCCATTCATCCCTCTTAGTCCATCTCATGATCCCCTTCCTAACCAAGATCAAGACATTCCATGTACCACACACATTACCGATTCCACTCCATCTCAAGAGTTAGCATCCTTCCATCCTCTACTTCATGAAGACATTCCTTCCACTCCATCCACTAAAATTCCTCCATGTCAAGATCAAATCACTCCATCTCATGATTCCATCCCCTCTACTCCATCTCATCATCCTATTCAATCTCATGATCCACTTGTTCCACCACATGCTCCTCTTTTAAGTCAAGATCAAAGCACCCCTTCATTTTCCTTTCATGATTCCACTCCATCTCCAAATCCTATTATCCCCCATAATCCCCTTCATGATCCTAATTCTCCACATGATCCAATCACACCTATCCAATCCACTCATGAATCCCATCTACCTGGACTCGCATCTTGTGTTGAAAATGCTAAGTATCCCATTGAAGAAAACATGGCTCAAGATGTTGGTACACCTTCCACTCCTTTGAAATTAAAAATTCCTCCATCCAAACCTAAAAATTTCCATTGTTCATCTTCCAAGTCCATTTTAGGACCTTATATCCACATTCCCATTCCTTCCTCACTTCCATCCATTTTAGGTCCTTATGTTCCACCATCAAGCCCTTCATCCCTTCCTTCCATTTTGGGCCCTTACATACATTCATCGACCATATCCATGTTTTCCCCTTCACCCCCTCATGTTCCTAGTAAAGATCAACAAAGGCATACATCCTTGAATTCCTTCCAATGTTCACCATTCCCAAGCTCTCCATCCCATTTATCTTCATGCACCCATACCATGGCCAATGGAAGCACATTGAATGCCAAAGAAAATGTGCATAAATTCAAACATCCACAAAAATCCAAGGATCAACATGTCACCTCTAAAAGACATGTTCAAGAAAAGCAAAATCTGATCCAAAGCAAAATCACAAGGCCACAAAGGCTGAAAATAAAAAATGCAAAAATTTTGTGGATACCAAAGCTACTTAGTGTAGCAATGAATCTCAAAGAAATATTCCAAATGGCATCCACTCTTGCCAATCCAAAGGCTTCCCTCATTCATAAATCATCCCAACTTCCATTTTCTAAATCCATTTTGGGTCCTTATGCCCCAAAATCCACCATCCTAAACCCATCACCTCCTTCATCCATTTTGGGTGCCTATATCCCAAAATCCAAACTTTCTCCTATCTATCCTCCACAATTTCCTCCTTTCCATCACCCTTCAAGGTGTGTGCCAATGATGATCTTTCCATCTCCTTCATCCATTCACTCACAAGTCTTCCAACCTAGCGTCCATCAACCATATCTTCCTCCCACCCATTCATAAGTCATTTTCCTCCATTCACTATCCTACCAACATCTATGAGCAAATAGCCAAAATTCCTTGAAAATAATAAGGGAAAAAAAAAAACAATATCAAGGGATACCATCCATGTAAATAGATGCTTGAGTCCTCCCTTCTTTTTCCTATCATGTATCCATTTCCTTCCACTTCCACTTATCCTTCCATCTATTCACTTTTCCTCTTCCACTTGCACTCTACACTGGGGGCAAGCTCCATCCATACCACACTTCCTTACATATCTTCCATACTTCCATCTCCTGTTCATCATCCTCTTCCATCTTTGATCTTGACTTTCACTTTCCTTTCATCCATCCATACGCTCACTTGATATATCCCTTGTGCATTATCCACACATTTTCCTACGTACTTCCATACTTCTTTCATATATGTGATCTTGACATGCTATCCATATCTTTCATTCCACAGTCCTTCTCATGTTCATCCCTTTTCCATCCATACTCCTACATACTTACATCCCCCTTTCCTATGTCTGTGATCTTGGTTATCCCATCCATTCCCTTCCATTTCATATCCCACATTTCAGTCATACCCTTCATATCATTATCCCTATTTCATACCCTCCCTCACATTTTCCTTATTCATTGCACTTTCATGCCCATGCTCATGATCAATACTAGAGACACAATACCAAAGTGTTTATACATGCTTTGGAAGAGCACATGCCTTCTCTTCCTCCATCCACTAGCCTTTACACTATCCTTCCATTTTCATGCATCCTTTCCCACCACATTTTCTTCCATTTTCCTATCCTTAGTATGGGGCATTTGGACTCCTTCAAAACATGATCCTTGGCCTTGCATTTTTTCGCCACCATATCATTTGGCCCCTCATATCCTTTCACTATTCCTTGCATCCACCAACATCACGTTTCTTTTACCATACCTTGACCCTCCCTTGTTATTGGTTCCATTCTATTCATTCTATCTCACATTCATTCAATCCATTCATTTTATCCATTCTCTCACACATTCATCTAATCAATTCATTTCTATCCATTCTATCCATTCTATTCCATATTCATTCATATCACATTCAATCTAATTCTTCCAACTCACTTCAATCAACTTCATTCATCCTCTACTTCAATCAATTTTCCCTTCTTCTAATCCTTTCACATCAAATCAATTTCAATCGATTCTATTCTCATCATTCTTCATCCTATCAACATCATTCTTCCAATCTCATCCACGTTCATTCTTCTATCCACCATAAAATCAAAAAAAAATTTAAAAAAAAGAAGTCTCACTATGCAATCAACACTAATTCAATCAATCTAATCTTGTAATCTTGTACATCCATCTTTAATCAATTCATCAATTTGACCCAATCAGCTGATAATCCATTAACCATATTCAAACATCATTATCATGGGATGAATCCTTCCCAATCTTTGGATGTGCATTATGCTTCGCATTAGCTTTGCCATCCTTAATCAATCATTATCAATCAATCCATTAATGGGTTTTCAACTTGACTAGGGGCAAAATGTTGGTTTTCTTTTAGTTTTTTGTGCATGATTGCTTGTTAATTGTATGCATTAGTATTTTTTGCATTTATCATGGTCTTTGCATCCTATTGACCCCAAGAATCATGGTCTTCCATATCATGGTTTCATAAGACATATGGTTGTATTAGACCCTTTTTATCACGTTCTGGACACATTGTCATCTTGGTTCCTCATACCTTGGTACATAGTGTTAAGTACAATATCAAACTTAGGTTGTTCACACCATTGCCACATAACTTTTCCACTCCCTTCCATCTTCCTATCCATTTCGAGAGAACATTCGTGTTCTCCTAACCCGCATGTCCTCTCGAGGGGGCATACCCCTCCATCATCGCCATCCTTCCTCATCCTTCCATGACTGGGGCATCATGCTACTAGTCTTATCCTTTCAGCCACTATATTGTATTCTTCTTTGATATAACATTACTAATGCTATATCGAAGAGCAGCAAAATGTAGACACCTAAATTTGTCCAAAAACCGTTCCTAGCCAATTAAATAAATATTCTTTATTTATTTAATTCCCCCACCTTAATTAAATAAATTTTGCATTTATTTAATTATGTTTGCCTTACTTTGATTTAAATAAACTAAGGTTTATTTAAATCCTAACCTATTCCCACTTGCATCCTAACCCATTCCTTTTAATTAAGTACTTCGTTTACTTAATTAATTCCTTGCCTAAACCCCATTGGAATTAAATATTACATTTAATTCTATTTGAGCACATGGCTCCTACCTTTAACCCTCACCTAACCTCACTAGCCTACCTAACCCAGCATGCTAATCCTACCCACTTCCCTAATCATGCTTGCTTTGCATAATCACCTAGCTAATCTCCTTTTAATCCTAAGTGTGTGCTCACACATGTGTGAGGAATCCTCACACATGTGTGAGAGATGTTCACACTTTCCTCATCCCTCATGTCTTTCATGTCTCTTGCACACTTGTCCTCTTGCATGAGAGTCAAGGTGTCTCACACATGTGTGAGAATCCATGCCTTCTCACACCTCTTGCACACTTGTCCTCTTGCATGAGAATCAAGTTGTCTCACACATGTGTGAGAAGCCATGCCTTCTCACACCTCTTGCACACTTGTCCTCTTGCCTGAGAATCAAATTGTCTCACACATGTGTGAGAAGCCATGCTTCTCACACCTCATTGATCATGCCACCATCAGAGGTTTCTCACACATGTGTGAGCATATTGCCCCCTTTGAATGGTCAAAACCCTAATCCACTTGGAGTCTACTTGGCCTCCACCTCATTGACACCTCATCAATCCTGAGAGATCCTAGCCCTTCATCTTACATTCAATCTCAACCGTCCATTGCATCCTTTTTCCTATAAAAGGAGAGCTCTCTCCTCATTTCCATAAGCACTATCTAGCCTATTGTTATGCTACAGGATTTGTGAGCAACCACATCCCACAACACTGTGAAATCATCAATCACTTGGTGATTTCATGAGGTTTTCATTGGTGTTATTTTCAATAGTTTAATGCTCTTTTCATTTCATGTTATCTTTGTTTACATGTTATTCTTACATATTTTGAGGTTTGCATAATCATGTAGGAAGATGCATTAGTTGCTTAGTGTTATTCCGTTTATTACATTTTTATGCAATACAAGGGGTTAGGAATTGATTTATTTAATAAAATGGGATGGGGGATTAAATTTAATAGGTATAGTGCAATTATTTAATTTAATAGAGGAATAGGGATTTAATTGATAAATTAATTTTGGGTTATCATTTGATTTTATCAATTGGACCATAGTTAATTAAATAAATAAACTAGGAGATGATGATTAATTAATTAAATAAAAAATAGTTAATAAAAATGTCCTAGTAGATGACTAAATAAGATTATTTAGTGATGTAATCAAATTTAGGTGTCTACACCTTGCAATCCTATGTCTTTCAAGTGTCTCCAAGTTCCTTAAAAAGTGTTCACAAGGACATGAGAGGAAAAATATTCAATATTTGTATAATATGAAATATCAATGAATAGATCTTTAAAAGGTGAGCATGTGTAGATGACAGAGATAAGAAAAAATAAACAAAAATACCTCCTAAAAATCCATTTTTACAAAGATTTAACACTCATGTTGAAATTATTTAAAATATATTATGTTATTATCATGTGCATCTTTGTCCATTATCCTAGATAGGGGTTTTCATTAGTGGCCTTTTACCTCTTATTCTAAGATACCACAATGGTTTTCCTTCTCACATTTCTGTATTAAGTAGAGCTAGGAGATGCAGGTAGTGTTATAATGTTGAGTTCTTGCAAGTAACAACATTGCTACCAAGTCAATTTTTTGGAGATTAATGAATTTAATTATTATACATGTCTAATTGTGATGATAAATTTGGAAGAATTTCTCCATGTGAACTTGATGTCTCTATAGTTTTCAATTACTGAGATATTGGGGTTGAATGTGAAATCATATACATATTTCAAATTTATTATTTGGGTAAGTGCACCAAGACGATGAACAAGCAAGGGGACATAAGTGGGCACTTTTTTTTTTCTCTAAGGGGTAATATGATCACTTAGTATTGATTAGGACCCCTTAGGACACTTATTACATAGTAGACCTCTAAGGGTCTATTATGTATCAAAAGGGTTCTACTATGGTTTAGTAGCTCTTAATGCATTTTAATGGGTCATAATGGGACCTAATGTGTATTAATGGGACTTAATGTGTGGTAATGGGTCTTAAGGGGTCGTAATTGGTACTAAGGGGTCAAGGGGTCCTAACACTTGATTAAGACCTCATGGGGCACTTATTACATATTATGACAATTAGGAACCACTATGTATCATAAGGTTCATAATGGGTCATAAGAAGTCCCTATTGATCCTAAAAGCACTTAGGACCTATTATGAACCATTATGATACTTTACAACCTGATGGGTCTTATGGCATTCTAAGGGACTTAATATGCTATATTGGGTCTTAATGTGTCCTTATGGATTTTAAGGTTCCTAAAGAATTCTAGTAGGGGGTCATAATAGGTCCCAAGTTTCCTAAGACCCATTATGTGCCCTTACAAAGCATTAGGACCACTTAGGGCCCATTATTGTGTCATATGATGGTTAATGTGTCCTAAGGTGCCCTAATGAGACCTAGTGTGTTATAATGGTTCTTAATGTGAGATAATGTGTCCTGGGTCTTAAGGGGTACTATGATCAATTAGTATTTACCAGAACCCCTTAGGACACTTATTACCCATTAGAACCTCTAAGGACCCTTTATTTATTATGAGGATCCTTACATGTTTTAGTGGGAGCTAATATGTTTTAATGGATTGTAATGGGACCTAATGTGTATTAATGGGACTTGATGTATGCTAATGTATCCCAAGGTGTCCTAATAGGCTCTAAGGGGTCATAGGACCACTTAGGACCAATTAGGACTTGATTAAGACCCCTTAGGACACTTATTATATATTAGGAAAGATAGGACCTACTATGTATCATAATGGTCGTAATGGGTAATAGGGTGTTCTAATGGGACCTAATGTTTTCTATTGGGTCTTAATATGTCCTTATGGGCGCGAAGGTTCCTAATGAGTCCTAGGGGGGTCATATTGCATCAAGAAGAATAAGAGATCAAGGATTTGATACGAAGTTCACCAAACTTTGGCTATGTCTCCAGATCTACAAACATGCAAGATCACTACCATTATTATGATGCAAAAACTCTTACATCACTATGGACCTTTTACTTCCTGGACACTACTATGGAAAAAACTTGATAGAAACATGTTCATGATAAGAAAGTAAAAAATTGCAACTCTTCCTCTCAACAAGGGTATACATGCATTAAAGTCATTACAAAATGACTCAAAATTTGTGAGGTTTTTCTCCAAGAAGCCACTAAGTTTTTATCTCCTCTTTTTTCTCACAAGAGATCACTTAACTCCTTTGACATTAAAAGACACTCTAGTACTCAAAGAAGAAAAATTCTCTCCAAGAGTTCTTCCAATTTCTCCTCTTCAAGATTAAAACAAAAACCTCATAGCCCTTTAAGTACATAAACATTTTCTAAAAATAATTTATAACTATGTAACAAAATAACTATTTGTTACGCCCATATTTATTGAATAAATAATGTTTGTTTTAAATATTTTAAGGCTTTATTTTAAACCTCCCCGTTGCCACTTTATGTTTGGTATCACTCATTATTTATAGACTTATTTTAATAAATAAGCCCCATTTTACTTAGGGCTAGCAAAAATGTTACTCAAATAAAAATAGTCATAATCCTCAATGACATGATGACAAAGTATGGTTTTAGCATACAACTAGTTGGCAATTCAACTCTGACTTGTAGCATTTTTAATCATAAATGTTAGCTAATAATGAATTTAAATAAAACAAAGTCCAAGTAATAAGAGGCTCGAACTAGCAAATTGCCCGAAGGTAATGGTACTATGTGGTAGAAGATCAGAAGCTTTTGTGACACTAATCAATTTGTCCATACCATGACATGTGGCATCATGTTAATGGTTTATTTGTCACTATGTCACCTACCATGCCACTTCATCATGGCAATTGTACCTACCACATGTTTGCAAAAGAACCAGGGTAAACTTTAAGAAATCCTCCTCGTAAAAAGATATATATTATTGGCAAATCTTTAATTTTTGAAAAACCAAATTATTTTTATTGGAAAATCTATCAATTTTTTTATTTTAAATATTATTTACATTGGCAATTATTTTGGAATCATAATTTTTGAGTAGAAAATATTGGCGAATCTCAATAATAATAGGAATTTTGCTAATTGTCAAGGAATATCACAAATCAAAATTGAACATGTTTTATCTCATGGAAATTATGAGGATAATTACATTATATTTTAAATCAATAGTGAAAACTAAATATTAGTAATGAATCCTTAAAGTAACTAATAATTATGATAATTATTGGTGAATTAATTTTAATTTCTTTGGTAATATACCATATTCAGGTGAATCAAATCTAATCATGTATTGAATATTTCGGCAAATCTTTGAGTTAATTTTTTTTGATAAAATAAATTATTAAGCGATTTTAAATATTTTAGAACTGAATTTAATAAAAATGTGGTAATTTAGGTTGCATTAAGTCTTAAATTATTAACTAGACTACTAGCCAAAAATTATAAAATTTGTAAAATTACGAATAATCACCACTAAAAAACCCTAAAAAGAATCTTCCATGTTGTCAGATTTTCCATGTTAGGATACTTGCCATGTTATGTCAATGTCATCATTGGTCATCCTAGTCAACCATTTAACTACAGAACTTCGTTTGGACATAAATTTTGCATACAGATTAAGATTTGGTCCGTTGAAATGTGTCAAAAAGCTCTCAACTAGTTCATTGATTTGTGAATTTTTTTGATGAATTTTCAGATGGCTGATTTTTTGCCTTTTTAGTCAACCTTTGGTGTTCCTAACCTTGTCAAACTTTGACTAGACATATCTCAAGAAAATAGACTCATTTTGACACACTTCAAGTTATGTTATGATCTTTTCTCTATACTCCATGCATTGATGTTGGTTTTAAGAAAAATTTTATAAAAAAAAAAAACAAAAAAAAAAATCAAATCTTTGAAATCCACCTAGATCAATGTCCACCAAAGATGCAACATTCTCCATTATGCATTGAATTATGTATCATATGATGAGGATGATAATATGATATGTGCACTAAAGGTGGATCTCAAACATAAATTGGAATTGGATAATGTTGAAGTTTATGAAATCTCAACCCCACAACTCCCAAGAATCATTGCATACAAACACCTATCACAGAAAGAGAGAATCAAAAGCTATAGAGGTTGAAATTCACATATCCATATAGGAGACATTCTTGATGAGCAAAAAGAGAAATTTCTATTAATAAAAAAGTGAATGAATTTACAAAGATAGATAAATCCTTATAAAAGGATATCAAAACCCTAAAAGATAACTAACCTAGGTTGCATGATAATAATTAATAAAATAATTAATTATTATATGCCTAAAGTATAGCTTAAGAAAACTAGCTCGATAGAAAGATAAACTTAGGGAGTAGTTAAAAACCTAGAAATTACTATTGAAAGAAGAATTGGGTCCTGACAACAAGGTCTAATGAGGTACCCAATCCCAACCAATCTTTGTAAAGAGGAGAAATAAAGAAAACCACATGGAAAAAAACCCTACTCCAAAAGAAGATAGAAAGAATGTCCTAGAAGATAGGAACAAAAGGATGATCATGAAGAACACCACTGAGGCATGAAGCTACAAACATTGTCAAACTACTAATCTGAAGAACCTCCACTGAATAGAACATGACCAGGTAGAGAAGACTAAGTCTTACGAGCTTATCAATAGAAGATGGAAGATATCTTCATGGTCTCCAAAACCAGGAATGAATGAATGTCCATCATAGGTAAATGATCCATCTCACTAAAATGCAAAGGTATCTATCCACTACAATTGCCTAGTACATAGGATCAAATACTAAATACATAACTCACTCCATCAAACCAAGAAGGAAATAGATCTAATGAAATCCCCCTATAATGCTATGAGTTAAGACATGAACACTGAAACTGAATGCAATATCTCTTGTAGAAAGAAGAACCAAGAACATCAAGAGTGTAAACTAAGTACAAACACCTATAATGACACATGTCATAGACACATGATGAGGATAATATCGTCGAAGGAACACTCACTTGACAAAGGAAGATGGCGAATATGGACAACATGAAACCCCCCAAGGCACTTTATAATATAGTGTGAGTACAATAAAACACAAAGATGTGCAAGATCGTGAAATGCAATAGAGTGAGACTTTATCTCACTATGTTTGGATAAAATACTACAAAAGAATATCAAAAAAGATTAGAAGAGACATATGGTTGGTACAATAGATAGTACAACCCATGACAAATCATATGAAGCAAAAAAATTGATCTGTAGACCTGAAACAACCAAGATATTCACCAAAATGTAAAAATCAAAAAAATAAAAAAATTTACCTAAAGTAGAATCTAGAAAAATAACTAACATCACTTGAAAGAGTATGAAAAGAACTTTCCAACAATATAAAGAATTCCTAAATCAGAGATTAGATGCTTAAGATATGTCTCCTAAAGTGCAAAATAGAGCCCATGACTTTGACTGCATAAAAAAGAAACCAAAATGCATCAAAATCCAAATAACCTGCACCATCATGAAGGTCTTGGAAAGAGATTTTTGACAATATAAGATTTGTCAAAAAATACCTCCACATGAGAAAGATATGACAAAATACTATCAATGGATTTTTATGAGAAAAGAATCAAATTGATGATAGTTTGAAGACCATCAAATTTTGACTAGCATCTCGACTTGCGCATATGTCAGTGTACCTACCTACGTTAGTACATTTACTACCGCATCAATACTTTTTCTGATGCATGTGTACCTTTTCTAAAATAAAGTGCTTTTCACTTTTGCATCCAATTTTATAAAAGTATGCATTTAAGTAATTTTTAAATTTTTTTCAAAAAAGGTCAAACCAAAGCAATTTTTTCCAAAAAATTTGAATGAGTTTTTTTTTTAAAAAATTGAATTAGTTTTTTTTTTTTAATTGAATGATTTTTTTAATTAAAAAATATCACGGCTCCTCAAGATACGTGTGTTGATCTGTAAGCCTTGTTTCCTATTAGTGTCCAATACTTAGTAATTCTCTAGATAACACTAGTCGGTCATCACTGTGACTAACCCATCCCATGAAGGCTAAGCTACATGGACTTGTTTATATTTCTATACATGCCAAGCAAGTCAAAGATTGTTGAGCACCCAATAGAGACCAAGCTACTATACATGTCAAGTAAAACATATGGAGACCGAGCAATGTAAAGTTAACTTATGTAGAGTGAGTTAGTATATGTCAAGCCTATAGAAGTCGAGTGACATCATGAATGTTGGTTATGACTGAGCATTAGAACATTCAATTGCTAAGTAAACCAGTTTTGACATATGTATTTGTAATGACACAAACACTTATGTAAATCATTATGGCCAACTTCTATGCGACATTTATGGATTGTAGAGATAGCTACGGAGAAAATTACACTTTTATCAGAAGGCGTTAATCCCTAGGGAGATAGATTAACCAATTAGAAAATCAGAAGGGTTAAATGACAAAAGAATGAATTTTGGATCGTTGATTATGATCTAGAACCTTTCACAATTGTCTATTTTAGAAGGGATCTAATCCTAAATCATTATGGATGTAAGGGAGTGTGAAGGTATGCAAAGGAAGATCATGAATGAGTGAAAAGGGTAAGGACAAAGAAAGGAAGGCTAAGTTTGATAGAGAGATCAGACAGAGAAACCTAGCAGTGAAGGGTAGAACAGAGAAAATCAGATAAGGAGATCAGATTTAGACATTGAAGAGAGGATACTTGTAATAAGCTTCTTAGAGAAAACCAAAGGATCAGGTGCTAAAACATTCTAACCAGTGAATCAGGGCAAATCTCTTAATAGAGTGGTTTTAACATACCTTATTAAATCTCCTAACAATGTGCTTACTTTATGGTAAGTTTAAATCCTTTAATCAAGGTAGACTTAATAGTCTTGTAATGCTTGTAAACCTCACAGGGTAGATCATCAGAAGTGATCAAATTGTAGCCCTAACAGGCAAACTTTGTTGTTGCAATAGTAAGGATTTGTGGGTGTCATCCCCACCCCACTTTTAGCTTTACCTTGCAAGGTTTTTGGGTTACCAAATTTTTTTTGTTATCAGTTTGTATTTTCATGTTGATGGATTTTATGCTTAGATAGATTTCATTTCAATTTTATGGTTTATGAGTATAAGATATGAGATGGATTAGGAGTGAGTGCAGTTAATCTGTCATTTTGGTCAAGAAGTGAAAAATTTTATATATCCTGATTCACCCTCAACCCCCCCACCCCCCCCCCTCAATATCTTGTTTAAAATAACATGCTTGGGTCATACAGCCTAGGGGCAAAAAAATTTGGCTCAGAAGTCAAAGTTGTCCAAACCTGACAATTTTAAAATGGAAATGGGGGTTTTTGGATGCTACAAATCCAATAGTGAGGTCTTTTTGGGCTTAAAATGCACCCAGAAAAAGTGGCCCCTCAAATTTGATAAAAATAATAGATTTGAAAACTAAGGCCAAATTTCTCATGGAGAGAATAGAGGCATGAAAGTTTGAAGATTTGATACCATGTTGAAGTTGATGAAAACTCAACCCCTTAGCCTACAAGAATCACTACATGCAAACACCTATCACAGAAAGAGATAAGCAAAAGCTATGGAGGCTAGAATTCACAAATCCAAAGAGGAGACATTCTTGATGAGCAAAAAATGAATTGTTATTAATAAAAAAAAAATTGAATCTACAAAGAGATATCAATCCTTATAAAAGGAAATCAAAAACCATAAAAGGTAACTAACCTAGGTTACATGATAATAATTAATAAAATAAATAATTATTATACATCTAAAGTTTAGCTTAAGAAAAGTAGTGATAATAAGCGACTTAATAACTAAATCAAAATGATTTAATTAATAAGGAAATAGTTTATTACTCTAACAAATAACAACTATCACCACCTAATGTGGAATTCTCCTACACCATGTGCATAATTGTGGAAGCTCCTATGTGTCTTAATGATTATGACGCAACAAGAAATTTTTATTTTTTATTTTCATTAGGTTAGTATTAAATTATTAATTAATTTTTAATTATAGTTGTATTTTTTTAATGTGTAATGGGTCGAACCGTAGATTTATTATTATTATTATTTGTCAAGATCAATTATAATTATGTGTCCAGCTCAAGTAGATTCGAACCCAAGACCCCCCCGATGAGAGCTTCACAAGTTACCATTGTGTTATAGGCTCTTGCCTAATTATGATTGTATATTTTGTTAAAGTTAGCACAAAATTATTCTTCAAACTTTTATTTTTAATTCTATATGCCATGTTTAATTTGTGTAACTTTAATTTGTTTTTATTTTAAGGATATTGTTAAAAAATTTGTTAGGGTTAGAAGTAGAGTTATGGAAATGATTAGAATTAGACACGAGTAAATCATAATTAGTGAATACTTAATTACACCAATATTGAGTTATATAAACCCAATAATCTTTATCTATAGTTATCTCATTTTTTTTTATGGAGAATAGTTGTTGCCAATTTAAATAAACTCAAGAATGTATACTTTAAATGATTAATTAATTATTTATACAAATGCAATTATTTTATCCAAAATAAGATATATTTTTCAAGACCCAAAGAGCCACATGAGTGTCATTCAAGAGAACTATAAAACAATTTCATGGAGCCTGTATGTGAACCCTTGCCTATTAGATATGAAACTAATTTACTTCTCTACTATAAACTTAAGACATGACACAACAAGGTTAAAATCAACAATATTGTCCAATATTTCAATTTCCCTACCTCATAATATTGAATTGAGGTAGGAAGAATGCGATAGGGAACACATGGTTCAATTTTGTTATTTTTGAAGTGAATTGAAATCTATTTCTTCAAAATTTCATTGAAATATTTAAACATTGTATTTAAAAAGACCTATACCCAAAATAGTTGTAGTTAGATTTAACTTCTCTTAATTTGTGACATGTTCCTCATAATGTCAATAGAGTCATCTATAACTCTTCACTCATAAAGCTACCATAATTTCCTTCAACTCAATCATATTTCTCAAACAAAACAAAAAACATCACTACAACACCATTGTGAAAAATAACGAATCTAGTTTCTATCACAACAATAGTAAGGGAAAAAAACTCAACTCCCATGGTTGATGCTATTTTGTAGGTTGTGATATCTTACAAGATTCAACTAAGATTTCACTTCTCTTAATTTGTGATTTGTTCCTCACAAGGTCAATGGAGTCCTCTATAACTCTTCACTCAAAAAGCTACCATAATCTCCTTCAACTCAATCATATTTGTCAAAATTAGAAAAAAAAACATCACTACAATGCCCTGTGAAAAATGACGAATCTAGTTTCCATCACAACAATAGCAAGAGAAAAAAATTCAATTCTCATCATTGATGCTATTTTGTAGGTTGTGATATCTTACAAGTGTTGTTTCCTATGGAGAGTAGCTTCTTCCATTTGACACTGACTTATGTGACCATAGAAGAGAGATGGTCTTTTTGCTTTATGAATTCACTTTGGTAGTATTTAATCTATTCAAATGCATTGTGATAATTAGATTTATTTTAACATGTTTTCCTACAATTAAAATTATCAATTAATAGAAAATTTATATTTGATTATAGACTTCATCTCTTAAATCATCTTCTTTGTGATCACTATCTATTTGTACTTATCTTTTAAAAATGTAATTAAACTCAGCACATTCACAATACCTATAACTTATACCATTTCATCTATAATGCCTTTGACAAAAGTAATAATCATTTATTAAACCATTTCACTAAATGCCTTTTGACAAAAGTAATAATCATTAATTAAACCATTTCACTAAGTGTCTTTTGACAAAAGTGATAATCATTAGGGGAAAAGTCAAGTAGTCGCTCAGGCTAACTTCATGCATCTAGATCTAGTAAATCAAAACTCAAATTATACCAATTTTTTTAGTATACCTTTGTAGGTGACTCAAGAGCCTATAACTAAGGTTTCGACATTTGGGCATTTACGGATCTCTCTATAGAGGCCGTGGAGTGCAAAGTGATTTAAAAAAATGTAATTTTAAAACACACACCTGATATCCATTATGTTCACCTCCTAACAGTCTCACCCAAAAACACAAAAAAAATACATCATTACTTGTGATTAAATGTCCCAATAGTCCTTATGAAATGTCCCAATAGTAGTGCACAAATTGCTCAATCATGAACCAGAAAATCTTAAAAAGTTACAACTATAACTACGTATATGATGAACTATTATTAGATATCTATGACAAAATTCTATCAAGATTATTGAACCCATGTAACCCATCTGATTAGTGGGTCTCCTTCCCTAGTAGCTCTCATCAATTGTATAATGAAAGTAACCAAACGCGAGTAGTTTTGAAACATTTCCAGGGGCTATAATGGTTTGTTCCACTAGTTTTAATCACTATCCGGATTTCTGGAGGAAAAATACACGGCAAAATCAAAACACATTGAACAAAGAAGCGGCTGGATTAAGCCAGGGGAGCCCATGGTTTTCAGCTCTGCTCCTCTCCTCCCCTATAAATCACCCAAATGCCATCATCCCATCAATATAATAGCAAAGCTTGAAACATTCTTCTTGTTCAGGGCATATAACTTAAATGGAAGCAGCGATAGGAGATGGAGCTAATGGCCGCCAGAGAAATGATACGCCAGGGGTGCACGCCGAACCCCTTCCAATCTTACCAGAAAAGAGGGTTTCGTGGAATGATTTTGTCGTGGGAGGACCTCAGATCTGTAATAAATTCGGGAAAACCCTTGCTCAAAAGTTGAGAGAGCCTAGGAATGTCTTCCAGGCAGCCATTGATGAGGGATTCTTTTCTGCTTAAGTTACAGCAAAATATGTAAATGTTTCCAACGCCTATAATAATCGTGTTTGTCTGAGGTTTAGGGTATATTAGGGTGAGGAATGTGAGGACTTGTTTTAAATATGAATCTGGCCTTTTTAATTTTGTTGAATTGAATCCAAGATTGTATTTTGATAAATACTTAAATTTTGTTAGATGGAAACAGACATCTGTGTCTACATTGCCAGAATTGAGGAGACGATGAAATTGAACTCGAGCAGGGTTTGATTCATGTTTATCGAGTAACTGACTAAAGTAATCTATGCATTTCTTACAAGAAAAGAAAAATGGCAGATAAAATGAAGAATAGGTTCCTAAATCATGCAACTGGTACAGAGCTAATGGTATAGAATTATGATTTGAATTAGAGGAAAACTTTATAGCCAATTAACGCTTATAGTAGTGATTATTTTGTGGATTTAGTATTACTAGGGATTTTTAATAGTTTTGTTGATCCCATGGAATGGTGGAATAAGCTTTAGGCTCCCCACTCCAAGAAAAGTAGGGTTGGAATTTATCCCAAAAGACTAGCTTGGTGACAAGTCTATTGATAGATTTGTTCTCATATTGGAGTTGATGTTGTCAGGATCTTATAAATCAGGAGCTTCAATGGTATATTCTGTTGCTTCACAACTTTTGCTTGCAGCGTCCAAAACCCGACTTCGTTACACAATACATCGTTTCCTTGCTCTTCACACACACAGTGTTTCTCACATCATGTGAAATAGGGTTTGGATCTACCTTTTTAAAGACATCTGTAGAGTATTCTAGATGTTTCCCTTTTTGCCTCTTCATCTGATTGGTTGTCCTCCCTTCATAGGAATTGATGATCCACGTCAAAATGCATAACTACCATTGTAACAAACTCTATGATCATTAAATGTTGTTTACATGTCAGCTTGAAACAGTTTACCTCAAAGTTTGTACCATTTCAAACATTCTTGTTCACTCTGTGTTACTCGACACATGTTGTCTCTGATGCTTGGCCATAACTATTCTTCCTGTTGTTACTCGACCTTAACTAACTTGGCTCCTTCTGTATGACTCGACATCTATATGCTTTGCCTACTCGACACTTACTAAACTCGGCTTATATGGAAGTACTCGACGACCAAAAACTTGCTCGACTCCTATAGAGCTCGACATACACATGATTATTTACAAGTCTTCACATGACTTGGCCTATATAAATTAACTCCATCACAGTGATGACCGACGAAGTCTGCCTTATATATGATTAAGTGTTTGACACCAATAGACAACAAAACTTAGACCAACAGTCATATCTGTGTACTGTGCATTGTGCAAGCTTGATATGTGAACTTGTGAAGATCAAAGTAGAGTTTGGTGAGATTGATGGAGGGTGAGCTTAAAAGGAAATTATTTGGCAAGATAAGTTTATGGTTGGACAGTTGATATTTCATGAAGAATAACTGTAATGCCCCGCCAAGGGATCCAAAAGAATTAACCTAAAGTTATACTAAGTTTGCTAAACTTTTTTTTTTTTTAATAACAAGAAAGATAGATCATACACATCAAACACATAGTAGCGGAAGAAATAACATGTAATCATCAACAAACATACATAACAGGTTACATCCCTTAAGGATCCCAAGACGTTGAGTCACATTTAAATTTAATTAATTCTAAGTCTAACAACTACCACATTCACATGAAAGAATAATTATAAAGTCCAACGTCCTTTTAATATACATTTGTTCTGAATGTCTCTTGGCAAATTAATTCGGAATGCTCATTTATCCATTGTACATGTCATAGGGTATGAAAGGCTTAAAAGAATATGCATATGTAAAAATAAAAATACATCATCCTCTTCGTATCCATGATACGAACAATAAAATAAATGAAACCATCCACCATACATGATACATCCATATATCAAAAAGATATAACATCCATCATAAAATATAACCATCCATCATAATGATCCATGAACAGAATGAAGGTAAATGCCAACAAAGAATGCTCCAGCCACGATGACTACGGACGGATCTCAATGGTAAGAGTAAAAAGCACTACCACCCGACCGCGTGGAATCTAAATGGCCCACTCCCACCACGCTGAGGAGAGTCTCAAGTCTCAAATAGGATATCAAATCAAAATACTCTCTAAGTCCAAGAAATCTTAAAATTATACTAACTCAAAGGTTCCAACACATAGATCGACATCTAGAACCAGAGGCACACAAAGACACGTAGGAATCTACTATATAAGTGGGCAAGTGTCGTCGCATGAATCACCTTTGGAGTTATCCGAGCAATCCCTTCGGAATCCTGGGTCCCTAGTGATCCCTGTGGCCACTGGTATCCTCTCATACTAATGAGGCATACTACGGAATGCAAGGTCGTAACCAAGCATTCTCTCTACTCCCATCCTAGTATGTACTAGCACTCGAGGCATAGGCGAAAATATACAATTAATCTAGTTAGGTTCATTTTACTCTCATTTAGTGTAAATGTTATCACTTATTAAAACAACTTACAATGAGTTACCCTAGCAACCACTTAGGGCCTCGGCCCCCATTGCAAGCCACTTCCAGACACTACATATAAATAACCTACCCTAAGCTCATGAAATCATAAATCAAAGAATCATAGTAAAATCACCTCAGTCATATACACAAGTGACTAAAAAGCATCATAAAGATAATCATATTAATCACATCAGTTCTCCATGAGCAACTGAAAAGCATCAAATGATAAATCACAATATCCATTGGTTCTCCAACAAGCAACCAGAAAGTATTCTACAATATCCATTGGTTCTCAACAAGCAACCATAAATCATCCCAAAATAATACTGATCGAAGACTCCAAAATGGTCAAGTCAAATATGTCACAACATAACATCATCAAGAACAAATCATCCAAAACACCTCAGTCCTCTCAAAGCGACTGGAAGGTAACTCAAGTGTAACTAATCGATAACTTAAAAATGGTTAAGTCAAGGATCTCATATACATACATCTCAGTTTCATACAAGAAGACTGGAAAGCAATAACAAGCAGTAAATACATCCACATCATAGAGCATGCCATTGCATTACTATGGTTGGGTTAAAAAGATTGAAACCAACACATCATAATATCACATTCACATACCCCTAAGCCTCTGGTAACAACTTAAGACTAGTCAAAACTAAGTCAACCCCAAAACATAGACAACACATAGAAAACATCAAAGTCGCTCAGTTGGTTTGATTTGAAAATACAAAGTTGAGAAGAACAATAAAATTTAAGTTTTTCAGTGTTACTATGAGTCCTCAATTGACCCATTTAATTAACCCTATTTCGTTCTTATAATAAAAGAAATCACATCATGACTTATAAAGTATTAATAATTATTTATTAAATAATAATAATAATAATTTATTATTAAATAAAGATAATCTCAATTTCATTAATAATCGAATTTTCAAATAATCAATATAATTTTCATGATTTTATCATTAATTCCAATTAGTTCCCTTATCCATTTTCCTTTCTAAATTAATAATTAATAATCATTTAATAATTAATAATTAATTAATATTCCATATCAATTAACAAAATTCTTTAATAAATAGTATCTGTTAATTATTAATTAATCATATTTATTAATTATTAAATTTATCAAATAAATATTAGTAAATTAATAAATATCAATAAATTATTAATAAACTTTTTTAATAAACATTATAAATTAAAATATATATAATACTAATAAAAAATTACTTTAATTTAAAAATATTAAGAAAATTTTAAAAAAACTTTACGCGTATCTTACTTTAATATAAGAACTTTATAAAAACTTTAAAGTACCTTACTTTAGTTAAAAGTTTATTTTTGCTTCATGCGAACTTTCAGTTTTTTTTTTGCGTATGGCCTTTTGCTTGCACTCCCCTTCTGTCGGCACTTATCATACCACATTTACTGCGGGAGCTTTAGGTTAGGATATAATGGCTCCGGCCAGCGGTGAACCAGTTGTTTCTGGTGTTCATGCTGCTGCTTCGGACTACCATGGCGCCGCCATCGAACAAACGCCCGCGCAAGTTTGTCCCAAAGGTTTTCCACGAGGTAATCTCGATATTGTCATTCATTTGCAAGAATTTGATGTTGCATGTGACTGGTTAAAACAACATACCTTGATAGGATATTTTATTGGTAGGACTCCCCCTAAAGCTATGCTTAGAGAATGGGTCAACAAAAGCTGGACTCCTCATGGCGTCCGCCTTGACGCTATGCAAAACCTTACCAAAGGTTTATTTTTTTATTTCGCTTTGCTAACCCGTCGCAAGTTGACGCAGTTTTTACCAACGACCCTTGGTCTGTGCGTTCCTCTCTGCTTGTTTTTCAGAAATGGTCCCGAGACTTCTTTGTCTCAGACGATAAAAAGCATAGGGTTCTTGTTTGGGTCGAATTCCCAAGTCTACCCTTGCCCTGCTGGCCTTTTATTGAGTCTATTGCCCAAGCCCTTGGCAAAGTTGTTACCAAGGAGCCAGAGAAATTTTTTAATGCTCGCCCTCAGCGGCCTGTTTGCATTGAAGTTGATCTTTCTAAAGATCTCAAGGATTCTATGGAAATCCAGATTGGCGCTCAAACTTTCGCACAGAAGGTGCTTTACTTGAACCTACCTAACACCTGTTATAGGTGCCAATCTACGAAACACAAGATCAGGGATTTCCCTTTGGCCACGCCTAAGGTCAAACCCCAGCCTAAAGCGACGCCTGTCAAGTAGGTCGAAGGAAAAAAAGAAGAATGGGTTACTGTTGGGCGCAAAGGCAAGCCTGCCTTGAATCCTTTGGCCCCCAAGCCATCCTATGCGGCAGTTACCGCAATTCCTCCTGCTTCCACCAAAGTGTCAGCACCTGCTAGCATGGAGACGCCAGCGGCTTCTGTTGCACTTATTTCGGTTTCGCAAGTTTCAAACCCTGCTGGCTCGCAGGGGATTAAGGTAGCCGCCAGGACCTCGTCCTTGGCTGGGGCTCGTTCTCCTCTTGCAGTCTCTTCCATACTACCACCAGCAATAAGGCGTTCTCGCAGTCCTCCTGGACGTGCGGAGATATCAGGGGTCAAACGGCAGGCTGTAAATCCAGAGGATTTCCCGTCTGACTTTCACCCGATTTCTACCTTTTTGCAAAATAGTTACTCCTCTCTCGAGGACGAGGATGATATGGAAGATTTTTCATGAACTTCCTCTCTTGGAATGTTCGAGGTCTTACAGACCTCCCCAAAAAATTCTATGTCCGAGATACCTGTCATAGACTTGGGAATTTAGATTTTCTTTGCCTGCAAGAAGTTAAGATTTTTGGTTTCATGCTTTTTGCTGCATGCCGCGTCATTTGGCAGGATAGCATCATGTTTTCTTCTTAGCATGAAGCTGGCTGAGGTGGTGTAGTTACTTTCCTGTCACCTCGCCTTCATTCTGCTATTATTTCGCACGGTTCTGACCCCACACACCATATTATTTGGCTTTTGCTTTCCATTAACAATCATTCTTTTGGAGTCATTAATGTTTATGCCTCCAATGATGCTATGGAAAGGGCGCAAATGTGGGTTTGGCTTGCTGACAACCTCCCGCCAGCTACTTGGATCCTGTGTGGGGACTTCAATATGGTTGAAGTGGCCTCTGAAAAAGATGGCATTCTGCCTTTCCGTTGGACAGTTGGGGAAAGAGAAGCCTAGTTTTACATGCATCATAAATTGGGCCTCTTTGATCCCAATACTAGCCGTCGTCATGATAATGGGGCTTGGCACACTTGGTCCAATTTTCGAGCCGATCCTGATCACATATTGAAACGTCTTGATCATGCTATGATCTCGGCGCAATCTTTTTTCTATTTTTTTGAAGATCGTGATCTACCTGTCATTCCCCTGACAGATGTGACGTTGTCAAACCACTATCCCATTTATTTTGGAATTTCTTGGCAAACAGCTGTCCCCAAAGTGGTTAAGTCTCAATTCTTCCTCAACACGTGTGTGCTATTGCATGCCTCCACCATCTCCCACATACAACGTGTCTGGAATTTGGAACCACGTCCACATTCCCATCGAGGTTGGATTTAATGGTGGAATGATGCCATTACTAGAACGGCTCATTTTTTGCACATCTACAGGCATCAGCTGGCAATTTTCAAAAAATAATCTTATGAAGCCAACACCCTTGCCCTCAAAAAAGCCTCTAAAGCGCTCACCTTCAACCCCTTTGATGTGGATCTTCAACTTTAGTTTGCCAAGCTTTGCCATGAAAAGAAAATTGTTCATAACTATGCTGCCCGAGAAGCTCAAATCAAAGCCCGTCTCCACTGGTTGGAGGTTGGCGACAAAGCCTCGAAGGATTTCTTCTAGGCTCTCCGAGCCCATCATACCAATATTGGGATTAAAAAGATAAAACAAGGAACTGATGTTCTTTCCAGTCTGCCAGACATCTTGCAAGGTTTTGTTCTTCACTATGAGAACGTTTTTGCTTCGCAGGGCCATTCGGTTGCTCAGGAGGAGGGTCTCAGAAAGTGTATTACTGTTACTCCAAACCGCCTCGCGGTTGAGCAACGCGCTTTCTGTGAGCAACTTCTTTCCCTCCGAGACCTTAAAGAGGCAGTTTACTCCATGGCGGATGACAAATCCCCTGGGTGTGATGGATTTCCCTATGAATTTTACAAACATCTTTGGGAGCAAATTGGTCCTGATCTGCACAAAGTCTATCTTGAAGCATACCATTCTAAAAGCTTAGGAGCGATCATAAATAAAGGCAATATTAAATTCATACCTAAAGCTAGTGATCCTGAGGACATCTGCAACTAGAGGCCCATCACACTCATGAATGTGTCTTATAAGATCATTGCTAAGGCGCTCTCTCTCAAAATCTGCCATATGCTTCCTCTAATTGTGCGGCCTGAACAAACTGGCTTCATCAAATCCAGGTATATTCTTGACAACATCATTGCTGTCTGGGAACATATGGAATGGGCCCGTAAGTCCAAGCAGTAGGCTATCTTTTTAAAGATAGATTTTGCTAAAGCCTATGATCGCATTGAATGGCCTTTCATTTTGGCTATGCTTTAGGCTCTGGGTTTTGGTCCCAATTTCCTTCAATCCGTGGAGATGCTCTTTGGTGATCCTAATTCTTGCATCACCATCAATAATTCGCAATCTAAAGCTTTTGGACTTTTTCGTTCCATCAGACAAGGTTGTTCGTTAGCTCCAACACTTTATGTCCTTGCTACTGAAGGTTTTGGTTATTTACTTGCTCACTCTGTGTCTTCAGGGCTGGTCCGTGGCATTTCCTTGCCTGATTCCTCCTCCCAATTAGTCAATGGTCATTTTGCTAATGATTCTTTTCTTACTCTTCTTGAAGATGAAGAAAATATCAAAAATGCTTTAAATTGTCTTGACACTTTTTGTCAAGCCTCTGGCTCTGTCATTCAATGGCATAAAACGCTCTGTTACCGACAGTCTTTTTTGCCAACTCCATCTTGGCTCAACCAATTCCAATGGAAATGGGTTACTCATGGAGAAATTTTCCGCTTTCTTGGCATTCCCTTTGCTTTCCAGGCTTCCCCTATGGAACTTTGGAATGTTGTGCTTACAAAGATTACCAAAAAGCTTGATTATTGGATCACTAAGCCGCTTTCTCTTGCTGGCGAATTCCAGATTTGTTCTAAGATTTTGGCTGCCACCCATGTGTTTGATTCTTCTTGTTGGGCTCCCTCCAAAGCTTCCTATCTCAAATTAGAATGTTTGCTCAGAGATTTTCTTTGGGCCTCTGGTTAAAACCATCATGGTTTTCACAGAGTTTCTTGGAATTTTTGTTGTCTCCCAAGGGAATCTGGGGGTCTCGGCCTGCTTTCCACTCGAAAGCAGGGCCTTGCCTTCTGTGCTAAATGGATTATCAGAGCTATTTCTGGAGATGAAGCCTAGAAAATTATTTTCAGGCATTGCATCTCTTCAGGCTTCCCTGCTAACAGACCAGCGTGGAAGGGAATTGGTTTTCAGACCCTTCTCAATATGCGTGAACCAGTGGTCATACAGGGATCTTTCGTTATAAAGAGCATATGGAAAGCCTGGGAAGCTATTAAACCTTGGCTTTGTTGGGCTGGTGATGAGTTTTGCAATGGGTTGTCCTTAAATTAGCAGAACATTTGGTGGTCTCCCCTGTTTGCCTTCCAGGGTATTCCTCTTGCCAAGACTCAAGGTGTCAGTGCTCTGTGTTTCTATAAACATGGCATTCGCACTACCAAGGACATTTTTTCAAGAGTCACTATGAATTTTAGGTCTTGGGAGGATATGCAAGTTCAATACCGCCTTGGACGTGTCGATCACCAGACTTATGAGCTTCTGTTGTCTTCCATCCCTGTGTACTTACTTCATAAAGTGGGGATTCAGTCTGTTCAACCTTGGTGGTATGATTGGAAGTGGTTTCCTGCCACTCCATTTACCAATTATAAGCCCAATATGGGATACAGATGGCTTTCGCCCCACCTTCGAATGGTGGACACGCTTAATCAATGGTGGCATTTGCATTCTTCGCTTTCTCAATGGAGAAAATGGTTCGACACCATTTGGAGTGCCATTACAAAACCTAAGATTGCTCACTTTGCTTGGTGCCTTGCTTTCCAAGGTCTTCCCCTGGGGCCTCGGCTCAAGCACATTGGGGTTCCTGATCTCAGATGCCCCTTCTACGGCCAACCTGAGTCTTTTTTGCATATTTTTTGGTTTTGCAAGCGTGCTCAGAATTATTGGCACTGGATCCATGATTTTTTCAAGCCTTTCAGGCCCGAACCTTTTTCATGGCACATGATCCTGCTGGGTGATTCCCCCAGATTTCCTCAGAAGTTTTCCCAGATTTGGCATACTTTCAGGATGGAAATTTTGTTTTCTTTATGGAAAGATAAGAATGCAGTTTTATTCACTCAATTTTTTGGATGTTAACATTGCAATGTACACTAAGGCATGCATTTGTAACAATATCATTATGCAGATACAGGTGCAAGCTAATAAAGTTGCCCTGGAGGTTGCCCACTTACAGGAATTGTTAAACCACTAGGGCAATGCTCCTTGTACCATTGCCAGAGTGCCTCCGGATGCCTCGGTTGATGCCTCCTCGTCTCGTGGTCGTCGTTCCATACGCCAATCCTCTAGCCGCCATTCCTACACGCTATGCTCCCAGGGTCCCCGCCACCGCTCTCCCAGTGGTGGTCATGGCGGTTGGAGGCACCGCTCCGCTTCCCCACCACGTGGTGGTTCTGGCTGGTCCCCGGCTCCCCCCCCTGGGTGGGTTTCTGGCCAGTCTCCAGCTCCTCCCCCTAGACGAGCGCACTCTGGCAAGTTTCCTTGGCTGGCCTTGGCAATTTCTCCTTCGTGGCCAAACAAGAAGGATGCAGAGACTGCAACTACCCCAGATCCTGCAGATGTTGCTGATGGCTGGATTGTTCCTAGTCTGCCTCACAATCCCACTAATGCGTAGGGATTTCCTCATAAAGATGATCCTCCTCCCTCTGTTGGTACTGCCTTGGCAGCATGAGGTTGTTTTAAATGTTTTTTTTTTTTTATGAATAGTTTATAGTTGTTGGCTACGGCCATGTTGTTTACTCTAGCTTCGACCGAATGAACTCATTCGCAGGGTGATCCTGTATCCCCTGGCCCTTTTTTGTGAATTGTAATCTTAGTAAATTTTGTTAATTGAAAAGGACTATTCATCAAAAAAAAAAAAAAGTTTATAAAACCTTTTTAATGAAATATAACATTATAAAGCATATGCCATGTGATGAATCGCAGGCCTGCCAATGGTGTACGGCTGTTGTCGCTGCGATCAGCACCGCACAGCGCATAAAGGCCACTGACTTAGAAAGGTACATGAGGTAGTTTGTGTTTTTTTTTTGACTTTTTTGACTTTTTTTTCTTTACTTTGTTTTGTTAATATATATATATATATATATATACATATGTTATTTAATTTTATTTTATATCAAATTTAATATAACTAATTTCTTCCCAAAAGTTATAGTTTATTATTATTTCTATTTTTAATTAAAAGCTTTTTAAATCATTCCCTTCCAAAAGTAATAAAGTGTGTATTATTATTATTTTTATTTATTTAAATTTATTATAACTTAATATAATTAAATTTCAACATTACTCTTTTTAAATATAAGTATATTTTTATTTTTATTTTTATTTCAGGCATTATTTTTTAAATTTTTATTAGTTTTTATAAATGTTTGCAATCATAGTCTAATAGGAGAAATTCGACTAACCAATCAAATTTCTAAATTATAATTTTCTTTTCCTAGATTTCAAACCCTCCCCATTTTAAGTAAAATTTCATTTTTCCTACGAACGAAGTTTCAAATTGATTTATTTTTCCAATTCTTATATATAGATGAAATATGACATAATATCATAGGGTTCATAACAAGAGAGCGAAAGATTCATTCAAAAATACCCAGAAATTCATTTTTTAACAATTACGAAGAAGACAGGAAAAAATAATTGCATAATTAATCAGTAATCAAAGCACAATACCCTACCTGAGCCTGATGCTAATGCACAATCCCTGAAAATTGTGAGAGAATTCGTTCCTCTTCAAAAACCTTTCTCTGAAAATTCTCCCAGAATTCTCCTTCTAAAATTCGCTTCCAAATTTCGCATCCAAAATTTGTCTCCCAAAATTCATCTCCAAAATTTGTCTCTTCAAAATTTCTCTCCCAAAATTCGTGTCTAAAATTTGTGTTCAAATTCCTCTCCCAAAATTCATGTCTAAAATTCGTGTTCAAATTCCTGTCCCAAAATTCGTGTCTAAAATTCGTGTTCAAATTCCTCTCCCAAAATTCGTGTCTAAAATTTGTGTTCAAATTCCTATCCCAAAATTCGTGTCTAAAATTCGTATTCAAATTCCTGTCCCCCAAAAAAGAATCCCCTAATTGTGATAAAGAGTTCTCTCCTTAAATCGGGGCACTGATTGTGTGTTCACCCGAAAGAACTCCTTGCTCACAATTCTTAACTCAATATTAACTTTTTATTAATCTTTGCTTTATCTTTTAATGCACATTAAATCATTTTTTAAATAACTTTATTTAATTTTCACTTGACTTCTATTTTTAATTAATTAATTACTTTAATCTCATGCACACTTTATGAAATTAAAATCTTTTTATTTAATTAATTTCTTCTATTTAAACTCATGCACGCATCATGCAATCTAAAATCTTTTATTAAATAATTATATTTTCACTTTTTAAATTATTTTAGAAACTTAATTGATAAAATATTTATTAACTCAAATAATAATAATATTTATCATTTATTTAAAAATGAGCTCTAAATATATTATTATTAAATTAACTAAATATTATCACGTTCTGAATTTATAATTAAAACTTTTATCTCCAAAATTTAATTCTTTTTATTTAATTAATTTCTCAATTAATTAAATATAATTAAATATTAAAATATCATAATAATTTTCTATTAAATTAAATCATTAGTTAATCTTTTAATTAGACTTGATTAATAGAAAATACACCAAAGACTCATAAAGAAAAATAAGAAAATCCATCATAGGAAAACACATACAAAATCAAACTAAAGAGGTTGAAATCACAAATTAACGTCATTCGATGCATTCAGAGGGTACTTGACTCAGATACTTGTCCTAATTATTAATTAGGACAAATGGCTTAAGAGTTTAGGATTTGGACTTAAGAATTTATCTCTCCTCTCTTACCATTGAGATAATGCGATAAGGTACGCTCATCCTAACAATTCAGGGAAGTCGATACCTAGTACTTACAACCTGCATAAAATCCACGCATGTACATACACAATAATCTACGCTAAATAGACAATGGCAGGAAGTGGTGCATCGTGTAGATCCTAACTAGTAGGTGACTACGACTCCCTTCCTTAACCACATCAGAAATGCCATACATAAAGAAAACAAACACGCACACCATACACATACTGTATGGGGTAAGTATACATAAATCAAACACATATAATCCATCTAACTAATTATCATAAATAACTGAAAACATTGAATACCAAGTAACCTCATCATATAATAAACTAGATATAAAACAATATCTGATAATCTCAAAACAATGCGACCAATCATAAAACATAAAACTAGCCTAAAAGAGTTTGGTAATGATAACTAAAATGCGACTGAGGTGCAGGCACTACAATAACTTACTGAGACAATTTGGACAATGGGATTAGTTGTCCTCATATCAACTCCTAAAAGGGTTGACACAACTCCTAACAGGGTTGTCACAACTCCTAACTGGTTTGGAATCTCCTAATAGGGATTCAAAGTCTCCAAATAGGGACTCATATGTACTGATTAGATTTCATTGACTCTTAACAGGGTCCATCCTTTCACAAGGAACTTTTATATTAGTACATTATTTTGTGGGTACCATATCCATCAGGGTTTTTCCACTGATAAATGGTTTCTCTAGTTAACATATCTAGTGTTATTGTGTATGGTTATCTTTTTGTGGTTGTTGCATCTACTATTTACACATTTCAAAATTAATGAAGATATTGAAAGTTGTTTTAAATGCATAACTGATTCACCCCTTGCCCCCCCTCTCTGTTATCTTGATGGACTTTACTTTCTAACAAAGATTGCCTTGAAAATGCCTTGGGATGCTTGAGGAATGCTTGAAGCTTGATCTTGAATGCTCATATGTGAAATTGTAAGAGAGCATTTGAAACATTCATACTTAGCTTTTCAATTATCATTTGCGGTTACCAAAAAGAAGAGAGATTAGCCACTTGTATGCCTCTCATAACATTTCGGGGGTCAAAACTTACATAGATTGATTGTAGATTTGATAATGTAAAATATATTTGATAGTTCATTATGTTGTTTGGATTCTAAATGAAATAGAACAATAAATAATGAAAGGAAATTTTAAAAAAATAAACATACAACTCATTTACTTATTGTATACATTTTGTTCAACTTAACATTTTCACACAATATAAATCATTTTATTTCTTGTATTTATTTTTAAATGCAGAATGATTTCCATATTAGAAATAATGGAGATGATATCATAATTTTACATTCTATAATTACAAACCTCATAGAGGATATACTTAGCGAGCTCTCTGTGCTCACATATGTTACAAAACATTAATCCTTGATTAAATTGTAACAACATAGATTCTAGATTATTTGGTTTATAATTCTTAGGTTTAATCTTACTTACTTCTACCAAGGTGTGATCTTTATCAAATTTTTATTTTTTAGATTTAATCATTTGAGAGTTATTAAGCAGCGTTCTTGATATTATTGTGAAGTTCAGGTTTCTTGGAATTGGGTGCATGGTTTTTTCAATGCTTTTAGATCCAAGCATTTTTCCTAGTACATGTGCACATTTTACCTTAATCCAACTTACTTTTGAGTGGATACAATACAGTTAGGTAGAAAGATGTTTTTTTTCTCATTTTTCAGAATGCCATAATAATATTCATTTCTATTTTCTCTCAACTCTACATGTTATTTTCTGTAATGTCCCCTCTTGTGGCAATAAAGTATTCTAGGCGGTAATCTTCATTCACCTTCTATGATGCCAATCAATTGTAATAAAAGCAATTATTAGAAGTTGACTTCTCAATATTACAGGATATGATGTTGGGTGTTATCTGGTGTAGGAGTATTGCATGCTTATGAATTGGTTGATAAGAATGTGAAGATGTATTAGTTATAGTTGACAATATTATGTGAAAGTTATATTTCTCTGAGCTATGGCAGTAGATATATGTTTTAGATAACAAGGGTTGAGATCATTAATATAACAAGTTGTGTATGTAACTTGGGTAGTATTGTTTAGACACAATATATATTATTTTAAATGTTTGCTTCCAAGAGTAAACGTTGTGTCTGACTTATATTCCTTTGTTTATGTTGCACATAGACATCTCTTATTGCACTATACATTGGTACCAATAACATTAATGATTATGCTCTGTAATATAGTGTGGCGGTAGATATTGATTGGAGTTAGTAATTCTTCCTACTATGCTATCTGGCTCTTCACTCCCAATAAGGATGGTCATAATTCCTTTCGTGCCTGATATGGGTGACGTTAAACCTGTATCTCATTGCAACTAGCACCTTTCAATATGCTTGACCATGTTAATGGTGTTTGAATTGTTTGTTGTATCTTCCCCACTAGATGTGTCTGGGTATGATGCCTTCTCTCTGTGTGTTGGTGATAGCGTAACTATAGATGGCTACCTTCATTTGTTGATGAGTTAGGTTGTCTGGTCGTATCTTCCTTTTTAGACTTGCCTTTCTTCTCCCCTTTATATGCATATCCGTCCTAGTATAGGACATGACTCCCCCTCTCTTCCAATGGTCGTAACTTTCTAAATACTCCATTCTTGAAAAGACGTGTCTTTTGAGTATTTCCTTAATTGATATTAGTTACTTTGCTGATACTCCTGTGTAATAGATTTCGGTGGCCATAGTTTCTTTGTAAGGAAATATTCCTTGCAGTGCTAAAAGCTTTGGTCAAACACGATACGTATGGCTTTAAATTTTCTTGGTATTGCAGACCATGTAGTTGTGGTACCTGTGATTTCGTGATGATAATTATCAGGTGTTTAATGTATGAGATATATCAATTCTCGGTCAAACTTCATATTTGTGTCCTTTAATTGCCTAAATTGTTACCAATTTAGATGTTCATCTTTAGTGATATATTTAATATATCCTCTGCCAAGGTTCGAAACATGAAGTTTTGATATTTTCTAATGATAACTGACCCTCGAGTGTCAAGGCAAAATACATCATCTCTACTACTGTTCATTTGGTATGTACATGATAGATATTATATAATACCATGTCACATCATATGGTAGTTATAGAAATATTTAAATAGTTAGTTTCTTAGGAGAGATAAATGTTTATTATAATATTATATTAATACTAGATTATATTGTATTGATTTAACAACATATGCTATTATATAATTATGTAGCAATATTATTATTTATTTATTTGGCAATTATATTCATTTATTAAGATTTAAATATTATTATAGTAATAATTTATTATATTATATTATTTATTATTTAAATATTATATTGATCATTGTGTCATTGTTTAATTAATTTGACCTCCAAAATTGGGGATATCACAGTCCATCTCGCCCAAAATTGCTTGTCCTCAAGCAATTCAAATCTTCAATATGAGAGATTGTGTGCTATGTTAATATCCACTTTGATCATCCTACAACAATAATTTTAACTCGAGATTAGCATGACAAATATTAGAAAAAAAATTATATTACAAAAGTATTGAGAATAATTCAAAGAAAAGAAAAACTTATCTTTGATGTATTAGGTACTTCCTGCTCTTCCTTCGGTCCATGACAAGTCTTGATGAGTAACCCTTATAAATTTTGGTAGAGTCTTTATCTCTTCTGATGGGGACACGACCCAAGAATAGAATGGAACCAACAGAAAAAGGAAAATTATATTAACTAAGAGAATAAGCTAGTACAAACAGTGCAGAGAAAATAAACTTCAAAACATGCCCTAAGGGCTTACAATAGCATAAATCTGGAGATAATTTCTCCTTTTAGTACCTCCTCTCAAACTCCACTCTCGACTGCTTGTTACAATGGCAGAAATCTCCTTAAATAGACCCCAGAGGGTTAAGGACTAGGAGTACATTCTAGAAAGTGCTAGTAGGCATCCACCGACCAAATAGAAGGTTTTGGAAGCTGTGTTAGAAGTCGGTGCAATTCTAGAAGAATCCAAAAACGGTAATCGAACTTTCGGGAGGCATAACTTTTGAACTGTAACTTCGATTGACAAACCGTTTACATTTTCGAAAAGCTCTTGAAGCGCTCTATAGCCCTATGGACAAGCTTCGCTCGTCCCCCATTTTTCGGCCCTTTTCGAGGTCATTTAATGCCCCTAACTTGACTTCGAAGCATTAACTTTCAAACCATGGGGCCTTTTGACCTGATTCTTTTTTTGGAACACTCTAAATAACAATTACATTCATCTGGTCAATTCACACCTTCTAGGTCACCAAAATGATGGCCAAATTGCATGCTCCTATTTTTTCAGGATTTTCAAACGCACTGATAGTGGAACTGTGAGAGTTGGAACCTTTATTTGACCCAAATGGGTATCCAAAAATGAAAAGACATGAAACAAAAACTAAGTCTAGGTACATTTTTTTGGGTGACACAGGATTGCCCTTATACCTCTGGATGCTCCCGCATCAGACACCCAGGGTAGATTGAAAAGTGACCCTGTCACTTTATGGATGGTAGAGGAAATCCCAAATGGGAAACCTCAGCTGCTGAAATCCAAGTTGAGTCCTCGATCGGTCGTCCTTTCCATTTGACCAAATATTCTTCATACTGCCTATTTCTGGTACTCCTACCCACACGATGATCTAGAATGTCTTCTATCTCCTCCTTCTTAGAAGCAGGAATTGGACATGGCTTTAACACCAGCTCATCATCTGCACCATCATGATACTCTGTTAAATCTGTAATGTTGAAAATGGGAGAAATGTGAATACCATCTGGAAGCTCCACTTCATATGCATTTCCTGAGTCATGTTTCTTCAAAATTTTGCAAGGGCCAAATTTCTTCATTTTTAGCTTGTTGTAAGTACTGACTTGAAATCTTTCTTTTCGTAAGTGCACCATGACTAGATCCCCTACTTGGAATTCCTTATGTCTTCTCCTTTGATCAGCCCTAGCTTTATACTCTTGATTCATCTTGGCAATGTGTGCTTGAACCTCCTCATGTAGATGCTTGATATGTTCAGCAAATTCTTCCGCTTCAGCACTTGTCCTCTCCCCTTGCTCTATCTTCCTCAATTCTGGTGCAGTCCTTGGGCTATTCCCATATACAATTTGGAATGGTGATTTTCCAGTACTCCTGTTTATAGAGTTATTGTAAGCAAACTCTGCTTGTGGTAGAATCAAATCCCATCCCTTGGGCTTATCCCCAACTAAACATCTCAGCAAGTTGCCCAAACTTCTATTTACCACTTCTGTTTGACCATCAGTCTGCGGGTGATGCATGGAACTAAATTTTAGGTCTGTCCTCAACTTCTTCCACAATGTCCTCCAGAAATACCCCACAAATTTAGTATCTCTGTCAGAAACTATACTCCTTGGAAGACCACGTAGTCTTACCACCTCTTTGAAAAACAAGTCTGCAATATGGACAACATCATGAGTTTTGTGGCATGGAATGAAATGTGCCTTTTTGGAGAACCTATCAACCACCACGAATACTGAGTCATTACCCCTTTGTGTCCTTGACAATCCAAGAACAAAATCCATACTTATGTCCTCCCATGGCCTTGATGGAACAGGCAACGGCTGATAAAGACCCGTATTGTGACTAAACCCCTTGGCAACTTGACAAACTTGGCAACTTTGTACGAACTTCTTCACATCCTGTGAAATTTGAGGCCAAAAATAATGTTCTCTAAGAATGGAAATGGTCTTATCTCAACCAAAATGTCCTGCCATCCCTCCACTGTGTTTCTCCTTAATCAGATTTTCCCTCATGGAACTCCTTGGAATGCACAATTGACTACCTTTGAACAACATGCCATCCTGAATCAAATAATCTAACCACTTTGTTCTATCTACAGCAACGGGCTCTTTACAAGCTTTCCATGCTTCAGCAAAATCAGGATCCTCGGGGTACAAATTCTTGAGTTCATCAAACCCAACTACTTCAACCTGCATTACTGTAAGCAGTGAGTGTCTCCTACTTAGTGCATCTGCAACCCTATTAGATTTTCCACTTCTATGCTTCAACACAAATGTATAACTCTGCAAGAATTCTACCCACTTCATATGCCTCTGATTTAATTTACCTTGGCTATTTAGGTACTGTAATGCATGATGATCAGTATACAAAACAAATTCCTTTGGCAATAAATAGTGCCTCCATTTCTTGAAGGCCTGAACTATTGCATAGAACTCTTGATCATAAACAGAATACTTCTTCTTTGCATCATTCAATTTCTCACTAAAATATGCAATAGGCTTACCTTCTTGGCTTAGTACAGCCCCAATAGCACTGCCACTAGCATCACAATCCACCTAGAACACTTTTCTAAAATCTGGAAGTGCCAACACAGGCTATTTTGTCACCTTCTTCTTCAGCAATTCAAAACTTCTCGCAGCTGTTGCAGTCCATTTGAACTCTTTTCTATCCCCTCTTATTGTATTAGTTAGGGGTGCACATATGCCACTAAAATTCTTAATAAACTTCTTGTAAAAACTAACCAGACCATGAAATGATCTTACCTCAGTAGCAGTCCTTGGAGTAGGCCATTCCAAGATGGCTTTTACCTTCTCTGGATCCATTTTGAGCCCTTCAGGTCATATAACAAACCCCAAATAGACTAACTCCCTTTTTGCAAAGACACACTTCTTTAGATTAATTAACAGTTTCTCTTCCCTTAGCCTTTCAAGGACACTACGAATATGCAATAAATGTTCTTCCAAAGTCTTGCTGAAAATTAAAATATCATCCAAAGAGACAATAACAAATTTTCCCAAGAACTTCTTAAGTACCTCATTCATGAGCCGCATGAAGGTGCTTGGGGCGTTTGTCAATCCAAAGGGCATGACTAACCACTCATAAAGACCTTCCTTGGTCTTGAAGGCTATTTTCCACTCATCTCCTTCTCGAATCCGTATCTAATGATAGCCACTCTTCAGATCTATCTTTGTGAAGTACTGAGCTCCACTCAAGCAGTCCATAAGATCATCCATCCTTGGTAAAGGAAACCGGTACTTGATGGTTATCCTATTTATAGCTCGAGAATCTGTACACATCCTCCACTCTCCATCCTTCTTTGGTGCAAGTACTGCAGGTACTGCACATGGACTTAGGCTCTCTCGAATCAAGCCCTTCCTCAACAGCTCCTGAACCTGTTTATTTAGCTCCTCTGTTTCAGTAGGAGTCATCCTGTGAGCAACCTTGTTAGGCAAACTAGCTCCTGGAATCAGATCTATCTGATGACTAATTTTCCTTACTAGTGGCAATCCATCTGGAACATTATCAGAGATAATATCTCTGAATTCCCCTAGTAAATCTGAAACTTCAAATGGTATTTCACTACTACCTTCTTTACCTTTCCTAGGAATCAAAGCATAGCACATATGCTGACGTTTCATGCCATCTAAAAACTTCCTTCCATCAACAAGACAAATCCTAGCACTGCTACATACCTTTTCATCTTCCTTTTTCATGGGCTTCAATTTATGGCAAACTCCATCCTTTGTGAGAGAGTATGTGTTTGCATGTCCATCATGCATTGCATGTCTATCAAACTGCCATGGTCTACCCAATAATAGATGGCAAACATCCATCGAAATAACATCACAGAGAACTTCATCATGGTAACTCCCAATTTTGAATTTTACTAAACATTGGTCACTTACCAGGACCTTATGATCATCTTTTACCCAAGCAATCTGATAGGGTTGTGGATGTTTCTCCCTCTTGAGCTTCAGCTTAGAGACCATCTCTTCTGATACCAAGTTATCAGTGCTACCACCATCAATGATCACATCACAACATTTATCCTCACACTTGCATCTGGTACGGAACAAACTCCTCCGTTTTTACTTAGTAGGACTCTTTCATTTACCAAGGTCTCTCCTCTTTCTGCATCCTCTGAATGTGATGATTGTGCATCCTCATCCACATGAGCAACCCTAGCTTGGCCCTCAGCTCTCCTATCTGTCCTTCCTTGTCGTTGAGGGCATTCAAAGGCACGATGACCTTCTTCATTGCAATGGAAACAGGTACCATGGAAGCCTCCTCTTCCTTGTCCACGTCCTCTACCTCTTCCTCTTTGATTTCCAAAGTCTTGATCATGGGAGCGGTTGAAACCCTCATTCCTCTAGTTTCTGCTAGTACCCACATCTTCATTTTTCTTTTGGGTTTCATTGCGGCCTCCAGATGATCTACCGCTTCCCCTTCCTCCTTGACCGCGCCCTCTTTGTCTTCCTTCAAACCTTTTATTCAATTTCTCTTCAACTCGTAGGGCAAACTGGTATGCCTCTTCAACACTGGTCATTCTTACCAGACTTAATTCCTCCTGGATGCTTGGTCGCAACCCACTGATATAACGAGCAACCTTCTCCTTATTTGCTTCTACATGTCCCGCTCTAATCAAGAGTCGGTAAAACTCCTCTGTATATTCTTGGACTAATCTTCCTGCTTGCTTTAACGCATGCATCTTCTTAAACAGATCCAGCTCGTAGTCTACAGGAATGAACTGCTTCTTCAATTTGTCCACCATGTGATCCCATCTTGTGATCTTCTCCTTTCCTCTTCTATTTCTTTCCAATTGAACCTCTTGCCACCAGATTTTGGCATGGCCTTTTAGTTTGGCCTTTGCAAACTTAACTCTATCTGGGTCCTTGATATCCTCATACTCAAAGTATTCTTCCAGTTCATTGATCCAATCGATCAACTCATTTGGTTTCAGATTTCCTGAAAATACACCCACTTCAATTGTGGGTCTTTTCCCAAACTTAGTAATGGCCCTAAAAAGCCTTTCCTCTGCATGATTCAGAACTTCTCCATCAAATTCCTCTTCTGGTCCCATTACTTCTTCTTCATTGTCATCCTCACTGTTGTCACCAGCGGCAATATTTACTCCTATACGGAGCTCCTCTTGCAATGCCTGCACCTGCCTTTGGAGGGCTCTAACCTCCTCAGGATTAATGGCTCTAGCTCTTCTGCCACGCTCTCTTCGTGGAGGCATCTTCTAACTCGAACCCACAACCACACAGTCCTGGTGCAAACTGCCTCACAATTGGCGCTCTGTCTGCACACTCAGGAAAACCAACTCTGATACCACTTGATGGGGACACGACCCAAGAACAGAATGGAACCAACAGAAAAAGGAAAATTATATTAACTGAGAGAATAAGCTAGTACAAACAGTGCAGAGAAAATAAACTTCAAAACATGCCCTAAGCGCTTACAATAGCATAAATCTGGAGATAATTTCTCCTTTTAGTACCTCCTCTCAAACTCCACTCCGAACTGCCTTTTACAATGCCAAAAATCTCCTTAAATAGACCCCAGAGGGTTAAGGACTAGGAGTACATTCTAGAAAGTGCTAGTAGGCATCCACCGATCAAATAGAAGGTTCTGGAAGCTGCGTTAGAAGTCGGTGCAATTCTAGAAGAATCTAGAAACGGTAACCAAACTTCCAGGAGGCATAACTTTTGAACCGTAACTCCAATTGATGAACCGTTTACATTTTTGGAAAGCTCTCGAAGCGCTCTATAGCCCTATGGACAAGCTTCACTCATCCCCCATTTTTTGGCCCTTTTCGAGGTCATTTAATGCCCCTAACCTGACTTCAAAGCATTAACTTTCAAACCGTGGGGCCTTTTAACCTGATTCTTTTTCTGGAACGCTCTAAATCACAATTACATTCATTTGGTCAATTCACATCTTCTAGGTCACGAAAATGATGGCCAAATTGCATGCTCCTATTTTTTTGGGATTTTCAAACGCACTGATAGTGGAACTGTGAGAGTTGGAACCTTTATTTGACCCAAATGGGTATCCAAAAATGAAAAGACATGAAACAGAAACTAAGTCTAGGTACATTTTTTTGGGTGACACAGGATTGCCCTTATACCTCTGGATGCTCCTACATCATCTTCCCAAATCTTATGGATACCCTCTTTTTCTATGCATTTTTTTTTCTCAAGGAAGACTTTGTCTCATCCCAAGATCTCTAAAATATTTTCTCTATAGTGGGGTGCCCTAGAAATTCTTCCATAATCACATCATAATAGGTGCCCTCCTAGAAATTCTCCCTTTACTACCACTGTGATAGGGTGCCCTGAGCAGTTCTCCCTCAACTAATTCTGCAATCGGGTGCTCTAGCAGTTCTCCCTTAATTATAGAGCAATAGGTTGTCCTTACCGCAGTTCTCCCTAACATACCACTACAATAGGGTGTCGTAGCTATTCTCCCTTAATTGCACTCTTACGAAGGTGCTAGTAATAGGGTGTCATTAGAAATTCTTCCTTAATTACCACTTTTTCCTTTAATTTAAATTGAATATTAAAGTTTTATTAATAATCCTGAAAATATGGACATATATGTATTGTTTGATATTTACATTTCCTAATTAGAGTATGACTAAAGTTGAATTTCCTTGAAGCTTCGATGATTCCCATATCCTCTCTTGATCACCGTTCACACTCTTGTTCTGAAGTTTCTTCATTATTTATTTTGTGCATCACTTCTATTTTATGGAGTTGACTTTTCTTGTCACACTTATGTCTAGTTGGGCCCCTGCATCTGAAACATATGCCTTTCTTCAATGTATCCTCTTTTTTCTTTTAGGCTTCCTTACTCGGGCATTGGTGTCCTTTGCTCCATTTCGCTTTGTAGAAATAACATTCTTTCCCTTTCTGGTCTTTGCACAAGTCTTCATTTCTATGCTCTGTCTTTGCTGAGAAATTCTTAGATCTTTCTTTTGACGAATTAGATTTCACTTTTCTAGCCTTCTAAATAACTTCTTCCACTGTTTGAGGTTCTAATGGGTTAACTATATTTTTGATAGAATCCTTTAGGCATTCAACAAATAAGTATGTAAGCCTCTTTTGAGATAAATCTGGTACCATAACTGCAAGTTTTTGGAACTCATTAGAGAATTCTTCCACCATTCCATATTGCTTTAAATGGGTCATTCTTTGAAGTACCATTCAGGTTCAACTTGGTTGAATCGTTTGATTAGTTTTTGGGAGAATTCTTAATATGAGTTTATGTTTAGATGTCCTAAGGAGAGAAGCCCATTGTGCCAACATTCATGTGTCATTCCTTCTAAGTGGAGTATAGAAAATTGGAGTGCATCTTCCTCTGTCATTGGGCTAAGAGTAAAATATGTGTTTAATTTTTGGAGCCATGCATGAGTTGTTATTTTTCCTAATCCCTCAAAATTTGGAAGCATTATCTTGTTCACCTTATGTTTAAGCTCTTTGTTTTTTCATCTTTTGGTTCTTTTAGGGCCTCATGTTTTTTCCCTTGACAATATTCTACAAATGTTATGAGTTCCCTAATTTCGGGTTCAAGGTTTGCATAGGCTCTAGCATTCTCCATTGTGTTATTGATAGGTTGGTTTATTCCCCCGTCTTCCCTTTGAGTTTCTTCTCTAGGTAAGAAGGGAGGTCTTGGAATTCTAGATGATGATAATTCATTAATATTTGGTTCATTTGAACTCATATATTTCCCATGGGAAGAGTTATTCCTTAGGTTATTAATGGAGTTCCCCATGTTCTGTAATGCTTGAAGGAGGGCTTGATTTGACTTTTCCATTTGATTCAATATAATTTGGTTGGTCTGGTGGGTTTGCTCCATATATGTTCTCACTTCATTTTCTAAGTTGTTCATTGTAGTTTTATTTGTCCTTCTCTCATAAGTTTCCATAAGCCTTCACTCACAGGATGGTAGGATTATGCTTTGGTACCACTGCAATGTCCCCTCTTGTGGCAGTAAAGTATTCTAGGCTGTAATCTTCACTTCACCCTCTATGATGCCAATCAATTGTAATAAAAGAAATTATTAGAAGTTGACTTCTTGATATTATAGGATATGATGTCGGGCATTATTTGGTGTAGGAGTATTGCATGCTTATGAATTGGTTGATAAGAATGTGAAGATGTATTAGTTATAGTTGACAATATTATGTGAAAGTTATATTTCTTTGAGCTATGGTGGTAGATATTTATTTTAGATGAACAAGGGCTAAGATCATTTATATAAAAAGTTGTGTATGTAACTTGGGTAGTATTGTTTAGACACAATATATATTATTTTAAATGTTTTCCTTCAAGAGTGAACATTGTGTTTGAGTTATATTCTTTTGTTTATGTTGCACATAGACGTCTCTTATTGCACTATATACTGGTACCAATAACGTTAATGATTATGCTATGTAATATGCTATGACAATAGATATTGATTGAAGTTAGTAATTCTTCCTACCACGCAATCTAACTCTTCACTCCCAGTGAGGATGGTCATAATTCCTTCTATGCCTGATCTGGGTGACGTTACTCTCGTATCTTGTCACAACTGGCACCTTTCAATATGCCCGTCCACATTAATGGTGTTTGAATTGTTTGTTGTATCTTCCCCACTGGATGTTTTAGGGTCTGATGCCTTCTCTCTCTACATTGGTGATAGTGTAACTATAGATGGCTACCTTTGTTTGTTGATGAGTTAGATTGTCTGGTCGTATCTTCCTTTTTAGACTTGCCTTTCTTCTCCCCTTTATATGCATATCTTTCCTAGTATGGGACATGACTCCCCCTCTCTTCCAATGGTCGTAACTTTTTAAATACTCCATTCTTGAAGAGACATGCCTTTTGAGTATTTCCTTAATTGATATTAGTTACTTTGCTAATACTCATATGTAATAGATTTCAATGGCCATAGTTTCTTTGTAAGGAAATATTCCTTGCAGTGTTGAAAGCTTTAGTCAAACACGATACACATGGCTTTAAATCTTCTTGGTATTGCAGACCATGTAGTTGTGGTACTTGTGATTTCGTGATGATAATTATCAAGTGTTTAATGTATGAGAGATATCAATTCTCGGTCAAGCTTCATATTTGTGTCCTTTAATCACTTGAATTGTTACCAATTTAAATGTTCATCTTTAGTGATATATTTAATACATCCTTGCCAAGGTTCGAAACATGAAGTTTTGATATTTTCTAATGATAGCTGACCCTCGAGTGTCGAGGTAAAATACATCATCTCTACTACCGTTCATTTGGTATATACGTGATAGATGTTATATAATATCATGTCACATCATATGGTAGTTATAGAAATATTTAAATAGTTCCTTTCTTAGGAGAGATAAATGTTTAATATAATATAATATTAATAATAGATTTTATTGTATTGATTTAACAACATATGATATTATATAATTATGTAGCAATATTATTATTTATTTATTTGGAAATTATATTCATTTATTAAGATTTAAATATTATTATAGTAATAATTTATAATTTAAATGTCATATAGATCATTGTCATTGTTTTTATTAATTTGACCTCTAAGATTGGGGATATCACATTTTCTTTAATATTTTCAAGTATATACAAGTGCACGTCAATAGATTTATACTTGAAAGAGATAATCTAAAAGTGCTTCTTAATCATTAGAGTATAATATCTTTTATATATTTTGGAGTTTACTTACCTCTCTTTCTAGTAGACCTTATCCCTCTCCTTAGGCATGTTAAGATGGTCATGGTCATAATGCAAATAAGCATTATTTTCATGTTTCTTAGTCTCCTCAACATAGATTCCATCAACATAGTGCACGCATTGGTTGGTTCTAACATTCCAATTTCTTCTTGATATGCTTTCTTATCTTATTCAAGTTATTTTCTTTTGCTAATTATGTTTCTTCTTTAAGTTGTGAGAAAATTCAATAAGAAGGCGCTCGTACATGTTAAGCACTTATTAGATAGGTATTTAAGTCCTTCCTTATGGTTGGGTTGAGCACAATGACCAATATCTACTCCTACAACTCATACTAGATCCATAGGTTTGGATAGGTAACAACTCTAGATTTTGTTCCTTTTAGTTAGATGTGTTGTTTAAGGCATTGTCTTGCATACACTTTTGTGATTATGTAAAATATTTTTTTGTAAACGTGAAGTAATATATTAAACACTAATTTTTTTTAAAAGATAACAAATGTTTACTTTAGTTCTATATCCCAAAATATATTACATGTTCTACCTTTCCTCTTAAGCATAATACTCATCCTATTTTATCCTTGAGAATAGTCAATAATGAAATCCTTGTCTTGAAGAATAAACCAATATGACTACCTTAAAAGTAAAAATAATAAGTCTTTCATCTAAGTCTTCTAATTTAAGTTCAATTAAGAATCATCAAGAAATCAAAAATATATAAGTGCATTCAAGGAGCAAGGTATTCAAGCATACAACTTTGTTATAACAATCATGGTTAACTACATTATGTTCTACATGATGAAGGTATGCACTAACATGTTGTTAGGATTCATTCTATTGACATCAAGCTTTATGTGAGATTCCATGCCAAGGGTTTCTTACTTAAGGTAATATTCACCAATTTAACATTTCCATTATCTTTTAACCATTGTCCTTCCTAGAACATGCACTATCTTTCATTGTCATAGTTATTGTCAAGGTGGGAACACAAACATGATATTTGACTTAGACAAGCCCTTCTATAGCATAACCCTTCTTCCAAAATTTTCATGTGCACAAGTTCAAATCTTATAGAAAAAGTGGTACACAAGTGAAACAAAATATATTATGGACAATTCCTTTTTAACCAATGCACCAACTAGAAAAGGGATGTTTCAAAAAACACCAAAAAGTGCATATCAAACACAATATAGCTTCCTCTACTACTGTAGATAACACAATAAAGAGCTTTATAGAACAACAATCCTCACTTGTTGGACATAAAGGGAAAATTATTGTTAGGATAAGGTATAAGATTAACCTTGCAATCCTATGTGTTTCAAGTGTCTCCAAGTTCCTTAAAGAGTGTTCACAAGGACATGAGAGGAAAGCTATTCAATATTTGTATCATATGAAATATCAATGAATAGATCTTTAAAAGGTTAGCATGTGTAGATGACAGAGATAAGAAAAAATAAACAAAGATACCTCCTAAAAATTCATTTTTGCAAAGATTTAGCACTCATGTTGAAATTATTTAAAATATATTATGTTATTATCATGTGCATTGTTGTCCGTTATCCTAGACATGGGTTTTCATTAGTGGCTTCTTACCTTTTATTTTGAGATACCACAATGGGTTTCCTTCTCATAATTTTGTATTAATTTATTTTGAGAAAACTAGCTCGATGGAAAGTAACTTAATAATTAAATCAAAATGATTTAATTAAAAAGGAAATACTTTATTACTCAAACAACCCCTCTTAAGATAAACTTAGGGAGTAGCTAAAAACCTAGAAATTACTACTGAAAGAAGAATTGGGTCTCGAAAACAAGGTCTGATGAGGTAGCCAATCACAACCAATCTCTGTAAAGAGGAGAAATAAAGAATGAAAGAATTTCCATCATAGGTAAATGATCCATCTCACCAAAATGCAAAGGTATCTATCCACTGCAATCGCCTAGTACATAGGATCAAATACTAAATACATAGCTCACTCCATCAAACCAAGAAGGAAATAGATCTTATGAAACCCTCAAATAATGCTAAGAGGTAAGACATGAACACTAAAATTGAATGCAATATCTCTTTTAGAAAGAAGAACCAAAAACATTAAGAGTGCAAACTAAGTACAAACACCTATAATGACACATGTCATCGACACATCATGAGGATAGTGTTGTTGAAGGAACGCTCACTTGATAAAGGAAAGGAAAGGAAAGGAAGTTTTATAGTCCACGACACTATGCCATAGTTTTTGGGTTTACATATGGTGACAGTGATATGGGACTACCTCGTACTCTTTTTCGAGAGGCGCTTGGCGCTACAAACGAGGCATACATACCCTACCCCCCAGTGGGATTTGAACTTGTGACCTCTCTTTCAAGAGTACAAGTTCTCCACCACTAGGCCAACTCAGGCTGTATATGGACAACATGAAGGAAGATGGAAAATATGGACAACATGAAACCCCCCAAGGCACTTTATAATGTAGCGTGAGTACAATAAAACACAACAATGTGCAAGATCATGAAATGCAATAGAGTGACACTTTATCTCACTGTGTTTGTATAAAATACTACAAAAGAATGTCAAAAAAGATTACAAGAGACATACAATTGGTACAACAGATAGTGCAACCCATAACAAAATCATCTGAAGCAACAAAATTGATCCGCATACCTAAAACAACCAAGATATCCACCAAAATGTAAAAATAAAAAAAACCAAAAAATGTACCTAGAGTATAATCTAGAAAAATAACTAGCACCACTTGAAAGAGTACAAAAATAAATTTCCAATGATATAAATAATTCCCAAATCAAAGATTAGATGCTTAAGATATGTCTCGTAAATTGCAAAATAGAGCCCATGACTTTGACTGCATAAAAAAAAAAAACCAAAAAACATCAAAAGTCCAAATAACCTACACCATCATGAAGGTCTTGGAAAGAGATTTTTGAGGATATAAGATTTTTCAAAAAATACCTCCACATGGGAAAGATATGACCAAAATATCATCAATGGATTTTTATGACAAAAAATTCAAATAGATGATAGTTTGAAGACTGTCAAATTTTGACTAGCATCTCGACTTGCGCATATGTCAGTGTACCTGCCTACATCATTACCTTTACTACCTCATCAATACTTTTGTTGATGCATGCGTACCTTTTCTAAAATAAAGTGCTTTTCACTTTTGCATCCACTTTTATAAAAGCATGCATTTAAGTAATTTTCTTTTTTTTTCAAAAAAGGTTAAACCAACGCAATTTTTTTCAAAAAAATTGATAGGGTGTTTTTTTTTTTTTTTTTTTAAATATAAAAATTTTTTAAATTAAAAAATATTGCAGCTCCTCGGGATACATGTGTTGATCTCAAAGCCTTGTTTCCTATTAGTGTCCAACACTTAGTAATTCTCTAGGTAACATTGGTCAGTCATCACTGCGACCGAGCCATCCCATGAATGTTGAGCTACATGGACTTGTTTATATTTCTATACATGCTGAGCAAGTGAAATTGCTAAGCACCCCAATAGAGACCAAGCTACTATACATGCCGAGTAAAACATATGGAGACTGAGCAGTGTAAAGTCAACTTATGCCGAGCGAGTCAGTATATGTCAAGCCTATAGAAGCCGAGCGACATCATGAATGTTGGTTATGATCAAGCGTTAGAATATTCAATTGCTGAGTAAACTAGTTTTGACATATGTATTTGTAATGACACAAACACTAATGTAAATCATTATGGCTGACTTTTATGTGACATTTATGGATTGTAGAGATAGCTACGAATACAATTACAAATTTATCAAAAGGCATTAATCCCTAGGAAGATAGATTAACCAATTATAAAATAAGAAGGGTTAAACGACAAAAGAATGAATTTTGGATCGTTGATTATGATCTAGAACCTTTCATGATTATCTATTTAAGAAGCCCAATCTAATCCTAAATCATTATGGATGTGAGGGAGTGTGAAGGTATGTGAAGGAAGATCATGAATGAGCAAAAAGGCTAAGGACAAAGAAAGGAAGGCTAAGTTTTCTAAAGAGATCAGATAGAGAAACCTAGTAGTGAAGGGCATAACAGAGAAAATCAGATAAGGAGATTAGATTTAGAAATTGAAGAGAGGATATTTGTAATAAGCTTCTTAGAGAAAACTAAAGGATCGGGTACTAAGACATTCTAACCAGTTAATCAGGGCAAATCTCTTAATAGAGTGGTTTTAATAGACCTTATTAAATCTCCTAACAACATGCTTACTTTATTGTAAGTTTAAATCCTTTAATCAAGGTAGACTTAATAGTCTTGTAATGCTTGTAACTGAGAAGACCCCTCATAGGGTAGATCATCAAAAGTGATCAAATTGTAGCCTTTGTTGTTGCAACAGTAAAGATTTGTGGGTGTCATCCCCACCCCACCTTTACCTTTACCTTGAAGGGTTTTTGGGTTACCAAATTTTTTGTGTTATGAGTTTATATTTTCATGTTGATGGATGTTATGCTTAGATAGATTTCATTTTAGTTTTACAGTTTATGAGTATATGATATCTGATATAAGATATGAGATGGATTAGGAGTGAATGTAGTTAATCTATTATTTTGGTCAAGAAGTGAATTTTTTTATAGATCTTGATTCTCCCCCCCTCCCCCCTCCCCCCTTCTTAGTATCTTGATTCCCAAAGACTTCCAACAACATGCCTAGGTCATATGGCCTAGGGACAAAAAAATTGTCTCAGAAGTCAAAGTTGTCCAAACTTGACAATTTTAAAATGGAAATAGGGGTTTTTGGGTGCTACAAATCCAATAGTGAGGTCCATTTGGGCTTAAAGTGCACCCCAAAAAAGTGACCCCTCAAATTTTATAAAAATAACAAATTTGAAAACTAAGGCCAAACCTCTCATGGAGAGAATAAAGGCATGAAAGTTTGAAAATTTTATACCATGTTGAAGTTGATGAAAGCTCAACCCCTCAGCTCCCAAGAATCATTACATGCAAACACCTGTCATAGAAGGAGATAAGCAAAATCTATGGAGGCTAGAATTCACAAATCTATAGAGGAGACATTCTTGATGAGCAAAAATTGAATTGCTATTAATAAAAAAGAGAATGAATTTGCAAAGAGATATCAATCCTTATAAAAGGAAATCAAAACCATAAAAGGTAACTAATCTAGGTTGCATGATAATAATTAATAAAAGAATTAATTATTATACGTCTAAAGTTTAGCTTAAGAAAAGTAGTGATAATAAGTGACTTAATAACTAGATCAAAATGATTAATTAATAAGGAAATAATTTATTACTCTAACAAATAACAACTATGACCACCTAATGTAGAACTCTCCTACACCATGTGCATAATTGTGCAAGCTCCTAGCTGACTTAATGATCACGACGCAACAATAATTTTTTATTTTTTATTTTCATAAGGTTGGTATCAAATTATTAATTAATTTTTAATTATGGTTGTATTTTTTAATGGATAATGGGCCGAAGCCTAGATTAATTATTATTATTTGTTAAGATCAATTATAATTATGTGTTAAACTCGAGTAGATTCAAACCCAAGACCCCCCGATGAGAGTCTCACAAGTTACCATTGTGTTATAGGCTGTTGCCTGATTATAATTGTATATTTTGTTAAAGTTGGCATACAATTATTCTTCAAACTTTTATTTTCTATATGCCATGCTTAATTTGCGTAACTTTAATTTGTTTTTATTTTAAGGATATTGTTACAAAAAATGTTAGGGTTAGAAGTAGAGTTATGGAAATGATTACAATTAGACACGAGTAAAGCATAATTAGTGAATACTTAATTACACCAATAATGAGTTATATAAACCCAATAATCTTTATCTATAGTAGTCTCATTTTTTTATGGAGAATATTTGCTGCCAATTTAGTTAAACTCAAGAATGTATACTTTAAATGATTAATTATTTATTTATACAAATGCAATTATTTTAATCCAAAATAAGATATATTTTTCAAGACCCAAAGAGCCACATGAGTGTCATTCAAGAGAACTATAAAACAATTTCATGGAGCCTATATGTGAACCCTTGCCTTAAGACATGACACAACAAGGTTAAAATCAACAATATTGTGCACTATTTCAATTTTTCTACCTCATAATATTGAATTGAGGTAGGAAGAATGCGATAGGGAACAAATGGTTCAATTTTGTTATTTTTGAAATGAATTGAAATCTATTTCTTCAAAATTTCATTGAAATATTTAAACTTTTTTTTTGACAAAACCTACCCAAAGTAGTTGTAGTTAGATTCAACTAAGATTTAACTTCTCTTAATTTGTGATTTGTTCCTCATAAGGTCAATGGAGTCATCTATAACTCTTCACTCAAAAAGCTACCATAATCTCCTTCAACTCAATCATATTTCTTAAAAGTAGAAGAAAAAAAACATCACTACAATGCCATATGAAAAATGACGAATCTAGTTTCCATCACAACAATAGCAAGGAAGAAAAACTCAACTCCCATCGTTGATGCTATTTTGTAGGTTGTGATATCTTACAAGTGTTGTTTTCTATGCAGAGTAGCTTCTTCCATTTCATACTAACTTATGCGACCATAGAAGAGAGATGGTCTTTTTGCTTTATGATTTCACTTTGGTAGTATTTAATCTATTCAAATGCATTGTGATAATTAGATTTATTTTAACACATTCTCCTACAATTAAAATTATCAATTCATAGAGAATTTATATTTGATTATAGACTTCATCTCTTAAATCATCTTCTTTGTGATGACTATCTATTTGGACTTATCTTTTAAAGATGAAAATATATTATGTTTTAAAAAAACTATTAGTAATTCTAAAAACTATTGAGAATATATAGAAAAACACAAATATAATCACAGAGTCATCAAATTAATGTGTTTTCAATTTTTTAATCTAATAAAAAATTAATAATCATTAATTTTTTATTTAAAAAATAATTAAACTCAACACATTCACAATACCTATAACTTATACCATTTCATCTATAATGTCTTTGACAAAAGTAATAATCATTAATTAAACCATTTTACTAAATGTCTTTTGACAAAAGTAATAATCAGTAATTAACCCATTTCACTAAATGTCTTTCGACAAAAGTGATAATCATTAGAAGAAAAGTCAAGGAGCCACTTAGGCTAACTTCATGCATCTAGATCTAGTGAATCAAAACTTGAATTATACCAATTTTTTCGGTGTACCTTTAAAGGTGACTCAAGAGCCTATAACTAAGTTTTCAACATTTGGGCATTTACGGATCTCTCTATAGAGGCCGTGGAGTGCAAAGTGATACAAAAATGTAATTTCCCCTGATATCCATTATGTTCACCTCCTAATAGTCTCACCCAAAAACACAAAAAAAATCAGTACTTGTGATTAAATGTTCCAATAGTGGTATACAAATTGATGAATCATGAACCAAAAAACTTTAAAAGATCTACTATAACTACATATATGATGAACTATTACTTAAATATATATGACAAAACTCTATAAGATTATTCAACACATGATTAGTGGGTCTCCTTCCCTAGTAGCTCTTATCAATTGTATAATGAAAGTAACCAAACGAGAGTAGTTTTGAAACATTTCCAGGGGCTATAATGTTTTGTTCCACTAGTTTTAATCACTATCCGGATTTCTGGAGGAAAAATACACGACAAAATCTAAACACATTGAACAAAGAAGCGGCTGGATTAAGGCAGGGGAGCCCATGGTTTTCATCTCTGCTCCTCTCCTCCCCTATAAATCACCCAAATGCCATCATCCCATCAATATAACAACAAAGCTTGAAACATTTTTCTTGTTCAGGGCATGGAAGCAGCGATGGGAGATGGAGCTAATGGCCGCCAGAGAAATGATACGCCAGGGGTGCACGCCGAACCCCTTCCAATCTTACCAGAGAAGTGGGTTTCCTGGAATGATTTTGTCGTCGGAGGATCTCAGATCTGTAATAAATTTGGGAAAACCCTTGCTCAAAAGTTGAGAGAGCCGAGGAATGTTTTCCAGGCGGCCATTGATGAGGGATTCTTCTCTGCTTAAGTTACAGAAAAATATGCAAATGTTTCCAACGCCTGTAAATATTAATAATCGTGTTTGTGTGAGGTTTAGGGTATAGTAGGGTTAGGATGTGAGCACTTGTTGTAAATATGAATCTGGCCTTTTAAATTCTTTTTGAAATGAATTCAAGATTGTATTTTGTTAAATGGAAACAGATATCTGTGTCTACATTGCCAGAATTGAGGAGATGATGAAATTGAAATCGAGCAGGGTCTGATTGCTGTTTGTCGAGTAACTGACCAAAGTAATCTATGTTTTGCTTAAAAGAAAATAAATATGACAGATATAATGAAGATCAGGTTCCTAAATCACGCAAATGGTACAGAGTTGATGATATTGTGAAATCCAACCAAAAAATAATCGGTGAACCTTACATGTTGAAATTGCAATTTATTGTTGTGTCTGATTGCAATAGCGAATTGTTGGATATGAGCATTGATCATACTGAATTTAACATATATGGGATGACAAATCCGGATAGAAGTGACTACTATTTAACTCAGTACCACAGTGGTGAGGTGAATTATGATTGGAATGAGAGGAAAATTTTATAGCCAATTATCGAATATAGTAAGGTGAATTATGATTGGAATGAGAGGAAAATTTTAAGCCAATTAGCAATTATAGTACTGATTATTTTTTGGATTTAATATTGTTTTATTGGTAACCGGAAACAATATATTTACAGTGGTAAAATCTTGACAATATGTCAAGGAAATATCCACTCGGCAAGTATTGGTATTCTTATTGGTTAGAAGAAACAAATTAAGAAAGATATAACATCTTCAAGATAAGAGAAAAAACTTCTCAACATAGAATAAAACTTGATTTATTCCTCAAAAAACTTGAAGTTTCCTTTTGAAGATAAAAAACTTTTTTTTTCCTAAAATAGATAGAAAGATTGTGAAATAGAAAGAAATATTGTTTTCACAATCTTGTTTTTTCCACTGTTCTTCAATTGTTGTCATTATCTAACAATTTCCCCCTTGACAACAATTTACCTAATACTTGCCCAAGCCCATGTATCCCCCCCTTTAGCAAACCAAGAGAAGCCACACTCCACTTTAGCTTCTCTACCAACATTGGTATAGTAAACATATCTACACAATTTTTAGGTGTATGGACCTTTTCAAAAGATACTCCACTTTCTTCAGTAACTCCTGTTACAAAGTGGTACTTAATCTCAATATGCTTTGTTTTACTGTGATAAGCTGAATTTTTAGCCATATGGATAGTACTTTGACTATCACATAATATAATCACATTACCCTGCACTTTTCCAAACTCACCCAAAAAACCCTTCAACCAAATTGCCTCTTTGCATGCATGTGAGATAGCCATATATTCTGCCTTAGTTGTAAATTGAGCAACCGTCGCTTGGAGTTTTGATGTAGATCTCCTTTTGTCCAAATCACTTGCAAAATTAGAATCAACATATCCACATGCTGAATTGTTATAACCGTTATAGGTGATGCAATAATTATTTGTGCCTCTAAGATACTGAAGCACCCATTTCACTGTTGCCCAATTCTCTTTACCTGGATTTTCCATGTATCTCCTGACAACACCCACTACATGTGAAATATACAATCTTGTACATACCATCGCATACATTAAACTTCCTATTGCATTTTCATAGGGTACACGAGACATATAATCCTTTTCTTCCTTAGTACTAGGACATAAACTTGAAGAAAGCTTAAAATGGGAAGCTAAAGGGATATTAACATGTTTCACATTTTGCATACTGAATCTGATGAGAATCTTCTCCACATATTTCTATTGTGATAACTGAAACTTACCATGTTCCCCGTCTCTATGTATTTCTATACCCAAAATTTGTTTTGTTGCTCCTAGATCCTTCATATCAAATGTCCTAGCCAACTGAGCCTTCAACTTATTAATTTCAGCCATGCTTTTACTTGCTACAAGCATATCATCAACATATAATACCAAGATAATGAATAATCCATTTTAAAAACTTTTAAAGTAAACACAGCGGTCATACTCACTTCTTACAAAGTTTGGGCTCACCATGAAGGAATCAAACCTCTTGTACCATTGCTTGGGTGACTGTTTGGCCATACAATGATTTCTTGAATTTGCAAACATATTTTCTATTGTGATTTTGAACAAACTCTTTTAGTTGTTCCATGTGTGTGTGTGTGTGTGTGTGTGTGTGTGTGTGTGTCCTCATCCAAATCTCCATGTAGAAATGTTGTTTTAACATCTAGTTTCTTTGACTCAAGATTAAGTAATGAAATTAATGTTAATACAATCTAAATAGAAACAAGCTTAATAACTAGTGAAAAAACTTCATAAAAATCAATACCTTCTTCTTGAGAATATCCTTTTGCTACCAGCCTTGCCTTGTACCTTTCAATTTTATCATCAACGCCCTTCTTCAATTTGTAGACCCACTTGCAGCCAACAACCTTTCTACCCTTTGGAACTTCTATCAAGTCCCATGTTTTATTCTTCTCTAAGGTATCCATTTCTTCTTTCATTGCTCTTTTCCATTTAGCATTACTCATTGCTTCCTGATAACAACTTGGTTCAACATCATTAGGAATTAAAGCAATTGATGAAACAAAATTATCATACCTTTTAGGAGGATTCTTAACTCGTGTAGATCTTCTAAGAGATGGTTGTGGTATTTCCATAGTTTCCTGTATATTTTCTAAATATGCACCTTCTTCAGAGAGATCTTCTTGCTCTTTTTCTTCTGTAGAAGGATGAGTTTTCAACTGAACTTGTTGATATTGTGATACTTCTTCCTGTCCCAAATTATTTTCTACAAAATCTTATTTTTTTAGAGAGGATTCATCAAATACTACATCAATGCTAATGATGATTTCCTGGGTAGTAGGATCCCACAATCTATATCCCTTAACTCTATCACCATAGCCAACAAAGAAGTATTTCTTGGATTTGGGGTCTAACTTAGAATGCTGATTTTTAGAAACAAGAGCATAAGCATCACAACCAAATATTTTTAGATTTGAAAAAATCACATTAATGACCTACCCATACCTCTTTAGGAATCTTGCAATTTATTGGTATTGATGGTGACCAATTTAATAGATAACATGTTGTATTAACTACTTCTGCCCACAATTCTTGCTACAATTTGGCATTATTGAGCCACTAGTAAATTTAGACCTAATTTTCAATGAGGATTCATCGCAATTTCGACACCACTATGTTGATAAAATGACGAACACTGTCGTCGATCCTTTTTTGTCGATTTTATGACATCCTAAATATTTGTCAAAATTACAACATTATTATGGTAGATATATCAACGGTACTATGGTTGGGATATCCGCCTCAACCCACAAGCATTGTGTACTACACTTTCCACCTATGCGACCAATGGTTGTCGAAATTGCAATGAAAACCCCATCGAAATGCTCTGCATTTGTGTGTCAAAATTGCAACGAACACTGGTCGAATATCGTGTCACATGTATAACATCCTCTTCGAAATTCTATGCTCCTTTGCATCGAAATTGCGATGACTAATGGTCGAAATTAATGTCACACGTATAGCATCCTCTTCAAAATGCTATGCTCCTTAGATACATTGAGTCTAGAATCTAGACTTGCATGGGTGATTGCAAGTTAATTTCTTAATGATATTACCCATGGACTATCTATCATGTACATTTCTTGAGTGTTGACATTCATGGATTTTTGTGTCGAACAATTCTATCAAGCAAGGTATTATATGAGTCTAGAGAAGCTTGATGAACATTGGCCCTGCTCCAGAGCTCATTGATGACACTGCTTCCCCCAATGAAATTTCCCCTTTTTGAATGGTATCCCATGTGTATTTAACAAATTTTCTTTAGCGAGGGGAGATCTGATGTTTCGACATGCCAAGAATGTTGCTAGGCAAGGATAGAGAGTTCAAAGTGGTATGCCCCCTTGTAGCACAGAAAGTTATTGATTTGAGGAAATTTCAAAAGACAAATTTCAAAGAACTTCCTTGAATGCAACACGACACCTAGGTTGAACATGATAGCAACACAACAATCTCTATTACATGTTCAAATATATCTAGCAACTGTTTCTCCTCTTAATTTCTGTGTTGCTACAATAAATAAATAAAAAATCAAACATGAATTGATAAAGGGCTTGTAAAGAAAACATATGCTATACATACAATATTGTTGCAAATTTGAGAAACGCTCCATTGATAGCTCTTACATTATGCATTCTATCAAAGAAAGATGGGATCTAGTGGATGTGCGTTAAGGATTGAATAAGATTGCATAGAACTGATATTTGCTATCCAAATTGCTAATATGTTGGAACAATTTATGTATGCCAAATATTCTACAAAGTGGGACCTTAATTTTGGATTCACAAAGTGTGGGTCAAAGGAAGAGGATATGTGGAAGAGTGCTTTAAAGACATATTAGGCAATAATGAGTGACTGGTACATTGTTCAAATTGTGCAATGCACCAAGCATTTTAAGCATCTTATGAAAGAAGTATCAAGACAATTAATTGACCTGTATATCATTTATTTATATGACATATCTACGGTGAGTACACTCTATGAAGTGAATTTTTCTCGTTTTCAGAAGGTATTTGAAAAAGGGAGCAAAAATTGTTGTTCACTGATAAGAAGTGCTAGTATGCCAAAACTGTTTTTGTTGTACATTGGTCATGTGTTGGGTGATGAGGAGAAAAAGGGTAGATCCTTCAAAGGTTGAGGCCATTGTTAATTACCAAAATTCACAATCATGAGCGGGACTTGAAGCTTTCTAGGCGCAACAAAATACCTCAACAAGTTTGTGAAGAACTCTTATTCTTTCACCATTGAATGAAGTCATCGGTAAAGGAAGAAAGTTTCCATTGTTACCTAAAGACCCATCTCCAAAATTTGAGACATGTCTCTTTTACTGAAGACGTCTTTGAAAATTTCCTGAAGTATAGGGCTCTTTTGGCCACCCTCTCCTATCATCTCCAAAGTCTCCTGACCAAAAATTGACATCTCCCACCAAAAAACTCAGGGAAAAACACGTTAAGGTGAAAAAGTAAGACAAATAAAAAATATAGGCTTGCATAAGATTTCATTCTAATATTTTAGATGGTACAATAATCCATGCTAAGTTATAATGCTCAGATCTACTAAAGTGTATACATTTTGAGATGGACAAAAATAGTTGTATGACTAGTTTCCTATCATTGTGGTGTTCTAAAGAGAATTTTCCTTTACTATTTAGTGTTCTTGTATGGTTGATTTGGTATTCCTTCTTTCCATGTTCTATGTTACAATATTTTCTAGAAATTATTAAATATATTTTTAAAAATGGCATCATCAAGTATGTCTGTCTCCTATTGTGTCTCCTATCTATGAAAATTAGCCATATTGGTATCCATATTAGTCTCTGGTGTCTCTAAGTTCCCTCATCTGCTAGTAATTATGAAAGTTTCACTAGGGCAATAAACATTAACAAGCTTTAGAGGAGTTGAAGAGGAAAATAAGTACAAAACCCATCCTAGCTTTACCCTACTTGCAAGTAACAGTTGATGTAGAGACAAATGCTAATTGATTATGCTACAGATGTAGTTCTTTTGTAAGGAGGATGACCAATTTGTGATCACTTGGAAATGTTCAGAAGGGGTTCATTTTGAATTATAACACCTACAATATGGAACTTATGCATTGGGTTAGCAAAGAAGTGGAAATATACTTCATGTGAAAGGAGATGGTAGTACGCATATAATGGTAGGCACAAACAAAATCACTTTTACAATAGTTGAGATATTACAAATGTATGGAAATTATGTGATAGTTACTTCTTGTGGTCAAGTATAAGCATGGTGTGATAAATATTGTTGCTGATATATTGTCAAGAATGCCCTGTTTATTTATTGCAAGTAGCTTCTTGTGCTGGAGTCATTTTCTTGTGAAGTGCATGTTGAAGATCATGTTCACGTTGCTGATTTATAGAGGTACACCAGATCATAGAAAGTGGGAAGCATGCATAGGTTGAGCTTCATCATGGTTACTACCTTCAGAGACTCGTAGACAAGGTGGGTAAACTATTTGTGCCAAAGGTTTGAAGAGTTTTCTCATGAGGAAAACTAAATTGTAATGTCAACTCTAAATTTGGTTCTCACAGTATGTCTATGGTCCAAAAACTACTACATATGTCTATGAAAATGAAGTGATAGAATCATGAGACCCAAACAAGAGATTCCAAATTCAAGTAAATCAACAAAATATCAATATTCTAAATCTACTAGCATGCCATGTTTTTGTCATAATCCCAATTTAAGTTTAGCCCTGTATTACAAAAAGAAATTGATAAGATTCAAATTATAAACAATTTCATCTGAACACTGAATTTGTTACTCACAACTATCTTAATGAAAGAATTGATAACATTAACATTCTCTTATAATATAATATGTTAATATTAATATGGAAAACTCCAAAAATATTGTCTAATATAACTTATCCAAATGGCACAACATGCCAGACGAGCTGAATATAATAGCTATTTCCCTCATTACTTTCTCAAGTATTGCAATCAATTCAAACCCCATATTTAAACCAATAGAGAAACAGATTTAGAAGTAAATGTACCCCATACAATTGCTTGTGTTGTGAAATTGAGAAACCTTAGTTGGATAGCCAGTAAAGAGTTCAAACTGTCCCATGGCCTGCCTTATGAACATTTCCAATCCACTTACAACAGTGACCCCTGTCTCCTCTACTTCTCACAAAAGTCGTGTAACTTTTGGTGTGTAAACAACATCAAAAAAAAAATCATATGACTTCAAATCTTCCTAAAGAAAACCTACTAAATCAAACCTCTCATTTAAGTGGAGCAAAAACAAGACCATATGATTTGAACAAAAATCGAAGGTATAAAAACTATCATGAATGCAAATAATCGAATTGGAAATCTTTAGATGACTATTAAATGAAAAAATACCTAGAATAATCAATGCCAACATTATGTGCTCCCTCCTTATGGTCATCCAAGGAGGAATGTTATTGTTGATAACAAAAATAGGCCACACCGAGTAAGTAGATCTCATCTCTCCAAACGGATTGACACCGTCCACTGCCAATGAAAACTTGAGATTATGAGGTTCTTCCTTAAAGTGTGGCCATTTTTCCTCTATTTCCTTAAATGTTGAACCATCAGAAAGTATTCACACAATGTTATCTCGACTTCTATTGCGTGCATGGTAATCCATAAAATGTGCCAAGCTATTGCACCTAAATAATTGTTGTAGACGTATAATAATGGGAATAACCGGAAGAACCCTGCGAGACACCTTTTTTGTTATTCGATCTTATTGATATCTACTAATATGACAAATAGGGCATTGTATTGCAAATTTATGTTGTTTATGATATATAATATGATCATTCAGATATGTATGTATTGTTTGATACTCCATTCCAATATCTTTCGAAATGGCAGCTAATTCTCAATACGAGCAAGGTAGAATGTTTGATGGTGGTAACAAACGCTCACCTATCAACCTACGACAAAAAATATAATTTGTTAATAGAAAGAATATTAATTGCTACACAATTCACCCAATGTTAATTGTAAGGGAATTACAACTGAAAAAATGAAAAAAGATGACATAACTTAACATACATGTCATTTCTATGTTGGATAAATCACTCATAACCTTCAAGTTCACCAATAACAATACAGCGATAAGAAGATTTGTTTGGGAGCCTTCACATAAGGGCTCGTGTACCACCTCAAGTATATGTACATCAAGATGTGTGTCAATATCATCATCATCTTGATCATTGTGATCTTCTTCATCATCGTGACCTTATTCAATTGGATCATTACCTTCTACTTCTATATTCTCACCTCCATGTTCCCTCATTTTGAAATCCACATTCTTTGAATTGTCATGGTCCATAACATGAAACCCAGGGTGGTTGGCCTATATCAAAATCATGACCTTATATTAACCATGACCATGATGTCATCATCAAATCATGGCTTATGTATTTTATAAATTATTAAAATACATACCAATGGACAAAATTTGTTTCCCCCTTCAATGTGACCATGTTGCCTACAATGTTCCTTGGTTATTTTGATTATATATCTTCGAATAAAGCCCTTACAAATTTTTTAAGGACAATAACATTTTCCATCACATTTTATTTTTAAGTTAGACCATAGTCTAGCAATTGTCTCCCTATTTTTTTGTGCATTGATATCGTCAGACAGGGTCTTTCTTGAATGGAATGACTCATTGGTGGAAGAAGGTTGATTTGTTTACAACCTGCAAATTCTATATCAAGTGTATTAAAAGAACATCCAACTTTAATAATCAATATGCCTTTTGGTAGGGTGATAGTTGGATTGAAAACAATATATAAATCTATTAATATTTAACACTCATTAATATTCACATTATAAACTAATCATATATTATCTAACCTTGCATTATTTCTCCTCAATTATTTTACAAGACCAGTTAGAAATATCTTTACATCACTAGTAATAATATAATCATTGATTATGGTGGGGACCGATATCAATCAACAACGCATGAAACAAGTAGATATATAATAAGAATAGGGAAAATATTAATAAATAGCAATATTGATGATAAAAATCAATGTCTCCACCAGCAAATACTCCAATGTATAGGCATCTCAATTCACATAAAAATCATCTCTACCAAAACAAGTGGAAGATTATATAGAGGCTACTGAAAGAGCAAGACTTGCAAACATCTATAAAGCAAGAAGATTGGTGATTAGTATATAAATTGATTAGAGGCACCCATGGCATATTACATTGAGCACCACATACACAAACACCTCTATCAGATATTAAGTTGATGAGTGTGTATACCGTCACTACTAGTATTTCCATGCATCAACATGATTGGGCCTCACTTCTGATTCATGTACTAGATTATACATTGTTATTGTGTTGTTATACTAGCAAACATTATGGGGCTTACATTATTGATTGTCCTTAATGACTCATAATGTTTGGGTAATCATCGATGGTTTATTCATAATAATCATAAAGAACAAATAAATTGGTTATGAAAGGTGATGACTTTCCACCATGGCTCTTCATATCCCAAAGCACATATTTATACAAGCTGATTGACTCTCCAAAGGTAGATAAGAAGAATTGATTTTATAAATTATATATTCCCTTTGTGGAATCTCTCAACTATAGAGAATTGAAGGTTGCAATAGAAACTACTAGTGTAAACAATACAATTGTATATCAGAGAGAACATCCATTGAAGAGCATATAACATCAGATACACATCAAAGACAATTCCTATAACAGAGACAATTGCATATATATAAAATCAAAATATCAGAGATGGCATATCCTTGCCTGAGATCATTGTTATCTTGTAACGCCTAGCATACATCGAAAGTAACAATTATCATATACAAGTACAATCTAAGAGTGATCATACAATGGAGCAGTCATCATACATGGCTCATAGTATGTGACAGGATTTCTACGGTGTAGAAGAAATACCATTAATATGTTCATTGAATAATCTAGGTCAACATGTAATCCAATACTCTCATTAATAATACATGTCGACTATGAAATTGAATTCATCACTGGCTAGTGTAATTTTGATGTAATGTCAGCCCACTCTTTAATTGCATATATATAGATACAACACACCCTTAAGAGCATATCACCATTTAGATTAACCAATTGTGTGCATTCCTGAAAGTAAAAATGTTTAATAAGTTGTAATAGTTTAATGATTCTTAATTTTCTTGTGTTATGTTTCAAAAAAATACATAACATACAAAATATAGTGTTCATGAACATTTATAAGTTGTTGTCTATCCACATTCAGACTATTTTATTAAAATGGTATCAAAGCTCAAATCTTGCCAGCTTATGAATCATGGAGGGAATTTTGACAAAAAGAAGGGAAAACCTTTTTCAAAATAAACTTATGGAAATTCATAGAAGCCAAGTTAAAATGATTAAGCTATTAGAAAAAAAAAAGTTGTAAGTTTAAAGAAGCATGTAAAATTTATAACTATAATAGAACCATAATAGAAACAATTGAGCCTTAGGTATAAGTATGTAAGCTTTGAGATAAAAGAATTGGTTGTGAATGATGGAAGAAACAAATGTGCACTCTTTGGATTAAAGAGAAACTTAAGAATATTACTTAAGTGCAAAACAAAATGAGAAGATTCTATTGAATTGATCAATGTACTTTATGATCTAATCAACTAAAATGTTAAAATATATTCAGAAACATTTCAATATATAAGCCATATCAAAGTGACATAATTCTTATCATTGAAAAACATCAGGAGACAACAAGGTATGCATTAGTTTTGTATTGATTCTACATTACTAGATTACAACAAAAGAAATAATAATAGGAACTAAACACAATTAATATTGATAAATGTATCTTTTCTTAAAGGTTTAGTATTATAATTTATTTAATTTTTCGATACAGGGAAGGCTAAAATCATCATAACTTCCCTGACACGTAATTGATTTCCCAAAGATGACACTTATGGTTATTGGTTACAGTGTACACAACCGTCAACAACTGAGCACATGAATTTACATCACTACCTAATGTTGATAAAACATAACAATTCAACTACAACAAAAATCTATTAAACTAAACCTCATTTTAAGAAAATTAGAAGTCTCTTCTAAGAATATTCATAACAAAAATTTAACTCAGCTACAAGAGGTTATATCTTGGGGACTAGAAGATGTCCCTGGAGCTTCAAGAAGAGCATTTCTAGTAATGCCATAGGGTGAAACTATACACCAATTAATTAAACTTAAAGTAGAAACAACAACCTCCTGTGACACATTGAAGAAAGCATGAGGTAGAAATCAAATTGATGTGAGATGACCGAAATTGTGCCAAAGATCAATAATACCAAACAAGGAAAACACAAGATCATAAAATCTTAGAATCATTGGCTCAAAGAACTATCAATGAAGTTTGAAAACTAACCAACAATTAGGCCAATGAAGCATTGGTTCATTAGGGGTTGATTCTCTCGTTGCACAGAAAGGTGAAAGTAGCACCTTCATCCTCGTACACCAATGCTTACAATTGGGTAACAAACATTGAGAATGAAAATAAAATATCATCTGAAGATGGTGTAGGAGAACCCACAAAGTTTAGGCATTTACTGTCTTTGGTAACTTTGTATTATTTTCTTAAAAAACATTTCAACCGCTTTTGTCAATTGATGAATATTTTGAATATGTAACTATAGAAAATTCTTCTCTCACCTTAGCATATCTGGAATGGTCTAGAAACTATTGGGATTTCTACATACCCTATGAAATTATTTAAGCTTCACCAACAAACCACTAGATTCATGTCTAGGAGGACTACAGTCTAAAGCAGACTTGGTCCTCCTGGACATATGAAGTATCTGTAGAAGGCAACAAAGCTATTGCGTGTTGTACCACCAGTTAGAAAAATAATCAATTTTGTAATTTTTCCTAGGGTATTTCTTGATTATTGGATTCCATTTGTAATTTTTTTATTGGCATAAGCTAAATTTGTTGCAGATAAAATTATTTTTCATAAAATTAAAATTGGACAAAAAAAACAAGTAGACATGTGGCCACAATAATTATAAGGTTGGGAAAAAATCTATGAGAAGAAGGTGGATGATGCAATTATATATAAAACTAATACCCCTTTGTAACCACAAGAACTCTATGTAGAAATACCATTAACCATTAATCACACCCTAAGAATACTGTAACCCTTGTCACACTTGAGAAGAACAATTTTGTGCAGAATCAAATTGGAAAGTAGCATGTATGAAGCACTTGGGCTGCCTAATCCTATTACAAATTGTTATCACAATCTCACTTCTAAAACCCATTTCCCCCATTTTCTCATTCTCACCCCCTTGAAATTTTGAGTTTGGTGTAAGCACTTGTGGGGACTCTACTTTGGTGAGGGTTTACTACTTTTAACCATATTTGATAGAAGATAATGTCAAGATTCGAACTTGAGATGTGGCTTGTGAAGATAATGCTGAGATTTGAATTTGAACAATTTACCCTAATTTCACAAACCTCTATGGTTTCAACAATGGCTGAGTAAGTCTATTGGAGGTAGTATTGAAGGGCATTTGAAACAATAGAGAAAATGGGAGCTTAACTTGTTCTTCTTGCATCACTACTCTGACGCACTTTCCAAATTCACTCGTCAAATTCACTGTAAATCAAGGAGCACCTCATATTTCATGCATTGCAATGCATTAAATTAAAAAGAACTTACTGCCTTTGTGATGCCAAAAGATCTATATGCGAACCCACCTCCTCCTACCCAAAATTGCATCAGCACAACGAAACAAGGAAAAGCATGTTTCAACTTTTTTTTCTAATATAATCCTGTGTTTGTCACTATTTTGACATCCCATGTTCATCACTATTTTGATGTTTTCAGGACCATAAACAAAAAAAGAAGTCCACAAGACAATTTGGCTTTCGTCGCTAATTTGACATCTCGTGTTCATCGCTATTTTGATGAACATAGGAGCATAAAAAATAATAATAATAAGTTCATAGGCCAATTTGGCCTCTTGTCGAAAAATTTTGTCAAAAATAGAGGCCAAATGTACTAGTGAGCATACTTCTTGCTCTCTCTAGAAGAGTCCTATTCATGCATTCAACAATACCATTTTGTTGAGGAGTGTAAACCATGGTTTTATGCCTTATGATCCCAACTTCTTTCCAATAGTTCTCAAACTCTAAAGATGTGAACTCACTTGCATTATTTGTTCTCAAATACTTGATTGAGCTGCATGTACTATTTTCAACAAAAACTCTAAATTGTTTGAATACACCAAACACATCAGCTTTACATTTAATAAAAAAGACCTATACTTTTCTTGAGTAGTCATCTATAAATGTCAAAAAATATGATGCTCCTCCAAAATAAACAAGGGAGGAACCCCAAACATCTGAATAAATATAGTCTAGAATACCTTTGCTTGTATAGCTACCAGATTTAAGCTTCTGTCTACATTGCTTTCCAAAGACACAATGTTTGCAAAAATTCAAATTCAGAGATTTTAAGTTTGGAAGCAACTTATGCTTTACCAATACCTTTCTCCCTTTCTCACTCATATGACCCAAATGTTGATGCCATAAATGAGTAAATTCGTCACTTTCCTTAGATACCATTGTTGTATGATTTACATCTATACTTCCTTCCAACCTATAAAGGTTTCCAACTTTTGTAGCCTTCATCACCACTAAAATTCCCTCAAACATTTTAAGAACTCCACCTTGACAAGAGAATTTATAACCACCAAAATCCAAAATACCCAAGGAAATTAAATTATTTTTTAGTTCTAGTACATGTCCTACCCATGTTAGTGTCTTTACAATACCATCAAACATCTTGATTCTAATACTCTCAATCCCAACAGTCTTACAAGAAGCATTATTTCCCATAAAAACAACACCTCCATCAATAGGTTGGTAAGAAGAAAACCAATTCCTATGTGGACATATGTGATCAGAAGCACTAGAATCTAAAATCCATTCATCTTGATTTTGTAAGATATTACAAATAGATAACACTTCACCAACTCTACCTAAATTTGCCTCAACTGGACTCACTTCCTTTTTGAATTCATCATTTTCTTATTTTATTTTCCAACAATCTTTCTTGAGATGCCTTGCTTTATTGCAATACCAATATTTTCCCTTACTCTTTTTGCCTCTTGACTTGGATCTAGATTTATCTCTCGAACCTTCCCCTTTTTTTGTGGAATGACCTCTAGCCACCATTGCTTCTGGTGTGGAGGTTTCTATATTAGACTTCCTTTGCACCTCTTTAGACAAAAAAAGCTCCCACAACAGAATCAAATCCAAGGGAGTCAATTGTACTAAAACTAATAGAAGTAACTAAGTGATTCTAGGATTTGGGCAAAGAACATAATAGAGTGATTGTTTTGTCTTTATCTTCAATTTTTACATCCATACTACCTATTTGAAAAATTAGAGTATTGAAAACATTTAAATGATCAACAATTTTTATACCTTTCTTCATTCATAAGCTATATAGTTTCTTCTTCAAGTAGATTCCATTTGTCAAGGATTTTTTCATATATAGACTCTCCATTCTACCTTATAAACCTACAGATGTATCTTATTCAACAATATTAAAAAGAAACTCATCTGTCAAACACAACCAGATTGTGCTTAGGGCTCTCATATCCAAATCTTCCTTTGTCATATTTACTGATTTCTTTGACTTTCTAGCTAATGCCTTATGCAATCTTTGTTGCACTAACAAATCACGTATCTTGAGCTTCCATAGCTCAAAGTTTTTTTTGCCATTAAATTTCTCCACCTCGAATCTTGCATTCAAAACCTTTTCTATTTGATGCTACAAAAAACTCAATACCAAATTCTAACATAGCTACTATAAAAAAGAAATTGCTCTGATACCACTTGTTATAAAAGTAGAAGCATTAACTAGAAACAATATACTTACAACACAAATTAGATGTAAAGAAATAATAAGAGAAATAAATAAAAATAACAAGAGAAATGACAATACATAGATATACATGGTAAAACCTTGACAATATGTCAAGGAAATACCATGGGGCAAGTATTGGTATTCTTATTGCTCATAAGAAATTCATTACATCTCCAACTTCACAATTGTTGTTGCAATATTTCTATTCAGATATTATGTCATGCCTTCACGGAGAAGAAAGATATAACATCTTGAAGATAAGAGAAAAAAATTCTCAACATAGAATAAAACTTGATTTATTCCTCAAAAAACTTAAAGTTTCCTTCTGAAGGATAAAATCTTTTTTTTTCCTAAAATAGAAAGAAATATTGTTTTCACAATCATGTTTTTTCCTCTTTTCTTCAACTATTGTCATTATCTAACAGAATCAACATTGGGCTCCCCAATCCAAGAAAAGTAGGGTTGGAATTTTTCTTAATGACTCAAAATTGTGTTAACGAATCACAAAAGACTAGCTCTGTGACAGGTCTAGTGATAGATTCATTCTCTCATTTTGGAAGTGATTGTTAGGATTAAATCATAGACATAAATAACAATTACATGCAAATATAACCAATATTAGAAAATAATAGATCACATATTAGAAAATAATAGATCACATAGAAAAGAACACAAGACACCAAGATTTAACATGGTTCACCCAATCCCTGGGCTACGCCCACCAAACAACAAGTTTGATATTATTATGATCTAGTGATTACAACTTGATTACAATCTATATTCCCTTATAGCTCAATACTGTTGCAAGAACCAATTTTCACATCACCACTATAAAAAAATCCCTAAGCCTAGCTTTTTTATACAAGTATTTTTACCACTTTAGGGTTATAATTAATAATTACATGTCAGCCCAAAATCTCGATAAAATAGAGCCCAATTTTTTTTTTATGAATTTATGAAGTATGTACAATACTTTGCTAATCAGTCACCACAATCTAATAATGATGTTGTTGAGATCTTCTAAACCAGGAGCTTCAAACTTTTCAAGAGATAGATAATATAAAATTTGTATTGTTGAATTGAAGAGATAAATAATATAGGTGAATTTATGAATTCTATTGAACCATTTTCTTGTTTTTGTTTTGTTCTTTGGAATTCTGTTACAACTAAATTTTAATGTGAAAACTACCAATCCTGGGCCTTTTTTGTATAAGGAAGCATGTTATGGTACACAATTTCTGAAGAGGAAAATTCAAGGGATTTATTGTATCTTATTTAAGTTTTTCTTTTTTAAATTAATGTTGAATTCTTGGATTTCTTTGCACAATATCTTTCATAAATTTACAAAAGATCTTGTTTGCACTACTTGGTGAAGAGAGGACATGTACTCCAAGTTCCATGATTGTATTACATTGTAATTATTTTTTCTTATTTATTCCTTTGAAAATGCAATTAAAATATTTGCACTTCATTTAAATCTGTATGCAAAAATTATGACTTGTGAAGAGAAATGTTACAAAAGCCTTTTGTAAATTCACCAAGTTATTTTAAAAAATTGAATTTCAAAGAATTTTCTTTAACATGTAAAACAATTTGCATTTGGGAGCTGTAATTCAAGCTATTTTGGGTGAACTATTTTAAGGTTTGAAGACTATTATAATAGCAAAGGCAGGGATATCCATTTGTGAGTATATAGACATCATTATGGAACTTAGAGGTCTACGAGTTCTTTTTTTTAAGGCCTAAAGGTTGGGATTTTTTTATAATGGTATTTTTGAAATATGAGATTGTATTGACTGTTGACTTTTTAACTTGATTATTTCTCAAGAGGAGGTTCTATTGGGTTGACTTGTCTTCTTTCATGGTATTTTCTTTCTATTTGTTTCACTTTCTTGTTTATTTTGTGCTATTTTAATTTAGTCTTTTTTACTCTCTTAGAGAAAAAATTCAATTCATTGTTGATGAGATCACATATGTCTGAACAACATTCCACTAGCCATCTTGAATCTTGTCAACGCTAGGCATAGTTGACATGAAGGATCTTGCTAAGGAGATAAAGAAATTAAAACAAGAGGGTATCATAGTTGAGTTCGCATATAATAATGGGTATCATAGTTTGATTGGGATGGCACCTTTCTAGGCATTGTATGGTCAACCCTATTGTACACCCTTGAGTTGGGATAGTCTTGAGGATCACATCTTTTTGGGTCCTGAGATGCTTTGAGACATGGAGCAATAGGTAGTGTGTATTTGTGAGCATGTGGCTACAACACGAGATAAATAGAAGAAGTATGCAGATGCTCACATGGTGGATAGACAATTTGTAGTGGAAAATAAGGTAATCTTGAGAGTGTGGTTGCAGAAGAGTTTGATTTGTTACAGAAAGGATTAGAAGCTAGCACCTCAATTTGTGGGTCTATTTGAGATTCTTAAGAGGATAGGTCTAGTTTCCTATTGTCTTGCATTACTACACATCTTGGGATTGTATTCATGATGTTTTCCATGTTTTTGTACTTAGCTAGTATATCAGGTAGACGACATGTAGTTGGCTTTAGAGGTTGTGTGCATTTAGTGGTGGCGGGAATTGACCCTTAGGGGTCGAGTCATAGAGTAGGCAAGGATCCAATGGGACCCTATTGATGAGACATCAACTTCTTGGGAGGATGCATCTAGGACAAGAGTTATATCCCTACTTTTTTATAGGCTTCCAAGAGTAAGCCTAACTTTAGGGGGGAAGGATGTAGTATCTACTCCGTTTTCCTTTCGATCATGTTGCCAAACACTTTTAGTCTAGTTTCATGTTTTATCAATTCATGTAGTGGCACTTGATTACCAGATAAGTTGATACTATTTTCATAGTTTATTTATACATATGATGAGATACTTCTTGTTAGGGAAATTTGATGTGATTATGATTCATGGTTAATCTTGTGATAATATTTAAATGTTTTCTTTAAATATTTTAGTTAGGTCTTTGATGATGCTTGTGTTATTATGGATAATTACCCCATACTTACATATGTATGGTGCATGTGTTTTTTTTACATTTTTTGCATATCATGACTGTTGTGGTTGAGGAAGGGAGTCATAGTCACCTGCTAGTCAGGATCTATACGATGTACCACTCCCTGCCATTGCTTTTTTAGTTTAGATATATAAGAATATGCACATGCTCATTTTTTATGCAAGTTGTAGGTACCAGGTATTGACTTCCCTGAATTTCTAGGATGAGTGTGTCCTATCATAGTATCTCAATGGTGAAAGATGGGAGATTGTTTTCAAGTCCAAATCCCAACCATTAACTATTTTATCTTGTAGGGAAGGACAAGTATCTAAGTTTTCCCTACCTTCCAAATTTGTCAAAGTGATGTGAATTTGATGACCTTAGTCTTGGATTTTACTTTCTATGTTTGTCTGATTGTAGAGTTCTTCTAAATTCATGGTTTACCTTGTGATTTTATAGCTAGTCAGCTAGAGGTTTTAAATTAATAAAATAAATGGAAAACCTTAGTAAGGAAAAATTATTTCTTTTTATTTAATTAATTATAAAATTAATTAAATAACAACATTAAAAAAAGTTATTAAAAGTTAAATTGGGTTTTCTTTTATTAAGTTCGTTGAAGCAATTTAGTAGTATTGATATATTAATTATGTAGCAAGAGTAATCTTTAAGGTGCATTAGACATTATTGAAATATATATAATCATCTTTTTAAAACACTTTGTTAAAAAAATTAAATAATTTTATCATTAAAATAAAACAATAAAATCAAACATTAAATAATAAATAGAGTGCATAAATAATTTTGTAAATAAAATAAATTTTAAAAGGGGGATATATTTAAAAAGTTAGAAGTTCCTAATTTTTGTGTAAATAAAGTTGGATTTAGTTTTTGATAGGAGTGGAAGTTTCCTTGTCTGGTGGGAGTTAGTTTTAGATTGGAGTGGAAGTTTCCTTGTCTGGTGGAAGTCCATTTTGGAAACACATAAACTTGTCTGTAAGTTAGAAATCTATATAAGAAGCTTTTGGGTTCATTTTTAGGGAGGAGGCTTTTGGAGGCAAGTTTTCATGAGTTCTCAGATTCTAATTGTTTTAGTTGAGCATTAGATTCGGGTAAGAGTTGTAAAACTTTTTTGTAATTTTATTTTTTTTAAATGTTTACCATTTTCTTCACCTTCTTCGTGGATGTCGTGTGGATATTCTCATTCTTATTCTAGGGTTATTATGGGGTTTTTATAATAATAAAATATTTTAAAAATTTGGGTAGATCAAGTTCTTTTTGGGCAAATACCAAATCTCTAGTAGGTGTAGGTTTTATTCTGGGTTTGAATGCATTATTTTGAAAAAAAAAAAAAAAAAATTGTTTAGCAAACTTAGCATCTTTTAAGGTCTGTTTCTCTAGGGTTCCCTAGTAGGGAATTACATGATCCATGTTAGAATGTGTAACAACCTCTATAAAAAAACTCTACTATCATTAAATTTCATGTCCATGTCAGCTTAAAATGGTTTACCTCAAAGTTTGCATCATTCCATACTTTTATGTTCTCTCTTTGTTACTCGATACTCACTATCTCTGACACTCGGTCATAACTACTCTTCATTCTATTGCTCCGCCTTAACTATACTGGGATCCTTCTATATAACTTGACATCTATGTAAGCTTTCTACTCAACATTCACTAGGCTTGGCTTGTACAGAGGTACTCATGACCAAAGACTCACTCGACTCCTATAAAGCTTGGCATATACATGATTATTTACAAGTCTTTACATAAATTGGCCTATATATAGTTGCTTAGTTGTAGTGATGATCAACTAACTCTGCCTTATATATGACTAAGTGTTTGATACTAATAGACAACAAGACTTAGAGATATTGAGAATCTCCCCCTTTGACATTAGTGGAAAAATCACTTTGTCATGATTACATAATAAAAGAATAAGAGTACTCCCCCTAAGCCCATGACTTAGTTCTTATAGAACTTTAAAAAATTTTCTTTAGAATAAACTATACAATACATACATGACTCAAATCAATCGGATTTTAACTTTTTCATACCTTGTTTTTTTTTTTTTGAACTCTTAATCTTTGTTCTATTTCCACTTGTAACTCATCATTCCCCCTTGGTCATTTCACTTCATTTATCTTCAAATTTATTTTTTCATCTCATCTATCCCCCTTTTTTTTGAGACTTATGTCTACTGCTTTTGTTGCTTGGGTTGTGATGGTGGAATCAAACCGTATTTGTCAATGAATAGTTTGTGAATCTAATTGATCATAGAAAGTGCATGATCCCATGTGGTTCTTCCTTATTCCAAAACATGAATCTTCAATACCAAACTTTCTTCTAAGTCAATTAAGTTTTTAGCAATCAAAATATTATGATCTCTTTGCACTGGATCCTTTTCTAAAATGATCTCTTGTTGCACAAACTCCAAATGAGGTATCAGCATTGACTGTATGGAGATGAGTTTGGCCTTCATTTGGCTAGCTGCTATTTGTAGCTCAACCAATCCCCCTTGTGCGAACAACTTGTTATAGTGCATTGATCTTGATTCAACCAATTAAGAGATAGATCCTCTAGATTACTTCATGTTAGCATGAATCCTCTGAATGTTTTCCTAAAATTCATTGGTGAACCTTGGCACATCACCAAGTATGTTGTACAGAACTTGTACTTTCTTTACAAGTTCTTCTATGTTCTATACAAGTGCCTATAATTCCACTTTTCTAACTATAATAATAGTAGAAACTTTCTCCAAAACTCTCTTCGCAAATTTCTTCTCAGACCATGTGATTAATTTCTCATTTGTGTCAATATCTTCAGTTTTGACTTTATCAACAATTTGTACCAACTAAGAGATAATGGGGGCATTCTCATCAATGGTATGAATATCAAAAGCATCAAAAAATATGTCCTTGATGTCATGCAACACTTATTTTCATTGTTTTTCCCTTTTCATTTCCTCATGCTTCTTTTTCCTTGCTAATATATCTTGTAAGATGACAGTTTGCTCAAAAGTGAGACTGGCTAGATCTCATACTGGCATATCAATTGCTTCAACTAGACTAACAGTATTATCTAGATAATTGTCCTTTATTTTCTTTCCTTTATTTTTCTTTGGAGTGCTACTGTTCAACACTGCTAGAGTAAGAGTAGGTGATGAGATGTCACCACTTGGTCTTTCTTGAAGTTTGGTGCTTGGAACAACAATGGTAGCACTTGACACTTCATTCTATGTTTCCTCTTCTTGTTCTCTAGTCTCATTATCTCTCTCATCCTGAGGTCCTAAGACATGTGGTCCTTCTTGACCTATAATAAATTTCTACATTTGTTTCCTTGACTAGTTGATCTTGCTCTTGCTTCTCCCTTTCTTGTTCCTCGTCTTCTGAGGTCTTTTTTTGTTCATCAATAAGAGTGTCAAGTTTGGTGGCATGAGTAGAATCATGAATGTTATGAATTTAGGAACAAATCAGTTCCTATGCTTCTCTAAAAATGTTGTCTTTTTCTTATTTGACAATTCAAGCATAATCTTGGCCAATGCGACTTCTCTTATTTGTTTCTCTACTAGTTTTGTTGCATGTTGCCATCTTCTATCTACTCTACTATACAAATAACTAGGAATATTCTTTTCCAATTCAGTAGGAGAGAGCTTATTGTTAGCCATAATATCTATCATGGCTTCTTTTACTTTATATTTTTCCTAAGTGCTCATCATATCATACTTCACATATCTAAAACTTGATAGACCTATAAAGTTTCTAATGTTGGCACATACCTCATCAATATTTCTTGGCGTGGAAGGTACAATGACTCGATGATGTCTAGGTTCATTAGACTCGGTTCTCTCTACATCTTCCTCTTCAATGTCTTTCATCTTTACTAGCCTTCTTTTCTTTGCCTGGCTCATAGTGGCTGGCATTTTTTTCTCTCTACACTTGTGTTGCTAGGTTTTATGATTTGACCACTCCTTTCTTTATTGGTGGCTCGAAACTTACTACTACTATTTCCCTACTCCTTGGTCTTGATGGTGCAGGAGGAGGGAGGGGCTTGGGTGTTATCTTCTTCATGACCTTTTTCACCTTAGGCTTTGTAATTTTCACTAACTTAGCCTTCTTTGTTGGTGGGTTGACCAGTGTTAGGGCTTTGTCTTGTTTCTCTATAGTTTCATCCTCTCCCTCATCACCACTATCATTTTCTTCATCCTCTCCAAGACCTTGAGTCAGCATCAAAGGTTCTTTTCCTTTTGTTTTTTTTCCTATCTTCTCCTCTAGGCCTTCAATCATCTTCTTTCTCTTCTTATCTGTAGAAGCAATTTTGATATCAACTATGATTCTAGCCTTTGCTTCTTCATACTTCCCAAAAGATTTGGCCTCTACATTGATTCCCTCCTTAAGTAGTGCAACAATACTTACACTCACATCATCAACATCAATTTCATAATCAAAGGGATTAAGCCATGCTTTCCTACACTTAACTGCCTATACAAATGTATTATTTGTGTCTCCTAGAAAAAATACATCATTGTAAAGCTCCATCACTAATGATGTTGGGATCCTTAGTCTTTTCCTCATCTTTTATTTCAATTCTTCAAAATACTTATCCATAACATTTTCAAAATTTCCTCCCAACTGCATTATGTACTCACTAATTTTTTTTGTAATAGGTTTGCCTTGCTCCCAAATAACATTTCCAATAGTAGGAAAATAATTCTAACACTAGTAAATTTGAACTCATTTTTTGACGAATTTTGGTCAAAATTTTGACCAAGCAATTCATGGGAGTTTTTCTCATTGAAATTTTTACCAACATGCAGGTTGGTCAAAATTTCAATCAATACATTCGTTGAAATTTTTTAGTTTTTGGCAGCTCTAATTTGTCATTAATGGTCAAAATTTCCAACAATGTTTTGTTGAATTTTTTTAGAATTGGTGGAAATTTCAACCAATTCTTGGTAGAAAACTATCAAGAATTGGTCAAAATTTCCACCAATGTTTGGTCAAACTTTTTTTTATAATTGGTGGAAATTTTGACCAATTCTTGGTAGAAAACTATCAAGAATTGGACGAAATTTCCACCAATGTTTGGTCGATTTTTTAAATTTATTTTATATGTTGTATTAAGAAATTGTTTCTTATCCAAGCCATTTAATTTGCAACCTTTTAAATCTCTGCAAAGATAAAGTTGGAGCAAGAAAAATTTTCTTCTCAAAGGTGTCCTCTAATTGTAAAGTGTCTATTCCATTATCTGTTCAACAAACAAGACATATCTAGTTCACCAGATAATGGAATGGATGCTTTACAATTAGAGGACACCTTTGAGAAGAAAAATTCTCTTGCTCCAACTTTATCTTTGCAGAGATTTAAAAGGTTGAAAATTAAATGGCTTGGATAAGAAACAATTGCTTGATACTACATGGAGCAAATGGACATTTATGCATAGGGCACCATCAATTATGTGAGTGATGCAGATGCAGACAAATTTTTTGGGGTCAAAGCCAACAATTAATATAAGGTTTCTAATGTCCATGAGGTCAACATTGTGGTTGTAAGGGCTATGGAGAGGGAACTTCTTCATTGTCCACTTCATTGCTGATTAACTTGCACCACAGACTGATAGTCTTCATCTTTTTTGTGGGCTCCTATCCCCTATGTGAGTGCTGATGTAGAAGCCAAAGCAATAAAAAAAAGTGAAAGTGTGTTGAATAAGGTTTCTAATCTCGACTTGGTCAACATTGTCACAAAAAGATCATCACATAAACAAGATGGACAATAATTAGAGACTAGATCCAAAGGCCACAGTTAAGAAGTTATTATAGCAAATGACGTTCAACAATGGCAATAAAAAAGAAATAGAACACAGAGTTATTGCAACTGTAGCTATGGTGTTCACAATTGATAATGTATGTACATATTTTTTTATCAGGTTTTGAATGGAAGGAAAATTGTAAGAGAGGATAATGTGTATGTAAATATAGATTGATTAACAAAATAGAACAAGCACATGTGGCAATGCCACATGATTAATAAACTTGTGGCAGCTTTTTAAAATATCGAGGTGGCCTATTAGAACTTTACACAAAAATAAGGCAATCTATACCTTACAAAATTGGGCTCAACCATACCTATAAATAGCAAAATTATAAGATTTTTTGGCATCATGTGGATAAAGAGATTAGATAAGCCCTTGAAAAAATTCTTCAAGAAAACCCACAAAGGTGTAATATACAGGGACTTATCTGAGCCTTAGTTTCTTTGTCGCTAGTGACCTCTCAATTTTTTAGAATTACAATACAAATAGAGTGATCTCATCAACCTTGGACCAAGACAACTATTCTATTATCATTAAGTAATGAGATGAGATAGGTGGGTCTTATTCACTGCAAATTGTGTTGGTAAAGAAAACCACAAAAATTTAAGTAGAATAGAAGAAAAGTGATGAATTGGTTAAGCTAAAGAAATAGGTGAATTCCATGCAGACTATCCATTGGTGATCAGGATAAAAATATTCCACTGTTGGAAAGCATATGAAACCATAAATCACAAAAAGAGATATGAAATCATAAATTCATCATCCTTACCTAAAGTGCATAGTAATTGCTAAGTGAATACAAAAATTCCTCACATGCATTTTTTGTGATTAATTTTGACATGGCTTCAAGATTTGGATTGAGTATCTACATATAATTGATTTGAATCATATTATTACAATCAATTAGAACTTGAAAACCATCAAGAAATACTATCCTTATCATTTCAACAACTCTATAAGTAAAAACTGCAATGATCCAAACTCTAGTAACAATAGGGAGTCAATCTTGCTCCTTTGAAATTAGTTGAAATAATCATGAAGAAAAGAAATATATTAGAACATGAACTAGGTACCTATGGAATGTAGGCCACAATACTATCAACCATGATTTTGTGCTCTCTACAATAAGATAAGAGATCTTATTCATGGAATTCTACCCTTTCAAGAAGAGTCTTCCCCTCATCATCATAAATTGGGAACCCATTGTCATCTAAGGAGTTTGGATACAAGTTTATCCAGGAAACTTTGATAGCTCTGGGATTAATATCAAGACCATAAACCTATAAAAGGAATAAATGAATCAATTACAAATATATTAGACATGCATAGGTGTATGAGTGCATATTATTATACACACAATATACATAATTTTTGTGCAACACAATAATCTCCAATACCGAAAAATCCCAATCTAATGTTAGAATTTAGTTGCAGCCTCAGCAATAAGACAAGAGAAGCATTTAACATAGGAAGGATCAACAATTTGAATTAAATTAGGTTTATCCAATTAAAGTGAAGGAAAATCAAAGATCTCCAATGCTGCAATAATCAAATTGGCAAAAATGAGCATTTAATAGGAGCTTGCCTTCTGAGGGGACCATTTTTCAGCTAATGCAATGGATATCCATCCATTCCTACTGTATATGCTACTTTAGTATGTTAGAAACACCAAATTAAAACAATCAAAAAGCATTTGCTTACTAATTTAACATAACTTCATGAGAGACAAAGTGAAGTCCTCAAATGAGAATATGAGCCATAGATAGGCTCTCTCAATGAGGATGATCACTTGATGTAGAGGTGTGTCTAATAGCTAAGATGGCTTGATTATGTATGTATGCTCAAATGCTCAAATGGGCTTCAATGGAGGATTTTTGATAGATTTTAGTGAATGGATTTGATGTAAAAATGGCTTCTCAAAGTGGCATTATGACTTTACTTTCTAGATTGTGTTAAAATGGCTTGGGAGAGGATTCCTTAAATAGGCAAAGGGCTTGAGGGATCAAGAGCTAGGATGCAAGGATGGGAAAAAGCTTATGGAAGGTTTAGATTGAATGAGAGGAGAGCACATGGATTGTGCTTCCTTACAGCCAATCAAGGAGTGACACATGTCACAAGGTCATTGGTTAGAGCAAGAGGGGTTGAGGGGTCAACAAAGGAGGCTCAAAGCTCATAAAGACCCTCATAATGGCTTGTAAGAGCAATGAATGGGCTTGTAAGAGTCATTTATGGCTTTGTGGGCTTCATAAAGTTTTATGGTTGGGATATTTTGAGGGGATAGACTTTGGCTTGGCTTAGAAAAGTCTTAAGCTTGTTTAGGATTGTGCAAATGATTAAGGGTAGGATTAGAGATGGCTTAGATTTAGATTAGGGAAGTTAGGGATGGGCAAGTGGATGGCATTAAATGAGGGTGGGTGAAGGAGGAGATATTTGTTAACTTTGGCTTGGGTTAGCAAGTCTTAACCCATGTTTAGGGAATGTGACAAGGTTGGGAGGGTGGGGGGGGATTAGGATTAGGATCAAAGATAAGGATTGACATCTTCTAGAAGAGTCTAGGCTTTGGATGAGGATGAAGAATTTCTAGAAGAGTCTAGAACTTCCTAGGATGAGGATAAATAAGGTTTTTAGGAAATAAATAAAGTTTTATTTATTTGAAGGGTTTGGGTTGAGGAGATATTTATTAAAATATTTTTAATAAACATGAGGATTAATATTTAATCTTAATTAAATATTTTGAGTTGGGATTAGGGGTAGGAAATGATGGGATTAGCCTTTAATCAAAATTAAAGAAGGATTAGAAGATTTTGGAAGAGGTTAGTGGTCTTAAGGAAATTGGCCAAGTTTTGGGCAAAAAATAAATAAATTATTTATTTTGAGATTTTTGGTAAATTTATTAATTAAATAATTAATAAATAAGGAAATAATGTTTAAATAAGATTTAAACATTTTTGGGAGGGATTCCTTAATTAAATATTTTTAATTAAGATAAAGGGATTTAATGGCATAAAAATAAATTAATTAATTAAATAATTAATTAATTAATAAATGATGATGTCATCAGGGACTCTTTTAAGAAAATAAAAATATTTTATTTTCTAAAGGATTTTTAGGTGTCTACACCTACAATCAAGTTCAGTCACTGTTCTATCCTTAAACATAGAATCAGGGTACCTGTTTATTCCTTCAAAAAATGTAAAGGACTAGTACTCTAGAATAAAAATACTCGAAAACTCCATCATTGTCAACTTCTTCCTATTCTCCTAAAAACTTGATTAATAAAAAATACTTGTTAGTAAAAAAATTTAATATTCTTTTTAAAGCAACAAGTGCTCACAACAAAGAATAAATGAGCAAAATGGACTAGATGGTTCTTGTTGATGACTAGTGGTCCAAGTCATAGCTATGGTCATTTAACTCAAAATGATCTAAACTAGGTGAAAGCAAGATAGAGCTGCCATTAGAGTTGAAGGAAGAGCTATGTCTACCTTGTAAGAAGAATTCATAATATCAACTACCAAAGATAATGAATGTCTTAATATATAATGACTCCTAGTCAATAAAAATTTTCATAAGTAATCAGCCAACAAAACATAGTATTTGATGCCATTCAATGATTGAAAAGTTTACTGATATGAAGCATCAACAATTGCAAAAATATGGGGGCTCAATTCTCCAAAGGGGACATCTCTATACTGCTCCATCATGTGAGCATCACATAGATGTGGAAGCTTCGTAAATGGGTTGACAACAATTAAGATAGGGTAAAAGAAAAAACTTGTGTCTCCTTTTATGAAGAAACGGGATATTAGAATGTCACAATTCAACATTAATGATAAGAAAAATGGAATTTGTGTTTAGAATTTGAAGATGATGTAAACTGATGAAATGTGTAGAATGAGATGAATTTTTTGCCAATAATTTTTATAAATTTTTTGAGTAAGAATTTATTCATTTTCTTTTATTTTGAATTCCCTTGTTTAACTGTAAAAAATATAGGGTGTAGTTCCTGTCAACCAAGTATATGAAAATAATCTTTTTTTTGTTTTGATTTGAAAATATCTTATAGCTGACATGCATAGATAGGGAACAAAAAAAGAAATAATTATTTTTGATGTATGTTTTCTTTGTTATAAATACTCAAGCTCGACCTTATCAAAATTCAATAGTTTTTTCCTCCCATCAAAACTTCCCTATCAAATCTACACCTTCTTGAAAAAAAATTGCATATTCGTGAAGAGGACTCCCTCCTCTAGAGATAAATATAATTTTAAATTTTGTTTGATATGATTTACCATTTTTTTCCTTTGTTGAGGGAGCATCTTCTAAAATGTTGAATTATTGACTTATAATATTTTGAAATTATAACATATTATAGCTAATCAAAACACTCAAAAATTTATATAATGATGATATTGAATCTGAGATCTATAAAAGGGTATTTTTAGTTTTTCAAAAAAATTGAGTTTTGATAGAGGAATGAGATTTGACCAAAACACATGGTGACACAAATATATGCTTTTACCCGATATTTCCTGTATATGTCTACCTCCATTGCAAAAGAAATCATTAGAGACAAAAAATGACCTATCATTTCATGACTACCATATTAAGAAGAAAATAAGCTATAAATAATTTAGACAAAAGCAATCCAACACTCTTAGAATGTTTCTGGATTCAATTGTGTTGCTATTTTTTGCATCAACATTTTGGATGACATTATGTGATCCATCATCAGGATGTATGATAGATAACAAAACAAGTGTGATCATAGAGTGTACTACGAAACATTGATGCAAGAAAACAACAATACAATTAAATCCAGAACATTCTAAGATTACCTATAGATTGTAGAAATTCGCTTTCTCTTAATTGAATACTGATGAAATGAAATGAGAGAGTAGGACCTTTAAAACATCAAACTTTGGACCCTTCAAAGCATCAAAGCATCTTGCAATAGGAATATGTGCATTGGCAAACTGAGGGCAGTTGTCTAGAATCTCATGAGATTCATGAGCATTTCGTATCTGACCAAGCAGAAGAGAGTTCTTTCTATGTGTAGATGTTCTAAACATTGAGTAGGAGTAATCCTTTTTAGACATACTATTATATCTTCTAGCCAATTAACATGGCTCTAACTCCTTCTCCTTCTCCTTATTAATCATGGAGAAAGTTGTTCCAAGAGACACATGCCTATACAGCTTCCTCTGCTTTTGTCTCCCCTCTTTCCCTTTTCCTCCACAATTGCCCTTTATTTCTTCTGACCCACCAATTGTTTCACCATGTTTTGCCTCACTCTTCTCTTTAAAATTTGACCCATTTTCTATATCTATGGACATGGAGAGAGATTTATTTCTTTTTCTATTGTTCATTGTCATATAATTGTACAAATTGTACTTTTTGATTCTCTCACAGCATTTGTTTTGTTGGGTGAGTGTCTACTATATATACGAGGCTATATTTAGTTGAATCATGAGAGACCACAACAATGGGGTTTGATAGAGACTGTGTCATGGATAATAATATTTTTTCAATCACAAATTTTTGGGTGGTTTGTTTTTCACCACAATATGCAATATGCTTACTTTGATATTGGCATGTTCTCTTGCCTGGTAATATCTACACAACCTCTGTCAATCTACAAATTTAAATCTAAGCCCAATCATAGAGTGCCAATAAAGAAATCAATTGATTTTTTCCTAAAACACGTGCAACTTAACAAAAACTAACAAAGAAAGAGCAACTATTAACAACAATTGATTTTGAGTAGTTGTTTGAATAGAGATAAATCATTGTTTAAGGATGCTCCTTCAGCTATAGTTCCAAGAAAGAACTAATAATATGGATCATTTTTTGTATTAAAGATAGTAAATGAAAGAGTTTTACAATACTACATATGAGTGGACCATCAAAAATCTAACCATAACTTCAATCAAAAAGGCATAACTTGTAGCTATCAACAAGCTAACCAACTAGCCATAATCTTCTACTCATGACCAGTTACATAAACAATACAAAAGTATACACATCAAGAGTTATGTTGATAAAAATAGAATAACTTCAGATACTGCATCAACTTGTATCCAATAATGTTTGCAGCTTCAGCCAGAAATGATCATTGTTAAAATCCCTATGAATTACTTCTACATAGTACATACCAAGAACTTCAACTAATGATTTATTTACTTTCTTTTGTTTTGTCTTGGTTCAAGTTGATTCACATTTTTCCAAAAATAAGTGATCTGCAAGTAGATTATGAGCACAAACTATAATTTGCAAAATTTATTTATATTCGAAATACAAGTTAATATGTAGTAAACTCATTTTTTATCTATGTCATATGATTGTACTCTAATTCTTCTCTATATAATAAGGAATCGGTAACATGCCCCTAAATTCAGTAGTATGTCTTTTTTTTTTTGAAAAAAATCCTTTATGGATTAATGTATTTTTTGATGTTTACAAAATTCACTAAGTTATGAGCTCATCGCATAGTGCAATGGTTAAGTTCTGACATTGTCACTGTTACAACCAATGTTCAAAACATTGTTGGATCATTGTAGTGAGAGAAATAAAATAAAATTAAAAACTCAACCCTAAAAATTTTCTCAGCTCATGAAGGTGCCAAGTGAAATTTTTTCGTCACCGATAGAAGCCAAGTAACAAGAGGGTGTCGAGTGAGCTTGACACATGAAGGAGCCAAGTGAACTTGGCACATGAAGGGAAACTTGACACCAATGGATGCCGAGTGAGCTAAGCTTAAACTGCAAAGAGAACTTCTACCAAAGACAATGCCGAGTGACAGAACTTATAATGTGAATATTACCACCATTAAAATCAGAGAGTGAAAGCTTAAAATATTCAACAATAAACTTCTCAAATGTAATGAATAAGACAGAGAAATGGATTCACATATTCCTGCTTGCTTGCTATTCAACTTTGATTGAAACTATTACAAAATTTGGGAACATTCAGCTACAACCAGAAAACCCTAAAATAACCCTAAAACTTCAAACTGGTAAAACTTCAAACTTCAAACTTTAAATTTGATGTCTACATACTGCAATGCCTGGAGAAATCACTACTTCAACAGGACAAATCCAAAAAACTATGAACTTACAGAACTTCTTTTTTGTCTGCCTGCAAAATGATCTGTATACTTCGTGCTTCTTCCTTTTATTCTACTGAACACTAAAACTTTTCTTTCTTCTTCTGCTCTGTCAATCTGTTGCAACTAATCCAACAACTGGAATAAAAAAATCATTATGGCTATATGCCATTTTCCACCTCAACATTCAAAAATTCAAATTCACCTACCAAACATAAATGCCTGCCACCCATGGGTGCCTGTGGGAAACAACCTAACAGGGTAGCTAGGCGTGGGGCTTGAGTAGAATTTGTACAAATTTCCAACGCTCCCCCTTTGTCTTGAGACCCATTAACTAGGATCACACTTGATCTAAATCAGCTACGCCAAGACTCTCTCTTAGGTGTACAAAAGCTCCAATGCCTAATGGCTTTGTGAAGATGTCTGCTAGCTGCTACTTAGACTTACAAAATTCCATTTGATATTCCCATTCTCCACCAACTCTCTGATGAAGTGATATCTAATCTCTATATGCTTGCTTCTCCCATGGAAGACTGGATTCTTGGACAATGCAATTGAAGAAATGTTGTCACAATAAATTATGGTTCCATCCTCTTGCCTTTCATTCAAATTTGTCAAGATCCTTCTTAACCAAATAGATTGACATGCTGCTACATTTTCTGCTATGTAATTAGCCTCTGATGTAGATTGAGCAACAATAGGTTGCTTCTTAGATGCCCATGAAATTTCACCTGATCCCATATGAAATACATATCCGAAAGTGCTCTTCCTATCATCTATACTTCCAACCCAATTACTATTTGTATAACCTACCAACTTGAATTCATTTGCTGCAGTATACAAAATTCCAAATCCCTTGGTACCTTTCACATACCTTAGGATCCTCTTTCCGACTTGCTAATGGAAATCGTTTGGTGTTTTCATAAATCTAGAAATTAAACTTATTGCATGCATCAAGTTTGGCCGAGTTGTAGTCAAATACATTAAAATTCTAACCATACTCTTGTATAGTGTTGGATCCACTCTCTTGCTAGAGTCTTCCTTGCTCAACTTTAGACCTATTGCTATTGGTGTGGGGGTTGGCTTACTGTTCTGCATTTTGAATCTCTCCAAGACTTGCCTTCAATATTTTTCTTGAGAGATGAAGATGCCATCATGCATTTGTTTTACTTCTATGCCTAGAAAGTACTTCAAGAGACCTCTATGCCTACAAAGTACTTCAAGAGACCAAGGTCTATCATCTCAAATTCATTTTTCATGGCCTCTTTGAACTCACCAATTAGAGCCTTTTCATTACTAGTAAAAATCAAATCATCTACATACAAGATAAAAATCAACACATTTCCATTTTCTACCTTGATGTATAGAGTAGGCTCACCATTGCTTTTGCTAAAGTCATTTCTCATCAAATATGAGTCAATCCTACTGTACCATGCCCTTGAGCTTTCTTGAGCCCATAAAGAGCTCTCTTCAATCTATATACTTTTTGTTCTTCACCTATAACTTCATAACCAAGTGGCTACTCCACATAGACTTCTTCCTTCAATACACCATTCAAGAAAGTGGACTTCACATCGATTTGAAATACCTTCCATTTGTGCTAAGCTACAATTACTATGACAACATGCACGGTTTCTATTCTTGCAACTGAGGCATATGTCTCATCATAATCTCTGTCATACTGTTGTTTGTGGCCATTGACTACTAGCCTTGCCTTATGCCTATCAATCTTGCCTTCAACATTGCATTTGGCCTTGCAGACCCATTCCACTCCAATCACTTTCTTTTTGGGAGGCAATTTAGTTAGCTCCCATGTCTCATTCCTTTCTATAGCATCTATCTCCTCATCCATGGCCTTACACCATTTCTTCTCCTTAACAGCTTCTACAAAATATATTGGATCACTATGAGAAAATAATGCAAAATTAACACTCTCATCATAATCTTCATACCTTTCATCTTTGTATATCTCCCTAAGACTCTTGATCTTTCTTGGTAATAGGGAGGAGAGTGTGGGATCAGAATCTTCACTGCTACTGCTTTGCCAACTAGCTTGGTCTTCATTGTTACTTAGCACTGACACTCGGTCATGCCTAGAGGAGCTCAGCAATGATTGAGGTTGCTTTCCTTTTCTTCTATTTTCTCCTTCTTCTTCTTTTTCATCAGCATCCTCTTCACTCATAATTGGCACTTTACTTGTGGTGCTTGGTGATTCATCAGTCGGTCCATACAATGACTAATTTTCAAGAAATTCCACATCTCTTGAGAGAATCATCTTGGTGTTCAATGGGTCATACAATCTATATGCCTTTGATTCTGAGTTGTACCCTATGAAGATGTACTTCACACCTTTTTCATCCAGTTTATGCCTTTTCTCTTTAGACACATGTGCATATGCAACACATCCAAACACCCTTAGGTGTTCAACTATCCATCTTCCTCGTGACCATGCTTCCATTGAAATTCTATCACAGACTGCCTTTGTAGGACACCTATTAATTAGGTAAACTATTTTTGCCATAGCCTCTCCCCAAAATTCAGTTTGGAGACCTTTCTCTTTCATCATGCTCCTTGACATTTCAACAATGGTCCTATTCTTTCTTTTAGCCACTCCATTCTGTTGTGGTGTATAGTTGGTTGTGAGCTCTTTCTTTATGCCATGTTTCCTACAAAAATTTACAAAAGAATTGGAGGTATACTCCCCTCCTCTATCTAATCTTAGGACCTTGATATAGTGTCCACATTCTCTTTCAGCCTGGGCTTTGAACTCAAGAAACTTATCAAATGCTTCAGATTTAGATTTCAAAAAATAAACCCATGTCCTATGACTGAAATCATCAATAAATGTCATGAAATAAGTACTCCCCCCAATGGAAGTAACTTGCATAGGACTAACTAGGTTAGTATGCACTAACTCTAATGGATATCTAGCCATCTTAGAATTTCCAGGATTAAAGGGAAGCCTATGTTGCTTACCCAAAATACAAGCCTCACAATTGTCACATGAATTTCTTATTCGTGGCAAACCTTCTACCATTCTTTTATTTGACAACAAATTTAAACCAGCATAGCCAAGATGACCATACCTAAGGTGCCATAGTGGTGAAGGGTCTTCAATCACACTCATTAGAGCTGATTGTGTGGGAGGTGCAACACCAACTTGAGATGAGAAACATGTCTCTACCCTCAAAGGAAATATTATGTTCTTTGTCATTTGAACTGCTGCAAGTAAGTTCTTGCTCCCATCCTTTTCATGAATTACACACCTGTCATTCTCCATCAGCACTTCGTATCCATTTTGAATGAGCTGACCAATGCTCATCAGATTGTGCTTCATACCAGGGGCAAAATATACATTTTTTATTTCCTTCTTCTCACCTTGCTTGGTGCAGACCATAATAGATCCTTTGCCCACTATTGGTAGGGTTCCATTGTTACCCATTTAAATCTCATATTTGAAACTCTTGTCAATAAATGAAAACAAGGTTTCATTACCACTCATGTGGTTGCTACATCCACTATCAAGGTACCAAACTTTAGGGCTTCCTTCTTCACCCACATTACACATGATGAAGGCAGTGGCATTGTTTCCACTTCCCATGTTCACATTAGCCACATTTGCTTTTTCTGACTACTCATTTTGCTTCTTCCAGCATTCACTTGCATAATGCCCATATTTATGATAGTAGTAGCATTCTACGTTACACCTATTTGAGTTTTAGTTTTTCTTACCTCCTCTTGAAGTATTTTCTAAGCTACTTGCTCCATCTACTCTTCCTGAGCTTTCTGCTACAGCATTTCTTTGTCCTCCATTACCTCGGCCTCTGCTTTTGGAGTTTCTGCTTGAGCCATTTCTTTCTCTCCCCCCTCCTCTTGGATTTGACTGAGCCTTGAATGCTTTCTCTTGGGAAGAAGAAGATGCAAATTTGTTGATCCTATGCTCATGGGTTTGAAGAATACCCATCAACTCATCCATTTTCAAAACAGTGAGGTATTTTGCCTCTTCTATAGTCATGACCAAATTGTCATATTTATGAGGTAAACTTCTCAATATCTTTTCCACTATTCTCTACTCTTGATAGCCTTCTCCTTTTGACTTCAATTGGTTAATCACATTCGAGGTCCTTGAACTGAAATCTTCAACTGATTCAATTTCCTTCATTTGAATGTTCTCAAACTCCCTCCTTATATTCTATAGCTTTACTGTATGGATTTTATCAGTCCCTTTGAATTTCATCTCAAGGATATCCCATGCTTCCTTTGCATAATTTGTTGCTGCAATTTTGGGAAAAACTGTCCCTCTTATTGCTGCCTCAATCAAACTTAATGCCTTAGCATCCTTTCTCCTTGACTCTTTCAGCTGAGTCTTTTGTGCATTTGTGAGAGCAACATACTGATTTGGGTCTATCACAACATTGAACCCATTAATTACAAACTCTCATAAATCATTTTCAACCATAGTGGTTTTCATTTTCTTTCCCCATGTATCATAATTTTGTCCATTGAAGGGTGGTGGTTGCTGCCATATCTTTCCTGCATCTGTTGCCATGTTAAATATCCTAGAATAATATGCCCTAACTCATTGTAGATGTGGGGCCTCAAAGCTTTGATAACATGTGAGAGAAATAAAATAAAATTAAAAACTCAACCCTAAAAATTTGCTCGGCTTATGAAGGTGTCAAGTGAAATTTTGCTCAGCACCAATAGAAGCCGAGTGATAGGAGGGTGCTGAGTGAGCTCAGCACATGAAGGAGCTAAGTGAACTTGACACATGAAGGGAAACTCAACACCAATGGATGCTGAGTGAGCTTAGCTTAAATTGTAGAGAGAACTTCTACCAAAGACAATGTTGAGTGACAAAACTTATAACATGAATATTACCACCATTAAAACTAGAGAGTCAAAGCTTAAAATATTCAACAATAAAATTCTCAAATGAAATGAATAAGAAAGAGTGATGGATTCATGTATGCCTGCTTTCTTGCTATTCAACTTTGGTTGAAACTATTACAAAATATGGGAGCATTCGGCTACAACTAGAAAACCCTAAAATAACCCTAAAACTTCAAACTAGTAAAACTTCAAACTTGCATCTCTAATGGCTGCATACTACAATGCCTGGAGAAATCACTGCTTCAACAGGACAAATCCAAAGAACTATGAACTTACAGAACTTCCTTTTTGTCTGCCTACAAAATGATCTGCATACTTCGTGCTTCTTCCTTTTGTTTTGCTGAACATTGAAACTTTTCTTCCTTCTTCTGCTATGTCGATCTATTGCAACTGATCCAACAACTGGAATGAAACATTCCTTATGGCTATATGCCATTTTCCCTCTCAACGTTCAAAAATTCAAATTCACCTACCAAGCATAAATGCATGTCGTCCATGAGTGCCTATGGAAAACAACCTGACAGGGTAGCTGGGCATGGAGCTTGAGGACAATCTATGTGAATTTCCAACAATTGCGATTGTGGGCTTGTGCCCAAACTAATCTAGTGTCCCAACACATTTAAATCTTAGCATTCATGTTGTTGACATTGATGAATGGTGACTTAGCAAATGTTGTACATGACCCTGTGCCCCTACTGGGCTACCGTGCTCATGGGGGCTTGAACTATTATGGTTGTCTTACAATTGAAGTCGCATCTGGTCTTGCTTAGGCTAAAAATCCCACATTCAGTGATCAAAACTAGAAATTACCGAGTTACTACTAAGTTTCTCACAAAGCTTTTGTGGAGTCTCAAGCGATGAGATTTTTGGGTTAGATGAATTTTTTCCAAGTCTAAGGTTTTCAATTACAATAAAAAATAAAAACCATAGTGTTGCAGCCTCACAGGGCATGGTAGAAAACTTTGGTAGAAAACTATCACTACAGAGACATTTGCAATTTATCATAGCCCATGAACAAACACAACTAAATTTCAAACCAGAATATCAATACATTAAAATTTCATCTGATAGGCATTTACATCAAAAGAAAAAACTAGACATGTTCCACAAAATCTTAAACCTTTAGATGTCTATAGTTTTCTTGTTTGTAGTCCTCAAATGCACATTAGTAGGTCAAACATATCTGTTAGATAACCTAGAATTGTTACAAAAAAGCTTTTAATAAAAAAAATGCAACAATCCACAACTTTTCCAAATCAGACAATGCTAACCCAACGTCATATCTAGGTAAGGCTTTTGTCTTTTCTTGGAGCCTAAAGATGATGCAACAAAGTAAGGTGACGGTATTCAAAAACACATTGAGAATTGTAAACCTCAGGGGTTTGGGCACTAAAGCTTATTCAACAATCCTAAATACTTCAAGAAATTGACTTAACAAGGCTTCCCCAAAATACTCAATAGGGTGGATTTGGTTTCCAAAGCTTTCACTAGCTTAGATTCAAGATTCTGAGACACTCACTCAATTCCCATACTTCATATTATCAAGGTTCTCCCAAATTGGTCACATAGGCCTATTATCCTACCTAATAGCCTTGCAACAAACTTAGAATGTCAATACCTTGGTCTTTTCTCAGAGCACTTTACAACCTAAGGTCATCCATGAACACCTTTTCCAAAATATGATCACATATCAAAAACTTTGTTATGACTGTTTTGGACCAATGTTCCTGTCTATGAATGATGCTCTATTTTGACTATATGAAAATGATTGATTTAACAAAGGAAGTATCAACCAATGATATCCTATCGACCTTGACTCTTGGACAGTGTAAGTTTGTGTCCAAAAATTCTCAAATCTTAGAGGAATTAGATCCCCATGCCCTACAATTACAAAACCCCCAAATTTGTCCCCAAACCCTTGTAATCTAGGGCTTTCTCAATCACCCAATTCCACACTCCTCGAATCCAAATTAGTGGATGATTCACCATCTCACAAACATTATACAATGTTCCACATCATAAAAATTTACCCTTGCTTGGACAAATCACTCACTCTTATTCATTTGTATTCACTCCACGGTCTTCTCCCATAGTTTATCCTGTGATCACACTGTTCCTCATACAATATGCACATACATGGTCAATAGTATATATTACATGTTAGAATTTTTCACCCATGAATATAAGGCCTTCAAACTATTCATGGATGACTTCCATCCTCTAAAACTTTATTATGGCAATAAACAATTAAAAGAAATACATGAGCTCAACAACTAATACAATAGTCAATTCAAAAGAATGAGAAACTCATTCGCTAAGTGCTATAACAATCAAGAACACCCTTTTAATGTATGTGGAAATCAAAGAATTCAAATTGAAATTCTTAAGGAATGAGTCGAATTGCAAACCAAAGGTTGTATTACTAAATTCAACACTGTATATACTAATTTTTCCTTCCTCTCCCTCGTAACAGAGACACTTTATAACTTATACAAAAATATTCAATAACTAATTTCAACCAAATTTTGTTGAGTTGAATGTTAAAAACATAACAAATTAAAACTTCCAACTTATTCCCAAACTAGTCGTTACCCTTCAAATATTTGAATTTTTAAAAATAACAAAAGACTTTATTTGAATATCTAACCCCTTCCTAGTTGTTCCTTAATGACTTAGACCTATTTCATGCCCATTCTATACTTCTCCAAACATTATCTGATAATTGGACATCAATAGTCCATTACAATCAAACTATTGATCCTTACGAGGAGATTACAAACATAAAATGGATCTATTGAAGACATTACAAGTTTAACACAGTATTGCACTATTTGAAGCCCATAATAGGTGCTAGGATCTTCTAATTGACTTGTTGGCCTTGACAATACATTTCATTCTCTTGATCCCTATTGGATTTCCTTGTGGTCTTCATAGTTTGCATTTCTTGATTGGTTGAGTGTGGTGCTCTTGCACCAAAACATGAGCAACACACTCTCAGATCCTGAAAATTTCACCATGACACTTAGGGTAATATTCAGCAAACCCTCCCTTCCATAGCCCACTTACTTCTTCGTTATGTTGTCACAAAAATAGTAGTTTACTAAGGATGTCAATGCATTTCTAATTATAGTGGAAGACAAATCAGATGAACACTAAATAGGTCCAAATGTGATAAGCTTTTCCATAATAGGATTCTAGATGCTAAACTGCCCAATGATATTATTTACCATTAAGATGCTTCACAAAATAGACTAGAAGCATGACAAGGAAATTGCACTGATAGTGATTTCTAATGCTCATTCAGAACTAGCACTCCACCATAAGAGAAAAACATATTCCCCACAAAGCGATTTGGAAAACGATGACCTACCTTGAAGTAGTGTTGAGAATATTGGAGAGGGAATCCTTGTACACCAAGAAGTATAAATGTTAGTTTTGCATGACATAGTTCTTTACTTGGAACATACCATCAATTCAAGAGGAGTTAGAGTTCATCTGAACAAGATTCAGGCTATTGTAGATTGGCCTACACCCAATAACCTTACTCGGGTTAAGGGATTCTTTAGAATTAGTGGTTTTTATCTGCACTTCATCAAGGGGATGTCACATTAGTCTACAACACTTACTAACTTGAGAAATAAGGGGGCAATCTTTTTGATAGATCAGGCACAACAATGTTATGATAGGTTTAAATAGTTCATTAGTTCATGTCTAGTTCTCACTATCCTAGATTTCACTAGAACTTTTCAGCTACTTCTGAATAGACCATCAGTCCAGTGTTAATGCAGGATAAGCATATAGCATTTAAGAGTAGGAATCTAAGGGGTGTAGAGAAAAGCTACAATTTATATGGTAAAGAGATATTAGTCTATGCATGTTTTGGCTTGATTCAGACACCATTTAGTGGGTAGCGAATTTACAGTTAAGATAGACCACAATATCTTGAACATGAAGCATTTCTTTAATCAACAAAACCTCAATGACCAGTAGTAGAAGTAGGTAAGTAAGCTATAGGCTTACAACTTTGACATTATTTTTGTAGAAGGGAAGAAGAATATAGTTGCTAACACATTGACAAGGAGACCATATTTATGCTCCCTTGGATAGATTACAACTAATTGTAGAGTGTGGATTTCAGCTATGTATCTGAAGGACCAGTGGGCCTCAAGCACCATTGATGTTACTAATACTATGCATGATGACACATACTCCATTTTGAATGGACTTATCATTTAAAAGGGGAGAATGTAGGAACAAAAAGAGTAAAGCCCCATTGATCTTGTTTCACATCATAACCTATAATCATGTGTAAAAAGTTATCCCCCTCTTTGTACAAGCTCTCTAAATTACTAACTCCTTCCAACTCTTGGGCATCTCTGCTATTGACTCTAACAATGAAATAAATGAAACTATTAAAGAAAACTTGAGTCTCCAAAGATTTGTATGGACTGTATTGATATTCATTAATAACATGCAAAAGAGGTAAAGGTTGACCACTATACCACAAATTCAAATGAGAATCAAACCTCTTATCTATGCAATTCAAGTGTTGTGTTCAAATCCCTTCTAAACTAGGATCTTCTGGTTTAATAAAGTCCAGATAAAAATCAAAGGAATTTATAATAGAAACCAATAAACATCATTCATCAAAAGTGTTGATTCAAGAGTGTTATTAGGAGCAAAGCACAAGTATCTAGTCCTAACATTGCAATTGAGTTATTTAGCATGCAAATCAATGTTTTGAGGTGCAACATGAGTTGTGTTGTTCCCAATTAAAGCTATCAAGATTATATATTCATATACCATGGATGGTGATAATAGGAGCACTTGGAAGGTGTATGTATGGATACATTGGAATCATTAGATGTACCTTTTCTTATAATGCCCTTAGTCCTATCGTAACTCATGAATATTGTTATCATAATTTGAAGACATAAATGTATGAAAATAGAAATGACAATAATCTTTTGTATTAGATGTGTACTATATCATTCATGCTTTATTTTCTTGCCAGATGTAAGAAGTCTTTTTTATATGCATTTTTAGAAGATGTGACCTAAATCTCATAGTAAGAGCATCTAAACTCATACTAAGAGCATCTAAACTCCAATTTTGTGTTCTCTCTATAATGAAGAAATGTGTGGTCTCACATTAATAGCCAAAACATCTAGGAGTTTATTTGAATATGAATAAGAATGTGAATGGTTTTGTACTATAGTAGAATAAGATATCTCACAAACCTATTCTACTGAAGCACATATATATGTTTGGTGTGCATGAGAGTTAGGATCTCATGCATAGAACTCTATAAAGAAACCAATGTTTTAAGATTCGCTTTAAAAAATTAAGTCATGCATGAAAAAAACAAAAATATTTGATAAATGCATTGATAACTCGCTTAAAAACTATTTAATAATATTATATAAAATTTGTGTGCTAACAATCTACAACACAAATTTACCTATATAGGTCTAAAATAAACATTTTAGTCCTACTAATTATTAATAATTTCATTTACCTACATTCTTCATTTGACCCCAAAGCTATTTTGAGAGAGTACTTAGGCTTGCAGGATTTAATTGTAGTTTCTCAACAACATTGCAAAAGAAGGGAAAAAAGAGAAGACTGAATTTTATTTGTGGTCCTATTTTCACAAGAATCTCTTCTGTCATTTTATATATTGGCAATTCATAATGTAAAGCCTACAATATTGGAATCTTTTGAGTCAACTACAGTTCTATTTGGATTAAAAAGAAACTATTTTCTTAAACAACCATTTCGACTGCTTTTGTCAATTGATGAGTATTATGAATATGTAACTATAGAAAATTCTTCTCTCGCCTTAGCATATCTGGAATGGTCTAGAAAATATTGGGATTTCTAAAGGATATTTTGTTAGAACTGGTTTAAATCTAATTTTGCTTGATTTGATTATTAAAAGCTATGTTTTGGTATGCTTTTCATATGCATTTTTCATTTGACCGTGAAGAAGCTACACAAGCAAATCATTTTTGCTTGCAAATTCCATTAACATATGTATCAAATGCTCATTTATATGAAAATATTTTCATTCCATCAATTTTTGATAATTAAATTATTCAAAATTCAAAATAATGGTTATTAATTTATTTTCTTTGTTATCTTTATTATTACAAAATGTATATCTTTCACTAGTACCAAAAGACATGGTTTCTTACTTTTTTTCCATGCCCCTGAAGACTATAGAATCAACATGTTGTGAAGCAATCAACAACAAAGAAAAATGATTATAATAAAATCAAATAGTGCGATTTCTTAGAAGAAAAATAATGATCTTCGTTGTCGTTTCTTCATCTTTTTTTAATTCACACCCAAAAAATTTGATTCATCTCATCAATCGCACCATGCTCGAAAGAAAATTTGTGCACAAATAGTATGTGTATGCATACCTCTTTGTAACCAGAAGAACTCTATGCAGAAATACCAAATACCATTAATCACATCCTAAGAACATTGTAACCCTTGTAACCCTAAGATAAAATGGAGTTGTCCAGTTCTATTTCTTCTTGGTTAAACTCCATTTGTTGAGTTTTCACTTTTTCAATGTATACTTTTATCTCTTTTTTGTGTTGAGAATATGATGACAAAAACCAAGAATTGACATGTTCAACTCCTAAGATTGATTGAGCATGTGATTATTTGTGAGTAATCATGATGTTTTTATGGATCCAGTTACATTTCTTCTAGGTTGAACTTTATCTATTGTGCTTCTACATTTTTAGTGTGTTCTTTCATTTCCTTCTTGTATTGAACCATCACATTTGATGTCTGATTTTCCCATTTTAAACCTTTTGCATCTCACAATTCTTGAAAGATAGAGAAAATGGCAAACCAAAAGTAGTTTGAAAAAAAATTTAGGCATTGACTCTTTTTTGTCTATTGTGTTCCACAAATTAAATTTAAAAAAAATTCTATCACCAGAGATCCCTAGTTAGCTCATTAACAACAATTCTATCAGCCATTAAAAGGCAATCTCAAACCAAAAAGTGGAGTTGCACACTTTCTAACTTTTTGAGATGAAACCATTGTGTGATATGAAGCAACATGTTTGTCCAAGAGATTATGGTGGGAAATTTATGAGTGTTGGCTCTGTAGTAATTCCCCATTGATAGATATAGGAACGGCTACAAAAGGAAATATAGTCATTGAAATACTAAAATAAATAATAGATTCTTGCCAGGGAAAAGCCTATCGCCCATTACACAGGATTTGTAAAAGCTTGCAAACTAGCACTAAATTTGCTATGAAAATAAAGAGATGCATGCCCAATGGGACTCATTTTTCTTTGCCTAACAAAAAAACCCAAGTACACTTTGTGCAAAGCTAGATAGGAAATTAAAAATTAAACAAGACTTTTTATATAACATACTACTATAAGCCCAATGAGGTCCCATTGGGCCAGTAGGTAGTGTGTTCGAAGAGGAAGCATGGTGGTGTTCGCTTGATGAATGTCAAGCTACGTTCTCTCAACTCTATTATGGAAGGGATAGAGGGAGTTTGTCAAGCCCAACTAGCCGCATTGGTCTGTAAGACCTTGGATTCCTTTGTCCCGATACCCAAACACAACGCAAACATATAAGAATAATAACACATTCATCTGCAAGCCCTTGGATTCCTTTGTCTTAGCACCCAAACATGGCACAAACATATAAGAATAATGCCATATAAGCATACATTTTTTTCTTTTCTTTATGACTCCAGTTGGTCAAAATTTTGACCAAGTTGGGAAAACTTAGGACATTTTCAACCAATGCAGGAATGAAAACCAAAAATAAGATGAAATCATAGCGTTGGTCAAAAATTTTGATAGAAAAATAAGTGCAAATGTACTAGTGTGAAAATAGAAGCACAAATAATCAATGATCCAAACTTACACATTGAATTCTTTTCCTTCCTAATTAATGTTAGGTTCTCCACCAATTATGGCCTTTACAACTTGGAAAGATCATATTCATGATCCTTCATCACAATCTTCCATGCTTGGTCAACTACCATACAATGCACACTATTCAGTCTACTCAACTGATAAAATTTGTGAGAGATGACTCTCACTGCAAACTCAATCACTGGATCTATGACGGTTGAAATAGATAATCCTCTTCCATTCCACTCAAATTTTTTATTAGCCTCAACTTCTTCTTGACTTAGGCAACACATTTTATTCTTCTTATCCATCATTGGATAACCGATAACATTATGAATCACTTTCTTCAAAAGCTCAATAGGTCCATTTTCTAACTAAAACTTCATCTCATGAATTCTTCTCAACAAAAACTTAATCCATTCAATCTTGAAATTCCTTGAGAAATCTAGGGCAGGAGTTAACCCTTTCTTCTCAACAATTTTAAATTCATCCTTCAGTATACCTTCATCACATAATTTCTCCTATGCCACACAAATCTCATAATCTCCAACTTCACCAATTTCTCACATATAGCAACTATGTACATCATGTATCATAATAAACTTATGTGGTATCGATGATAACACACCCATTGAATCTCCTTTCATAGAAATATCTAGAATAGCACAAAACTTAGGTGGAGGAAAAGCATCACTCATCACCAATTAAACATTTCTTACCTCTTGACTCTTTGCTGCAAATGATGAAGATGCCATTATCTTATGTTAGGGTTTTGAAAACATTTCTTTCTGAACTATTCAGTATAGCTGAAGATTAATACTTGATCACTCTTTCACTATTAGTTGACTTCCAATCACCTTAAAATTTCTTTCCAAATTTCTCAAATCACTCTGTGCTCTCAAAATCTGAATGCAAGGTGTGTAAAATACCTTCAAATTCTTGATATTTACCTTCACTCGTTCAACTTAAGGTCTCCATTAATGTTGTATCCTCTATTAGGTGGAATCTAGTTGTCTTGCTCACTATAGACACTTTTAAACTTTCTCTCCACTATACAGCTCTGTCAATTCCATCTAACTCGGCCTGCACATGGTAATCTGACATTTGTGGTACTCGGTCCATATTGAATTGCTTGGTCAATATAGATAATTTTACTAATGTTTGACACCCATCATATTAATGATTCTTTCGTACTATTTTTTCCATAGATCTGTTGTATTGCATCTTTTCTCATGCTAATATGAACTTTTGCACTTTTTTTTTGTTAGAAACTTATCTATAATAAATCATTAAGTGTATAGTTTCTTACATACCTTTTTTGATTAGTTTAAGGTGTTGGTGTGATCACTTTCTCCATTGGATTGGGTGACCTTGACTTCATTTTCTCCTCTATTTTCTTCTTCCACCTTTTTCTTCTAGGTTTGATTCATCTCCTTCTTTGTTTGTTCAACATCCACTTTTCCTTTTGTGTTCATTATTAGGTGTTGGTGCTCGAATCCTACAATTCTTATTCACATATCCAACCTTGTGACAATTAGAATAAAATTTCTTAGGTGCATTGTTTTGCCTTGTATTTGTCCATTAGGGTTTTTTCCTGTGATTTGCATTCATATTCTTTATGTCCAAACTTTTGATAATTGTAACAATAACCCTCAAATCTAGGTGCAGTAGATGAATTGTTCATTCTTAATCTACATGCATGTATTTGATGTCCTTTCTTCTTGTAGTGAAAATTATTACCAGTAAACTTAGGTTTAGGATTTTGTATACCATTCTTGCTTTTCTGAATGTTTGTAGTGTGTCCAAGTTTACCGCAATGATAACATGTAGGTTTTCATTTTGACTTTGCATTCCTTAGCTCTCCACTTTTGGATAATTATCCTTCTTTAGTGGATGAATGTTTCTTTCACTACAACATTTGGGGTCAAATTGTGATGACAATTTGTGATGGTAGTATAATTTGTGGTGATTTTCATTTTTTTTTACAATTGTCCCCGACACCGTTGCAATACTAATGTTAGAGTCATAATTGTGACACCCACTTGAGTATAAATAAAAAAAGAAAACATGACATAAATCATTCCCCATTTATTTTGATGGTGGAGAGATGCACGCAAAAGAGGGTGGAGAGCTCTAAACTAGGGTAGAGAGCTTTGAACATTTTTGTGCCCTTGTCATTGGTGCATTTTGTTGTTTTGATCTCTACATTTCATTATCATGCCCTTGTTCTATGATTTCATTGCTGTGTATCTCTACATTTTATTATCGTGACCTTTCTCTGTGATTTGGTTGTCGTGCCCTTACGATCACTATATTTCATGGTCATGCCCTTGCTTTGAAATTTCAATGTCATGCCCTTGCTTTGAAATTTCATTGTCATGCCCTTACTCTAAAATTTGGTTTCCATGTCGTGCCCTTGTGATCTCCATGCCTTTCTCTATGATTTCATTATCATGTTGTGCCATTGCTCTGTGATTTTGTTATCATGCTCTGTGATTTCATTGTGTGCTCTAGCTCTAAGATTTTCTTCAAGGGAGCTATGTAAATGTTGGTTTTTTTTCCTTCTAAATAGGTATCTCTTTGTATTTCCTTCTAAACATGTATATTTAGAGATCTTTTTAAAGGTTCTTAATACATCTTAGCATAACAAAAAAATTCATCTAGCTGCATACATATTCTAGAATCTAAATAATAAAACAATAAAACTCACTCAACCCATGCTAAGTGACTTACCTCAAGATCCTCCACAAAAATAATGTAGACTAGGAAAAATAGGAAGAGTTCGCAAGAAATTTTACAAAAATATACCATAGCAGATATTTTTAGAAAGAAATTAGCCATAACCTAGTTAAATGGGTCTAGTTGTTGATTAGCTGGGTTGATTACAAATTGCTATAGAGCTATCATCAAATTAGGTCAACACCCTCACTTGTGGATCTCTCATGTCAAGCACTTTTTTTATTGTTTCAACACCATGTTCTTGCTTCTGAGCTAATAGTTCTTTAGGTACATTTTCTTGTAAAACATTAATTTTTTTGAACAATTGTAAACTCTTAGAAAGTGCATTGCTATTTTCATGTATGTATGTATATATAATAATGAATAATAGTAATGTTTTCATGTATTTCAAGATAATAACTAACATTACAATTGGATCATATAGTAATGAAGTAATCAACCCAACTAATCAGCAACTAGACCAATTGAACAGGTGTTTCCAATACTTGCCTAGATTCTATCCAGTGGCTCCCATAATATTCTTTGTGTTGTCTAGCTATTGTTTCGGTTGTGTGGTCTCTTTCTAAAGCCACTCCTTCTCCTTCTCTTTCTAAAGCCGCTCCTTCTCCTTCGCTCTCCTGCCTTAAATTTTGATTATCAATATCTACCTCTCGTTAAGTCAAGCACTTTTTGTACTATTTAAACACCATGTTCTTGCTTCTGAGCTAACAGTTCTTCAGGTGCATTATCATGTAAAACATTAATTTTGTTGGACAATTGTAAACTCTTAGAAAGTACATTATTTTTTTCATGTATATATGTATATATATATATGTATGTATGTATATGTATGTATGTATGTATATGTATGTATGTATGTATGTATGTATTTATGTATATATATGTATGTATGTATGTATACAGAGAGATCTTGTGGATTTTGGATTATGGATTATAAAAAGAAAAGAAAAGAAAACACAACATTAATCATTCCCCATTTTTTTTGATTGATTGCGGAGAGCTATGTGCAAAGGAGGGTGGAGAGCTCTGAATGTTGGTGGAGATTAGTGGAGATATATGATTTTTTTGTCATTCCCTTGTGATTGTTGCATTTCATTGTTGTGTTGTGCCCTTGTGATATCTATGCCCTTAATCTGCAATCTTCTTTAAGGGAAGAAGAGGTACCTATGTAAATGTTCTTTTTTTCCCCTTCTAAACATGTATCTCTTGTTCATATATAATAACTTTGGTCAGATTCAAAGATAAATGATTATGATGATTGTATGTATATGTGCATGCATGTATGTATATTAGTACACTATGTGAACTATTTTACATGCATACATACACACTTGCATAGTACTTGTGCTAAATTAAATTAATCATTCATGCCTTGAATTCACACAAATAATTATCCTTCCATTCAATCAAAATTATTCATACCAAACTAAGTATGCAGATATCTATACTTACAGATTATATTATCTCTTGGTGATTGAGTAAAGATCTCATGCATAACATCGTCCAGGTAATGATCAAATGCATTCACATTAAGCCATAATAGGATCGAGCAGATGATCCATTTATGTTACTCCATACTTGTTTTATTGAACATTTTGTTTAACATAATTAGTAATATTAGAATTATACAACTACAACTAGTACTCTTGTTTTTTCTTTTAATCACACAGTTTTAAGATTATTATTTTTCTTAAAATTAGACTGTATATTTGTTATCACTAAAACACAAATATAAATCTTTGATAGTTATCTATTTTAATTTCAAGATCTTCATATTTAATGTGAAGAATTTTCACTACTGGTCAGTGGAATAGCCACAAGGTGGAGCCACATAGCTCATGGATTTTTCCACCAAATTATTTTTTTATTATAGTTTTTCCCTTCAAAAATATTATAGGTGAATGTTCTTATGGTTTTCCATACATTTAATAATTTATTGCTTAAAGAGATCAAATTTCCACAATCCATTGTATTGTACTGATATGTTTATGGATTTGATTGTGTTAAGATTTTTACCATCAACATTTTGAATCACACTACGTAATCCATCATCAGGATGAAGATAAAGAGATGCAAAAAAAAGTCACCTTGATGATGGATCATGTAGTGTGATTCAAAATGTTGATGGTAAAAATCTTAACACAATCGAATCTAGAAACATATTAGTATAATTTATTGCTTATTGTTTTTCATTTGAGGTAATTTTCTATTGTGAGATAGAGACATCTATCATAAGGATGGACATGCCAATTTTGATCATCTCGCTTTCAAAGCTAATTCCCTTATCAAATTAATGAAACTACTTGCAACTGACATACTAATTTTTTCCAACTTTCCATATCATCCATTCACACAACCATCTTCCTCCTACCCACCATAGCATGCAACCCTTGTTTGAGGTTTATATCTTAGTACCTCTTAGGTTTTGAACCTCATTAAACCTATTTCAAAATGGTTTCATTGGTTCAAGGAGGTTCATATGTTCGATAAGTTTAATGTCCTAGGTATTTTAGTGGTTTAAATATTCAGAAGGCTCTTGGCTTGGATTAGAGTACTAAGATTCAAAGACTTTGCAATTTAGATTGAATGGTTCATATCAATTTGTGCAGATGCTTTCAAATGCCTCCAAGAATATTTAGGTGTATTTTGGTTCATAATAGTCCATGGACCACAAATCAAAATCAAAGTTCACATTTCAAAGACCAAAGGCTCTAAACATGAAACTGGTGATTCAAAGTGTTGGTTCATCAATCTAAATGTATAGTTCAATGGTTCAAGTTTGACAATTCCAAGTAGCCCATACCATTTCAGAAGAGGATATATTGGCATCACAAATGAATCATCCCATATCCATAAAAAAAAGTCTAATTTTTTGTCTCTCTCCTCTAAAGACCCAATACATGGAGCCATTATCATCATGAGTAGACTCACTCTCCTCAAACAAATTCAATATAAACTATTCATACCAAACTAAGTCTGCATAAATCTATACTTATATGTTATATTATCTCTTGGTGATTGAGTAAAGATTAAATATAATTTTCCAAGATGATAAAATTGAATATGCAGATGTATGTATGTATGTATGTGTAGATATATGTATGTATGTATGTATGTATCTCTACATCTCATTGTTGTACCCTTGTGATCTCTATATATGTATATATGTATATATATACATACACACACATATATGCATGTCTATGTATGTATATATGTCTATAAATATAGAGAGATCTCTATATAAACACATAAATATACATAAAGAGAAGCTTCTCTATACATACATATATACATAGACACACACATATGTGTGTGTGTATGTGTATGTATATATACACATACATATACATAAAGGGAAGCTTTTCTAATCACCTATGGGGGAAAATATAAAGAGATAAATGTTAAGAAGGAAAAGAAAAGAACATTTGCATAGGTACCTTTTCTCCCCTTGAAGAAAATCGTAGAGCACTACTATATTTGGGCCCAAATACACCAAAACTTACACAGTTGTTGCAAATTGCCATCACAATTTGACCCCAAATGTTGTAGTACAAAGGGTACAAAGATCACAAGAGCACAACATGACAACAAAATTATAGAGAAAGGGTACAAAGATCAAAAGGGCAGGACAATGAAATGTAGAGATGACAAGGGCATGACAATGAAATGGAGCAATAACAAGGGCACAACAACAAAATTGTAGATCTCCACTAATCTCCAACAAGGGAACAAAAATGAAATACAGAGATCACAAAAAAAAAATGCGCCAATGACAATGGAAAAAAAATGTTCAGAGCTCTCCACCCTCTTTCGCGCATAGCTTTCCACAATCAAAACAAATGGAATGATTTATGTCATATTTATTTTGTTTGTTTGTTTATAGCTAAAATTGACTTCACATTGTATTGTAACTTTGGCATAGGTGTTTGATTCTCAATAGATTTCATTTCAACATTACAACATTCAAGTTTTCAAGTTTCCTCTTCATTATACAGTCCTTTCTACCCTAAAAACCACTTTGTTACTTCATTAAAATTAGGACTTGAACAAAGCCAATGATACAAAACCTATTGCCACTTTGGAAAAATAGTTGCCTCCAACATTGTAACCATATGATAAATGGGAATAGAACATGCCCGAGCCATAACCTAGTTAAATTATTCTAGTTGCTGATTAGTTGGGTTGATTATAAATTCCTGCAGAACCATCATCAGATTAGGTATGATAAAATGAACAATCAGTTGTTCCCAGCTAGCAAGACCAAATACAATTTTCCAAGGTGTTAAAATTTCATATGTAGATGCATCACTTGAATGCCATGCATGAAGCACATTCCCAACCTTGAAACACTCTTATAAGCAATGGCAAAGAAAATGCAGATGCAATACATGACAAATTGTACAACTTAGTCTTTATATATACAAAGAGTTCTTTTTTAAGGTGCTTACTACATATTAGCCACAATAGAAAAATTGATCTAGTTGCATACATCTTCCATAATCCAAATAATTAACAATAAAACTCACTCAACTCATGCTAAGTGACTTAGCTCAAGATCCTACACAAAAATAATGCAAACCAAGAAAATTGGCCAAAGTTAGAAAAAAATAAAATTAGAAACCATATCATAGTAGATATTTTTAGAAAGAAACAAGTCATAACCTAGTTAAATTGGTCTAGTTTTTGATTCGCTGGGTTGTTTACAAATTCCTGGAGAACTATCATCATAGTAGGTACAATAAAATAAACAATCAATTGTTCCCAGCTAGCTAGATCAAATACAATTTTCCAAGGTGATAAAATTACATATGCAGATGTATGTATGTATGTATGTATGTGTATACATATTTATGTATGTATATGTATGTATGTATATACATATATACATATGTATATGTGTGTGTGTGTGTGCGTACATTCATACATACATACATACATACACACACATATGTGTTTGTGTCTGTGTATGTATATATATATAAAGAGAGAGAGAGAGAGAGAGAGATTTTGTGGATTGTGGAGATCTAGGATTTCATTGTTGTGCCCTTGTGATCTCTATATATGTATGTATATATGTACATATGTATATTTATATGTATATACATATATATGTATATGTATGTATGTATATAAATAGAGAGATCATGGCACAACAGGGGAAAAAAAAAACTCACTCAACAGGTAGCATGGCCACAGATGCAATGGAAATGCCTATTGGTAAGTAGATTCCTATGTTTCTCTCTCATTTTTCATGTGTTATTTAAGTTGAACTATTATTTATTAGGGGTCATTTTATAATATTGGATTCATTTTATGTAGGAGGCAATGAGGACATTCCTAGATGTACCCATGTGATGAATTGCTCATGAGGAATGAAGATGGACTTCCCCTGAGAGTAGAAGGAGGTGACAAGGACATTCAAGGTATTTTAAATATTGATCTCACAAAATTATAGGTAACTTACCTTACTTATACATATATGGATCTTCAGCTAATCAACCTTACATTTAATAAAATGAATATGTGCTTCAAAACTAGCTTTTAAACATAACCGTATAAGGAGTGAATTAGGACATATGTAGGTTAACCTTTCATTAACTGTAAACTAAAACACAAAGGTTACACCAGGGTATTATAGTATTATAATGATAGAAAACCATCTAATTTTCCAAGTGGGTGTATGATTTCAAAGAGCTATATTAGGTGAGCAAACCTCACCAATAGTCTTGATCTCGTGGATATAGGTATGTAGGCAGCCTAGTAGGTGAAGTATGCCTCTAATGTGTAGATGCCTTGAACATAGTTAGGTAGCACTTAACTATTTTAAGGCATTATATGTTAACTCATAGGGCTCATTCCCTTGCAAAAGCCTCTGCCACAATAACATTACCTCTAAACCATACAAAGGATGTTGAAGTGGTTCTCAACTTTGAAACACTCTTATAAGCAATGACAAAGCAAATGCAAATACAATACATATGTTACTATTATTTATGTATATGTATGTATGTATGTATGTATGTATGCATGTATTTATGTATGTATGTATACACACACACACATGTGTGTGTGTATACATAGAGAGACCTTGGCACAACAAAAAAATTGATCCAACTGCATACATATTCCAAAATCCAAATAATAAAACATTCTTAAGTAGACATTTATGAGCACTAGGTGTGTGAAGGCTACCTGTAAAAACATGTAGAAGCAAAAAAGGTCATGAACATTTTCGATGACATGTTTTCCAAGAGCATACACAAGTTCCTCAAGGTGACTTCCATTATTAAATTTTCATATATATTTTGCTTGTTATTATTCATTTCTTTTTTAAATTTATTAAAGAATCCATCACATTTTGTATTAGGTGATGAAACCTATGGGTATGGTTATATGTTTAGAAAATGGGAGTATTATCATTTGGTGTTGTGGGTTATAAAAAAAAATCTCTTTATTGCTTAATTGTGGAACTGGTTTTGAATCGGTGGGTATGTTGTATTTCATTTGTAGATTCAATAGAGCTTTTGGTAGTGTGGGTTGTAAAAGGATTTCATGTTTATAATTTGCTAATGGAGATGATTTTCTTAATTGCAACTTTAATTGTACATATGTGTGTGGGTTATGAAAAAATTAGAAGTTCTTGATGATCTAACAATGGAGATGAGTTTCATACAAGTTCAAATGGTTCATATGTAGATTATAAATCTTTTGGTACGATGAAGTAGATAGAGATTTCATTTTATGATTTGATGTGTATGTTCTAAATTATCTTGTATATTTTTTTTTTGTGGTCCCATCATGGGTCTAACTTTCATATATGTTCAATTGCTACTAGAAATCATCTATAGACTTAAATATAGATCTTTTGGTATTGTTTTTTTGGACTACCTATAGTAATAACCTTAATTATTACTAGTCATTGCCCACAATTTGCATCCTACAAGGGAATACTGCTTGTATTTTTCCATGAGATTCTCCCTTCTTCAACTGACCAAAAAGTTGATAGAAATGCATTAAAATTGATGAGAGGAATGTAGAGTTAGTGAGAGGATTATATCTATCCACTAATGGCATATGATTAAACTTTATTATTTCAAGCGTTCATTTCAACATTTCAGCATTCAAGTTTTCAAGTTTTCTCTTCATTATATGTTTAGTTTATCATTGATTTCCTCCAATTTGATTGCGATGCATCTCAACTAGTTGCTCCAATGATGCAATCACTCATCTATCTCTAGATTGTGCAAGCACTTGTTGTTTTACAAAATCTACTACGACTTTGGAAAAAATTCAGCCTCCAACATTGAAACCATATGATAAATGGGAATAACAGATGCCCAATCCATAACCTAGTTAAATTGGTCTATTTTGTTGATTAGCTAGGTTGATTACAAATTCTTGGAAAATTGGCATCAAATTAGGTACAATAAAACAAACAATCCATTATTCCCAACGGGCAGGATCAAATACTTCCAAGTTGATAAAATTGCATATGCAGATGCATCACTTGAATGTCATGCATGAAGCACATTCCCCAACTTATAATGAATGGTTGGATATAAAGGCTCCATGCATTGGCCTAACAAAAGCCAAGGATGTAGCCATGCCTGTATTGGCACGTTGTTGCTATTAATTTGGGCATCACTATATGATCCAAAATTTTATGAAGTACTGAAGCCGATAGTAACTTCTCCCATGTCTCCAAAAACATGTAGCATAGGTTCAAGGTCCCTTGGTTGCTAGGAATTTGTAGCAGTTATTCTTAGTGCTGGAAGAATAACTTCAATGAAGAGTGGAGTGTAAGGAGTTGAAGAAGCATGTTCTACATCTATGTAAACACCATAATCACAAGGCTCATTCCCTTATAGAAGTCATAATCTAGTTAAATATATGTATATATCGACCTAGCTAATCAACAACTAGACCCATTTAACTGGGTTATGGCTTGTTTCTTTCTAAAAATATCTACTATGATATATTTTTGTAAAATTTCTTGTGAACTTTGCCCATTTTTCCTAGCACGCATTATTTTTGTGGAGGATCTTGAGGTAAGTCACTTAGCACCTTAAAAAATATCTCTCTATATATACATACATACATACATTGCATTGACTTGTTCCTAAGCATATGTATGAAAATGATTCTATAATATTAGCATGAAACATTTGTTCCTCAATACGATGGCATCTGTTGAACTCCATTACAACTAATAATAATAAGAAACATCTATCATAGAAGCAATTGATATATTTTCTTTCTTTTTAATAATATAATAGAGCTTTGCTTATGTGGATTTTGCTATTTACTTGGATGTTTAACATTGAAATACAACAACAATCTATGTGATTCATTGAATATATACACTAGATATTAAAGAGAACAATGGTTAATATTGTTCTCATAGATTACTATAATTTGAGAAAAAAAATCTCATAATATGCTAGAAATCATGATCATGTCCTTCATGACATTCCTTTATCAAAGATTGATTAGCACTAGAAACATATAAATATATACCATATCATTATTTGAATTTTTGTGTCTCCTATAGGGGCCATAACTCGAAGCCTGCATACAACCTATGCTCTTGTACAAAGTATGATTACTTTGAAATCTCCATTTTAAAATTCTTGAAATTGTAACAAATTTTATGAAATTTCAAAACCTAAAGTATCTTCCACTGAATCATAACAAACATGCATGACTTTATTAATTTGATCCATTAAGAAATTATCCAAGACCCTTTACGAAAATCCTCACAATTCCTAGTCATTAAAGTATAATCTTTAAATAGTTGTAATCCTTATAAAATTCAATAATAACACACCTCTTTATTCCATGCAAAGGTTAATTCATACTTCCTCAACCAACTCCTTGACCCACACAAGATCTGGTTGATCAACAACAACACAAAAAATGTACTCCTTCTTTAGTTGGTCTTTTCAAAATTTGTTGAAGATCTTAGCCATGATCTCCTTTGTAATGTCTAACCCCATGAATCCACAATTAACCCCAATTTCTAATGACCTCTCTTAGATGCACTAATCCCCACCAACATGGTTTTGCAGAGAGGACTTATCAACATTGTAATTGAATTCATCGCGATGACTCAAATAAACATTCCTCAAAGTAGCAATAACATCTCCAAGGTCATAAGAACAATCCATCTTAAGACCCTACAAAGACCTTGATGAAATAGAGGTAGCACTTGGAGAGGGACCCTGCAGTACAGTAAATGAATCTCCCTCCATGCCTATCCACTTTCCTAATCTCATTTTTAAAAAAATATTTTAGTAGACCATTGCAATTGTGATGGCTTAATCTGACGAAACATTATTGCACCAATAGCACTATCGTCGCATACCCATCTCCATTATGACAGATAAATTTGATAGATTTTTGTCACACCCACAACACTATTGTCGCATACCATCACATGTGAGACAACCCTCTAAAATTGTAAGATGTCGTACTTGTGACAGTTTCCTACCACAATTACAACATTGTGACGATGAACTCTTGGCCTTGTATTCTTCCAAATTGTAATGACAATTTGCTTTGCAATGTCGACTCAAAAAGTTTAATGTCCATCCAACGGGAGCCAATTCTTGATATTAATTCTTGGGTGACAAGCGACCATCGCAATTGTGATGGCATGTCATCATAATTTAGTTCCAAATGTAGTAGTGTTTGTATGTCCTTATCTAGAGATGTTGCCAAATGACCTAGGTTATTTCATCAGTTCTTCAAAGTATCTTAATGCTTCACTGGGCTTGTTCATCCTTTCCAAAAGTTCTTTCTTAGATCTTAACTCATTCCTTAGTAGGTTAGTCTGAGATCTCATATTTTTTATCTCCATGTTTTTCCTATTCAATTCCTAATTTACAAGCATCAATTGATTCATCATGTCTAGCTAAGTGTTTGTAAGCTTCTACAAATCAGATGATCTTTCTTCAAGTCTGATAGTCATTTGTCTTTTGTCTTCTTCAGCTTTCTTATTCTAATTGGTCACTTCACATAGCCTTATTGATTGAATTTCATTTTCTCTTTTCAATCATCTGACTTCTTCATTCAAGATACTATTTTTCTCCAATAGATTTGCAATGGCTACATCACTCTCATTAGAATTTCTAGTGTCAAACAATCCTTGTGTATCAAATTCTTCATAAAGTGTGTTATTCTATTGAATGGCCATATCTTTTCTCCTTCTAAGGGATTTCCTCTCTTGGTACATCAAGTTGCTAGAGTATGAGTTGGATGTCAATCACTTGATTGTCTATAACATTTCCCAATTTGTAAGCCTCCATCTCCAAGATCTGAACTCACAAGCTATTAGATTTCCTTCAAGAGAACCAAATCTCATATACCAATTGTTAGAATTTTAATTGGGAAACTAAGATACTAAGGTGGGGGGTGGGGGGCGCGGGGGCGGTGAATCAAGATCTATAAAACTTTTAATCTTAAAAAAACTTTACTATATTCACCCTATTGACCATCTCATATCTAGTCTATAAATTACATAACTTTTAAAATCAAATGCTCTAATAAGTAGATATAACTATCAATCACATCCATGAAATGTAAACACATGGAATAAATATTTGGTTACCCAAAAACCCTCTAAGGTGAAGGTAAAACTGGGGTGGGGATGACAACCACAAATCTTCACTATTATAGTAACAAAGTTAACCTATTAGGGTTGTAATTTTGATCACTTTTGATGATCTACCCTATCAGGGGTCTACTCTACTAAAAGAATTTAAGACTATTAGGTCTTACCTTGTTAAAGGATTTTTCACTTATAAATAAGTAAGGACTCTATTAGGAGATTTATAAAGCTCTATTAAAACTACTGTGTTAAGAGATTTGGCCTAATTTAATCTGTTAAAACTAACTCACTACTTGATCCTTCAGTCAAAACTATAATTGCTGATTATGGATCTCCTCCTTCCAATCTCTAATATGCTCTCTAGTATAATATAGCTTTTCTCAGTCCTTCACTGCTCCATTAGGTCGCTAAACTTTGTTCTTCATAACTTTCACATGCAACATCCAAAACTTAACTCCTTCACACAATACTTCTCTTCATTTGCACACTTTGCAATCTCTTCTATGATAGCTCATTCCACACACAAAAAAAATAAGGTTTGGATTTGCAAATTTAAAGACTTATATGGAGTTTTCTAGACACTTCCCTTTTTGCCTCTTCATCTGATTGGTTGTTCTTTTGTCATAGGGATTGATGATCCATGTCAGGATGTGTAAAAACCTCTATAACAAACTATACGATCATTAAATGTTCTCTCCATGTCAGCTCAAAATGGTTTACCTTAAATTTTGTATCATTCCAGACTTTTATGTTCTCTTTGTGTTACCGGGCACTCACTATCTCTAATGCTTGGTCATTATTGTTCTTTGTTCTCTTGATTGGTCATAACTATACTTGGCTCCTTCTATATAACTCAACATTTACTAGCCTCAGCTTGTATAGAGGTACTTGGTGACCAAAGACTTTCTTGGCTCCTATAGAGCTTGACATTTACATGATTTTTTTAAACCTGATGGGGAAACCACCCAAGAATAGAATGGACACAATAGAAAAGGGGAAATTATATTAACTGACAAAATAAGCTAGTAAAAATAGTATAGAGAAAATAAACTTCAAAACATTCCCTAAGGGCTTACAATAGCATAAATCTGGAGATAATTTCTCCTTTTAGTACCTCCTCTCAAACTCCACTCCGAACTACCTTTTACAATGCCAGAAATCTCCTTAAATAGACCCCAAAGGGTTAAGGACTAGGAGTACATTCTAGAAAGTGCTAGTAGGCATCCACCGACCAAATAGAAGGTTCCAGAAGCTGCATTAGAAGTCGGTGCAAATCTAGAAGAATCCAGAAATGGTAACCGAACTTCCGAGAGGCATAACTTTTGAACTGTAGCTCCGATTGACGAACCGTTTACATTTCTGGAAAGATTTTGAAGCGCTCTATAGCCCTATGGACCAGCTTCACTCGTCCCCCATTTTTTTGCCCTTTTCAAGGTCATTTAATGCCCCTAACCTAACTTTGAAGCATTCTTAGGAGGTCTCCAAAACCTGAAAAACTGCAATAACTTTCAAATCGTGGGGTCTTTTGACCTGATTCTTTTTCTGGAATGCTCTAAATCACAATTACATTCATCTAGCCAATTTACACCTCCTAGTTGACCAAAATGATGGCCCAATTACATGCTCCTATTTTTTTGGGATTTTTTAGCTCACTGATAGTGGAACTGTGAGAGTTGGAACCTTTATTTGGCCCAAATGGGTATCCAAAAATGAAAACACATGAAACAGAAACTAAGTCTAAGTACTTTTTTTTTTGGGTGACACAGGATTTCCCTTATACCTCTAGATGCTCCTGCATCAGACACCCAGGGTAGATTGAAAAGTGACCCTGTCACTTTATGAATGGTAGAGGAAATCCCAAATGGGAAACCTCAGCTGCTGAAATCCAAGTTCAGTCCTCGATCGGTCATCCTTTCCATTTGACCAAATACTCTTCATACTATCTGTTTCTGGTACTCCTACCCACTCGATGATCTAGAATGTCTTCTATCTCCTCCTTCTTAGAAATAGGAATTGGACATGGCTCTAACACCAGCTCCTCATCTGCACCATCATCATGATGCTCTGTTAAATCTGCAATGTTGAAAATGGGAGAAATGTGAATACCATCTGGCAGCTCCACTTCATATGCATTTCTTGAGTCATATTTCTTCAAAATTTTGCAGGGGCCAAATTTCTTCATTTTCAGCTTGTTGTAAGTACCGGCTAGAAATCTTTCTTTTCGTAAGTGCACCATGACTAGATCCCCTACTTGGAATTCCTTATGTCTTCTCCTTTGATCAGCCCTAGCTTTATACTCTTGATTCATCTTGGCTATGTGTGCCTGAACCTTTTCATGTAGACACTTGATATGTTCAGCAAATTCCTCAGCCTCAGCACTTGTCCTCTCCCCTTGTTCTATCTTCCTAATTTCTGGTGCAGTCCTTGGGCTACTCCCATATACAATTTGGAATGGTGATTTTCCAGTACTCCTATTTATAGAGTTATTATAAGCAAACTCTGCTTGTGGTAGAATCAAATCCCATCCCTTGGGCTTATCCCCAACTAAACATCTCAGCAAATTGCCTAGACTTCTATTCACCACTTCTGTTTGGCCGTCAGTTTGTGGGTGATGCGTGGAACTGAATTTCAAGTCTGTTCTCAACTTTTTTCACAATGTTCTCCAGAAATACCCCACAAATTTAGTATCTCTATCAGAAACTATACTCCTTGGAAGACCATGTAGTCTTACCACCTCTTTGAAAAACAAGTTTGCAATATGGACAGCATCATGAGTTTTGTGGCATGGAATGAAATGTGCCATTTTGGAGAACCTATCAACCACCACAAATACTGAGTCATTACCCCTTTGTGTCCTCGGCAATCCAAGAACAAAATCCATACTTATGTCCTCCCATGGCCTTGATGGAACAGGCAATGGCTGATATAGGCCAGTATTGTGACTAAACCCCTTGGCAACTTGACATACCTAGCAACTCTGTACAAACTTCTTCACGTCCTGTGAAATTTGAGGCAAAAAATAATGTTCTCTAAGAATGGAAATGGTCTTATCTCGACCAAAATGTCCTGCCATCCCTCCACTGTGTTTCTCCTTAATCAGATTTTCCCTCATGGAACTCCTTGGAATGCACAATTGACTACCCTTGAACAACATGCCATCCTGAATCAAATAGTCTAACCACTTGGTTCTATCTACAGCAATAGGTTCTTTACAAGATTTCCATGCTTCAGCAAAATCAGGATCCTCAGGGTACAAATTCTTGAGTTCATCAAACCCAACTACTTCAACCTGCATTACTGTAAGCAATAATTGTCTCCTACTTAGTGCATCTGCAACCCTGTTAGATTTTCCCCTTCTATGCTTCAATACAAATGTATAACTCTGCAAGAACTCTACCCACTTCATATGCCTCTGATTCAATTTACCTTGGCTATTTAGGTACTGTAATGCCTGATGATTAGTATACAAAAAAATTCCTTTGGAAATAAATAATGCCTCCATTTCTTTAAGGCCTAAACTATTGCATAGAACTCTTGATCATAAATAGAATACTTCTTCTTTGCATCATTCAATTTTTCACTAAAATATGCAATAGGCTTACCTTCTTGGCTTAATACAACCCTAATAGCACTGCCACTAGCATCACAATCCACTTGGAACACTTTTCTAAAATCTGCAAGTGCCAATACAGGTTGTTCTGTCACCTTCTTCTTCAGCAATTCAAAACTTCTCACAGCTACTGCAGTCCATTTGAACTCTATTCTATCCCCTCTTATTGTATCAGTTAGGGGTGCACATATGCCACTGAAATTATTACTAAACTTCCTGTAAAAACTAACCAGACCATGAAATGATCTTACCTTAGTAGCAGTCCTTGGAGTAGGCCATTCCAAGATGGCTTCTACCTTCTCTGGATCCATTTTGAGACCTTCAGGTGATATAACAAACCCCAAATAGACTAACTCCCTTTTTGTAAAGTTACACTTCTTCAGATTAATTAACAGTTTCTCTTCCCTTAGCCTTTCAAGGACACTACGAATATGCAATAAATGTTCTTCCAAAGTCTTGCTAAAAATTAAAATATCATCCAAATAAACAATAACAAATTTTCCCAAGAACTTCTTAAGTACCTCATTCATGAGCCGCATGAAGGTGCTTGGGGCGTTCTTCAATCCAAAGGGCATGACTAACTACTCATAAAGACCCTCCTTGGTTTTGAAGGCTATTTTCCACTCATCTCCTTCTCAAATCCATATCTGGTGATAACCACTCTTTAGATCTATCTTTGTGAAGTACTGAGCTCCACTCAAGCAGTCCATAATATCATCCATCCTTGGCAAAGGAAATCGGTACTTGATGGTGATCCTATTTATAGCTCGAGAATCTGTACACATCCTCCACTCGGAATCCTTCTTTGGTGTGAGTATTGCAGGTACTGCACATGGACTCAGGCTCTCTCGAATCAAGCCCTTCCTCAACAACTCCTGAACCTATCTATTTAGCTCCTCTGTTTCAGTAGGAGTCATCCTGTGAGCAGCCTTGTTAGGAAAACTAGCTCCTGGAATCAAATCTATCTGATGACTAATTTGCCTTACTGGTGGAAATCAATCTGGAACATTATCAGAGATAATACCTCCAAATTCCCCTAGTAAATTTGAAACTTCAACTGATATTTCACTACTACCTTCTTTATCTTTCCTAGGAATCAAAGCATAGCGCATATGTCGATGTTTCATGCCATCTAAAAACTTCCTTCCATCAACAAGACAAATCCTAGCACTGCTACATACCTTTTCACCTTCCTTTTTCATGGGCTTCAATTTGTGGCAAACTCCATCCTTTGTCAGAGAGTATGTGTTTGCATGTCCATCATGTACTGCATGTCTATCAAACTACCATGGTCTACCCAACAATAGATGGCAAACATCCATCGAAATAACATCACAGAGAACTTCATCATGGTAACTCCCAATTTATAATTTTACTAAACATTGTTCACTTACCAGGACCTTATGATCATCTTTTACCCAAGCAATTCGATAGGCCTGGGGATGTTTCTCCCTCTTGAGCTTCAGCTTAGAGACCATCTCTTCTAATACCAAGTTATCAATGCTACCACCATCAATGATCACGTCACAACATTTATCCTCACACTTGCATCTAGTACGGAACAAACTCCTCCATTGTCCTGGTTCAATCTCACCACTTAGTAGGACTCTTTCATTTACCAAGGTCTCTCCTCGTTCTGCATCCTCTGAATGTGATGATTGTGCATCCTCATCCACATGAGCAACCCTAGCTTGGCCCTCAGCTCTCTTATCTGTCCTTCCTTGTTGTTGAGGGCATTCAAAAGCACGATGACCTTCTTCATTGCAGTGGAAATAGGTACCACGAAAGCCACCTCTTCCTTGTCCACATCCTCTACCTCTTCCTCTCTGATTTCCAAAGTCTTGATCATGGGAGCGGTTGAAACCCTCATTCCTCTAGTTTCTGCTAGTACCCACATCTTCATTTTTCTTTTGGGTTTCATTGCTGCCTCCAGATGATCTACCGCTTCCCCTTCCTCCTTGACCACGCCCTCTTTGTCTTCCTTCAAACCTTTTATTCAGCTTCTCTTCAACTCGTAGGGCAAACTGGTATGCCTCTTCAACACTGGTCATTCTTACCAGACTTAATTCCTCCTAGATGCTAGGTCGCAACCCACTGATATAACGAGCAACCTTCTCCTTATTTGCTTTTGCATGTCCTGCTCTAATCAGGAGTCAGTAAAATTCCTCTGTATATTCTTGGACTAATCTTCCTGCTTGCTTTAACCCATGCATCTTCTTAAACAAATCAAGCTCATAGTCCACAGGAATGAACTGCTTCTTCAATTTGTCCACCATGCGATCCCATCTTTTGATCTTCTCCTTTCCTCTTCTGTTTCTTTCCAATTGGACCTCTTGCCACCAGATTTTGGCATGTCCTTTCATTTTTTCCTTTGCAAAATTAACCCTATCTGGGTCCCTGATATCCTCATACTCAAAGTATTCTTCCAGTTCATTGATCTAATCGATTAACTCATCTAGTTTTAGATTTCCTGAAAATACACCCACTTCAATTGTGGGTTTTTTCCCAAACTTAGTAATGGCCCTAAAAAGCCTTTCCTCTACATGATTCAAAACTTCCCCATCAAATTCCCCTTCTGGTCCCATTACTTCTTCTTCATTGTCATCCTCACTATCGTCACCTGCAGCAACATTTGCTCCTCTACGAAGCTCCTCCTGCAAGGCTTGTACTTGCCTTTGGAGGGCTCTAACCTCCTCAAGATTAATAGCTATGGCCCTTCTACCATGTTCTCTTCGTGGAGGCATCTTCTTAACTCAAACCCACAACCACACAGTCCTAGTGCAAACTGCCTCACAGTCGGCGCTCTGTCTACACACTCAGGAAAACCAGCTCTGATACCACTTGATGGGGACACCACCCAAGAACAGAATGGACACAACAAAAAAGGGGAAATTATATTAACTGAAAAAATAAGCTAGTACAAATAGTACAAAGAAAATAAACTTCAAAACATGCCCTAAGGGCTTACAATAGCATAAATCTGGAGATAATTTCTCCTTTCAGTACCTCCTCTCAAACTCCACTCCGAACTGCCTTTTACAATGCCAAAAATCTCCTTAACTAGACCCTGGAGGGTTAAGGACTAGGAGTAAATTCTAGAAAGTGCTAGTAGGCATCCACCGACCAAATAGAAGGTTCCAAAAGCTGCGTTAGAAGTCGGTGCAAATCTAGAAGAATCCAGAAACGGTAACCGAACTTTCGGGAGGCATAACTTTTGAACCGTAGCTCCGATTGACGAACCATTTACATTTTTGAAAAGCTCTCGAAGCGCTCTATAGCCCTATGGACCAGCTTCACTCGTCCCCCATTTTTTGGCCCTTTTTGAGGTCATTTAATGCCCCTAACCTAACTTTGAAGCATTCTTAGGAGGTCTCCAAAACCCGAAAAACTACAATAACTTTCAAACCGTGGGGTCTTTTGACCTGATTCTTTTTCTGGAATGCTCTAAATCATAATTACATTCATCTAGCCAATTTACACCTCCTAGTTGACCAAAATGATGGCCCAATTACATGCTCCTATTTTTTGGGGATTTTCTAGCTCACTGATAGTGGAACTGTGAGAGTTGGAACCTTTATTTGGCCCAAATGGGTATCCAAAAATGAAAACACATGAAACAGAAACTAAGTCTAAGTACATTTTTTTTTGGGTGACACAGGATTGCCCTTATACCTCTGGATGCTCCTGCATCAAAACCTCTTTACATTACTTGACTATATAGAGTAGATCAGTCGCAGTGATGATGAACTAACTCTACCTTATATGTGACTAAGTGTTTGACACTAATAGAAAACAAGACTTAGAGATATCAACACAAGCTACAATTTAAGACCCATCATCAAATTTCTCCATAGCTAAGAAACATAAAATGTTTAGTTGGAGCAGACCGAAATTAAAAAGAGGAGAGGAGAGTGGATGTAAAAATATTCAACTTTTAAAAGATATTAGAAAAATTAAATAATTAAAAATATATAGTTATTAAAGTTCTTGAGGAAAATTCAAAATTTGAAATAGAAGAAAATTTTATAATTAAATATTTAATTAATTTTAATAAAAATTGATAAAAGTATTGTTTGTAAGAATTGAGACAAGTTTAGTTCTCTACAATATCATTAAGTCATTTATTTATTATTATTATTTTAAAAATCATGTATATTTCTAAATTAACCATACAAAAGGATGAAATGAGTTTTTTCTAAATTAGAATTTGAAATAAAGAAGTAATTATAGACTATAAATTTATTTTTCAAATTTTATATTCAATGATTAAATTGTTTTAAAAGTTAGATTCAATAAATGTGTTAGTGTTTGTGCAACTTATAAGAATATATAAATATGTAAATAATAATATAGACTCTAATGCACAAAATTTGAAAAGTTATATAACAAAATTAAAATGAATATGAGTAAGTATACAAACCTAGAAAGCTTTGCACCTAGTAGATCTATTTCACCAGGAATGGAATGCTTGTTGGTGACTCTCCAAGCTTGATCCCCCTTTAACATCAATAAGAGCCTGAATTTTCCATCCTCAAATGAAGAAAAATCTAGTACCTCCAATTTCTTGGTCAGGACTATTTGACCCAAGAAATACAACATGCATTCCCAAGCCCCTTCTCATATGACCAAGAGCAAATTGAGGGCTAAATGGGTTTATCTTCCTTGGGTACTATGAGGAAACCCTTTGGCCTACAAGAAACACAAAATGAAAAGCATTGATTGGGTCATGGGCTTGAAGCCAAGAAAGGAAACTAACTCTAAAACCACCACTCAATAACCACCTCAACATAAGGTCTTTGGTTTGAGGCATACTAGGATTCCATTTGTTGAGAAGCATAGCAAAGATCTACATTTCCATCCATGAGATCATTTCTTGAACCCACCCTATTATGACTGAGCTAAAATTGAAATGGAAATTGACACACTTCCAAGTATTTCTTGGGCATATCATAATGCCCTCCATTATTTCCCTACCTGTGTTTGAATCCCATGACATTCAACTACAAAACTTTCTCAATCACCATGTTGAATAGAGCCATAGAACGCTGATCAAAAGATATACTAAGGCAATATTTTGAAGGGAACATTTTTCTTCTAGGAAAATTCTAATCCAATACAATAAGAGAATTAACTTGAATCATAGGAGATAGGTTAATCATTAGTATGATATAATGATAATGTATAATACATGTGGTTGGTGCTTGGGGAATTTTGGCATCTTTGTTTCTTCCATATTATCACCTTATATGTCAGCACACACCATGCATAGGTTGTGGTTTTTTTTAGACAATGTGGATATACTTTTCTTTTCTTTTAGCCCGTCATTCTAAGGCTATTTCCTTGCATACCTACCATGCACTTTCATATCAAAAGTATGTGCTTTCACAATAGTTTGTGTTACAATTTTGTAGGGAGCATATGGAAAATCTATGCTTCTTTGTTTGAGGCTTCCACTTTCTTCATTGGTCCATTCTTCTCCTTAAATTTATCCTTCAACTATATTTTATTCACATCTATTATTTGTAAAAATGTTCCAAATAGAGGCAAGAGGAAAAACACAAAACCACAAGTCTCATAAAAATGTAAGGACTGCAGTTGTAATATTTTTGAACAATGGAAAATAAGAAACATTTATCTCAAATTTATTTGAATCTATTATTTGTATTAATATTTTAATAAACATTTTTTTAGGGAGATTGTATTATTGAATCTTGTGCAGTGGTTGTGTTGAAAACCAATTCTTTTGTGCATAAAATATTTAGGAAAGAGGTGATTATTACTACAACACATTTATTGGTCACAATGAGCTATCATTGTAAATATTAGATCTTGCCAATATTGATGGTTGCTTTATGCAACACTAAGCCGTAGGATTTGTGTATGGTTAAAGCTTGTGTAAGGTAGAACTAATTGCTAGAGCTAAGGAAAGTAGGAATGTACATACTTTTGAGGTCTTCTTTATTCCATGCAATTTCGTTACAATAATTGATCCTTACCACAACATACATTGAAATATCATGTGGTTTGGTGTCAAGTCTAAAAATAGTTCAATTAATTTAGCAAGGTCTCCATTAACAATTCTCGTGTCCATATATTGGTTGTGAGCATAATACATAGACTTCTATGAAGTAGCACTTATTTTTCAAGTTTTTCATCAAGACCCAATTATGTTTGTAGTGCTTGTTGTAGAGTTCAATGAAATTTGGTAGTTCAACATTTTAAACATCCTTTACTTGTGTAGTTCTACCAAATCATTGGAGAAAAAAAATGTATCAAGCTTCCAAATAGTTCATTTTCACTTGGTATACATGTTGGTTATCTATGGTTATTATTAGGAGCTCTCTATCTTCTTGCATTGGTTGTACTTTTTGTATGTTTCACAATATTTGGAAAATTTGTGATTGTGTTATAGACTATCCCTATTGTTAGAACATTGTATGTACTGTCACAATTGTTGTGAACTAGTCCCACAACATTTTGGTAGTTTAACATGATGCATAGATAGGCTTGTTCATTATAAGAGGTAGAGCTGTGTGAGATCCATAACCAAAATTATAAAACTACCCTAGAAGAATAGATGTTCATTATGACTTGTATAACCTTTTATCTATTTCTTGCAATAGTTTTGGGCCTATGAAACTAATTTTTCAATGAGAATATATTTTATGTTTTTGAAATATTCTTAGAATGTTACCAATGCTTGTCCTTTAAAGGGTTGCATGTCTTTGATAGGAATTGTGTGCATCAAATGTATATTCAATGCATGGATGTTGAATGCAACAATTCTTGTAAGCCCCCTACTACCATAAATTGACATTTTTGTTGTCCATATGAATTTTGAGTTTATTTTTAATACAAACAATCAAGTAGGACTTAACCCAACCTATTGTTAGTTATATAATCATGTACAATAGTTTGGCAGAAGCACATGCACTATGCTTTGTAATTATCACGACCACAAATTTTTTCTTTGTTGATAATATATATCTAGGAATATAAAAATTAGATGGCATGCTTTCATCTTTCCTAGGTTTTTCATATTTTATGAATTGTGTTGCAATTTAATGTAAATGTTGTTGTACTACAAAATGATACCACATGTTACTGCTAACAAACTCTCACCCTCCATGCATATCAAGTTCATTTGAGGTAAAATTGTTTGGGAGACCTATTTGAGAAAAAAATTGCCACTCATTTAGATGTATGGCTACCCTCATGTCCATGTTATCACTTTGCTCCTCTTCTGAGATTACTTCTTCTTAGATGTTTACAATAATATTCCACACATCCTATTTGGTTGTATTCATTCGCTTCTAATTTGCAATTATAGATTCCTTTACCTATGTCAATTTTTTTATGCCAACAAAGTTTGTATAAAAATAGCTCACTCCTAAATAATGGTCAAATTATTCTACATTCTCCTTTGGAATGCTATAGACTTTTGGGAACACGTTGACAATAAATCTATATTCTCTATCTTTCCATTTGCACTATGTACAACTTAGAGTAGGAGAAAGATCTTACAAATTTAATTAGTATTAGCTTTTGAGTTCTAGAGGTCATTTAATATAGGTATGTAAGTAGTTCAATGGACCTACATTGATTAGTTGTTCTTTTTTTTTTATGGAAATTTTTTTATCTAATATTTAGATATCTAAGAGGTCAATTACAAATGAAAAGGGGAAATTTTTTAAGCATATGACACGTTTCTTATGCTTCTATGTCATGTTTTTCCATAATTTTAGTTATGAATTCTCAGTGAGATGCAAGAGTTAAATATGAAATTCTTCTCAACAATACAAGTCTCATATGTTATTTCTACTTGTGATGCATACTTAGCAATGTCTTTTACAACAAATTCTTGTGACACAATAAGTCAACAATTTATGATGGCCCTACACAATCAAAGCATTTTTGGGTTGTGTAGATTTATCCTATCACCATTTTTAATAGGGTCATATTATTTTCCTAGCATCGTCACATAGAAGAGTAGAGAGCCTTTGTTCTTTCCACAAATCTCTATACTGACATGCAAATTTTTCCATTTCCCAAACATGGTCTCTTTGTGTAATTTGTGTACCTCTAGAAAAGATTAACTATCTCTTCATAGTGATGGGAAGGATTTGTAGTATAGATTTTAGTTGTGTTTTGAAAGCATGGGTCATCTAGCAAAGGGTAGAAAAATATACTATTTCTATGGGCATATCATAGGGTTTCAAAGTACTAATGTACATATCAAAATCATTGATTGCACTTTCAACTTCAGCCACATTTTCCAAATCAAGCTTGTCTATATATAGTTTATTATAAAGCCAATTCTAACATATTTGTTTAAGAAATTATAAGAGCTTATACATTATGATAAAATGTATTACAATTAATTTATTATTTATGTAATATGATAAAAAAAAATTATGTATTATCATTTAAGATCAATTAACTTCATTACAATCATTTGGAATTAATTATAATCAACATGTTTACTAAATTATAATTTCCTAAAACAAGACTCTTGTTAGGAACCATAGGTTTTTATTGGATAACATGTAATTCTTAATTTTAACATTTGCTTAAAAAATTAAATGAAATTTTTCTCTTATTTTTAGGCCTAATAGCCAAATCAGCTCAATTTCTACTTCATGTATATGGTTGTGTGATGCTATGAAAGGGCTTACTTCTATTTCAATTCTTATACATTCCTACAATGGTAATATGTTAGATATATGGTAGTGTTTATTATTAATTTTAAAGAAACTTTACTAAAAGTAATCAAGTCTACTTATGTAAGAGTTTGACAAATAGTTTTTCAAATAATATTATTTAGATTATTAAAAATTATATCAAATTATTTTTTCAAGATTCTTATTCATTATATATCTCTTAATTAAATAATTTGTTTTACATTCAAGTACTCATTTTATATCTATTAAATAATTAAATAATAAATTTATAAACTCAATAAAAAAAATTATAATCACATAAATAATCATAATAATAGTCATTCATTAAATATTTTATTATTTTTTCTAATAATTATTTTTAATTTTTGACTAATGGAGTATTGTCACTTTTATTATTTATTTCACACCTATTAATTTAAAAAATAACATTTTCCTATCATAAATATAAATATATCTTTATAATTACTTTAAAAAGCACATATCTTTATATTTTATTGCTCATTGCAATATCAATATACTTTATAGTATGAAGTTTTATGTGCTAATGTCAAGACTATAAAATAGAATTATTGAGAAAATGGTCCAAGAAAATGGTCCAAAGCTTTTTATAAAAAAAAGGTTTTTCAAACATATATTAACTTGTATTGTAAAATTTAAAACCAAGGATGGTGTTCTTTTGCAGGGGTCTAACTTTTGAACTTAAATATTTTGGAGTGTTGATAGTTCAAACTATATTGGACTTTCATGAGATATAGGTTTGTAATTCCATTTTTGACATGACAGTTACTTATACGCATTAACTCTATAGCACCTAAATTGATTTGGAATGGTTTTCAAGCCCATTTCAAACATGAGTGAAGCACTAATTTCTTGGGGAAGTGCATTAGTTTTATCTTTTGAGAGGAGGGCAGAGAGAAACCACTAGCAAGGTAAGCATTGGTTCCAAGCAATGTGTGTAGGGTGGCTACTATATTACAGTGAAACATCCATCCATACTTTGGAATAATTCCTTGGTTGCATTAACTATGGAAGGATCTTACATTACTATCATTTTTTTATTATACTAATCCCAATATAAAATAAATCAATATTGTAAAATTTCTCATGAGGTGTAGAAGAGGCAATAATTAGTGAGCCAAAATACAATTCATATAACAAAATAAAAAATACATTAATTCACTCTGCAACTCTTCACTTATTTTCCCACTCCTTACACAATTTGAATTTGGATTAGTGGGGATGGCCCCCAGGGGTCGAGCCTAGTTCCAGATCCCTACCCGAACCTACAACTCATACTGACCTCGTATGGGGTGACCCAGGGAAGTGTTGACGCCAATTGCTTTGATGGTGGGGTGCTAGTGGTGTCAACGGTGGCACCAATAGTGGGCTAGGTGGATAACACAAGTCATACTGTGGCTCTTGGCTGGAAGGATGTGGTCATTGGAGAGAAGACAACTCATGCCCTGATGGAAGCCCCCAGGGTGATTAGTGGTGATGAGGGAGTGGAAATTGTTGTTCTGGATAGTCTAGTTGACAGTGTCTCTACCAACCTAAAACTCTACTTGATTGGTAGATTTGTTTCCTTTTTCCCATCGATTGAGATGGTTAGGAAGTGGGTTGGCGAGAGATGGAAATTAAAGGGGAGTGTGACAGTTTCAGCCATGTTAGGGGGGTTTTTCTATTTCAGATTCATTACTGCTGAAGACATGACAATGGTTATGGTTGGGTCTTGGTCATATGGAAAACATAGTCTGGTGGTGGCTCAGTGGCATCTGACACTAGATCTAGAAAAATAACTGAATAGGATGGCACTAGTCTAGGTAAGGCTCCTAGGAATCCCACTCAAGTTTTGGGATGAGAGGATCCTAAAATCTATCAGAAACTCTTTTGGTCATTTTGTAGTTGCAGATATGGTAACCATACATAGATCCAGTTTGGTGTTTGTGAGATTTAGTTTGAATGTGGTTATGGGTACTTCCCTACCTGAGTCAATTACTTTGAGCTCGAAGTGGGGTAAGAAAGTGCAACCCATCATTTATGAAAATGTGGGGCTATTTTGCTAGTAGTTCTTGTCATTTGGGCATGTGATAGTTGATTGCAAAAAGATAAATAAGTCATTTGAGGAGGAGAAAATAGGGGAGAAGGAAGGGGCATCTGTTCCTTTGGACACAAGGGAAGAGGGAGTCACGACTCTAGTGAATGGAGTAAGAGAATTGGAAGGGAAGTATAAGATTTCTTCACTAAAGAAGGAGCTAGTAGATAAGAAAGTTACCCATCAAGGAGAGATGAAGAGTGGTAGGATAGAAAAGAAGGATCCCCTCAAAAGTGAGCGGGAGTCTAGTAGGGCAATGGTTTCTATGAAAACCTCTAAACTAGAAAGGCAGCAGGTAGAGTTTGAGGAAGGGGAAATCATCTATGAGGAAGAGACTCTTCCCTTTCTTCAAGGTATCAAAGAACTTCTAAGTACTCCTTCAAGAAACATGGTGATTGAGGAGGTCATTGGGAATGAAATGAATAAAGGATTGGAGAGAGGAAAAGTGAAAAATCAAAGGGGGAGATAGCGAGAGTAGTTTGCTGGAATGAAGAGGTGCCCCCAATTCCTAAGAAGGTGAAATTATTTGCCTCAGTAGAAGAAGAGGAAGGGAAATGGAAAACACAGAGAAGATAGACAAGAGTATCAAAGAAATCTGAGGTAGTTTTAGAATTAAAGATGGATGTAGGGAAGTCAAGGAAATAGAGTAGAAGAATGAAGCAGATGGAAAGGAAGGTGGCTAGTGGCAGGCAGCCTACCTTGGAGTCCCTGGCAAAGGGTAGAAAATGATTATTCTATCATGGAATATGAGGGCGTTGAACAAACCTCAAAAGCAATTTGCTCTTAGGAAGTAGTTGTCTAACCTAAATATTGATATCCTTCTGATCCAAGAAGTTAAAATGGCTATGTCCAACTTGAAAAATATAGCTAGTTATGTTTGGCCAGGGGCTAATTTTTGTTATAGTGAAGTGGAGGGGGCGTCAAGAGGAGTGGCTACCTTCTAGAACCCAAGTGCTGGTAAAGGAAATTTAATCCATTGTTCTAGATACTATCTTATTACTTAGCACAAGAAGGGTGATAAGATATGGAATATTGTCAATGTGTATGCTCCTAACACTAGGCAAGGTACATATTATCTCTTGGGGGAGATATTTGTCTTTCTCTCCTATAACTAAAATACCTTCTATATGGTTGATTTTAACTCACCTCTATACCCATTGGAAAAGGTTGGAGGAATGAGGGATTTCAATGACAATATGAAGGATCTGGTTGAATTCATTAATATAAATGACTTGATGGATATGGAGATGTGTGGAGTGAAACTCACCTAGTCAAACAATAGGAAGGGAGTTGACCTTATCCAAGTCAAATTAGATAGACTTTTGGTTCTGGCTAGCTAGGAGGGCCTAACTTCCTCCTCTCTCATGGGATTACCTAGGACAGTCTCAGATCACACTCCCATCTTTTTTAATTGGAAAGAAGAGTCCCAGGGGGGCCAAGACCATTTAGATATGAGATTATGTGGCAATCCCACCTTGATTTTAGCAATAGGGTGGCAGAGTGGTGGGGGATTCGAGTGGAAGGAACTGTTATGTATAGACTTGTCGCTAAACTGGAAAATGTTCGAAGAAATGTGAGGCCATGGAAGAAAAGATATTTTGGTGATATTTTTAAGATTAAGGCAGAGGTGGAAGAAAAGTTAAAAGATCTATAGAAAGCAATGGGGGAAGGCCTCACCTCAGAGAATATGATTCAAGAGGAGGATAAATATAGAAAGGTCTAGAAGGAAAAAATGATTAGATAGGAGACCTTTTGGAAGAAGAGATCTAGGGTGTTATGGCTCAAGGTGGGTGATAAGAATACAACATTTTTTCATAGATTGGCCTCAATTCATAAAAGGAGGAATACGATTGATAATATAAAAATGATAACAATGTTAAGCTCGCTAAAACTGAAGAGATAGGAAACTGGGCAACAAATTATTTCAAGAACTCTTATTTGAAAGAGCAGAGAAATATAAGGGAAGAGGATAGATGATGGTTGATTAATTCCATGCCTACTATGATCTTGGTTGAGGAGAATGAGCAACTTTCATAATTGGTGACTAAGGAGGAAGTCTGCAATGTTGATTTCTCTATGAAAGCTTACAAATCCTTGGGACCCAATGGTTTCCCCCTAGCATTCTTCTAGCATTTTTGGGATGTTATTAAATTGGATCTCCTTAGGGTGGCTTGTGACTTTTTCAGAACTAGGAAGCTTCTCAAGAAACTTAATAAAATGTTTATTGCCTTGATCATGAAGGTTAAAGACCCAGGGGTCCAATATGATTTTAGGCTGATTAGTCTATGCAACACCATTATAAGATTTTCTCTAAAATTTTGGTGAACAAGCTAAAATCGATGCTACATAAATTCATTGGGGAAACCCAAAATGGGTTTTTCCAGGGACACAAAATTCTTGATGCTACCATAACTACTCATGAAGTCTTACACTCTATGGAGAAGAGTGGTAATTCGAGTATGGCTTTGAAACTTGACATCTCTAAAGCCTATGATAGGATTAATTGGATTTTCCTATATGAAATTATGGGTAAATTTGGTTTTAGTTAGAAGGTTATAAAGATGGTTAAATCAATGGTTGAAACTGTCAATTACTCGGTGATGGTGAATGGTTCATCTTGGGGGAATTTTGGTGGGGAGAGGGGACTAAGACAGGGTGACCCTATCTCCCCCTATTTGTTTATCATGGTTGCTAAAGTGTTGGGAAGGGCATTCTTGAGAAAAATGGAAGGGAGGTGATTAAAGGGGTCAATCCAACATCCACACTTCCACCCGAGGTGATCCAACAATTTGTGGACGACACCTTCCTAATTGGGGAATCCTCAGTGAGTGAAGCCAAAGCATGGAAGTCAATGCTAGAGATATATGTGTCTAATGCAGGATAGAAAATTAATTTGGATAAAAGTAAAGTATTCTTCTTCAACACCCCCTCGGATATACAGAGAAGGATTGTTAATATTATGGGGCATAACACTACTATGTTTCAAGACACATATCTGGGCCTCCCATTAATGGTGAAAGATGTAAGTAACAACTTTTGGAATAACATTTTGGAGAGGATGGAAAAGAAGTTGATAGGGTGGAAAGGTAAAACTTTGAGTAGTGTGGGTAAGCTTCAACTTCTTGTTTCCTCCCTCTAGTATTTACCTGTGTATTTCCTATCGCTATTCAAAATTATTCAAAGTATGGTAGAGAAATTGGAGAAAATACAATGTAACTTCCTTTGGTCGGGAGGAAGTGAGAAGAATAGGTTGAGTTTGGTGAGTTGGGATACAGTTTGTAAACCTAAAAGAAGAGGTGGATTGGGAGTAAGGAACATATCTAATTTGAATAATGTGCTACTCACCGAGGTGGGGTAGAACCTGATGAAGGAGGAACCAAACTAGTGCAATATTCTAAAAGAAAAGTACTTAGGGAATCTGAAATTATCTCATTGCACTTGGAGGAATGATCTCCCTATGGGATCTTAAATATTGGGAAACATTGTGAAAAATAGAACTCTGTTGAAGGAGGGTGTAAGGTGGCTAGCGGGTAATGGTAATTAGATTAACTTCTAGGAGGACTCGTGGTTGACTGATAAATTGTTGGCAAGAATGAAGTATAGGTCCCTTTGAAACCACCTCCAGGTGTTTCAGGGTATGGTTGTTGATTTCATAAGCCCAGGGAGGAAGTGGGAAAAGGTTGAGTTACAATAGAATGCTCTAGTTGGAGGGGACCTGGTGGAAGAGCTAAATGCTCTGCTTAAAGTGTACAGAATCCTGGGGATGGTTCAGAATGATGAGTTCATTTGGAAGGCCACTTTGACAGGGGAGTTCTCTATTAAATATGCTTACAATCTAATGTTTGATAAAACTTTGGAACCTAATGACTGGGGAAAGATATGGTTCAAACATTTAATCCCAAAGATTAATATATTCTAGTGGACCACCATCCATGGGAAAATTCTCACTATTGATAACCTAATGAAATGGGGTTTTCAATTATCCAATAGATGCTACTTGTGTAAGAAGGTGAAGGAGAATATTACTCACTTATTCCTTCATTGTAGTTATGCTTCTAGTGTTTGGGGGAGGTTGTTACAGAAGTTGGAGGTAAACTGGGTGTTTGACTAGGATCTAGTGCAATTTGTGGAGAATTGGCAAGGCCCCTTTACCCACCCGCTCCTTGTCAGTTTGTGGAAGGTTATCCCCCCACATGTTTGTTGGGGTATCTAGAAAGAGAGAAATAACAAATTTTTCAAGAATGAAGAAAGAAGAGAGGAGGTTGTTTTGGACAAGATCTACAAGCTTATGGTTGAAAATATGAGTTGCAACAAGTGGAGAAAACTAACATTTCCCCCTTCCGTGCTGGATGTCAGAGTGGCTAAGACTGGAACTTGGAGGATGGGATAATGGAAAATGATAATTCCAATTTTTTGGCTAGGAAAAGGAGACGTTGGAAACCCTGCCTGCAAATTGGGTTAAGTTTAATTTTGATGGTACCCCCAGAAAGGAGGGTTCGTCGGGAGGAGGTATGGTTAGGGATAGTAATGAAAGGATTCTATTGGCATATTTCATAACGCTAAGGAAAGTGTCTAATAATACTGTAGAAGTGATGGCTCTTTTTTGAGTTTTAAAATTGGTAATAAGTGTGGGGTAGAGAAATGTGGAGATTGAAGGTGATCATTCAAAAATCATTATATAAAAGGTTAAATGTAACATGAGGGAAGGATGGCCCATTAAAAGTGTTATAAAAGACATCAAACACTTATTAGCTTTTTTGAGCATGTTTGATTTAAATCATAACTTTCGGGAGGGAAACAGTGTGGCAAATGTGATGGTGACATTAGGCCTAAAGGTGAAAGGACTAAAATGTTGGAGGGAGTTAAATGCCTTTCCCAATTGGGTAAGTGATTTAGTAACTCAAGAAATTAAGTATGATGAATCCTAGTTGGAGAATTAGTTTAAACTTTTGTGACCTGATGCTGAGTTGGTAGATAGGACAAAGTTATGAAGGATAGATGACAAGGAGGGATGGAACTTGTACTAGTAATAATAAATTCCCATGGCCAAAAATTTTGAAGTATGAGTTGAGGGGTTTTAAATTATTTTCTTATGCATGTTCTCGTACACCAGGATGAGAAAATATTCAGTTTTAAATGGTTAGTGTGCATTGGGAATGATGGAAAAGATTGGGAGAAAGATAGAGGCAGTCGACACATGACATTAATTTCTATAAGGGATACTATTATAATTACTAATAATAATGGTCATTATGTTTGCTTAAGGGATATTTTCTACCTAAGTGTGAAGTCATTCTTAGCAAGTGTTTCTAGGTTTGGAAGGAGACGAGAAGTTTAGGAAAAAATGCAGAGATGGGAGGCAACCTTATGAGAATTGAGTTGTCCATGATAGAGGAGAGTGCTAGGAATCCATTAGTGTGGTATATACTAAAGGAAGGTGGCTTCATTCCATTTATGGAGGCACTAAATGTGCATGATGGAAACTATTCTTTGCAGTTTGTCAATTCATAAGAGGACTGTAGAGTTACGATAAATGGTATCTCTTTCCACATCTCTAAGGAAGTAATCTCCCTGGCAACAGGTTTGGCTATGAATGGAAGGAAATGGAAAAAGGTGACTAGGGTAGCCAACGAAGTGAGTCTGCAATGCTTCTTTTTGGAGGGAGGAACCAATTTGGCACAGAGGTGGTTTTATGTAGGCAAAGCTCCCTGAGCCATGGAATGAGGTCTATTTGACATTGATGAAGTACTTAACTCTGGAAGGGAGGTATGGTGTCTGTTATTACTAGCACTTTCCTCTCCTAAACCATTTTCGTCACCATGATGTTATTTCCATTCCACTTTTTCTATTGCATGATTTAGTGGACTCAGTAACTGATGTTAAGGGAAAAATGATGAAGGGTGTTAATTTTACCATTTTACACCAAGGGTTAATGTTCTAGTTGTATCAATTTCACTTGGCCCTTGTCCCCCCTACGATTGTGGAGATTGGTATTCCTGCCCATCCTAACCCCCGGCCCCAACTGGTTCCCCTTAGGATCACGGGCCCTAGTGCCCCTATCCCACAACCTTCGCCCAGTGGGTCCCCTACTGATTTGAAGCCCACCCCCTTAGGAAAGATAGGGAGAGAGAAGGAACTGGAGGAGTCAGAGGAAGAAGGGAGAGGGGGAAGGAGGAGGTTAGGGAGGTTAGCTATGTCCAATGTGAAGAGGAAGCTAAAATTTGAGGCCTTACAAGAAGAGGATTTAGATTCGGAGGATACAAGTCATCCTAAAAGAATGATGAAGCAGAAGGCATCAAATTTTGGCAAGGGGAGAATGGAGGAGGAGGAGATTTTAGATTCTTTACGGTCTAGTTTGGGAGGTGGGATGAAGAAGAAGAATGAGGTGTCACATGTTTCAGCCACCATTGGGTTGGGGTGTGTGGATTTAACCCGAGACCAATTTCTTGATATAATGGATAGTGTGCCCTCCCCAGAACAATTTCCTCCCCTATTAAGGTTCCTCCCAAGGATACTGCTAACCCCCTATATGTGTAGGATGTCACTTTGATGCAGGCAGATGGTGTTTTGGGTGACATGCAGGAGGGTAACGTGGACATCACAAAGACGGCTAGTGATGAGGTGTGGCAGAGAATTCATGCACTGGAAGAAAGGATGTGTCTTTTGACAAAGTTCACTGTTAAAGTAACACATGCTGCTGCCACCACTCTTCACTTGCTAAAAGATATGGAGGGAGATTTGTTGAAGGAGGACTCCAAATTACTATTTGAATTTCTTGTGAAAGATTGGGCTAACATCCTCCTAGGGAGGAAAGAGGCCAAGAAGCCTTAATGGCTCCCTCCTTTTTTTATGTTCTTTATCAGTTGGTTGCTGGACTTGGCTAGGTTTAAGGCTATTATGCCTTTGTTCATTTATTTGTGTAGCTTTTCTAGACTTAATATAGGCAGTGTTAGGCCTATTGATACTCTTTTAGTTATGTTTTCAAACTATATGTTTTTGTTTTTTTAAGTGGTAGGGGGTTGTTTTGGTTATTGGTAATCTACTAGCAGTCGACCAGTTTAACCATTTATGGGCCAACACCCTAGTTTTGACTGCTTTTAATTCAAAAACAAAATACAAAATATAGAAGAGGCAATAATTAGTGAGAGATAAATTCAATTCCTATTTTAATACTAACAATAATCTCAACATTGCTCTATCAAAAGAAAAATATCTACAGATGGGCATTTAACAAGAACAATTTTTTCTATATACTCGCTACACATTGTCATGCCACACATGCATACTATACATAGTGCTCATTCTTCTTATATGAATTTCAATCATCATTCGTTATTGACAATGGTTTATTCACACTTGCATAAGCATTTTTTTTAATGTCATTAATTTTTTTATATTTTTTCAAAAAAAAAAAAGTATTTCTTATAATATCATAATTATTCATATAAGATAGAAAATAATATATAAATTTTAAAAAGAAGTCAAATATCACTTTAATAAATTCAATTCTCTATTTTTTTCTAAAGTAGTTTTAAATGTTACATTTAATAAATTCATGTAAGAGAGATATTTATCTATTAATATTGATTAATAAATTACAATAGCATCAAATAAAAATATTAAATTTCTTATGATTTCAAATAACAATACTAAATTACTTATAATTTTATATAGTATTGGAGCAATACTAGCTTATATACATATTTTATATTTATATAATAAGCCGAGAGATATCCTTTGAATATATATATAAGCTAGTAGCATTCTCGATGCAATGTGTTTAGCACAATAGATTCATTTGACATTAAAGCAATTTGTATCTTGTATATAGGAAAAATAATTTAGAAATATCATGCAATGGAAAAATTTAGAAATAACTTATTTTCCTATAAGCTTTTTTAGATCTTCTGTAAACTTTTTAAAAATAAGATATTAAAAAATAATAAGTTGTTATATATATTTTATTTATGTATTTACTAAAAGATTTTTTTCTAATATTGGCACTAGAGAAAGTTTTTCACTACTTTAGAAACATCTTTAATTTCAATTTAAAAGTAAGAAGTTTCTTTATCTGTGTATCTTTCTTTATTAGTTCTAGCAAGTGGCTCTTCAATATTTGTAGTTACACAATTAAATGCAAGCAAACATTCTTTTTTATAGCTATATGGACAGATGGGCTGACTATAAATTATTACTAATTCTTAAAATATAAATAAGTGTGACTTGTCAACTCATCATTCTACTAGCTCACCACTTTATAAAACATTTAAGTAAACATCAAATTTTATTAAAACAACCAAATGTTTACATTGATGAATGCTTCCATTGTAGAAAGCCTCTCAGCTTAATTAAAATATGATATTTTGAGATAAATCTAAAGATGGTAGAGTATGCAATAGTAGTGAGTAGAAGAATAATAAGAGAACACCCAAACTCAAATCCTTTCAGTCATCAATAATTAAGGAAAGAATAATGGAGATTGGAAGCATCTAAGGACATTAAGGAGAATATTACACATACATGATCAAAAACAAAGACAATACTATAAGCATCACATTAATTATCAATTACTTATCTCCCTCTCAATCATAGGGATATAAGGAGGAGTTAGACAAAACAAATAGAAGAAGACAAAGAAAAAGGAACAGTTGCTCTGCAAAAAGAAAATATGTCAGCATTATCTATGCATATCAGATGGAAAAGTATTAATAATCAACATAGAAACATAAGGAATAAGCAACTTAGATACACACAGTAAAATATAGTGAATGGATACACATATTATTCAATACTAAAGAGCATCAGATGATACATAGAGCAACACATACAACTAAGCTAGATAGAAAAATGAGTTTTTAGGTGGAATAAGAATCCAAAAAGTCCAAAGGACTAAAATTATATACGAGCAATCAAGAATTCATAATCCATATTTGATCTCCCAAGTGAACATGATTATATATTATATTTAGTTCGATACACTTAAACATGATTATATATTTTATTTTATTTCTATCTAGAATTACGAAGGCTAGCAGTAGTGGGGTATGTCAAATAGAAATATAAGGACAAGAGAAGAGGAATTACCTTGTGGGAGTTAATTAGTGATAAGGAGAGTAATCGAAAATATCTCAATGGTGAATGAGGAAAACTATTTTGGACCATGATTTCTAATCACTAGTTATGGCATTTAAAAATTGACTGCTCTACAACTTAACTTGCAAATGAAATGAGAAAATTTAGAATTCCAAATTAAAAAAGCAGAATGAATCAAATATAACTCAAAAATGTCAGAAGTAATTATGACTCTAACAACAACTGTCGTGAGAGTTAATCAATGTGGGAAATTTGAACATTATACAAAACAAACATTCTAGATTTAGGTGCCCATGTTTATTGCTCAATTATATATATATATATATATATATATATATATATATATATATATATAGATAGATAGATAGATAGATCAAATGTATCTTTTGTAATGCAGATAGTGGAATATACAATTATGTAGAGTTGGATCATATGTAATAACATAGTTATGTTGTTGAATCATATAATGAACAGTTCAAATACATTTCTCTCTTCCCATGTGTTATGTCTCTGAACTGTGTTATGCTTCTGCATTTATGTTTTTTCTAATTCTAAATTTCTAATAAGAAACCCTAATTTTTTAAAACAAAATATGCAATGAATAGGACCTTAGAAATCTCTAAGCCATTCAAGATATTACAAATAGTGGATGAAGACAATTGGTTTCCAAATGAAGGACACAAAGTCATGAATCAAAATAACTTAGGAATGGATTTGGACATCAAACTAAAATAACACGAGCGAATATTCACAAAAACAAAATATGTCAAGAAAGACCCAAATGGATGGACCATGATAAATAGAAAAAGGAAGCATTTAGCTGGTAATCTTAAAAATCCTTTAAACCTAGATCCTTCCATCTCTTCTTAAAGTACTACCTCGCGTTCGCTTCATCAAAATCTATTTAACCCTATTCCATATAATCCCCCATAGTAGGTTTCAACCCCCTGATGTAACACTAGGCCTTGCTACCAAATCCTTCTCTTTTTAAGGATTCACTCAGGCTTATCACTAGCCTATTAGGGTTCCTTGATGCCCTACTCCCTAGAGGACCTTTACTCTATCCTCCAATCACATGCCAACCTAGTTACATCAATAGTTAGGTTTGTTTCCTTACACAAATGCTTCTTTACACCTCACTGTTAATCTTTCTCCTATGGTTTCTTGACCAAATCCTCCATACATGTAGTAAGATGACTTTCTATAATGGTCTTGGAGTTCCCTTGACATTCTAGATGCCAAACTTGCAAGTTGGAACCAAGTTTCTTACCTACAAGTCAAGATTGCTCAAAACAGGGATACTAGAATTAGCCCTCCAAACTAAGTTTTTGAATTTTATCTCCAAATTGCTCCAAAGAAGATGGAAAAAAAATTGGATATTCATATACCCTTTTGGGAAAACTTGAATATTTTGTAGGTCTTTGATCCTTGTAGTGTCCGTACACCTAAAATCAACTTTTTAGCCTACTTTTAAGGGTTTAAAAATTGCTGACTAACTTGGCTAGGGTATGGTATTTCACCCTCCAAAACTCATCCTGGAAATTTTTCCCTTAGTAGGATTCTACCTTACTCATTCCTCCTTCTACACCAATTGGTTTGAAGTATCCACACACTTTCAAGCCTCAAAACTTATCTTTTTGATATGTGATCTCCTAACCAAGTGCACAAACTTGCCTAGAACATCACCTTAAAATTGTTTTTCATGTGTCTCGGGGCCCCAAAAATATTATATACATTATGTACATTGGCTCTGCTACCATGTCCCTTGAAACCATGAAGAACTCACAGCAAGAATTCACAGGTGAGCCATTTTTTTTCAAAAACACAAAACTAGAAAAACACACTACTTAATTAGGAAATATTTTCAAAACCCTAGTAGAAGAAAATTGAAAATCTAACAACTTAAAGAGAAAAGTATTGTACAAGCATGAAAAAACCAAATCCAATACCAGATTGATCAAGTCAATCCATTTGTTCATACAAGTAATGTAAATGCAGAAAACTATCTAGCAAAATGTGCATTCACTTGCGCAATTAAGCTTATTACAATCCCCAACAATTGGGATGTGTTTGTATGGCAGATATATAGCCTCCCAAAGGGACTGTAGGTGGTTGGCATAATCACCAAGCTCAAACTTGCACTTTGCAACTTTTTGCTCAAAAAGTTGTCAAGCAACTTTTCAAAAAGTTGCACAACTTGACAACTTTTGAGTTTCATGAGAAACTTTACTCCACGTCATGTTGGGACCTCTTGACCTATTTGGATTGAGTCAAAATTGATGTCAAAACATGAGTGTGACCCTAAAACACTAATATGCATATTTTTAAGCCATTGTGCATGTTTGACAACTTTCACACATGTTGCACAACTTGACATCTTTTACATGTGTTCACTTCCTAACTCCTCTGTGACATCCTATGAGTCCTTATCCATATAAAATCTTGAAAACCCACCATATATGACAAGGTAGATTAAAATTCACACCTTCTTCACACTCCTCAAGGTCCTAGACCTATGCCTTTTAAGCCACAAACCAAAACTTAGAAACACACCACATTCGTCTACCTAACAACTCCTAACTTATTCACCATCTTGACTTGGCTAGAGTCAATACAAGCCCATCATCCCAAACCAAAAAGGAAAACTTAACATTGGACTAGGTGCTCCTACACCATACTCTCGCAAACAAAAGAAGATAATCCATCCTTGCATTGATGAGGCTGGGATCAATGCCCAACCTTTTGAAATCTAACTCTCTCACCCAAGTGGCATTAACATCACCTTTTTCCAACCACTAGATAAGATGTTCCATGTAAGTCTTGGTCCTAGTCTACTTGTAGGCCCTAGAATCCAATACTTTAGTTTCTTGCAGAGATGGAGGACTGAGCTGAAGGCTTTTAAAATCATGTAGGATCTCCTACACATACTGATCAGCAGATGCGCCACGCCCTCTATAAGAAACCAAATCTTCAACATTAAAGATTGGTGGTATTCCTAGGTCTGCAGGTAGTTCAATTTTATATGCATTTTCTCCATACTTGGAAAGTACCCTGCAGGGTCCTAGTCCTCTCATTTGGAGATTATGTGGTGTCTCTTTTTGCAACCTTTGTTTGTTTAGGTGAACCATCACAAAATCTCCAATCTAAAATTGTAAATCCCTTCTTGAGGCATCCACTTTCTGCTTAACTATGTCAGCATTTCTGGCCAATGTCTTCCTAACATTTTCGTGGAGCTCTCTCATTGATTATGCAAAATATTCAGTATAGCTATTGTTTGGGCTTTCATCCTTCAAGGTTCTCAACTCCAATACTCATCTAGGATATAAGCCATAGACTACTCAAAGGGACTCTTACCTGTGGACCTATTTACTGTGTCATTATAGGCATATTTAGCTTGACCAATGATCTAATCCCAAGTCTTCCCATACTCATTAGTATTAGGAGGTTTCCAAGACTTCTATTTGTAACCTCTATTTGACCATCACTCTGTGGATGGTAGGTAGATCCAAAGGACAAGTTAGTTCCCAATCTCCTCCATAGGGTTTTCTAGAAGTAGCTCATGAATTGGTGTCCTTATTTGACACAATACTCATTGGTAGCCCATGAATCCTAACTACATCTTTGAAAAATAGATTAGCTATTTGACAAGAATCATGGATAGTCTTGTAAGGTAAAAAATGATCCATCTTACTAAACGTATCCACAATCACATAAATGTTATCAAATCCATGCCTTGTTTATGGAAAACCAACTACAAAATCCATACTGATGCATTCCCATGGTCTACTAGGGATTGGAAGTGGTTGGTAAAGACCAACATTTGAGGATGTCCCCTCAGCTTTTTGGCATACAATGCAATTCTCTTCATATTGCTTAATGTCCCTAGTCATCTCAGACCAAAAATAGGACATAGTGACTAACTCTTGACTCTTGTTGACTCCAAAATGACCACTAAGTGCCCCATTATGCTTACTCATCATTGTAAACTTCCAAGACCTTGGAAGCTTGAACACAACTTGCTCATCATTATAATCACAAGTGACACAACAACATCATGTTGCAATTATATAACATCTCCTATGTCACCTACAAGATTGAATCTTCCTTTTCCATCTACTTGAATATTGCAAACATGAGAAAAATATTTTTTATCATCAGAAAGAACAAGTTTTTAAAACATATAAACCACAAAATTTGGTCATTACAAAATTATTATAGTCCATGTTGAAATTCAATGTGTTGTTTATGGATTCAAATGCGTAGGATGTACAAGAATCTCACATAGTTAGAAAGAGAAACTACACTTTCAAATACTACCATTACAAAATCCTAAAAATAACCACAAAATATTACCACTAGAAACAATTGTTCTAAATATTACAATACAGAAGCCTAGAAACCACAAATTGTTATCATTAGAAAATTATTATGATGCATGCTGAAATTTACAACATTGTTTCCCAATTTAGTATGCCACAACCTCTTGTAATCAAATCTAACAAACAACACTTCTAAATACTACCATTACAAAACCTAAACACCACAAATATTACAAGTATAGATCCAACACTTTTAAATACTAGCAATTGCATGCTTTTGTGCATGCAACACTAAGCCGATATGAGATTGGCACAAAATATATCAATAATGTTGTGCATAAAAAAAAATCTAAAACTAAAATAAGGACCAACAAAGAAGAGAAAATGAGATGAAATAGGAATGTAGATAAGACAATCAAAACAATATATAATTTAAATTGTATGCAATAAAGAATATTAAACTTAATAAAATTTATATCTCATAAAAATATTTTTTCAAATTAGTTAAAATATTTATTTTTTAATAAATGATCTTGAAATATTACTAAAATCTAAAACCGAATATTAAAAAAAAAGGAATATGCATAAAATCAAAATAACAAGAGAATACTTATCATTGTAGATTATTTAATCAAAATTTGAGATCAATGATATCATATTTGTTAAAAGTATAAAAACTTATATTACAAAAAATATTATACTTATTTTTTAAGAGAATTGTAATGACAATTTTCACTATAATTATAAGCTTAATTCTAATATTAGGATTAATTATTGTTGTTATTGGTGTTATTAAAATATATACATGACCCACCATAAATCAAAAGATGGGTTTGAGATTATTGAAGCACAATAATATTATATGACAAAAAATAGATAAAATTCAAATGTAAGGTTTAAAATAGGAAAAAATGATCTTTAAAATTTTTTTAAAAATAGTAAAAGAGAATTTGATTTAATAGATAATATGAAAGGTAGTGTGAATATTAAAGAATAAACATAGCACATAATATAAGACTATTGTAAGTTTTAATTACAAAAAAGTTTGAGATTTTATATATTATCAAAAGGTCTAGAAAAAAATAAAATTAAAATAGTTTTTTAAAATTATTGATATATATAATTGTTTTAAATTATTCATTTACATAATTTTTTAAAATTACACATTTACATAACTTTTGAAAATTACACATTTAGGTACTTTTGAAAAAATAAATTATAAATTGAATACGATAAATAAAAAATTACAAATGTGAATTGATATTATTTCATTTATCAAATAAGTCATTATCTATAATTGAAAAATTAAAATAGTTTTTTAAAATTATTGATATATATAATTGTTTTAAATTATTCATTTACATAATTTTTTAAAATTACACATTTACATAACTTTTGAAAATTACACATTTAGGTACTTTTGAAAAAATAAATTATAAATTGAATACGATAAATAAAAAATTACAAATGTGAATTGATATTATTTCATTTATCAAATAAGTCATTATCTATAATTGAAAATATTTATTTCATTCTTGGACTTAATCCTAAAAAACAATCAAATTTAAATTGTTAAAATAAATGATTATTTTTAATAATGTAACATCACTTTGAATGATAAAGAAAGGACATCTATGAAGATTATGTGACAAATTAATAATTGAAAAAAAAAAAATATTGTCAAAATAGAAATTATTTTTATTATGCATCTTATGATTTTTATGATAAACGTTATTAAGAATTGATAATTGAATTATTTTTGTTTCAAAGGAGAATCTAGTTTTTGTATAACAACTTCAGTGTTTAGCATTAAAAGTTAATAAGTTTATATATATTCTCTTTCAACTCTAAAGTATATGATAATATGAACTTAGTTTCATTTTAATTCATGTCAATTTAGTTTCACAATAACAATATTAAAACTTTATTGAAAATTTCTATTGAAACAAATTATTGAAACCCAATCTACAAAGTCACTTAAGCCCATCCTCATGGACAACATAAATCAAAATAGGTGGATGAAAAGCAACAATCTCCATCTCATTCTCCTATAATTGCTCCATCTCCAACCAACCAATTCAATTAACTACACAAATTGTTTTAAAAAAATATTCAAATAATTTCTCAAATCTTGTATAAATCTACCTTCCAAGGAAATTATAGGGAGAAATTGAAACTTTCAAGAACATAAAAGAAAACAACATTACAAAAAGACATCACGAATGGAATGGAAGAATCTAATGCAAATGTAGAAAATTAGAAAAGAGAAAATATTAGAACCTTGTCACTAACATTGATAATGATAAATGGAAAGTATGAGAAGAATAAAGTTATTTTTTAAAAAAACTTCTAACAAAAGGTTTTTGATCAGAAAAAATCTGAAATTTGAAACCTAAAAATCTTATCATTACAAGATTGTTATTATGCATGTGTTTACATATTCCCTTTTGTTATAAACTCTAACAACCCTTCATCCATTGTACAAAGTTGGTATAAGAAGCTTGTCCAAACTATAAATGAAACCATCTCAAACTCAGTTTGGCAAATAGACCTTATTTGAAAATTTTGATTAACCAATTTGTGTTTGGAAGATGAAAAAGGAAAAGTAGCTTGCTATTTTTTATTACAACATAAGAAGTCTAAAAAAAAATTTCACTTGTTATTTTAGCTTTCAGATTTTTTTTTTAGTAATTTTAGAAGATAAAAGGAGAAAAATAAAAGCATAATTTATTAGCTAAAAATACTCTTATCAAATAAGAAATTTCTAATTTTCAAAATTTTAGTACTTGCATTGTGGATTCTTTCTCATTAAGAATTTTAGATTATTTGAATGATTTTGATGTGATTTTTCAGTCATGTCAAAGCAATTAAGATGAATTTATTGTCTAATAATTATTATAAGATGTTTTTAATGTGTAATTATTATATATTTCATGGATTGCTGTTAAATATATTCATTAAGAATGTTAATAATTTAAAATTATAAAATTTCCTTAAACAAGTATGCGTGGATATGATTGCGTTTAAGAAAAAACAAATGATAGCATATGAATAGTTGGGAAGTGCAAGGAACAGCCGAACTTTTTGGATTTTTTCAAGCCGCCATTTTTGCCATGCTCGTTTGTCTGTCTTCAAAATTATTAACAGCTTTCATCAACCTCAAGACTCATAATTTGCTATGAAGATTTTGCTATTTTTGAGAAAATAAGACATTGTAAATGTGACTATTTGAAGTGGAGTTACTGTTCATCTTCCTAGGAAAATCAATTTACACTTGTTTTTTCCTCTCCATGCAATGTAGATTTACAGTAGGAAATTTACTTGCTCGTCCAATCTTTGATCATGGCGACTGACTGCAACAGATTGAAGACATGTAAAACCTGCAACAAAAGGTGTTCTCTAATTCATTCTACCAAGCCTTCAAATTCCACCGTCTCCTCTTTTTTTAAAGTCATGGATGATAAGTGCTCGCCCATTTTGGTCAGTAAATCTGTAACACTGAATTATTTCTTCTTTCACATGAAAAAAAAACTTTTTTTTCCATGTTTTTCTTTTTGGGATTAATAGTGTAACAGTTTTTTCAGACATCAATTTCGTATTCAATATTGTTCCACAACGCAAATTTAATTTCTTCCTTAGTGTGATATTTACAGTTTAAGACTGGTCGTTAGATTTAAGAAAAAAAAATATGCATTGATATAGATTATGGAAATCTAATAAACATAAAAAAACACATTTTTTTTTGTAAACATGAGATACCTTCCCTACATGCAAAACAAATTCAATCAGATTTGGTGCTAAGAAACTGTTATGCAATTGATTTGAAAAAGAAAAATATGCATTCATATGAGTTGTGGAAATCTGATGGACTTAAAAAAACCTTTTTTTCTTTCTTAAACAGGAGATACCTTCCATACATGCAAAACAACGAATTGAATCAGATGAATGCAGCTATGTTATTGTGGAGGGCCCAACAGGGTACCTTTGGGAGAGCATACTTTGTTTTTGTGGTACTTGTCCATCTTTCAAGAATGGTTGGGAAAATTTTGTTTCATATCATTCAATACAAGCTGGAGATATAATGGTTTTCAGAAACATGGGAAAGAGATTGTTTGTTGTTCAGATATTCCATTCCAGTGGCTATGAAAAGCAAATAACACACCCAAAAGAGCTTGTTTTTCCACAAGGGGGTCCTGATTTGTGCATAAATCAGCCACAATGGCTAACTCTTCCTGAACATCCAAAGAAAATCTTGAGAAGTGACCCAGAAAACCACTCGGAAGAAAATGGCCCATTGCCTTTAAGTAGCCGTGCAAAACATAATGCTTTTGGTAAGCATAACCTTCGTTCTATAGCTAAGCATCGCATAGATCAACCATCAACATCTGGTGAGTACTTTTCTTGTTTGCTTCTAGTCAATTACATTACCCTACATTTTTTTAATTGGGAGAATATATGCTACCAAATTTTCTGAAAAGCTCTCAAATTTTATACATGATTTATCAATCTATGGAATGGGTATTCATGTTTTCAAATTTGTTCAAATATCCTCAAAGGGTCTTTAGTCTATTGGTCAAATTGAATGGTTCATAAAGAGCCTACCAGAAATTAAGTAAGAATGAGATTGAAATTGTAGTCGAAATAAATTCAACTCAATGAATACTCCTCAATCTTTGTTCTTAAATAAAAAAACCAGCAATAAAACTGAACCTTTAAAACAAATGACTCAAAAATTTCTAATAATTGTCCTTAAAGTACATACCATGGCCTATTTTTGATGTATTTATGTAGAGCAATATAACTTCCATCTACTAAATTGCTGCATCTTTTGCTTGCATGTTGGCATTTGCCTATGAATCTTTGAAGATGGCAGACCTAACAATCCAAAGGAGATGAGAAAATTTACAAAGGTAATGAAAAAGGCTGCGGTTACCAAATCATTTTGGCTAGTAAGTATGCACATTCCCTCGCCCTCAACCCTTTTGCCTAAAATTATGGGGACCCAAAAACATGTGAAATTAAATCTTACTTTCTCTGCTCTGTTTCAATTGCAGACCATTCCAGTTAAGTTTGGTAGAAAATGGCTTCCCCAATCAAAGGTAGGGGTGGTGTTAATATGCGAGAGGAAAAAATGGGTGGTGAAATATGTAGGAAACCGTAAAGAACTTGGAATTGGATCTGGGTGGAAAGAATTTGTTGTGGGCAATCAGCTTAAGGTAGGGGATACTTGTACTTTTGAATTGCAAAACACAAAAAAGTATGTTTTTGCAGTCAAAATCTTCAGAGGCTAATATGAAAATTTCAAGTTAGCGCACGCCATATATAAAGAAATTTAATGGCAGTAGAACAGAGTGGACATGAAGGCCTAAGCCCAAATGCTAAACGATCAAAGGCTACTTGAAACAGTCTATTTTGGATTTCTTGGCTGGGACTGCTATTGCTATGTTTGCAGTTGTTCCCATACAATTTAAGATTTGACAATTGTTCTGAACTTCATTTTGGGGTTACCAAAATTGAGCTTGCAAAAATAAGTCAACTTTGACTATTTATATCTGTATAGATGTACGTTTATAAAATGCAATTTTTATCATTTTCAGCAGAATGCTCCGATGCAGAGTATGCAGATTATATTTGAGGAAGCTCATTATCTATGTGTAAAATCCACATAGATTTTGTTCTCTTGTATATTATGCCCTTTATATAATTTGAAAATTCAGTGAAACGAAATTGTATTTCAACATTCAGTTTCACATTGCAGAGAAGTTCATGATCCCAAGAAAATGCATAGCATCTTAGAAATTAAGAGATTCTAGGATTCTTATATATGTTTCTTTATCAAATGTTATAATGTTTGTAACTACTTATAATTTTCATTTAAGTTTGATGGTGAAGATGTTTGCTTGCTTGAGAAGATCACTATTTGAAATGAAGGGGAGTTGTGTGTACTCATATTCTATATTAAACTTTAAATACTTAGATTCTGATTTTTAGTTATTTTATATAATTATAATTATTATTATATTGTATTGTTTCTTTTATCATAAAAGATTGGAGCTGAGAATTTTTTATTGAATGTTAAAATGATAGTACATTAAATTTGATCTTCGTTTTGGGCACTGGTAGAAAAGATTAGAGTATAGAAAACCTCCGGTCTAGTCTGGAACTTATTCAGTCTAGATTTTAGATTACATGATAAAAGTTGATGAGGGTTTAATTCAACTCTTTTACATTTATATTACACTGTTTAATGGTGGTTAAAATACAATTTTCATGTGAGTTTGATGGCGAAGATTTTTGCTTGCTTGAAATCTAAAGAGAAGGGTTGTGCATTCATATTTCAAGATGGTCTTATATACTACCAAACTTAAAATTCCTGGATGCCCATCATAGTATTCTTATAGAATTACAACATTTATATTATCATGTTTAACAATAGTTAAATTACAATTTTTCTCTATTCTGATGATAAAAAATTTTGCTTGCTTGAAATCTAAAGAGAAGGTATGTGTGTGAGAGAAATTAAATTAAATTAAAAACTCAACCCTAAAAAATTTGCTCGGCTCATGAATGTGCCGAGTGAAATTTTGTTCACCACCAATAGAAGCCGAGTGACAGGAGGTTGCCAGTAACTCGGCACAAGAGGAAGCCGAGTGAGCTCGGCTCTCAAAGGGCAGCTCGGCACAAGCAAAGCCAAGTGAGCTCAGCATCAACTGCAATGCTCGACAGCAAGTGGAAACCAAGTAAGCTCGGCAATCAAAGGAAGTGTCGAGTGAACCTGTAAGCTGAACTTACAATACAAATTTCTTCACCATTAAAACCAGGAAGCCAAGCATTCAACAAAGAACTTTTCAACTGCAAAATATGCAATGATGGATAGGAGAAGAACAACAATAATATTAATGCCTGCTTACTTGCTTGCTTGCTTGCTTGCTATTGAAATATTATAAACTATTACAAAAAAAAATCTGGGAGCATTCCACTTCAACCAGAAAAAATTCTAGAATCTTGTAAACTTGGAAAACCTAAAACTTCAAACTTCAAACTTGCAGCTCTAATGGCTGCATACTACAATGCCTAGAGCAATCACTGCTTCAACAGGACAAATCCAAAAACTATGTACTTACAAAACTTCCTTTTTGTCTCCCTGCAAAACGATTTGCACACTTCGTGCTTCTTCCTTTTGTTCTGTTGAACACTGAAACTTGTCTTCCTTCTTTTGCTCTGTCGATCTATTGCAACTGATCCAACAACTAGAATGAAACATTCTTTATGGCTATATGCCATTTTCCCTCTCAACGTTCAAAAATTCAAATTCTCCTACCAAACATAAATGCCTGTCGTCCATGGGTACCTGTGGGAAACAACTTGACAGAGTAGCTGGGCATGGGGCTCGAGGACAACCTGCAGTCTATGTGAATTTCCAACAATGTGCACTCATATTTCAAGATGGTCTTATATAGTATCAAACTTAAAATTCTTAAATACTAATTCATATCTTCATTATAGAATTATAATATTTATATTATATTGTTTAACTGTGATTAAATTACAATTTTCATGTGATTCTGATGGTGAAAATTTTTATTTGCTTGAAATCTAAAGAGAAGATATGTGCACTCATATTTCAAGATAGTCTTATATACTACCAAACTTAAATTCCAAGTTGTTGATTTTAGTCTTTACAAATAATTATAATATTATTTCAAAATTTAAATAATTAGATGCTTGGGTAACAAATATCTCCGTTACAATGTCTTTCATGTTTATTTCATAACCCTTCGCTATTTTAGTTAGTACACCAAAACAATCCTTTTTAGGTTTTAATTTTTCTGGCTTATGTCTCTTTGGTTTTGACAGTAATATAAGAATTTCAATATTACTGGCAAGTAATTGTATGTGTTACCTTAGATCAAATTCTATATCAAAAATCATTAAATTGTCTATAATTCAATGTGATGGCAACTGCAACTGGAACAAGGCAATACTACAAGTTGTCCAGATGTATTGAAGTATATTTTGTTTCTTATATGGATTTTTGAAGAAAAGAACTTGGCAGAGTATTTACAGATATTTTTAATTCCATCTTAAGTAGATGCTAGAGATTAAAATTCCTTAACAATTAAGGATTAACTTTGAGAACAAAACAATCCTCCTGTTACTACAGTTAATGAGATTTAGGTTTTGCAATAATGGGTTCCTATGGATAAAGAAGCTTAACCTCACTCTAGTTATTTTATTGTGATGATTGCCTTGTTTTCACTAGCAAAAGAAATATAGGCATTCTATCGGCCATTTTTAAGCATCACCTTTAAATATCAAACATTAAAAAAAAAAAAGTTAAATCAAAAAATAATAATAATTGTTTTTAAAATATTAAGCAGCTAAAATAAGGATAAGGGATTACCCCTTAATCTATATTAACACTCTAAAAATAGCAAAATAACAGCATACGAATAAGTAAATAAATTAACAAGCATCCATCTAAGATAACCTGTAATCAAACTGCTAAAATATTAACACTCCAAAAAGATACACTGTTAAGATGACTCAATAGAAAAAAATAAAGCTAAAACTGCATACATTAAAAAAAAAAAATACACTATTAAGATGACTCGAGGCATTCAGATGTAAAAAAATCTATTAACAGAAGAACAACAAGGATTGAAGTGATTTATTTTTCTTCGCTTGAAGAACTGACTGAATTACTAAATAGAAAGAAGCATATATTTCTTTTAATATCAAACATTGAACTCTTATAATCAAGTTAATCTTCGAGTCATACGGATTCACTGAAACTTTTGGAATCTGAATAGCTTGTGCTGTATAAATAATCTAAAGCTAGAGCCCTAAGAAATTTAGTACACGCAAAAATGTAGGTAGTGCCAAAATATTGAAATGAGAGTGTGAAATTCAATGCTCATAAATTTTGTATCTTTAACACTGCCTTTAGGACTTAAGATAAATAGCCTTAAAATTAAGCTTGATTTCTAGAAAGAAGGAATTCCAATCTTACTAATAATATTGACAGCTCCTTGTCAAGGCACATAATAATATGATGGTTTGTTCCTAGTGAGAAGTAGAGTTAAAAAGAAAGGATAAATTCTTGAAAACCGTTTGGATCTGAACATTCAATTTGAATATCAGTAGTTCCATAAAAATCATATATATATATATATATATATAATTTAATTTGCATAATCAAATCGACCAACAATATTATAAATCGCATTCCAATAATTTTTTTATTCTTGCATCTGATTAAATATAACAAACTTACATAATTAGATTAACCATTTAACATCCATAATCTCCTTTCAATGCACTTATCTTTTCTAACAAATATTCATATAAAACTCATGTAATTCAACACTATGATATAATCCCTCAATTTCAGTATTAAACTTTTTAAACATGGCTTATCAAAACATTTTGAATCTAACTTTGATCAATTTATTCTTATCAAACAGAACCATCTAAACGCGTATAAAAGGTATCATAAATAAAATCATCATAAGGTAAAATACCATATAGCATCATTAGTATAAATCAATGCTTAAATAGTCAATTAATGTCACAAGTCTCAAATCATTGGGTATCAAAACAAGAACGTACCAATTGATATATGTCTCCATTAAAACTCTAAACTATAAAAAACCTTAATTTGTTCTCATCATCATAATCATTTAAGTCCATAAATTCTATCACCTAGTTATGCAGATGTATCTTAGAGAACACATGCAATGCTAATAATTGAAACCATAATTTCGAACAACTAAATAACTCATCCCAAAATAGAAGTACATGATACCCTAACAACCTTAACACACTATGATATACTTTTAATATTTAGTATCAAGATACCCTAGGGACGCTTCTAGTGGGTTGATAATCTTCATCTTTGAATCTCTAATGATTCTTAAGAGGGTAAGTATTAAATTATATTTTCATAACAATCCTCAAATCATTATACATAAGATAATTAGAATCTATCATAATGCCCTCAACATGGTTTCTAGCAAGAATCATAGCAATCTCCCATACAATCACCTTGTTGTGCTCATATATCCATCAAACTATCATACATAGGATTAACAGAGAAATTCATATTAAATAAGTACATACAAGGAGGGGTCTTACAATGGTCCCCAGATGAACAATTTAAAATATGCATCAATTAGAAACTTTCAAGTGCATGACATTGCAAGTTTTTTTGGCAACTGAAACGTGCTCGCCGAATCCAAATAGAGTTGAGTATCCCAAAATGGACCTACATGCACTTAGAGGGTCCCTACACCACCCTTGTTCACTTCATAGATCTTAGATACCCGTCACAAGGTTCAAATAATCGCCCTCCAAAAAACATTGTCCTAATTGACTTAGTGTTCCTTAGAAACACCTAGGTCTAACAAGCGCGAAAGTGTTCTGAAAGCTTGGTGACCAAAATAAGATTCCCCCTACCATTTACCTAGCCAACTAGATCTAATGGAACCAATGGTTTGGTCCCCAAATAAATGATTTGAAAGATGCACCAATTAGCAATTTTCAAGTGCATGACATTGCAAGTTTTTTTGGCAACTAAAACATGCTCGCCAAATCCAACCGGAGTTGATTATCCCATAACAGACCTACACACACTTAGAGGGGCCCTATACCATCCTTATACACTCCACAGATCTCAAATACCTATCACCAAGTCTAAATTATTGCCCTTTGAAAATTGGTGTCATAATCGACTTAGTGCTCCTTGGGAACACCTAGGTTCGGCATTATAAACAAGATGTGTTAATTAACAAGTGATTTTAGCAGCATATAAATATTAATTTGAGAAATGTATATAGAATATTGTCATTCAAATCTACAAAATTGAACCCTAATAGCAGTATCACAATAACATTCATCTATATGTATTAATTTCATGAATGTATATTTTTAACTTAGCTCTATTTAAGGAAGTGGTAGGAAAGGGCTAAGAAGAGGAAACCTCCGGTCTTTCCAAAAAATATATGAAATATAAACATTTACATAACATGGTTTTATAATTACATCTAATCCAATGAACTGGCCGGATCTACTCTCCCTTTATTCTCTCAAGTATTCCTCACATTCTAACTTATGAACCTTCCAAAGAGCCTTATTGTATGGTTTTCCTCCATATTTAATTAAGTGGACATTTGATGCAACAAAAAGGCTTGAATAATGAATAATCTTCCTCTCTAATTTCCAATCCTTGAATAGCCACAAGTTAGAGTTCTTCATATTGTATCGTCTAAGCCATGTACCAGATACAACCACTACACCTATAGGGCATTCTAAACCTTCACCATCTATAATTCAGTGATCCAATCTCTTTTTTGCCTTGACACAATGACAAATAATAATTTGTACCTTAAGCATTGTCTTCAAGTGCAATAACAACAAAAACATGGCATGCATTAATAGAAACATAATATGCTCATTAATACATCAAATAGCACCAATAAAAGTAACAAATTTAAATATTAATTTCATGTTGAAATATTTATTACTTATTTATACCAGATTAGACAATCGGTCAAATTCAATTGATGATTCCATCTGTACCATTTTCAGTGCTTGCGGGGGACAATACATGTCGATTGGAATCAAAACTCGTAAATGTCATTTGTCCACCCATTCAGTTGAGTCACATCCATCCCAATCTTCCTCTACACATGACATACAATAGCATGCCATTGGTTGTGTGTGGATACTCCATGAACCTTCAATAGTGCTTCTAAAAGAGTGTATCTCACTCAATCTTTCTAGTGTAGAAAAATTTTCATATGGTGCAGTGTTAGTATTATCTATCAACCAAAAAAATCTATGAACCATAGACTCACCTTCCTTACTTGGACCAATTTTAGTGTTACACTACTTCACAATAATGTCTACATTTGTCAATGTTGCACTATCTTTGTACTTTAATTCTTCATGAGCTAAGGCTCTTTTGATACATGTGCTTGCACCATCGTGCTCTCCCTTTCCATGACTAGCCTATATGAAATTCCATGTATATTGAATACTAGTGCACCTATGCATCTTCTCAACCAATAAAATATCTATGCATTATTGAATTGAGATGGACAATTGTCTGACCAAATGATGTGTTGATGATATGACATGCCCATGTTATCCAAATTGCCATAAAATAGTTGAAAGCAACTCTGTACAAACTCTGTAGAATGTGACTGATCATCACTAATGTAAAAATGGTACTCCCTTAATATCTTCATGTCCTCCTCTGTACTTGCAAGTGAATGCATGAATACTATATGAGAAAATATGGAAACCTATTGAGAAGTATAATACTTTGCTTGCATTTCATTTTATGGTTGTAGTGCGTAGTTATTTGTGAATTCCACAACCGAAACAATAGTATCTAGTGGAAATGTGTCCTTGCAAAACTTGAATTGTAAATCCAACCATCGTGCCATGTGTGTATGCCTTGCATACTTGTAAATGATTTTTTCACAAATAATCTTCATGAACTCATAAATCGAAATGTTTTCAATCACTAAATCACATCTTTTATCCTCCTTCCCATTTTTTAGAGCATATGTCACAGTCTTATATTTTCCAAAATCTATAATTTCATTTCCAATTGCATGTGTGCTATCCATATGTTCGCAAGTCGATAAACATTGCAAACCACCACAAATTAGGCATGTACCATTCAAGAATGATAACCTGTAAAAAATTTGACCTTCTACTCTTTCACATAAGATGGTAGAAATGAATTCTCTTGAAGATATAGGTGGCTCATTTATGCTACAACCCTACAAAACAAACTTAGAATGCAAAAACACACATATATGCCTTAAATCATCAAAATGGTTTTAAAAATCAATATATACCCTACAACAAGTTGTACTTGTGTGATTTATCTATTAGGATTAAACCACGAACAGAAATAACAATTACATGCAAATATATAAACAATATCAAAAAATAATAGATCACACAGAAAAGAACACAAGACACCAAGATTTAATGTGGTTCACCCAATCCCTGGGCTACATCCACCAAACAGCAAGTTTGATATTATTATGATCCAATGATTACAACCTGATTACAATATGTAATTCCTTACAGCTCAATATTATCGCAAGAACCAATTTTTGCATCACCACAATGAAACAATCCCTAACCCTAAGCCCTTTTATACAAGTATTTTTACTGCTTTAAGGTTATAATTTATGAAGAATGTATAGTACTTCTCTAATCAGTCACCACAATCTAACAATCTCCCACTTGGGGACTGGTCAGGCTCCATAATAAACAACAATCTCCCACTTGGAGACTGATCTTGTAGCTATTTCGCTACTCCATGAGGCTCCCACTGGATCAAACCGCCTTGGACTATGTTGTTCTTTTATTCATGTTCAGTCTAGAAGACCAACCGAAGCTGAAGAGAGTTCAACTTCTCCCTTGTTACTACCTTTGTAAACATATCTATTGGATTTTCATCTATATGTATCTTGTCTAGCTTTAACCATCCATCATCCAAAACTGACCGAATGAAATGGTACTGCAACTATATGTGTTTGATCTTTGAATGCAGAGCTGAATTCTTCACAAAATGAATGACACTCTAACTATTTGTAAACAAATAATTATCCTTCTGAGGGTGTCCCAATTCTTTCAAGAAGAACTAAAGTCATATCATCTCCTTCACTACCTCTGTAGCAGAAACATACTCTACCTCTGTAGTAGATAAAGCATTAACCTTCTGTAACCTAGAAACCCAACTCATGGCTGCCCCACCAACAGTAAAGACATAACCTATAGTACTCTACCTAGTATCAATATCCCCTGTAAAATCTGAGTCACCATAGCCCTATAAATCAGTAGTAGAGCCCCCAAAGTGTAAACATTAACTAGATATTCCTCTGAAATGTCTGATAATCCATTTAACTACATTCCAATACTCAATTCCTGGATGACTCATATACCTGCTAACAACTCCCACTGCTTGTGCAATATCTAGCCTAGTACATACCATAGTATACATCAAGCTTCTTATAGTTGAAGCATAGGGTACCTTTCACATCTTATCCTCCTCTTCTTGTGTCTTGGAACACATCTCCTTAGTCAACTTCAAATGACCAGATAAAGGTGTGCTGACAATTTTAGCAGATAAAGGTGTGCTGACAATTTTAGCATTCTCCATAGAAAAACATTGCAACACCTTCTCAACATAATCTGCCAAATAGCATCAATTTCTTATTCTTCCTATCTCTGCAAATCTTCATACCATGGATTTGTTTTGCTGCCCCCAAATCCTTCATAGCAAATGCATGTGCTAACTAGCATTTCAGCCCCTTAATATGATCCATGTTAGACACAGCTATAAGCATATCATCAACATATAAATATAAAATAATGTAGTTATCATCATCCAACCTCTTAAAGTAAACACAATGATCCGAATGACACCTAGTATATCCATGCTTGTGCATAAAATTGTCAAATTTTAGATACCATTATCGAGGTGCTTGCTTCAAGCCATATAAACTTTTCTTCAATTTGCACACTAAGTTCTCCTTACCTTTGACCTCAAATCCCTGTGGCTAAGCCATATATATCTCTTCAGTCAAATCACCATGAAGGAAGGTTGTTTTAACATCAAGCTGCTCTAAATACAAATCTTTAGTAGCCACAATATTTAAAACAGTACGGATAGAAGTCATCTTAACAATAGGAGAAAATATCTCATCAAAATCAATGCTCTTTTTCTGTGCAAATCCTTTTACAACTAACCTGGCTTTAAATATTTTCTAACCTCCATCCTCTTCTTTTAACCTGTAAACCCACTTATTCTATAAAGCCCTTTTACCTGCAAGCAACTTGCATAAATCCCATGTCTTATTTTTTAGCAAAGAGTCCATTTCTTCTTTTATTACAGACTCCCACTATATGTTAGTATCCACCTACACAGCTTCATCATAACATTTAGGTTCACTATTATCAGTAAGTAAAATAAAATACAAAGAGGGAGAAAATCTTTGTGGAGGTCTAATTTGCCTTGTTGATCGTCTAACATTCACTGGTGTGTGTGGTATTTGTTGTTGCAGTTGTTGCACATCATGAGGAATGGCTAGAACATCATCTTTTGGAGACATATCATCCAGTACTACATAATCATCTTCTTTCTTCTCATGTTGCTACAATAGATCTTTGTACAACACTTTCTCATTGAATATGACATCCTTGCTTCTTACAATTTTATGATTTTCAAAATCCCAAAGTCTATAACCAAATTCATTAATGCAATATCCAAAAAATATACATTTCTTTGACTTAGCTTCTAGCTTGGTTCTATTTTCAGAATCTATGTGAGCAAATGTTTCACAACCGAACATTTTGAGAAAAGAATAACTCATCTTCTTACCAGTCCATGCTTCCTCTGGAATACCACAACCCAAAAGAGTAGAGGGACCTCTATTAATCAAATATACAATAGTATTGATAGCCTCTACCCACATGTGTAAGGGCAACCCAACATGCAACCTCATGCTCCTTACACACTCCATTATAGTCTTGTTCATGTGTTTAGCCATTCCATTTTTCTGTGGAGTCCTTGGAATAGTTTTCTATCTATGAATACCATTAGTGGAGCAATAATCTTCAAATTCATGACTACAATACTCACCACCATTATCAAATATTAGACATTTTAATTTCTTACCAGTCTCATTTTCAACAAAGCATTTCCATTTCTTGAAAGTTTGAAATATAGCAGATTTCTGTCTAAGGAAATAAATCCATACTTTTCTTTTTGCATCATCAATAAAGGTAAAATAATAATGAAAGCCACCAAGGGAAGATACCTGAGCCAGTCCCCATACATCTGTATGCACAAGCTCTAATTTTTCTCTTTTATTTTCCTTCCCAGTCTTCACAAAATTCACTCTCTTTTGTTTTCCACACACACAACTTTCACAAAAATCCATATTAACACATTTCAAACATGGTAAAACTTTCTTTGAATGAAGTACTTTCATACATTTCTCACTCATGTGCCCAAGTCTATTGTGCCATATCATTGTATTAGAATTTATAGCAGCTATTTGTTCTCCCTACTCAACTACAGCAATCGTTGTTGAACATTCATTTTTTCTCTAAAACAATTAAAGAAGAGGGAACAATATGATCTATACAAAGATATAAGGTGCCTACTTTCACACCTTTTTCTACTACAAGAGAACCTTTTGAAACCTTCCATTTTTTATCATTAAAAGTAACTACACAACCCTCATCACCGAGTTGCCTTGCTGAAATTAAATTCCTACTCAATCTTGAAACATGTCTTACCTCATGTAGTAGCCAATGATTCCAATTCTACAACTTAATCTTAACTTGTCCCTTTCCAAAAATTTGATAGGGTTTATTATCTCCCAAATAAACAAGTCCAAAATTCCCTTGGACATAATTAATGAAATAACCTCTATGAGGTGTAGCATGAAATGAAGCACTAGAATCTAAAACCCATAAATCGTCAACACTATCTAAAAATAGAAGCAAAGCATCCTATTCGGATTTGTTACTTACCACATTTGCCTCCTTGTCTCCATCTGGTTTATCTCCTTCATTTTTCTTTCAAGTCCAACAATCTTTCTTTTTATGCCCTAGTTTCCCACAGTACCAACAGTCATTTGGTCCTCTTTATTGAGACCTCCTCCCCTTTGACTTTTCTCTTGATTTCCCATAATTTTTGAAATTACTTCCTCTCTCAGTCGTTCTACCTCGACTTTGTGTGTTCAAAGCACTTCCTGATGTAGATCCACCTGAGGATTTCTTACGAGTTTCCTCACTCAAAATAACATCGATCACATCATCATATTTTAGGGTACTAGATCCAGGAACAGAATTACTCACAGCCATTACCAAGCCATTCCAGCTTTGAGGCTAAGAACACAAAATCAAGAGAGCCCTAATTTCTTCATCAAAATTGATACCCATGGAAGATAACTGACTAGTAATAGTATTAATCTCATTTAAATGATCTGCAATAGATCCACCTTCAATCATTTTCATATTAAATAAATGCTTCACAAGAAATACCTTGTTTGAAGCGAAGGGCTTTTCATACAATTTCGCTAGGGTTTGCATCAACTCTTATTTTGTCTTTTCTTTTGTAATATTAAATGCCACCGATGGTGCCAAGAATAATTGAATGCTTCCAAGTGTCTTTCTATCCAAAATATCTCAGTCATCATTTGACATAAATCCGTGATTCTTGGTTTTGCCTTCCAACTGTTTCCATAAATCCTTCTGATAAAGATAGTCTTCGATTTGCATCTTCCATAACTGAAAGCTCTGCCCATTAAACCTATCAACCCTCAACTTACCCTCATCTGCCATCTCTCCCACTCAATCGTGAGACTCCCACTCAACCATGAGACTTTCCTATAGAAGATAACTAAAAAACAACCTCACTTTGATACCACTTGTTAGGATTAAACCATGGACAGAAATAGCAATTAGATGAAAATATAAACAATATCAAAAAATAATAGATCATGCAAAAAAGAACACAAGACACCAAGATTTAACGTGGTTCACCCAATCCCTGGGCTACATCCACCAAACAGCAAGTCTGATATTATTATGATCTAGTGATTACATTACAATCTGTAATCCCTTACAGCTCAATACTGCCATAAGGACCAATTTTTGCATCACCACAATGAAACAATCCCTAACCCTAAGCCCTTTTATACAAGTATTTTTACTGCTTTAGGGTTATAATTTATGAAGTATGTATAGCACTTCCCTGATCATTGACCACAATCTAACATTATCTTCACATAAAAAAATTTATACATTTCAAAATATCTTTGACTAATTTTAATTTTAGAATACATACCAATAAATTTTGCAAAAAATTGAGTCTGAGTTGAATTAAAAAATTGTTTTGCATGTGGATCACAGATTTGGCTTCCAACCTTCCATCTTAGAACCTCTCTTTTAGTAGGGGATACACATGTTTTATTCTTCCAAAAACCTTGAATCAACTATTTCAAAGCTTCAATAATTGTTTTATCCTTTCGTGGTAGTCTATCACTAAATGTCCATAACTCATTTTTTGTTGGATCTCCCACTCTTTTGCGCCTTCCAATGGCTCTCATTAGAGTACCTCTACTTATCTTCAATGATTTTCTTGTTCTTCTAATGATTCAAGCTTTCTTCATTTGGGTGCTTACTAATGTTGATGTAAGTACGCAACTTGTGATATTACTATCTTTGGTGTGTGACTTACAACCCACTTTTTCATATGCACTATTTAGATTCTTTACAAAAAAAAATCCATTTGACACATCCATCATCATTAGTCCAAGAATCTTCATGATGGGCCTAAATTTTAAATTCCTCATCATTTCAACAAATAATTGACACCTTCTTTTCATATTGATTTCTTCAAAGAATAATTTGCATATTCAAATAACTTTTCTATGACAAATACGCTTTGAAATCTTGTCAAGCATTGATTGCAAAATGTTGGTATCAATATCAATCAAATATCTTGGCTTTCTATAAAGAATTTTTGGAGGTGTTCTAATATCTTCACTGGACTCAAAATTATGAACATCAACATTATTTTGGGTGAATTGTGTACCTTTGAGGTTTGAAGATGGTGTGTGTTGGCAATAAGATGCAAAAGAAAGAATATTGCTTACTTTGTATGTTGATGTTGTGCCTTCAACATGACATGATGGAGTGCATACACCATCAAATGTAGAACCAGATGTCTCTTCAACATTAGATGATGTTTTAGCTCCAATATTGGAAGATGGTGTACCTTCAAAATTCAATTGTCTAGTTCAGTGTAAGAGTCAAATTTTTTCTCTTTATCTTTCCAATTCTAAATCTTTTGTTTATTTGTCTTATTTCTTCCAAAGACAAATTGTCATTAGTGGCTTGCAATTTTCTTTGTTCATGTAATAGTCTCATTTTATCCCTTTTATTTGTCAATTTTCTCTCCTCTTCCATTGTTTGAACTTTTTGTTTCTTCCTTGGCATGATGGTGAATTTTGCATGACACATAGTTAAAATATACAAATTAAAATAATTTCCAAACATCAAATCATTCAAACAGACAAATTACTATATTTTTTATGAACAATATATTAAAAATTGTCAAATAAAAACAAAGATGATCTCTATAATCACATTGAACATTTAAAATATTAGGCACTAACCTCAAATATGTTGGAATGTTGATTGGCAATGGAAATAGTCAAGGTACATTATTGATTTTGGTGTTTTTGTGACTTCCAATATCATGAAAAGCATGTTTCTATCGTAAACGTAGCACAGAACAAAGAATGTGGGCATAACTCAACAACAAAATGCCTTATTACCATTTTATGTATTTTTATATAGTGTGATCACACTATATGAATGTAAATTTCTCTCCCTTCTTGTCTATCTCTCAAACACTCACACTCTCTCTCTACCTTGTCCCCTATCCTTATTCCTATATCATACCCTCTCCCTCTTTCTATCTCATCCCCCCTCCCCCTTTCTCTCTCCCTCTCCCTCTTCCTATCTCATACCTTTACAACTCATTACAACAAGTCTTAGAACCAATTATGACACATTAAGACCCCTTTGAGCATGTTAAACATTCTAGGACAATATTTTGGTGTCTTATGCATCCTTATGGGATGTGGTGTGTCCTAAGAGATCATTATATAACATTACAACCCATTAGTACCCCTTACAATACCTCAATTTACTTAGGATGTATACTAAGGGGAAATAATATGTCCTTGAGTATAAAGGGGTCATAGGGTACCCTATGACCCTTTTCAACCCATTTCATGGCAACATATGAACTCCTAGGGGTCCTACAACACCTAGGGACATGTTGTCGTACAATGGGTCATAGGGTTCAACTAGTTTCATGACAACATATGGAATCCTAGGGACTTGTAGGACCCCTAGGGACATATGTCATCATGAAATGGGCAACAAGGGTCATATGGTATCATATGACCCTTTTTGAGTTCAATTAGAATATATATAATATGTCCATAGGGGGCCTAGGACCCCTAGGGACATATGTTATAATAGAATAGATTGAAAGGTATCATAGGGTAGCGTATGACCCCTTTCAACCCATTTCATGACAACATGTGAACTCCTAGGGCTCATAGGACCTCTAGAGACAATTGTTGTCATGAAATGGGTGAAAGGGGTCATAGGGTATCCTATGATCCCTTTCAAACAATTAGAAAATATTTAATATGTCCCTATGGGTCCTAGGACCCCTAGGGACATATGTTATCATAGAATGTGATGAAAAGGGTCATATGGTACCATATGACCCCTGTCAACCCATTTCATGACAACCTATGAACTCCTAGGGGTCCTACGACCGCTACAAACATGTATTATCACATAATTGGTCAAAATGGATCATGGGCCATCCTATGACCTCTTTCGACCGATCCAAATATATATAATATGTCCTTGAGTATAAATAGGATGTACACTAAGGGGAAATAATATATCATTCAATATAAAGGGGTCATAGGGTACCCAATGACCCCTTTCGACCCATTTCATGACAACAAGTAAACTCCTAGGGGTCTTACGACTCCTAGGGATGTATATTGTCATAAAATGTGTTGAAATGGGTCATAGGGTACCCTGTGAACCCTTTCAACTCATTCCATGACAACGTATGAACTCTTAGGGCTCGTAAAATGGGAAAAAGGGGTCATAGGGCATACTATGACCCCTTTCGACTGATTAGAATATATTTAAAATGTCTTTACATGTCCTAGGTCTCCTAGGGACATGTTATCCTAGAATGGGTTGAAAGGGGTCATAGGGTACCCTATGGCCCATTTCAACCCATTTCATGACAATATATGAACTCTTAGGGTACCTATGATCGCTACAGACATATTATCATATAATATATTGAAAGGGGTCATAGGGTACCCTATAACCCCTTTTGACCCATTTTATGACAATATATGAACTCCTAGGGGTCCTACAACCATGAGAGACATATATTATAATATAATGGATTGAAATGAGTCATAGGGTATCCTTTGACTCCTTTCCCCCGATTGGAATATATATAATATATCCTTAGGGTTCTTAGGTCCCCTAGGGACATATGTTATCATAAAATGGGTCAAAAGGGGTAATAGGGTATTGTATGACCCCTTTAGACCCATTCTATAACAACATATGAACACTTAGGGGTTCTATGACCCCTAGGGCATATGTTATTGTAGAATTTGTTGAAATGGGTCATAGAGTACCCTATGACCCCTTTCAACCCTTTCATGACAATATATGAACTCCTAGGGGTCCTAAAAATTATAGGGACATATGTTGTGATGAAATGGGTCGAAAGGGGTCATAGGGTACCTTATGACCCCTTTCAACTTATTAAAATATATAGAATATGTCCCTAGGAATCCTAGGGACATATGTTATCATAGAATGAATCATAAGAGGTCATAATTGGTATTATGATCCATTACAATCTCTTAAAACCCCTTAATATGAATTAGGACCAATTATAACTTATTAATACCCCGTAGACCACCTCAATGGACTTATGATATACACTAAGAGGTTACAATATGTCTTAATGGGTCCTAGTGTTATCTAAGTAATCCTATGACACCTTATGGTCCATTAGGATCCCTTATGACCTATTCGGACATATAAGAATTAATTACAACCCCTTAGAAAACATAAACCATCAAAAGAACTATATTTAAGTAGTGGGATCACTCTATAGCATGTACACGCTATGCAATCAAATACATTTTAGTAGTTTGGTCACACTATAGTGCAATCACACTATTAAGAGATCACACTTTTAAAATGCATTGGTATTCACCAAACCTAAGGATTTAATTTTCCTTGGAGATCCAACCCAAAGGTTTGGTGGTCTCAAACATGCCTCAAATGTGTTAATTGGTAAGCATGCCAAAAATGCTTTATTTTTCTTCTGTACACCCCATCAGTATTCATCATGGTTGAATATTGATAAAATTAGGTAACGTGATATTATATATCTCTTTCTTATCTCTTTAACCATATGATTTATTTTGAATTTATACATTTTTAAGCCTTTCAACTATAATTTATTTTGAATGTATGTCCATTTTCCCTATAAAACTAACATATAGTATTTGGGGGTTAGAATTTAGGTCGTTGATCAAATTTTGCAACAAGTTAGTTTTTTGAAAACTAGACTCCATTATACACACTTGAAAAATAAAAATAGTTTTGCTTGATTTCTAAGGCGTGCATAGAGAGATTTAACATCTTTGAGATGTGCCCAATTACAAAAATCATAAAAAAAGAAAATTTCTATTAAAAATCTACATGAAAAATATAGGATAAACTACATGGTGTTAGAAAAGTTTACACCAAAGTAATTAAAGAATTTCAAAAAAACTTAGAATTTCGGGGGGGTACAATTGTCTATTTGTTATAATTTTACTAAAAATCAGTACCCCTTTCTATGGCCCCCTTTTTTGAGGGGCTTAAACTCAACAGATTTTTTTTTAAATAGTAGTTTAGAAACTAGATTCAGATTACTATGACTTTTTTTTGTATTTTAAAATATTGAGTATAACTATCTTCAAATGCTTGTCGAAGTGCAAAAATTGTTGAATTCAAAAGAAAGAGAAAAAAAGTGGCATCTTTGACCCCCTTTTGGTACCACAACTTGTTGCATATACCCAAAGGTTAAAACATATTTTTCATCTTGTAAGCCTAATGGTAGATGTCACCCAAATTGATCAATACCTGGAAGTCTGACATTTTGGGGATTTGCCAAGCTTTTTGTCTTGATCACAAATTCACAATGATGACTCTCATTCAAAATTTTAGATCCATGGTTTTTGGAGCAAACAAATATTGCTTTGCATATTTCAAGGTCAATTTTCCACCCTTCTTTTCATTTCTTAGCATATGCCTATTTCCATATTTTGTTTGGGTTGATTACTCACATATAGTACCTAGATCTATTTTACTCTTTTCATTTAATCAAATGGATCAATTTACATTCACATTACAAATTTGAGGTTAATTAACATTGCATGAAAGAAGACTTGCTTGCATACTTCCTTAGCATTGTTTAGGTTTAGTATTGGCATACATTCATCCTATTTGATTTTTTATAATCTAACTTGAGTTGCATTGAAAGTTATGTTTGGAAACCCCTCTTTTTCTCATATTTGAATGTTTTGAAAAGTGAAATTTTATTTGATACACATCATATTAAACGCTTTCATTTTTTACCTAGAAATTTTGGTGAACCCAACTTATGTCCCTTTCCTTTTGTAGTTAGATTTTTTCTTTGAATATAGATTGTTTCTTTGAATTGAGTGTTCACCTTATTTTAGTGAAGCCGACGTATGACACTTCCTTCTTTCATTTTGGAGTTAGATTTTTCTATCTTGTTGTATTTAGATATATCTCTTTATGCTCCATGTTACATTGATATGTGTTAGATCTCTATTGTTCTATTTTCTTATTAGAGTCTCCTTTTCTAATCTCCCCTTTTAATAGCTTTATCACATTAATACCAACCTGTAGAATTCATGTTAGAATAATTTGTAGACTCAAGGGGTCTTGACTCCTTTTATCATGATTCTTCTTTCCTCCCTAGGACTCATGATGATACCAACATTTTTCCTCATTATATTAATCCTAAGATGGAGAATAACTCTTCACATGATAAAATTAAAATCCTCAAGAGTTCCTCCTTACCTTATGATAAGATCTCTCATGAATTTAACCATTTAGAAAAAATTCGTGTGCAAGAGAATCAAAATCTTGAAAATATTGCCTTTATTGATGTTGTTGAGAAGCTTATTAATTATGATGACAATAAAGTCTCTATTTTTCATGATATATCTCACCTTATTAATACTCATGATAAGCCCTTTATAGAATGTGCTCAATATTTAAGACACTCTCCTCCTTCCACAACCGTTGAACCCTACATTCCCATTTCAACCTCCATTCTTAGAATTCCCATTTATGTGTCACCTCTCATGATGACTTCTACACAAGTATTTGATCTTCTAAGTATTTTTCTTCGTAGCCCTACACTTCTCGTGAGTATCTTGCCTGCTTTCATACCTTATTCATTACCTTCATACAATGTTTTCCCTTTCACATATTCCAATCCTCTTCCCACTTCTTCCAATCTTATTCCTACATCTTTTCATATTCCCTCTATTTCCTATAATATCATTGCTAACACATCTAATGTATATATGCCTACTATTGCATCTTCTAATCCTTCCATTAGTACCTTGGTTCAAACTATCACCACTTTGAAACAAGTAGCTCAATTCACTTGATCTAAGTACAACATTCCTACAAGTGACATTGCTAATCCTCTTTCCTTAGAGATCCTTCGTATTGTTCTCCTATAACACTTTGAGATACCTTTTCTTGATGCTTATCATGGTCAAGGTGATCCTATGATTTCTGTTAGGACTTTCCAAACTATATGTAGTGATTTTTCTCATGACTATACACTCATGGCTAATTTTCCCATGTCTACTTTTGTTGAAAAATTTTTGCAATGGTGTTGCTCTTTACCCCCTTACTCAATTGATTCCTTTCAAAAGCTTTCCAATGCTTCCATTCAACCCTTTCAAAAAAAAATTGATCCTCAAATTTATTTAATTAATTTGATGCATTGTAAGCATATTATTAAATAAAAATTTAGTGAATTTATTGGTAGATCCAAATATTTGTATGCTTAAACATCTTATTCTATGCCTAATAGTGATATTCAATGTATTTTTATTTCTGATTTGCAAAAATACATTAGAGATAAGATTCTCCTTAGTAAGTATACTTTCTTCTCACATCTTTGTTAAGTGCTACATCATTATCAATTACAAGTGAGCCAACTTGAGAGCTCCACTTGAATGGCTCTATTACTCTTGATAAGAGTGACATCGTCATTCATCAAACCAAGTTTTCTAAATTTAAAAAATTGTTGCATTGTTTCTCATACTTGCTAGATTGCAAAAAAATCATCTTCTTGTGTCAAAACAAGCTCAAATGTGCCAAATTCAAGCTTTAAAAGAGTTTGTTTTTAATTATTTATGGTCTCAATCCCAACTCCACTCAGCACTTCAAATTTTTGAAATTTGAGTCTTGAGTCCCAAGTCATGTCAAGTTAATGAAAGCTTTCAAAACATATATTCCCAATCAAAATATTAACCTCCAAAAGCCAAGAGGTTAAGAAATGTATTCAAAACATGTATTTGTGCTCAAACTCTTAACCTCTGTAACCCAAAAAATAAAGTTAATATAAGTATCTAAAAAATGTGTTTTCACCATCCAACATTAACCTCCAAAACCCAAAAAAAGAGGTTTAAGTGGGAAATTCAAAATATGTGTTTTGGAGATGATTCTTAACCTCTTTGCCAAATACAAGAAGTTAAAAATTAAGAAGTTGATTAACCTCCAGAGAAGTTAGTTATTTTTCATACCTTCATCAAACTGAAGAAGAATGCAAACATTCTCTCAAATGAATGTAAGGAGATATCATGTGTGATGTTATAGAGGACACCCATAAAGCATTGGATAGAATGTGTTGTCCATAAACTATCTAGAAATCATGGATGGTAGACATAAAGCTGCACAAAACATACTCTTCTAATATCTTCCATGTGCATGCAATGGGATACGAACACTCATTGAAATCTTTTGATTAAATTTTCAACTGATATTGAATTTGAGAATATGATAGTGTGATATGCATGGAACAAGAATGTGAATGTTTGAAAGGATTTAAATTTGGCTACTAACACCCATCAAAGCATGAGAAAAATTGCTAGTTGTTCGATAGAATGCCTCCGAAATATGATATCTAAAGGAGAAAAGTAAATGATTACAAACTATGTGTATTGATATGTCAATTATCAGATGGGGGATTTGAGTACAAATTATGTAGTAGATTTGAAGCAATTTCTTTGGGAAATTTTGGGCAATATCAAAATTTGACTTGCTGTAGAAAATATCTCTTACTTATCAAATTTTGGGGCAATTGCGATTTTCAAGAATTATCCAATGTCTATCAACATTCTCTACTTATAGAGGCATATGGGTATCCATTAATGTGACAATAAGGATGGCAGTTTGTTATAGAGATTCTATTTTATAGACCACTAGAATGACACTAGTATATTTGCCATTGATTTTCAACCAATTTTTTTTACCAAAGGCCATTTTGGATTATGATTTCTTTTTTTTTTTTGTATATGTCCTGAAAAGGTCAAAATTTTGACCTTTGTAAAGTTTAATGTCAAAATTTTGACCAACATGGGATATAAACAAAAAAAAGAAAATTGATTCTCATTTTGTTTCATTCTACTAGCTATGCATGGATAGAAGAAAGGGTTAAGCGCAATAGTACAGGTGTGTAAACAAATCAGATCGACTTGGTGATTTTATTCATTTAGGCTGATTATATTGAACATGAACATTTGTTAACCCAGAAAATGTAGGCATGAGTCATAATAGTGGTTGGAGAGCTATGTGGACTGCCATTTGTTAACCCAAATCTAGATCGTTGGAGCTGAATATTAGCTAGAGAGATGTGGAGTGCCATTTTGTATAGTTCTTAATCAGTCAAACTAATGATGGTATTGTATGGTGGAGGTACTTGAGCTTCCCTCAAATAGTCACTAGACTCATGGATTATTATCTATATGCAATGGTTTGGTTATTCTCTTCATCCTTACAGGAATACTCTCTTCCCTAGTACTGGTATATAATATATATCTAAGAAAACTTGTAGGAGCAACAACATTGCCAACCATTTCTAGGTCTTTGCATCTTTAATTTTTTTTGGCATTTGTGGATGAATCATATCTTTGTCAATAACAATGCTTTCAACCAACTTTGTATCCTCCAATCTTCCACTAACTTTTCCTTCAACTTTAATCAAATCCAAGTTAACATCTTTTTTTTCCAAATCTGTAACAGCAAGAACCGCTTTGACAGTAATCCCTGCTAACATGTGTTTTCATTTGTTAACACTACATCAAAAGACAAAAAAAAACTTCAATACCAAAAATTTGACACTCAAAAGAATCAGTTATTAGCATAGTTGTAGGTAGGATAGAACTTATTCCTTGTGAAATGAGCATACAAAATGATAAGACATCAGTGTCTCCAAATGTTAAAACAAGTATATCAAAAATCAAAATCACATATAATGTATAGTTAAGGTTTATCCAAACTTTGATAAAAGAAAATTTTCAAACAACATGTGTGCAATTAAAATATCTATAATTGATTTGTACCATTTTTTTCCTTCATATAGCACTTTACTAAGCTATTGTACATTGCTACAGAAATAGGAGATACCCTAACATAATTATGATATGAATAACTATCCAACTATTAAAATTAAGGAAAGAAGACACATGAGTACCATTCCCCAAAATATCGGTCCATTGTTTAACTAGAATAGATATACCCATATTTACTTTCATTAAAATCAACTCATCATTTATGATATTAGAACTATAAAAAAATAGATGTATAAGGATGGAATAATGCATGAAATCTACCTTAGTGGAATCTTGTTGCATATTCATTTCCATCATTAGAAAATCTTAAGTCACACTCTTATCACAATCCTTTCCAAGCACTTTATCTATTCCATATACAATGTATCTCATATGATTGTGTAAAATGTCCAACTCAAATGGTGGTTTGACATCATTTATAATTAGGGCTATCCTTCTACCAAGTTTAGGCATGTACCTTGGTATAGAATTTATCTTTAGAATAGTCTTGTGGAGGTTATATTTCCTTATTTTCTCCTCCAAATGGATATCAATATAGGGTGCACCGCTTATTTCAAAAGCTTCCATGGAACTCACTTTATCAGCCTTCACCAGGTTGGACTTGTCCCTTTTCCTTATCACTTTGGCTAGAGGGTATTAATACTTTGTTAGGTCCCTAACTAGGTCCACATCCATGAATAAATTAATCATAATCAATTTCTCCAAGTTTATCTGCCAAGGGTTACACATTGGTACTTCCCTGACTCCATTTTCCATGAAATACATGAACAATGAAGTACCACTAAAAAAAAATATCTGGTAGCATGTGTCCTTCCATGTGTGATCATTTCTAGAGATACTGTTAGAAGTCTTTAATAGAAGCCTCACAAATTCTTCAAAAAAAATTCCAAACTTGGATCTAAGGCTAACAGTTGGATCCACCATTGTTAAATTCTCAAGAGCTTCTACAAAATTCATGACCACAAGAACTACTCTAAAAATTAATCAATTTGAACAAACCTTTACTATCAACACATAAATATAAGCTCAAGGTTGGATATGCAAATGGTGAAAGTAACTTTGCAATCGGCCAACTTTACAAATTTTCCCATTTCTTGCAATAGCAAATATCTTATAGGTTCTTGGCCAAATCCTTTATCAAGTTCATGGTTATGGTGTGAATCTATGAGAGGGAAATCTCAAAAAACAAGGAATGCCTTTAAACCTTCCCTAACTCAACACAGTGAGATCATATAGTCATTGGGGTACTTCACTCTAAAAATATACATAGTTTGATGTCTAACTAGTGAGCAATGAGATCTTGACAATAAACTAATGATGTTAGGTACACCTTTAACATTAGCATTAGTTGTAGACTTCATTCAACTATATAGAAAGATTAAGAACCATCACATCCATGAGGTAATGGGGAAAGTACCAAAATTGTAGTCAAATACAAGTACCCATTTTGATTTCACCATAACCAAAAATTGACTAACTTATTCAAAAACCACACCATATCCTTCTACCTCTCTTCATTACAATGGATTTCATAATATATTCCATAAAAAATGACTTTTCAATTTCCTATAGACTCCTATCCAAGCGTACATTCTTGATGCCCCTTCACATTCCAAAATTGTCATTTTGCAAGAAAATGTTGTCAGCAACATTTTTGACAACTTTGCAATATTTTAAAACTTTTTCCATTTTTTATATTTTATGCTACCACATGCCTACTTGGCACCTCAAATAGGTCCAAAGGCTTGTAATGAGAATTTTAACATTAAATTTTAATCCATCTATGGCCTTGCATGGTATTTTACACCTTTAGAGTGCAAGGCCAATAGAGTGAAAGTAGAGAAGCTAGGTGTGGGCCAATAGAGTGAAAGCAAAGCAGCTAGGTGTGAGCTGAGATAATAGGTGTTAAGAGTAAAGGAAAATGTTAGCAAACTATTCCAAGTAGTCATTTATAGAGAAATCCTCAGGTTAATGAGTGGGAGTAAATGAGTCTAGCTGATTCCATGTGATTAGAAGATAAAAACTATCCACTAGATGGCAACACTGGCATCATAATTTCAATAATAATTATTTTTCATGTAGAAATATCTAGAGTAGTCATTCCAAGGGATACATAGAGTAGTCATTCCAAGGGATATATGCAGTCACATGGTTGATCAATTGGGTTTTAAAGAGGACTAGAGCTTAAGAGACTACATAAACACTAAAACAAATCACTATAAGGAGTTTGTTGAAAGTAGATGTACAAATGTGTAAGATGGGTAGGTGCACCAAGATGGTGCACAATTTAGTGGACACCACCAAAAAAGAAAAATGTCAATAACCTGATCGAGTTATATGAAATTTCAAAAAGCGCCTAGACTTGGTTACCAAGCCTAGCAAAAATACATTAAAAAACAAAACCCGATCAAGTTTTGAAACTTGATCAGGTTTTGAAGAAATAAAAATAGGCTCCACTTTGGAAGCCATAATTTTCACATCCATACTCCAATTGAGTCCATTAAAAATGCATTGGAAAGATATTGAAGAGATATACAACATAATACAACTAAAATAATAGTAAGAAATCAATATTTTATTTTCTATCCCTTAATATCAATCATGATCTAAAATAAGTAGTCATTATTTTCCAAACATGGAGTGAATAGGTAGGTAAGAGTATTATCATAGTTTTTATCTTTCTAGCATCTCTCTCACTCCCTCTATCTCTTTCTCACACATAAACTCACTAACTCATTCACTCACTAACTCCTAATCTCTCTTACTAACTCTTAACCTATCTCATTCTCACACCAACTCCTAACCCTCTCTCTCTCTCTCTCTCTCTCTCTCTCTCTCTCTCCCTCTCTCCCCCCCTCTCTCTCTCTCTCCATCCTCTCCCATTCTCTCCATATTTTTTACTCTCTATCCATGTCCAATCCCCTCTCACTCTCTCTATCATATCCCCCTATCTCTCTCTCCATCTCTCTTAGTCTCACTTATCATATCCCCTCTCTCTCTTCCTATCCCCTACTCTCTATCTATATCTCTCTCTCCAACTCTCTCCCTATCTCTCTCCTAGACCTTTGATCCTTGAAATGGGAACTTCTCATAGAGAGAGAGAGAGAGAGAGAGAAGGGGATAGGATAGGATAAGAGAGAGTGAGAGAGAGAATTAGAGAGAGTAGGGGATAGAATAAGAGAGAGTGAGAGAGAGATAGAGAGAGTAAGAGAAAGATGAAGTGATGGAGAGAGATGGGCATAGGACACACACACAAATATTAGGGGATAGGATGGAGAGGGTGAGAAATATGGAGAGAATTGGAGAGAGAGAGAGAGAGAGAGAGAGAGAGAGAGAGAGAGAGAGAGAGAGAGAGAGAGAGAGAGAGAGAGAGAGAGAGAGAGTATGGGATAGGAAGAGGGAGAGGGAATAGAATAAGTGAGAGTGAGAAAGAGATGGAGAGAGTGAGAGAGAGATGAAGTGATGGATAGAGAGAGAGAGGGAGGGAGGGAGGGAGAGAGGGAGAGATGGGGGTATAAGATAGGAGAGAGTGAGAGAGATGAAGTGATGGGGGAGAGAGAGAGAGAGAGAGAGAGAGAGAGAGAGAGAGAGAGAGAGAGAGAGAGAGAGAGAGAGAGAGAGAGGGACATAAGAGAGAAAGAGTAGGGTATAAGAAGAGGGAGAGGGGATAGGATAAGAGAGAGTGAGAGAGATATAGAGAGAGTGAGAGAGAGATTAAGAGAGAGAGGGGGGATAGGAAGAGATAGAGGGGATAGGATAAGAGAGAGAGTGAGATAGAGAGAGAGAGAGATGAAGTGATGGAGAGAGGGATTAGGGGATAGGATAGAGAGAGAGAGAGAGTAGGGGATAGGAAGAGGGAGAGGGGATGGGATAAGGGAGATATATATATATATATATATATATGGAGAGTGAGTGAGAGAGATTAAGTGATGGAGAGAGAGGGACATAGGGGAGAGAGATAGAGAGAGAGAGTAGGGGGTAGGAAGAGGGAGAGTGGATAGGATAAGAGAGAGTGAGAGAGATATGAAGTGATGGTGAGAGAGAGTAGGGGATAGGAAGAGGGAGAGGGAGAGGGGATAGGATAAGAGAGAGAGTGTGAGAGAATGAGGGAAAGAGATGAAGTGATGGAGAGAGAGAGGGACATAGGGGGAGAGAGAGAGAGAGAGAGAGAGAGAGAGAGAGAGAGAGAGAGAGAGAGATTAGGGGATAGGATGGAGAGAGCGAGAAATATGGAGAAAATGGGATAGCATGGAGAGAGAAATGGGGATGATGAGAGAGAGAGAGAGAGAGAGAGAGAGAGATTTTAGGGGTTAGTGAGAGAGAGAGGGCTTAGGGATTACTCAGAGAGAGATAATGCGTAAGGGTAACAAGTTAGAAAAAGAGAGAGAAAGAGAGGTTAGGAATTAGTTAAATAATATGAGAGGTTAGGATTTAGTAGGAGATATATCTTAGGATTTATTTAGCTAGTTTATGAGTGTGTGTATGTGTGTTTGAGAGAGAGAATTAACAATATGTTAGCATTCATGTTTACCTATTGATTGTGAATTTGAAAAATAGTGACTACCTATTTTAGATTATACTTAATTAAAATTGATGAAAAATAAAATTTTGATAGCATGGGATTGATTTATCTATATCATGTTTTAGAGATCTTGAATAGCTTTCGAATGCATTTTGAACAAATTCAATCAGACTATGTATGTGAAATTTATGGCCTTTGGAGTAGAGCCTACTTTTAGTTCTTCAAAACCTAATCGGGTTTTGAATGCATTTTTTCATTGTCATAACCCGATCAGGTTATGACTTGGTGATAACATAGGGAAATGACCCAAAGGCTTGGGAGACTATTTTCCCTCCATTTTTTTTTAATTAGACATTTTTTCATCTTCTAAGATGAATTCTCATCTTTGCCTTCATTAGTTTTGCTAATGGTGAAGTGGGTATCTCTAAAATTACTACCATTATATTACACATCTTCTTAGCTTTCTAACCATATAAATTTTTTTATTTTTGGACAATATTAACAATGCAAACTTTAATTACTTTTACCAATGTCTTGACATTCCTCATAGACATATGCCTACCATTTTTTTAATAATTTTTGATATACTTAATCAAATTCAAAATAAATTATATATTATTGCTATACACTTTTAAAATTAAAAAATCCATTTTTGGTTATTTTGATGCAAGTTATGCTCAGCACATGAACAGGTACCAAATTTTAGGATGTAGTCAGTTCAATAATTCATAAAAAATAAACTACTCATCAGAGAATTACAAAAAAATACACAAATTCTAGATATGACTCTTAGTTATCATCCTATCAAAAGGTTATGCAAAATACTAAATATAAATGTGTCTATTGTGTTGCACATGAAAATAGCTATGTTATGTTTTTTTTTTAAATCAAGAACTATTTTTCATGTGCATAGGGTTTGACCCACCTAATATTATCCATTTTTTACAAACTCTAGTAGTTTAGAAAGTAGATTCAAAGAACTAAAATTTATATATTTTACACATATTGTCATTTTGAGTGGATGAAACTCAAATGTCTCCTCCAAGTTCAAATTTACTGAATTTCAAAAAAAAAAAGTGTTCACTTATACCCCCCTTTTTCTACACCATCTTGGTGCACTCACCCAGCTTTGGAAATTGTGGAAAAGGTATTTTCAGAAATAAAGGGAAAATGAAGATGATTTGGGAAGGAATGTGCAAGTTGGTTGGCCTAATCTTGTGAGCATGATTTGTGTGTGTATTTGTAAATCTTGTATAATCTTGTAAAAATTTATTATTTTTTATTATATACAAGATACTACTAATGCTTGTATGTTTACATTTTGTATATTTATAGCCCGAATATTTGTAATGTAACCACTAATGAGGACAATAATACCTGCAAAATCAATGTTAGAATTTATGCTATAATAAAATATGGATTGTTATTCTACCCTCTATCATAACCCAACCTTAAATATGTCTCTAGGTCGGGTTTCCTAACCCTTAGTTATGCAACTTTCTTTTCTAGAGTGCACCCCTTAAGGCTCACATATGCATATGTTGACACCATCAAAATATTCTTACCATTATATTTCCTCAAGCATGTTGGTCAAATGGAGGTAAAATTTCTTGCATACCAACATTATAGAGGTCATAACATTTTGTATAGTGTTTGGCCAATTGGGCATTTCACCCATCTCTGATACCAACACTATATATCCATTTCTATTGTGTCATCCAAATGGGTAGTTATACCCATCTCTGATATTACCACTATAGAAATTATGATCAAATCTTCTCCCCATAAGAGATTTCATTGTTCAAGTAACCTTTAATGAACATTTTAAGATTATTTATTAATCTAGAAAGGGACTATCTTGATCTTAAACCATTGACCATTAAGTCATGTGTGTTATCCATTTTAAATTCCACCTTTACATAAATTATCCTCAAGTATGATCTATTAATATAAATAAATTCATAAACATAATTAAAAAAATATAATCCACAAACATGCATTTCTTACCTTCCTCTTTGCTTGGTCCATGTGGCTCCATCCTTCGCCAACCTTTCAATGATTTATTCCTTCTAGATTATCTCAACTCTATTTTTACTTTCTAAAATTCTTACTTTTCTAATTATAAGGAAAGGATAAAATGTATTTTTTTGTTTCTTCTTTTCCAAGAGTCGCAACCTTTCATAATACAAATCCTTTGAAAAGTCACAAAACTTCATGGTTATATTCCTTTTGAAAAGTCACAACACTTCATAACTAAAATCATTTGGAAAAGTCTCAATGCTTTATAATTTCAATATTTTTGAAGAGCTGCAACTATTCATAGTTATGATCCTTTCAAAGGGTTGCATCCTTTCAATATCATTGATACCTTTTTAGAAAGTCACTTATTTTCTTCATATTACTTTCCTCTTCCAATTTTCCTTTCTTACCTCCTACTTCTCCTCTTCTTCTTTTTCTCTAAAATAAACTCTCCTCCCTTTTATATCTTAATTTTAAGGAGTCATGTCTATTTGTTAAATATCTCTTGAATTTTCATTAGATTTAGCTAATTTATATTATTATATTCTATATTATTTATTTACTTAATTATTTGTGTTTATTATTATTTATTATTAAATTCTATTTATAAATTTAACATATGGTGCACAGGAAGGGAGCAGGTGTTGGAGCAGGAAATGGAGAGATTGGAAATTTGAATTTAGCAACAAGAGGATCTATCCAAGATAGAGAAGAGAAGGGTTCTGGGGGCTACCAGGAGGAGGAAGACCAAGAGAATATTGTTCCCTCAAGAAATGAGGGCCCACGAGAATCATGGCACACCCCAAGGAAGGAGGTTTTGGATTCAGGTAGGACTTTTTTGGGCTCGCAAAATGCATGGAGGGTCCCTGACTCAGGTCTAAAAGGGAGATGGTCTTCTCTCTTTGGGATTAAACCAATAGGCAAGTCTTCCTTCTAAGAGATTAATGATATCTCAGACAAAGATAAGGGTTTTTTCACTATTGAAATCCCTGATCAACTGGTAAACCATAACATTGCTTTAATGGCATCCTCTCTAGTTGGTAAGTTCATCGGCCCAAGGACAAATATTGACATTGTGAGGACCTATGTGAGAAATAAATGGGAACTGAAAGGGCATGTGGAGATAGTGGCTATGGCTAAGGGTTTCCTCTCTTTTGATTTCTCTTGTATGGAGGATCTCATGAGGATTTTGTGTGTTGGATCTTGGTCCTTTGGATGTTTGATGCTAGCTACTACAGGAGCACCTAGGCAGGCTAAGTGTGAAAACTAGGTATTTCCTTATTTTTGGCTTGTATTGATACTATCCACATCACTAGTCTAATAATAGGTCCTATGTGGTCCTTAGGTGTGTTTAGGAGATTTGGCAAGACCCAAAGTGGCCAAGTTGCTAGAAGTTGTCGACTATTGTCAACCAGGTGACTTAGGTCCGGTAAAGGCTAAAATGGTCTAGAAATGTGCCAATGGATTTGAATAGTTTATTTGAAGTCATTTTATTCATATTATATGTCTACTTTTTCTTTGTTCCAAATTTGGAGGTCTAACTCCATTTAGAACAAAAGTTGCAAAAATTTTGGCATGTTGTCATGACAACATTTTCTTGCAAAAAGCAACTTTTTGCATTTTTTGAGTTCGCAACGTCCTAACTGTTTAGAACAGTTATGGAAATTATGGAGGAGCCTTTAAAAATGTGAGGACAACCATTTTCATGGGTTGGACAAGTTGGTTTTGCATTTGTACAAATTGTGCAAGTATTTTGTTGTTGGTTTTATGCATTTGAAGGCATTTTAATAGAGAATGATTGAATGGCCTGATTTTTGTGTTGGAAAAGTTCTGAAATATTTTTTTTCATCTTGTTTTAGTGTTGTTTTGATCATTTCAATTCGTTTGTATTAGTTTAGAAAATCTTTTTGTTCTTGCCATGTTGCTGATCTGAATAAGGTTGCACTTAGAAAATGGAATCTTAGGGCCTCTTCCCACCATTGGAAACCTCTGGTATTTTTGGATTTGGAACTAAGGTCCATATGCATTATTTACCAAGAAGGAGGGCCCTTGGAATCATTAGCAAGCATTTTTAAAGTGATGCCCTAGGCAAGTCAAATGCAACTTGGCTAGGAATCACAGTTGGAAAAATGAGCTACGGAGGGGATCGAGCATGCAAACACCTCAATCTGGCCACACAATGAGTAAGGAGAAGGTCTAACCTTGCTTTAGTTTTTAGGGAGAGGTCTTGGAACATTTTCCAAGGTGGTTTTCTATCACAACAATGATAAAGCACTTGAAATCCTCATTTTTGGCCTAAAACTATACTTTGGTTGTACAGATAATTTGGGGGTTGAACAATCATAGAATATTGAATTACTTCAAAAAGGGTATCCATAAATGTAATTTTTTTGCAGGTTTGTTAATAATTTTTTCAAGAAATCTTGTTTCCAACTATTTAGGAGGGCTAATTCCTAGTAGCCTTTTTGGAGCAATTTGGTGTATTTTCCCTAGTAGATTGAATGCACCTATGAAATCATAATTGTTTAGGGTCATGGATGTTATAAGGAGTCTAAAAAAACCCTAGATGAAGAACTAGTACCCTTGGAGCTATAGATGGACTTGAGGGTTAGTAGCAGACTGGAGCTGGCTAGTAAGAAATTTGATGTTACTTTGTTGGTGTGCCCCCAACTGAAGGATTAGGATCTCTTGAGAAAGGTCCTAGTAAGAATAGGGTGTGAAGAAGCCCTAGTGGGTCTATTAAATGACCTAAGGTAGCCCTGAGAGAGCTTGGGGTTTGGAAGCAAGGTTGGGGTGTTACATCACTAGCCTTGCAGAAATGGACTTCAAAGTTGGATCTTAATGATTCCTTCTTTTTCCAAGTGCTTGTCTGGGTTCGGTTGCTAGAACTTCAAATGGAATTTTTTTACGAGGATTTTTTTGATGGCACAATTAAATCCTTCAGGGAGCTCTTACCAATAGACCTTGTTACAGTGGTGAGGATTCAGTTAACTTATGCAAGAATATGTATTGGAGTAAGTGAGGGTAGAGATATGCTAGAAATGGTGTACCTACACTCAAAGCTGGGCACCCATATTCAAAAACTAGATTTTGAAAGTGCACCATTTGCTTATTTCCATTATAAGAAGGCAGGCCATGTGGCTAAGCTTTGCCCTAAGGTCTTGGAGGAGAAAGCTAGGAAATAAAACTAGAATAAGATTAGGGAAAAGGGATTAATAAAGGATAGAATTTAAAGTTCTAAAGAGGGAGAGAAAGTATGGATACAAAAGGGAATTAGTAATTAAGAAATGGACTAGAGAAACAATAGGACGAATCGGTGGTTGCTCCTCCTTTAGTGGTAGAGGAAGTCCTACGGACAGAACCAGCATGTACCAAAACTTTTTGTGAGGAATCACAAAGGCTAGTATCTAAGAAGCAGAGGATGGCAGTTGGGCCAGAGGATCTATAAAATTTGAAGCAATCATCACCTAAGGGAAAAGTAACCCAAAAGGTTTATCCTAGGAAGGAGGGACCTGAACCAATAGTAGAAAAGGAAATTTCTTATGCTCCCAAGATCTAAGCCAGGGAGGAAAAGGAGGAAGTAGCTCTCTCAAGTGAGTTAATACGTAATGGAGGCAATAATCTCAGTATGGGGATTGCCTTTCCTGGGAATATTTCTAGAGTGGTGGAAATGGTTAGATCCTCTTTGCCAGGGCAACTTACTCATATGGAGGCTCTGTTTACAATATGTATTGATGAAAGCTAGGGCAAATGGACATCTGTAACCAAGAAAAACAATAGTCGAGACCCTTCTCTAGTGTCCCTAGCTTCAACAAGAAGTAGAGGGAAGGTTGACGTTGGAGAAAAACCTAAGACTCCTAGTAGGAATAGTAATAGTCAGAATAGGAAAGAGGATACTAGAAGGAACCTAGCAGATGGGAGCCAAAGGACCATCCCAGAGATCTACCTCACAAAGAAGAAATGAAGGTCTTATCCTACAACATAAGGGGGCTAAATGAATCCCACAAACAAGAGGTAATTAGAAATATGATTAGGGATCATAGGTCTAACTTTTTTCTTATTCAAGAAACCAAAATGAGAAAGGAGGTTGTGGAAAGAATCTCTTTTAGTAGTAGTATGGAGATCTTTGCAATGAATTCAGAAGAAGCTTCAGGAGGTTTGCTTACCCGTTGTAGCTCTTATCTCTTTAAGTCTTAAATTTTTTATGGTAAAGGTAATATTCTCCTCATTCATGTTGAAACTATTAAAAATAAAGAATCTTGGTTTCTATTGAATGTGTGTGTTCCTAACACTAAGAATGGTAGGAAGAATTATTGGGTTAAAACTAAGAATGTTTTATCTAGATTCCAAGTGGGACTATGTATTATTATGGGGGACTTCAACACCCCTTTAAGGGAGGATTAAAAGTAGGGAGGTATGCCACTAGATCTGGACAATCGGATGGACCTTTCAAATTTTATTAATGATTTGGCCTATCTTGATGTTGATCTTCAGGGAGGTCTCTGCACTTGGTGTAATAGAAGAGTTAGAAGAGATTTTATTTAGGTTTTTTTGGATAGGGAATTTATCTCCTTAGACTAGCTATCTTCTTATAATTGCAATCTTTCATTAATGGCTAGGGTTGTTTCGAATCACTTGCCCATTTCTCATCTAGATATTTTCTCTGTATCCATATTGAGGGATCTGCTATGTTCAAGGCGGCTAAGAAACTAAGAAATGTGAAGTTGAACGTTAGAAAGTGTAACAAGTCAAATTTTGGTAATATCTTTCACTCCAAAGTTTGGATCTCAGAGGACCTAGGAATCATTCAGGATGCTATTCAGAAGGAGGGGTATAATAATGCAAGGATGGAGAGGAAAAATCTATCTTGTCTGAACTTCACAATGTTATTAGTCAAGAAGAGACCTATTGAAAATAGAGGTCGAGGGTTGTCTGGTTGAAAGAGGGGATAGGAATACTAGGTTCTTCCACACCTCTTCTTTGAAGCACAGAGTCCATAATAGAATTAGAAACATCAAGAAGGGAGAAGTGGTTTTGGAAGAAGAAAATGAAATAGTTGGTGAGGCTATTTATTTCTTTACTAATCTGCTAGTGAATGACCCTAATCAAGTGGAACATGATTAGCTAGAAATCTTATGAAACATTCCAAATTTGATCCAACCCAAGGAGAATGAGATGATTGGGTCTATTCCCACACCTCAGGAAGTGGAACAGGTTGTCTTCTCTCTTGCAGCAAAAAAATCCCCAGGTCTAGATGGGTTCCTATCTTTTTTCTTCCACATGTTTTGGAATGTGGTTCAATAGGATGTAACTAAAGTAATGCAAGAATTCTTTGGTGCAAGAAGTCTTCTTAAGGAGATTAATGCCACTTTCCTAGTGCTTATCCCAAAGGTTGTAGGGGTGGACTCTATGGACCAATTCAAACCTATTAGCCTATGTAACTCTTTCTATAAGATTATTTCCAAAGTGTTGGCTTCAAGGATCATTAAGGTTCTCCCCTCCATTATAGCTCCTCAACAATCTGGGTTTGTCCCGGGGTGACATATCCTAGATTCTATGATGATTGTCCATGAAGTGATCCACTCTTTGGAAGAAGGTAAGAGAGAAGGTTTCCTCCTTAAGATTGACTTTTCTAAGGCTTATGATCATGTGAATTGGGCCTTTCTCTTCAAATTTCTCAAGGCCTTTGGGTTTAATTCAAGGGTTATCAAACTTATTGGCTAGTTGGTGACTACTACCTCCCTGGTTGTGCTAGTCAATGGATCCCCCTTGACCTTTTTCAAGCCTTCCAGAGCTCTTAGGAAAGGTGATCCAATCTCCCCCATTCTCTTCATTATTTTGGTTGACCATCTTGGAATGATTTTTTTTGCTAACACAATTTTGGGTGCTCTTTCTAGTATCAAACCTTCTTCTAGTCCCCTAGTTTTCTCCCACCAACAATTTTTTGATGACACTGTAATGGGTGGGAAAGCCATAGTTGGTGAAGCCAAGGTGGTGAAAAATATTTTGAGCTCTTACTCTAGGGGCTTGGGGAAGCTTATCAACTAGAACAAGAGCTCTATTTTCCTCATAAATACTCCAGTTGAGCATCATAGGAAGATTGATGCTATTATGGGCTATGAAATAGGAAGTCTTCCTTCAAACTATTTGGGCCTCCCCATGGGTTTGAGGTCCCCTGATTCTTTCTGGAATAACATATTAGACAAGTTTAATAAAAAACTAGTAGGCTAGAAGGGAGTCACTCCAAGCCAAGCTGGCAAGATTCAATTGGTCAAAGCTACTCTCCAGAACCTTCCAACCTATGCTTTGAGTCTTTTTGGGATTCCAAGAAAGTTTTTAAATCACATGGAGAAGATCTAGAGGAACTTTCTTTGGTCAGGATTAGAAGGCAACAAACGTTTACACCTGGTGGCTTGGGATAATGCGTGTCTCCCAAAAAAGAATGGCAGATTGGGGATTAGGAAACTACAACCTTTCAACAAAGCCCTTCAAGCTAAATAGGTTTGGAGAATCTCTTGTAGCAAAGGAGAATGGAGGGACATCATGGTAGATAAATATCTTCATAGACCTTCAATCAAAAATGTACTCTTTAGTGAATCAATTCTAAGGGGATCTTATATATGGAATCAATTTCTAAGTGCTAGAGAAGTAGCAAACAGTAGGGCAAAATGGAGTGTTGGGAATGGAGAGGAAGCTCTTTTCTGGTAGGATAATTGGAAAATTCAAGGGCCTCTTATTATCATCCCTAATTTTGAGAGATGGGCCTACATTTGCATCCAAAGGTTTGGGAGATTTGTGTTAGATTACATTTTAGGCCAGGGTTGGAGGGATCTTTCTACCATTTCTTTGGACCTTAAACCCCTTATGACTATTCTTCTCTCTATGGCGGTGAATGAGGATCAGGAGAAGCTAGTTTGGGAGAATACTTCAGATGGAACCTATTTGGTGGCCTTGGGATACCAAGATATTATGAAGAAGGATTTGAGACTAGAATGGGCTAAAGCCTAGTACCCTGGTCTTACCCCTAAAATCAACATTTTTTTCTAGCTTTTACTCCTAAATAGGATTTTGACTATTGACAACTTCTACAAGAGGGGAAATCCTATTTCTAATAGATGTGTCCTTTGCAAAAACTAGGCCAAGATGGTGGATCATCTATTTATACATTGTTCTTTCTCTAGAGAGATATGGTCTTTATTTAGTCAAGTTTTTGGGTTGAGTTGATGTGTTCCCAACTCGACTACCAATTTCTTAAGGCAGTGGGAAAATTCTTGGAGGGGATCTAGGCTTCAAACTATCAGTAAATGGGCCCTACCTCATTTTGGATGGGATATATGGAAGGAACACAATAATCAAATATTTAGGGATTCTAACCTAACAGCTAGAATTGTGTCCAAAAAAATTCAAAATTCCCTTTTGGAAAACTATATTTTATAAAAGGAACTAACCCTTTTGCAAGTGATAATGTTAGAACTAGTGATACTCAGACAAGAAGAAAGGAGTGTTACTGGTCTTTACCCCTGGAAGGCTGGCACAAAGCCAACTTTGATGGTGCAGCCAAAGGCAACTTGGGAGAGGTGGGTTGTGGAGGAGTGATTAGAAATATCCATGGGTATGATACTGAGGCAATTACTTTCCCCTTGGGTTTTCAAACTAACCATTATGCAGAGGCTTGTGTTGCTCTTCAAACTATGAAATTAGCTAAAGAAGTGGGGGTCAAATGCCTTTGGTTGGAGAGGGACTCAAATAACATTATAAAATTCCTAAGGGGATAACACCCTCCAGCATGGAGTATAAAGAATATGATAGAGAAAATGAAAAATATTTTTCTTTCCTTCGAAAAGATCTTTGTATCACATTTCTACTATGAAGGTAACATGGTTGCTAATTGGATGTTGAATGAGGCAATAAGGAGAGACACGTCACAAAGATGGTCAAGTGGAGAGGGTTTTCTAGTGGACGCAAAAAGCATTATTGAGCTAGAAAGGATCCAAGGGAGAACGGGCAACATAAAGTGTAATTATGGTAGTTAATGTTTTCAATTTGACATATAAAGTAATGAGAGTTTGGTACAAGCTGATCCAAAGGCATCATAAATGGGCGGTCTATTGGCACATTTTATGGGTGATCTTAAGGGCTTATGTTAATTACTATATCTTCTATTTTTATGAGGTCGAAGTCAAGTATAGCTTTTGGGTGAAAAACAAGGTCTCAGCTCACGAAGCCAGGAACTTAGAGATTGTTATTTTTTATGCAACAATATAGTTGTGGAGAGGCACAAAAGGGAGCTAGAGGGAGAATTTGAGAAGTGGAAGAGGCATTCAAAGGTGTGGGAGAAATTGAGGGAAGGTGATATCTTGTCCTTCATTGAAAAACTTCATGGTTGGGAACTGAAGATTACTAACCTAATGGTGAAGACATAGAGAGAGGGGAAGGTGAAGATTGATGGCGTGGACTTCTAGGTCAATAAAGGGATTATTGCTAAGGTGATAAAATCCCCTAGCCAAGGCATAAAATTCTATAGGGACAAGAGAATCTCCCTGAATGTGGTGAAATATTTTGTAAAGGATTCGAAGGAAATGAAGGATCTTGTGAAGATGGGTGCCTACTATGAGCCTACATCTATAAAGAAGTTGTGAAGGTTTTTCCTAAGGGAAATTATTTCCTACATAATGCTCAACACCAGGTTTGATAGGATTTGTACCCACCATTTCATTATTCTAAATCATTTCAGGTATGGCACCAAGATTTCCATTCCCTACCATCTATTTTTCTCTACAAATAAGAGTATAATGGATTATAAGAAGAAAGTGTACTCTAACCCAGCCTTCCACGAGGGGTTTTTATTACTCTTATATAAGCATTTTAAAGCTCAAAATCAAGGAAGATTTGTTACCTAGAAGGTGGTTTCTTCTAAGGAAACAAAGAGCTCCTACCTCCTGTCGAACATTGATGATAGTGCAGGAATGCACTCGGAAGATGAAGAGGAGGTGGTGAAAATCATGAAGGATATGGGTAAGAAGAACAAAAAAAATCTCAAGAAAGGTTCAAAGAAAAGGATAAAGTAGGAGGAGGATTTGGAGGATTATTATAATGATGAGGAAGAGGGGATGGACATGGATAGGGAAGACAAGGTAAGAGAGGAAGGATCTAGTAAGACACATGCAAGCAAGAAGGTGGAGAGCTCGATCAAAAGGAAAAGAGGAGGGGAGAAGAAAGCTGAGAGGGGTCACAGAAAGGGTAAGGAGAGAACTTTTGAAGCTCTAGAAGAGATGAAGGAGGATGAGGGCTTGGTAAATAGTATGGTTTCTCTAAACAAAAAGGGAATAAAATCTGTATGGAGGAATTTTCATGCTAGTACAGCGAAAATGGGGCTTGTCAGAGAACATATCAACCTGGAGGTGCTTAAGGGAAGGGATAGAAAAATTCAGTTGGAAGAGCTTATTGATCCAGCTCTAGTGATTCTCAGTGACAGTGCTCGGGAAATGGGTATGAACCTCCTTAACAATGCCCGAAATAGTCTCATGGACAATTTTTGGTCCATAAAATGGATCTTCTATGAAATTGAGGAAATTAAGTTTAGGATGCAGGGACAAGTAAGGTCAAAAGGGGTGGATGAGAATGTCAAAATTGGCAATCTAGAGGCTATGGTTTTAGAGATTGAAAAAAGGGTGGAAAGGATGGAGACCACGCTCCATAGCTTGGCTAATCAGAGCCTTAACATTATTAAAGGTCTAAATGATCATATCATTCAGTTGCATGGGATGATGGAGGAAATAAAAAGGGGAAGGAGGATAAGGACAAAGAGGAAACTAGGGTGAACGAGGAGGAGGTATCTTTGCAGGGGGAGAGCCCGAGAAGAAAAAGGAGAGTGGAAAAGAGGAAGAGGAATGAGGAGGCTTCTTAGGATGATAGTCACACAAAGACCAATGAGGTTGAGGCCAAGGAAGAGATGAAGTTAAAGAAACTAGAGCTGGCTAAAGATCTTCCCCCTTGATTGCTCCTCCTAGTTTTTACTTATTCCCTGGCTTTTGGCCTTTTGGTTTTTGTTTTCGTCTGTTGCCTGGGTCAGGCCTATTTTTTTATGTTGCTTGGTAGCTAGACCTAAACTTTTAGTTTATTTATGTTGATAACTGGTGGGTTTCAGGAACCCCTATAAAAAACTTGTTTTACTTAATCAAAAACATACTTTCTACAATAGTATCTCTTGTATTTAATTTTATTTATTTATTTATTCATTGTAGCATTAGTATTATTTTTATTTGAAATACTAAATATTATTTCATTAATAATATAGATTAAAATTTTATTTCTTATTTTGGTATTTTAGTATTAGTTTTAATTTAACTTTATTATCATTATTTATTTAATAATATTGTATTATATAATTGTTATTAAAATTCTATCTTAAAACAATGATATGATAATATTTTCCTGTAAAGAAAGACCACACCTACCAATATGAACCCAAAACAAAATAATAAGACAATTGCTACATTGTGGTCTCAATTCCAAAGAAAAGTTGATAAATATAATTATCCTTGCAAAAAGTGTAAGGGCTTAAAGAATCAAAGAATTCTAATCACAATAGCCCAAAATCATTGTAGGCAATATGATCACATTGAAGGGGGGTATGATTTTCATCGATTTGTCAATGTGGATTTCCAACTAGAGGAACGTGGATGTGTTAATATCCAAGCAGAGGATAACCCTCCTATGGAAGAAGATGATCTTGTAGCAAAGAACAAAATTCAAGATGATGGTCTCGGCATAGTTGATAATGTGTCAGAGGAGATGATTGAAGAAGATGGTATTGGTGCAGTTGATCAAGATGATCATGATGAGGGTACTAGCACATCTGATAATGATAATAAAGATGGTTTTGATATACCTATACTTGAGAAGTTGTATAAGCCCATATGCCAAGGCTCCCAAATAACTCTTATCTCTATTATAGTGTTGTTGGTGAACTTGAAGGTATGTATGGTTTATCCAATGTAGCAATGTCACGTATGCTAAGGTATTCCATTATTATCATTTTCAATGTTAGCATACCATTACTATTCATTATATTAATAAATCATATTTGTTTTTGTAGGTTCTTAGGTGATTTTTTTTACCACCATCAAACATTTTGCCTTGTTTGTACCAAGAATTATCTACTATAATGAATCAAATTGGAATAAAGTATCAGATAATATATGTATGCCCTAATGATCACATTCTATATCATTAACAACATGAATTTGCAATAGAATGCCCTAATTGTCATATTATTAGATATCGGTCAGATCAAATAACAAAAAAGGTGTCTCACAAGGTTCTTTGTCCCATTATTCCACATCTTGAACGATTATTCAGGTGCACTAGCTTGGCACAATTTATGGATTATCATGCACGCAATAGAAGTCAAGATGAAATTATGTGAATATCTGTGGATGGTTTTGCATTTAAGGATATAGAAGATAGGTGGGCAATATTTAAAGAAGAACCTCATAATCTAAAACTTTCATTAGCAGCAGACGATGTCAATTGATTTGGAGATATGAGATTTGTTTACTCAGTGTGGCCTATTTTTTTTATTAACAATAACATTCCTCCTTGGATGTCCATAAAGAGGGAGCACATAATATTGTCAATGATTGTACCATATATTTTTTATTTAATGGTTATCTAAATTTATTTATAAACACCACATCAAATGGTCATAATAAGTATGTAATGTTTATGTTCATTCAACTAGGTAAGTACCACGTTAAAGATATGAATGTGTATATTGATCCCCTTACTAACAAGTTCTTGAAGTTATGGAATGGGGTCACTATGTATGACATCTCTAGACCAATAGGACAAAGACAATTTCAACTCCATGCTATGTTATGCTTGTATGGACAATACATGATGCCCCTGGGCTAACTCATTTTTGCGGTATGTTTTATTGTTAAGGTCACATATTTTTGGGATGTTATAATGCTTACACATTATTTTTGTATGTTTTGTTGATCTCAGATTGTTTTGACAAGTGAGTGTCTACACAATTAAGTCATTTACTTAGCTCATGTCAAACAAATAGTACATGTTGAGCACAACATGTATATAATAGAGCATGCCAAGTCTACAATAAGTGCTAAGCCACTCATGTGCCGAGTCACTCAAGTGTCAAGCAGATAGTGTATGCCAAGTGATCCAAAAGCCAAGCAAGCATTTCATGTTGAGTAATACAGATGCTGAGTCACAGTATAGAAGACATTATATGCTAAGTATCAGAGACTTCAGATGCTGAGTGAGACTGTTTTGTTATAGTTTTTTGTAATAGCACAAACAACTATGTAAACCATTTTTGAGCCGACTTAAAGATTTTATTATGATATTTTGGATATAAGGATGAATCTTAAGTTGGATTTCCAATGTATTACATGCAGCCAATTAGGAAAAGGGAATATTTAAGTGGCAAAATGGATGAATCATAGTCGTTGATTCATACCTAACCCTAAGCCACCTAAGTCTTCTTAAGAAGGAAAAATGCTAAAATTTCTAAGTAGTATGAAGGAGAGAAGAGAGAAGTTTGCATGTGAAAATAGAGCATTCATGGTGGCTAAGGAGTTATGATCTAAAATTGCATTACAGAATCTATTAAAGTAGAATAGAGGAAGAAACGATCATATAGCAAAGAGACATCTAATCAAGAAGGATCAAGAATACATAAATTTAGAGGTGATCTATCATCAAACAACAAAGTGCTAACTACAAGATCATTGTTGAATCATTCTAGCAGGTGAATCAGTTAAATCTCTTGACAGAGTAGTCCCAACAGGCTATCTTGAAATCCTCTAACAAGGTACTTACTTAATTGTGAGTTAAAGTCCTTTAGAAAGGCACACTTATAACAGGGTGTTGAAATCCTTTAATAGGGTGAGACCTAACCGTCTTTGTAAGCCTTTACAAAGCAGACCTTTCACAAGGTAGATCATGTCTCATGATCAAAACATTGTAACCTTCACTGGATACAATTTATTACTACGGTAGTAAAGATTTGTGGGTGTCATCCTCACCCTAGTTTTACCTTCTCATTGGAGGGTTTTTGAGTAATCATATTTGGTGTCATACATGTTTGAATGTTTACTTGTTTACATATTTTAGATGTACATGTTTTACATGTTATTTCAATTTACTTATTGAATGCATGAGATGGATGTGTGGTGAAAGTTTAAACTATTGAATCAACTCCCCCCCCCCAAGAAGTTTACCTTTCCTATTGTAATTCCAACAATTGGTATCAGATCCTTGTTCTCTAAAAGAAAAGCTTTGCAGCTTTGAGGAAAGATCTTGAAATAGAAATCTACAAGTTAGGAAAGATCATTGAGAATTATGGAATTGAGATACAACTCATTCTACATCAACTGGATGAAGCAAGAGAAGAACAAAAGAAATATTTTAAGAAAAGGAAGGAAATTTCTATTAAGGAGAATGACACACAATACAGAGAGATAGACACTACTAAGTTATTTGCTAATGGAGACTCCAATGAATTTGATACAGCAGTTGCAGATCTAATGGAAAAGAACAGAGCCCAAGTTAAGGAAATCAAAAATCTCAAGTTAGAGCAAGAATCACAAGCCATACTACTATGTGAGGTGACTAAATAGAAGAAGAAATCTATGGAAGAAAAAGCCATGATGAAGAAGAAAAAAGAGAAATAAAATGGGGGAGATAGAGAGGAGATAAAGAGAAAAAGGGGGAGATGAAGTGAAAGAGTATCAGTTGAGACACATCTACTCAGCAGGAGTTCAAAATTTTGAATACAAAACAAACCTATCAACTCAAGGGGAGTTATCAAATTTTGAGGTATAAGTTGTTACAGAATTTTGATATTTTGAAGTTTTGTACATATGTTGAATAAGAGATATGTTATGCTCGTAAGGATAAGGATATCAATGCATGACCAAGTGTTTTTTGACACTCGTGTCAAAGGGGAATATTGTTGATCTCAAATTGGTTTTGACAAGTGAGTTTCTACATACTGAATTCATTTACTTAGTTCATGTTGAACAAGTAGTACATGCTAAGCACAACATGTATATAATAGAGCATGTCAAGTCCACAATGAGTGTTGAGCCACTCATGTGATGAATCACTCAAGTGCTAAGTAGATAGTGTATGCTGAGTGACTTAGGATCCAAGAAAGTAGTGCATGCTGAGTAATACAGATGTCGAGTCATAGTATAGAAGATAGTATATGCCGAGCATCAAAGACTTCATTGGATACACTTTATTACTTCAGTAGTGAAGAGTTGTGGGTGTCATCCCCACCCCAGTTTTGCCTTCTCATTGAAGGGTTTCTGGGTAATCATATCTGGTGTCATACATCTGTGAATGTTTACTTGTTTACATATTTTAGATATACATGTGTTACATGTTATTTCAGTTTACTTATTGAATGCATGAGATGGATGTGTGGTGAAAGTTTTATTGATCAAAGTTTAAACTACTGATTCACCCCCCACCCCTTAGAAGATTACCTTTCTTATTGTAATTCCAACATGTTTAAGTTGTGCATGATAATTATACATGATCTTTTAGGTCTTCAGACAAAGGGAAAATTTGCATGTCCAGTTTGTGGTTTGAAGATGAAATCTCTTTATTCAAGAAGTTTACAAAAGCAGGTGTTCAATGAGTTTGGGCACTTTCTCCACAATAATCATAAGTATCAAATTACTAAAAAACATATTTTTAATGGGAAAGAAGAGACAACATCAAGGCCACGAATAATGACATCTCATTTGTGGAAGTTGGAATACAATAGACTAAATTGTCGACATAATGTCATTCCATCTGATGATTTTTTTTTGAAATTTATATTTTTATATTGTCTTTTATTTAGTAATGATGTAATTGATTCTCGTGAAGTTTTTCAAGGCATTAATGACCAACTTCCTAGAGGAATAAAAAGTTGTCCTACTCAATTAGTAGGTTTCCATACTACAAGGATCTCCCAATTTTACATTTGTTTGATGCTATGTATATTGGAAAGAATGTAACAGAGACACTGGAAAATATTGGATGGAAGGTGTGACAAAGAAAAAATTGTCAAAATTTGTAATGATATTTATGAATCCAATCATGCACTGAAAAAAATTATTGAATCAAACAGCAATAGAGACCGCATTAATATGAGTGCCCTTCCTTGGTTATTAACGGAGTAGCAAAGTGATCCATTAAAAGAAGTCATAAAAAAAAAATCCCACAAAATTTGCTGCAAATATAAGCAGTCTTGTATCAAAGAAAGGTAATTTGGGCCAAGGTTGAAAACATGTGATTGGCATGCCTTCATCAAGATAAGTCATGTTGTCTATTTACAATATATTTGTAAAATTACATGTACTTTTTATTGCATTATTTTATAATATATTGAAAAAAAAATTAATTAATTATTACAATACATCCTACATCTATCCCTCCCACACCAGTTCGACAACAGTGTTAAACAAGTTATATATGATCTTGGAAAATACATTAGGTTAGAAGTATTATTTCTTATATTTGTTGTACATATATTATATTTACAACTTGCTTTACTTTTTATGTAATTTATTGTATTTTTTTTCTAAAATATTGTTTATATGTTCTTGCGTGTTGAATATTTTTTAGATGGTTATCATCTAAAGAAATTGATTATAAAAAAATATAAAATATTGGAAGAGAAAAATTCCCCAACTTATGTGTGAAATGTAAAAGTGTCTACCTTCAACTTTTTTCAATGCTCAAGAACACTACCTCATACATCAAGTTGAGGAGATTGAATTGTGTGGGCCTATACAAACTAGATCAATGTGGATGGTTGAGAGGCAATTGAAATTTATGAAGGGTTTGGTTCAACAAAGAGCACATCCTAAGGGTTCTATGGTAGAGGGATATATGGTATACCAAATCATGGTGTACATTAGCGAATATCTTCCTAGCTCTATTAACAAATTTGAAAGGGAGTACTTGATGGGGAAAGGTAGACTGAGGAAAGTGAGAGGTAATTACAAGATGTTATTGTATTTTATAAATTCTTATAAATCTTCAATATAAGTTGTTTCTAAGTGGTCTATTTGTTTTTTTTACATTCGATCGTGAGTGTGATGCACTACATTTTTATATTGCAAACAATCTTTATTGGATGATGGTATGCATTCAAAAATCTCAAAAAAATGGTCACTCATTAACATGGAATGGTGTTGCATCATTGGTTAAAGAAGCTCCTCGTAATGGAGATCCCAATATTACTGCAATGGTACTTGATCTAGCATATGGTTTAAGAGGTATAAACATACGTATAAGATTACTAATCATGACCCATAAGTTTAATATCAACTCGTGGATCGATGCAAATAATCTTGACATGTTTGAATCGTTGCAAATCAAACACCACAAAGTTGTGTACTACCATGGTCATAAATTTTGCATAAAATTAGACAAAATGAAGAAAACTTGTGATTCTAGGATAAGTGCAGTCTTTGAGGTCACTAATATTTCATCTAGAAATGACATTCATCCTCAATAATCTAACAATCAATACTATGAAATTTTGGATGATATACTTGAGTGTGACTTTAACTCATTCAAATTAGTTCTATTTGTCATCAAATGGTACAAGCTACAATTGAATCAAAATGATCCTGATAGGATTGTTATTGAACATGATAGTGGATTTACAATGATTAATACAATGTCATTTGAGCTAGTTGGAGATGAGCCCTATCTTCTTCCAAGCCAATGTGAGCAAGTGTTTTACTTTAGCGTTTCACATAAATTAGGTTGGTCATTTGTCATTAGACATGATCCAAGACGAAGGCTAGTAAAGTATAATGTGATGGAAGAAGAAGATACTGAAGAATTGGATGATGAAGTAAATAATGATTACGAATGACTGTTACACAATGATGATGAAGAAGAAGAAGAAGATGGTGATTTTGGTGATACTAATGATGATGGTGATGGTGATGATGATGAGGATCATGATCATGATGATGAAGATGGTGATGATCAAGGAGATTATGGTTATGATTATGATGGTCATGATAATGGTGATGAAGATGATGATGGTCATGATAATGGTGATGAAGATGGTGATGGCATTGGTTGTGATGATAATGACGATGATGATGATGAAGGGGACAAGTACAATGACGGTGATGATGATGATAGTCATGATGATGATGATAGTCATGATGATGATGATAGTCATGAGGATGACATGGATGAAGAGGATGATCAATGGCATGATCAGTGAAATTTATGTCAAGGTATGATCAATGTCATGTATGAGGTATTGTTTTATTCATAGAAATTTGTATGACTTGTATTTTTTTATAATTAAGTTATTATGTGTTGAACTCTAATGTCATGGAGTATATACAATGATTTTGCATAGGTACCACACATAAAGTAGAGGTATGGAATTAGAAAATATACAATGATTTTGATGAATGCATCATGTAATTTTGGTCTTCTATGTAATTTGTAGAATACATATCATGTAATTTTTGGCTAACTTAAGATAAATGATTTACATATGCAGGAAATTCAATGCCTTTGACTAGGATCATGCATAGTGACATGGATTGACAAGTATATTCAATATACCCTACAGATCTAATTTATTATTTGTGGTAGACTCTTTACCATCCACATAAACTTTAGTCCTACTATGTCTCTCATTTGATGAATTACAGGTATCACCAAATAGGTATTTGTCTAATTTATCTTCCTTGAGTGAGGAAAATGCGAGAACAGAAGACAAAAGTGAAACATCTAGTAGGTCTAAAATAGGGAGATCAGCTAGAGGTTAAAAGATTAGAAGAAAATTCAATAAAAGAATGCATTTTTTCCTTGTTAAGGGGGGATCATATTCTTATGATATTGAGACCAAAGGCAATAGGAAGGTTCCTTTAAGGTACACACATCTTCAGAAAGAATGGGTACCCAAGGAACTACCTCCAATCAACACTGATTTTTCTATTAATGAAAGGATATATCGTAGAGCTCCATCTTCATTACATGTTTTGGGCTTATTTTCCATGGATGGCATAAAGGTTAGTTATAAAAAAAGTTGTTGAATTGATGGAGTGTCTCGGACCTTGTTACAATTACAATAATTAGATTTGGATTGTGAAATTAAAAAAGTATGCATAGGTATGCATTATAAGAAATTTTATACAATGCAAAGAAAATGATCAAAGTAAAAGGCTTGCTATGTATATTGATGGAAGGCCAAAAGCAACAGGACGTATTGTAGGTTTTATAAATAGTTCTCAACCTGTGTCAACAAATAAGCAGTTAAATTGTATATTCGAGGCACGTGAGGGAAATTGTGTTTTTTAATGTGCAATAAAATAAATAAGTGCAGGGGAAGAACTTATGATATATTACAATTTGAAACGTGTTGATACAAAAAAATCACTATCATTAGATTGGTAAGTATAACATATTTTAAACCAATTGCTTCCAATTAATATTGACTCCAATATACAATTTACTATTTTATTAATAAATTTTGTTGGTAGGTCTATTACTTTCACTTTGTTGTTGATTGCTAAGAATTACTAATGGTTTTCATAGGGCAACATGGATCCACCAAAAGGCACAGTTGGGGATGTTCCTCACACACCTTCAGCAAAGGTAAATCTTAATTAGTGTAATTGTACAAATTATATAGAAACAAATTTCATTATGTTCTTTTATTTATATCTTTGGATTTATTTTTGATATAATTTTATTGATATTGATGTCATGACTTGATAATTAATGATAGGGAAAAGAAAAAATGATAGCAAATCAAATGTGATTTGAGATTGAGGCATCATTTTTATATGACATCACATGTAGTGTTGACCCTAGCTTCATGGCTACTAAGATTATAAATAAATATAGTCAATAGATTCTTACCCTTTTCATGGAATAAAAAAAACGGAGGAGACAGAGGCACTCAAAGATGAATTGATACGTAAAGTCAATTGTATGAAGGTAAGCAGTAATTAATCTTAAGCAATAATAAAAAAATTCAATAAATGTTTATATTTTATACTATCTTATGGATCATGATCTAAAATATGATGTGTTCTTCTTATAGGAATTTTTGACACCTATGAAACGTGGTCAACATGGTGAGGGTTGTAGTGGCACACAATCTTCATGTAAATAATCCTTAAACCTTTGCATGCATTATGGACTCAACTTATGTTTGGGATGCTTCTAGTACCCCATTTGATCTTTATCTATTGCAAATGTCTTTTCTAACAATGTATTCTTCATCTCATTATGAAGTGTGGATGCCTCTTTCGATCACCACTCTGATACTACTAATTGCAATGTCGACAAAATTAATGAGCTTGCAGACGTCTTCATTTATACCAAGTACAACTGTTAAAACCTTGTTTTACTATATTTTGTTATGTGTTAATCATGCATTGAATTTTTTTGTTGGGTGCATTTTATACTCATGGACCTATTTTGTGCACTAATATATACACCTATAGCTGATACAAGAACAAAGACCACTACTACAAAAGTTGAACCATTTCCTAGATCAACCTGTGTTACTAGTACTGGTTCATTTGTGGGGTCATTGTTGTTGAACAAGAAAATTGTGTTTCCGTTAAAAGTACCAAAGCTTCCAGGTGCTTTAAAATTGTTATTATTTACATTGTAATTGTAGTTTACTTATACATAACTCATTTTGGACTGATAATCCCATGATGTTTTTATAGGAAATGATATTTTTATGATACTATTTTTGAAATGACATTGAAGTTATTTGGACCCACCATACATAAAAGGTACGTAGCTTCATATCATTGGTACAATATTTTTATTTTCTTCCATTTATTATACTATACTAAAGTTATTGATCTAACAATTATTTTTTCAAAAAAGATGGAATGAACAGGGTCCTGAATTAAAAAAAAAGCTCATTACATCTTTTAAGGACCTCTTTGAAAAAAAACATTTTTGGCAGTGTCCTACTTCTTAAAAGAGCATCCAAACATATAAAGATTGTGAGGGACCAATATAGAAGGGCTCTAAAGGTTAACCCAAAGTACAAGCATTCTCTTATGATTTCATCAATGGAGTGGAATGAAATAATAGAGGATGCAAAAGAGAAAAGGCTACAAGATAAAGGAATATAACCTAAAGAGGACCAAAGAAGGTATGTCATGATAGTATTAAGTAGAATGTAATCATCCACTAATTAGTGATTTTTGTAAATATATAGTCTAACATGTTTAAAACTTTTCATTGACTGCAAGACACATCAAAAGCTACAAAAGTGAGTACAAAAGGTTGGTCATCATAAACTTGGTTCTGGTGGCTATATGAAACTTCACTCTCAACTTGTAAGTAAAAGCAATGGTTTTTCATATCAAATTTTTTTTATATAAGGTTGCCAACAATTTTGTTTAATTAAATCATACATGCAAAATTGATGATATTAAGAAAAAAAATAAGGCATGGAATTCAATGTAGAGCCCACAGATGAAGACAAAAAAATTTCCTTCAAGGAAGGCTATAAAGTCATGGCTGCACGCCTATGCCAAGAATCTGAAAGCCATACCCAAGAATCTGATGCATCAGATGAGACACAGGTAAATTGGTCAAATGAAAAGTAAATCAAATTGAATAGTTGATAAATTTCATGTTTGGTGTTAATTTCCAACATAAATTGACTATTTTTGTTTTATATATCAAACAATGATAACAATGTGCATGACATTTCATTGCAGCCTTCAAATCCTATCACAGAACCTATGTGTAACGAAGGCCATGATGTGCATCACAGTGGTGGAGATATTAATTTGATATTGAAAATAAATTATGTAATTATTAATAGAATTAAACATCTTCAATTGCAATTGGTCATATGTGTAACCTTTTCTTGAATATTTTAGAGCATGTTAAACATCATGGTGAATGAGTGGAGCGTGTTCAAAGTGTTCAATATGTTGAGGTGGCGGCCAATCAAAATGTTACTATACATGATGTGGCATTATCAGGTAAAGAAAAATGCATGTTATATTCTACTGGTTAATTAAATACTTGTAAAAATACCAAGAAAAAAAGTATGCAAATTTAACCTATTTACTTGTTATTGCAAGAGACCCCCCTTTCGTGCAGCAGCCTCGTGCTCCTCAAAGTAGGAGGAAGCATCATAATTTGATATTACACCCACAAGAGGAGGAGAATGAGGAAGATAATGATGCTCCTATCAGCCTTTTCCTTAAGAAATCTAAGAAAAACAAAAAAAGAAATGATTTTTTAAATGATCTTTGATAAACTTTGTTGGATAATGAAAGAACATTGTTTTAAGTAATTATCTATGAATATTGCATATTAATATTGAATTTTATGTCATGTTAATGAATATTGTTATGTGTTAATGAATTCTTGATTAGTATTTAGTATTAATGAATTTAATATCATAATAATGAATTTTATGTGATTGTACTGATTGAATGTTATAGTTCATAAATGGATGAATGAATGAATGAAGTGTGTAATTATATGTTAATGGGGAATGTAGATTGATGTTAGGGGTAGGGGAGTTGAGGCCATATGAGCTTCCACCTTCACGTGGTTGGCCTTGTTAAGTAGAGAATATTAAACTATTATCAAAACCAAGTGAAGCTCAAACTAATATAACTTCATTATTTAATCAATTTCATTCATTCTAGGTCTTTTCTCATAAGTGCATTTTGAATATGTCATCGTTAGGAAACTATCAAATAAAAAACTGGAAGGGCCAATACTCAACTTGTCTGGTATGATTTGGCTTCATTTTCTGTAAGTATTATCTTCTTGAATGCGTCAAATCTACATGGTTTATGAACTATTTGAGATCTTATTAGTCTATTTCATTTTTCAAAACTCCCTTGGCTTCTAAAAAAACTAACATTAAAATCATATTTTAACAAATAAATTAGTATATGGACACATTGACAAGGCTTGCATATAGGGTTACTCTATGTTTAATCTTGAACAATTAATTTGTGTTTAGTAATGATGCTTGAGTTAATTTATCTAAACTTGACTATAAATACTCTATTCACACTTATGCTATACTGAACTAATTTTATTAGCAAATCATATGCATGATGCAAACACCAACATAATTTGATAAAGTTTTAGATTTGGGTATATTAGTTTAGTAGCTATTTTAATCAAAGAATATGTCAAACCAAAATCACAAGCTTCATGAATATAGTTTTAGTTCATTCATATTAAAATTTTTGCTACATTTTAATTCAAGCATAGATATGATAAAGTCACTTTCATCTTTGCATATAAGTATTTAATGTAAATTTGAAGCAAGTTGCATGGTTTAGTGCCATTCCAATGGGTACAATGGCAGTTGCAAGGTATGGTGTTGGTGTTGTTTCAAAAAATTTAATTTAATCTGGCTATTTAGCCACTACGGTGTAAAAAATCATGCAGGTCAGTTAAAGCTTATTCTAGTTATAGCTAACTTGCTTATGTAGTCATAATATTTTCAAGTAAAAACCTTGAATTGTGACAATTTTAAATAATGCTTTTGTTGCCAATTTTATCTCAGCTCCCAATACCATGTTTATCATCGGTCTACCACTTTTGCAATGGGTTTGGTTGATTTACACTGTTTTAAAAAAATAGATTAGTTGATTTGTTGGATTTCATAAAAAATATCGACGAACATTTTATTGATTAGACAAAAAAATAGTATTCATAAAACTCCATACCTTCAAATCTTATGACTATTTTTAGTTTTCTAAAATGGAGAGCTCCACTAACTATTTTATACATTTGAAAGTACTGAAGCCAGTAGTAACTTCTCCCATGTCTCCAGAAAACATAACATAGGTTACAATATGAAAACGCATGACCTTTTGTTTACAAAATAAACTAAATCAGCAATTGATAAACCCATAATTATACATTGACTTAATCAAAAACAAGGTTCCAAAACATAATGAGTCACTCAAGAGGAATATGATGTTGGTTCCTCCAAAAAATCATTGCATTCCTAAATATGTACTTGATATTTGTCATCATTCATCAAGTCTGCATCAGTGATCACCTCACAAGCCTTGATCTCCATCTCGATTATCCGTTCAATCTACTCATTGGTCCTTGTCATCTCCAGATCATCATTCCTTGCTACTCCCAAGGCTTGTTCCTACATCACATGACAAATCCCAATCCACATCTCCCAATCGATTGTTTGTCCATTTGCATTATGCCAAGTTGGAACTCCATGCTTTGCTACTAGATTCTCAAATAACTTAAAAGTATCTTTAAATTCTTGGGTGTTCATAACCCCTCGTCCTTTTCCAGATGTCTCCTACTTCACTATATTTATCTTTTAACTTATCAGGAGAAAGAAATTTACTCCTTTTGGATTTAGGCCCAGCAAAATCCATTTGTTCAATCAAGTCCTCATTCAACTTTTTGGGAGGAACTTCATCTTCTATTCTCTACTTCTTCTTGGTTTTGCCCTTCTTTTCTTTCTCAACCTTCCTCTTTGGTGTTGAGCTAAAACTTTCCATGCTTCTCTGAAAGTCCTTTCTGAATCAAATTGTTGCAAACTTTGTGCACTCACAGAAAATTTTACAACTTTATGAAATTATCTAAGTTTGGAATGTGCAATGATCACCCTTTTAGTATAATGTGCCTTATGTGCTCATGCATTTATTTCCTTGCATGAATTGATGTCATAAAGATTTTGATCATTTTAATATAACACAGATTTTCAGCGGTCATTTTCGATCATTACTTCCCCAATCCATTAAATATCTTCAAATATTTGATTGTTGCAACTCTTGGCAAAAAATACTTACACATCTTTGATCACTATGTCTCATCCCCTAAATAGAAATCTATTTTACTTTTCAAACTTATCACTATAGAAATAGTGATAACCCTATCGCTCATCACTATATAGGGAATCCCCTTTTTGTGACACCCAATAGGTGTTTTCACTATAGAGTATAGCAATCACAAGTTTCAATCTTCGTTGTGAGTTTTCATCTTACCGCTGTAATACATAGTGATGCACAAATTCCCATCGTTCATCTCTATGTCCATTATTCTATGAATGTGATCCACAATCAACTCGGATCCATCCCTATAGGAAATAGCAACCCTTTTTGAAAATCACATTTCTTTATCATTGTAACACATGGCGATCAACTGATCCTATCGCTAATCGCTACAACACAAACTTCCTTTCTTTGATCACCAAAAGCACTTTTTTCCATATCATATAGTGATACAACCCACTTCATCATTGATTGCCAAAATAAAATAGCTCAATTCTGACCAGCGATAACATCATCCTCATTGTTGTAACCAAACCTCATCTCCCCACTCGTCAATGATCATTGAAGGTTATAACAATACACCTTTATCCCTCATCACCATATTGACAATATGTCTTCTATGCATAGCAATAAACTTGATCACTATATGTTATAGCGATATCTCGCCCAACTTTGAAGATGACCCTGCAGCTATCACCATAATATACACCGATACTTGATGCTTCATCACTGTAGGTATATTATATTCATAAAAAATTTGACCGATCTAGGTCGAAACCTAAAAAAGTATAGTCAAACATTTGAGTAGATGTGGTAAAACTTTCAACCAATGCATTGACAAGATCACTGTCATGGGTTTGGCATCCTAATCAGATAGGCCACCCTTTTTTACTAACATTGGTGGAAGGTTTGATAACCACATATAGAAAAATGTTGGTGCCAATTTCTCAACCTTAACCAAGGCTGGTCCAAAGCTCAACCAACCTTCGGTGCAATTTTGACAAAATGATCGACCAAGATACTATCATTATTTTGGCATCGTGGTCGGATGAGGCACCCGTTTCAACCAGAAATGGTCAAATTTGCAATGACCACAATGGCCAAATGTTGGAGCCAATTTTGATGAGGAATTTCATTAAAAGTTTGGCCTGAACAAGGATTCGTCAAAATTGCGACAAGAAAAATACCAACAAGGCCATTTATGGATCATTCAACCAACTTGGGCAGAAATTTTAACCAATTTTTGTCAAAAATAGAGGCCAATTCTACTAGTGCAATATGAAACAATCCCATTACAAGTTTAAAGCTCATAAATTGTTAGGAATTTAGGTGAAAGAGGACGCTTTGAAGGAACTTTCCAACTGATATATGAGTACTTCCTGATATGTCATAAATTGTTAGGAATTTAGGTGAAAGAGGACGCTTTGGAGGAACTTTCCAACTTGACAAAATCCCACACTGATATGTGAGTACTTCCTGATATGTATAATGGCCTTGAGCAATTGTAATAGCACAGACAAGATACATGAACTATTTGAACTCATGAATATGGTGGAACTGTGTGATGGAAGGCCTGCAAAAAAATATTTGAACCAAATGAAGGTAGTAATTACTCTATGGATTACATAATCAATTATCTTAGCTAATCATTCATGTTGCCACCTTTTTTGTCATACAAGGGATTGAATGGAGAAAAAGTATCTTTCTCATTAGGAGCCTTTCTGGCCTCAGTCACCTATGTTATTGTATAATCTCATTCTCTTTGTTATCATTCTTTGAACATCAAGATATGGATGCTAAATTAGATTCAATCCAATGCATGGGTTTAATTGACAAATTGTGCAAATTTGGTCAGAGGCCTAGGTCCAATGGAGAAGCTCCCAAAATCTATCACATATATCAAAGGGTCTAAATTAGAGTCGGTATGCAGAGTTCGAATGTCAAAAAGAATTCAGAAATCTTTTAAATGAATGCATGGTGATTATTTGAAATCCAAGTTCCAACCTCTTCCCATCTCATGCTAGCAACATAGAATTGAGTTTGAAGAAACTTTATTTCTCAACTATATGATTAGTGTCAAGGCATATTGAGGAATGATATCAAATTTTGATTTTATATATAGTCGCAGGTCAAAGTTGAAGATTTTAATATAATATGAAAACATACCATAGAGGCACATGAACTAGTCAACATAATCCCCGCATAGAATCATCAAGATACCACGAATAGACATAAAATGCATTCAATTATGGAAGCATAGAGTTGACATAAAACTAATTCAAGATAGTATGCATAGAAGAGGCATCACTTTACATAGCACTCATAGACAAGCATTTACACTCCATCTCAGTGATGGCACATGATTTGTATGTAGTGCATGGAATCATAAAAGGTATGTGTAAGAATTTGCCTAAGGGAAAAATTCACCCAAGAACTAAGAACTCAAACACAACCACAACTGTAGACCAAAAATGGAGAGATTATGATCAGAATAACCATGTATTCAATAACTGATGCTAGAGTACACTAGGAGTGCCTGATTATAAAGGCCACAGGAGAGCTTTTAGAATACATAGAAGTTAGCATCATGATGTGTCATACAACCAAGCACATGTCCACCAAATATGGATTATCCTCCATTAAGCACGAAAGTAAGTGCGGTGATGAGAGGATAAGCCTAGAAGGGTGGGACATGCAAAACAGTGTTGTAGACACCATGTGCTTAAATAGAGGTGCGTACTCTTGTGTTGTCAACATGACAACTCAAAAGGTTGCACAAACTCCTAAGTGTCTCATAAATAAAAATAATAAAATAATGCATTAACCTAAGTAAACTTAAGTAAGTGTAAATAGTAAAGTACTTATTTACACCAACACCCCCCCTTAAGTGCAACTTAGGGGAATGCCCTTAAGCTTACGAACTAGGATGAAGATGTAGAATGGGTCCCGGCTACTAGGCCATGTAAGGTACCCATGTACATAATGAAATGCAATCTCCCATAAAGCGAGGAAAGAGGGAAAACCTCATGGGAAAAACCCTCCCCCAAAAAGAGAGATAAGTGAGGATGCATCGATGGATGGAGTAATCAGGACCCCCCCATTATGACATACATCCAGTATATACAAAAGAGAATAAGAGAAGGAAGAGAGACATAATAGGCTCCCCCCCCCCCCCCCCCCCCCAAAAGAAGAATGCCAACAAGTGAAAACTGCTCCAATGAAGAAGTTGGTCCCAGAATGTAGAATTGTGTTCCTCCCCTTAGGAAGAAACAATGCACAAGGTATAGTCCTGAAGGTGAGTGCTGGCCCGAAAACCTGCTCAAGTATCCATGTACTGATGCTAAAGTTCACCCCTTCCAACTGTGCTGAAAAGAACGAATGTAGATTTGGCAAGGATGTCTACTGAACCTGTTCCACTAAACCATTTGTCTCCTCTACTAACAAAGAGACATCCACTAATTGTTGTTCATAAGGATCCACAATCATGCCAACCTGTGCAAATTGATCATGTAGAGAATGGACATGAGGGTCAGAGTGAGCCCTCGCAACAACTGTAGAAGTATCATCATCAATGAGAAGATGTGTGTCCTCAAGTTTATCTCCCAAGTCAAGTGAAGTTGGAGCTGGAAGACGAGATGTACCATGCTGTGTTGGACCTTTCACTGTGGCAATGTAAGCACGTGGACTGGACTAATGTGACCTCTCACTGCAACTGTCGATAGAACCCCACATAGCTGAACCTGTTGAAGTACTATCGCTGGTGTCACTATCAGTTTCCACTATGTATGAAGTGTGGAGAGGAGTAGAGGATAAACTTGGTGAAATTTCCTCAAAGTGAACATCCTTCTCGACAAAAATCTCATGAGTCTCTGGATCCGTAAGTCTGTAAGCCTTTGCATTGTCTTCATAACTGATAAAGCTACAAGGCCTAGGTGTCGGTGCCTTGCAACTCCTGTAAGATCTGTTTGCCCATGCAGGACAACTGAAGACTCTGAGGTGACTCACAACTGGTTTTCTGCCGCACCATGCCTCAAAAGGAGTCTTGCCATCTAAGGTTGGATGAGGAGAGCTATTAATTATGTGAGTAGCACTGCTAATGGCTTCAACTTCTAATGTAGGATCAAGAGACTTGGCCTTTATCATGCAACTTTCCATGGTCTTGAGAGTCCTAATCCTCATAGCTGTAGCATCTGTCTTGTGCGGACTGAATGCTAGTGAGTTCTAAAGATCAAGCCCCTCAATTCTGCAAAAGTTCTTAAGTCTCTTTTCAACATATCTGTTCTCATTGTCCACTCTTAATACTTTGATGGCTTTTCTTGACTTGTGTTCAGCATGAGCCTTGAAATCTTGAAGTTTGTGAACTATTTCATTCTTATGATGAAGGAAGAAGACCCAAGTGAATCGAGAAAAGTCATCAACAAATGCGAGGATGTAGTGGCCTTGGCTGACTGAAGTCACTGCAAATGGGAACAACTAGAGCTCAAGAAGACTTCCCTTTATCATACTTCTCCTTGAGATGCATATCCACTGAACAAGATGAACACTCCCCCTTAGAAAAGTTGATGTTGGGTAGACCTTTGACCATGTGTTTTGAGCAAAGTTGCTAAAGAGAGCGGAAGTCAAGGTGACCAAACCGCTCATGCCATAAGTTTTTGTTCGAATGTGAGTGAGTTAACAAGGCTTGAGAAGAACTCTTAGGCACAAAATGGGAAAAGGAATAAAGCCTCCTATCATCATTGACTTTCCCAACTGCTACCAATGAATCATCTTTTAGACTACGCACCATCACTGAATCGGAAAGGAACTCAACCTTATGACCATCTCCAAGGTGAGTGATTTGGTAAACTGAAAGGAGATTGGAGCTTAGATTTGGAAGATAGAGAACATCTTTGAATTCCCCATCTTCCATTTCAACATGTCCTTTTCCTTCAACTTCCATCTTGGCATCATCTCCCACAAAGATGTGTGGTACCTTTGACTGCTTCAATGAAGAAAAATATTGCTTTGAAGAACCCATGTGGTAAGAGGCACCTGAGTCAAGTATCCATTCCAAAGAAGAACTTGAATTTTCCATAAGTGCTTGACCTTTACCCTTTGAAGAGGTTGGAGTAGAATCCTTGGAAGTACCTGGCACTTGAATCTTATTCTTCTTGAGTAGATTCTCTAACTCATCGATTCTTTTTGTTTTGCAATGATGCTCGTCGTGATTTGGCTTTTTACAGTATGCACAAAAGAGTTTGTCTTTCTTTTCATTACTTCCCTTCTTGTTTGAAGAAGAACCACCTTGTTGAGAGGAGTCATGTTGTGTCTCAGATTGTGTTTTTTGCTTCCACTGCTTCTTCTTCTTGTTGCTTTTTCTCCCTTGACTAGATTTGTGAGCCTCACTAGCCACTAAGGCTTTGGTCTTAGATAACTTGAGAAGTCCAAAATCCACCAAGTGAGATTGTTCAACAATCAACATGTCTGCAAATCCATCAAAGGAAGGCTTCTAGTAAGCAGATCCCATGGCTAACTTGTGAGTATTAAAACTCGAAACAAAGTTGGCATACTCAGAATGTAGCTTCTTTAGGATGTGATGTATCAACCTATCATTCTTAATGGGATTTCTACAATCTTTTAGAAGTGCCCTATACTCATTGACTTTGATGATATAATCCTGAATTGTGTCATAATTCTTAGGATCTAAGAGAAGTAGATCATCCTCAATCTGAAATCCCTTTTCTTCATCCACTTTACCATACAACTGTTCAAGTTTATCCCAAGCTTCCTTAAAGTCTGAGCAATTTTTCATGTGGAAAGAAGATCGCTATGTACACAACTCCTGATAACACCTAAAGCCTGTCGGTCTAGATTTGTCCAATCAATGAGTTCTTTAGCATCAATAGGTTTGGTAATAGTACCATCAACATATAAACTATATCCTTTTTCCATTAATCTACTCCATGCAATATCTTTCCGAGTAGAATAGTTGTGTGAAGTTAGAGGAGGACATTTAAAACCCATGATGCAGAAATGAAAGAGCTCAAAGTAGAGATAGAAGAGCACTGTACACAACCCCCTTTTCACTCAATCAAAAGACCCCCCAAAAAAGATGTTTTGGCACTTTATAAGTAGTGCATTTACAATGAGCCACTTGTCAAAATGAACAAAGTGGACTTTCTGATTTTGCTTTTACAACTGCTTTATAAGGCTGAAATCTGTCACTTAAGCACTGTAGCTTAGTTTTACAACAATTCTGAAAAAGAATCAAAGCATTACAATGCCAAAGAAGGCCTAATTCTGAAAGTGAGAAATTTGTCCACACAACCCTAGAATTTGACTTCAGATCTAGAAAGTAGACGAAAAAATAGGCACTTTCAAAAAAAAAGAACTTGAAAAGGTGACCAGATGTGCCCGTACAGAGCTTCTAAAGTTGCAAAACGCAGGATTATGCAGGTACAGTCGCCAAAAAATGCAATTTTTGCAAAATTTGTGCACCAAAACCAGAAAACAACACCACCACTAGAAAATTCAAGAAATTTTGCCTGATTTCAAAAAAAATTGCACCTGAATCAAAGTCCAGATGTCCAAGTTAGGAGCTCGCAAAGTCAAGCTGCCAAACTGAAAAGCAATCTAGAGAGGGGTCTGGAGGAGAAACTGTGAGTCTAAATTTGACGTTGAAATGGCCATCAAAGTAGTTATAAAATGCCCTGGAATGACATCCAGACAGGCGTCAAATTTAACCCAGTGAAATGATGACGTCAGCAAAAATTTGGCCACCTTGATGATGTGGCGCTGACATGGTAGTACGGATTTCGTACTATATGGAATCGTACGGACAAACCCATGTGTCAGGGTGACTCAGCGTACAGCTGTCTGTTGATTGGGCAAGAGTGTGTGGATGACGTGGATCTGACTGGGTCGACGCAATGGAATCTGAGTGGCAGATCACGGATGAATTTTTGCCGTGTGGCATCTGACTATATTGCCACTGTGGACCGCGCATGAAGCCAAAATTGCAGAGTGTCGCCAATGTTGTGCTTGTGACACCGGAGATTGGTCGCAAAAGTTTCTGCGATGCCGGGAACTCTGGGTTTAATCACACATTGAGCAGGGGCCAGGAGTCTCTGTTGTTTAAAAAAATAGGCCGCCAGCAGTATATAAAATGGTGACGGAGTCTAGTTTGTCGTTTCGGGTGGATGGGTTCAAGGCCGTCGAGTAAATGTCGGGTCGGAATTATGTTCCCATTCTCCTGAATTCGCAGAGAGGTCGTCTATCGCCACCGGTTGCCGAAATAATTGTGTGGGTTGATGGAGAAATGTTGGGCAATTTTTGCAGAGGTTAGACGGGTACGGCCTTGGGGTGTATGCCCAAAAAATTAAATAAAAAACCCTGCAAAAAATAATAATCTGCCAAATGTGCAATACGAGATCTGACAGTCCGTACTGCAAAAAAAATTTCTCTGACAAATAGAGCGATTTCGAAAAAATAATTCTAAAAATATCAGAGAGAAAATAAATTCAGATCTGAGAAATAATCAAATAGATCCGAAAAAAAAGATCATACCCATACCGCAAATCAGGCCTTCGAGTTTCGATTTGCAAAAAAAATTTGCCTCACGGTCGACTATGGGCCAAGGTAGGCGTGCTTATAGTCGATTTTCACCGGTTTAGCGTTCCAGATGCAATGGAGAGGTCAAATTTGGTGCTAGATGCTCCCAATTTCTGCAGCACTCTGGATTCAGGCTGAGGTGATGAAGCAACAAGAGGTCTCAAACAGCTTGTGATGAGAAAGTCTCCAAGCTCTGATACCATGTAAGAATTTGCCTAAGGGCAAAATTCACCCAAGAACTAAGAACTCAAACACAACCACAACTGTAGACCAAAAATGGAGAGAGTATGATCAGAATAACCATTTATTCAATAACTGATGCTAGAGTACACTAGGAGTGCCTAATTATAAAGGCCACAGGAGAGCTTCTAGAATGCATAGAAGTTAGCATCATGATGTGTCATACAACCAAGCACATGTCCACCAAATATGGATTATCCTCCATTAAGCACGGAAGTAAGTGCGATGATGAGAGGATAAGCCTAGAAGGGTGGGACACGCAAAATAGTGTTGTAGACACCATGTGCTCAAATAGAGGTACGTACTCCTGTGTTGTCAACATGACAACTCACAAGGTTGCACAAACTCCTAAGTGTCTCATAAATAAAAATAATAAAATAATGCATTAACCTAAGTAAACTTAAGTAAGTGTAAATAGTAAAGTACTTATTTACACCAACAGTATGTAATAATTGCATGAAGCCTAAAGTATTTGGAAACTCCCATCAAATATTTGTGTAGGCATGTATGCAAGTACATATCAAGTACAATGAATTGTTTAACAGAATGCTTGTGAGGTTTCATCTTAGGGGACTAAATGACTATTTGATTGAGACTAGGAAGACTCGTTGGTTGCTTCATCAAGATGAATTTTCTAGCTTTTGTCTCTAAAGATATAAGTTCCAAGTCATATGTTGTAAATCATGACTTTGGTTACTTTTGGTTAATTTTTCAGAAGTTCATTAACTAACTCTTTTTGCACAAAATCTTGAGGTTAATTGACCTCTCCCAAAATACGTAAAGTAGAGTTAGTTACTAACCCAAAGAGAAGGTAGTTATTTGGTGAAGCCTTTAAATGTGAGGTATTTTGTAATGTAAAATGGGTTTATTTGGTGGTCTCAAGTAGATATAAATATTCATGGTAAGTTCCACTTAGCATTATTTGGCTGCCACATTAGATTATGGTTTGAGTGCACCCGCTAATGGGTATTTCATAACAATTTTATTCTTAGACCTTTTTCGTCATCCTATAGTTTGGTGGTAGTGTTTATTTATATGTGTTCGTGCCTTTAAACGGATCATGTCTTTTGGCCAATGGACGTATATCATGATTGGTTAATAGATTTAATCGTGGTGCTTAGTTATTTTGTTAGTTATTTTGTTAGTTATTTAGTTTAGTGAGCATAAATTATTTTCTTTAGATGTAGTTAAATACTCCATTTATAATTTAATGTCTTTAATCATTTAGATAATATTATTTTATCTTAATTAAGGTATATTATATTATCTTGAATCATTTAGTCTTCTCAATACTCATATATAAGATTTTATCATTAGAGGGGGATATTACAGTCCTACCCTCCCAAAATTGCTTGTCCTCAAGCAATTATGATTTTTATTTCATGCATTAGATATAATCCAATTATTAATTTCAACTTCAATTAGATAACGTGTATGATTGATTTCATAAAATGGTTGATAATTTATTTCTTTGACGATTGTCTCTCATACGAGAGTTTCTTACTTTCAAACATTACTATATATTTATATGTATTTAAAATGAAATTTATTTTAATAGTTAATATGTTGAGTTTAGTTATTTTTTCTTCTTGTGTGACCTCTTTAAGAAGATACAGAATTTCAATGTCGCAGGGCGCTAGATACCTATCTATGAGTAGGCTCCCTCGAGGTACTGGGATTGCATGTTCATACCCATCTTGGACACTTTCCTCAAGGCTTTTTGAATCATGTTCTTACCCATCTTGGACTCTTTCCTCAAGGTATTTGAAACCATGTCCTCACTTATCTTGGAATCTCTCATTGAGGTATTGGAACCCATGTCCTTACCCATCTTGGGATCTACCTATCTCGAGTGGATTTACTCTACCTCTCCCATCTTGACGATAAATCACTTGTATTCATGAATTTATATACATTTTTTTCCTAATCATTTTTTCAGGCTTCTCTGTCATATGTGTTCAATAGTTTGAAATGTTTATAACATACTTGCCCTACAGGATGGAAAGATCATGCTCTGATACCACTTTAATGTCCCCTTTTGGACTTTACTCTTTAACTACTTCAAATTCTCAATTTAGGGTTTCGATTAGATTATATTACAATTGATTTTGGATATATTTTATACTAAAGAAATATATACATTCTATCTTCACTTTGAAGATCTACAAGGTCTTGAAATATAAAGAAGTAATTATTTTATTTATCAAGAAAAGTATATTTAGTGTTATAGGTCTCTCCTAATAATATGATAAATTGAACCAATATAATTTATTTTATTTCCTATTCATTCTCTTTAATTTAATCTCCCCTTGTTATTTACTTAGACATTCATCTTATTAAGAAAAAGGGTCCTTATGATTTTCTTAATTGTTTGATCCACTTTCGGTTTCTTACTTTTCAGCCACCTTATTCATTTAAATGTGAATGCACATAATTCCCTAAAATTTTGGCATTAGTCCCTTATTAAGGTTGTCTTATATCATTTTTTAATTTATTTTTCCTCAATTCCTTCTTTATTCATGTTTTACTAACTTTGACTCCTCTTTTATCCCTTATAATTGACGGTGTTTATTTCGGCTTATTCGATACTCCTTATCTAATACATGTGATGGAACCCACTTGTCCATTTGGCATGTCAATCTAGTACATTTCTATTTGGTACAATTTGTTTTTATTTTATTTTTTGGTTTCAAGTAGATATAAATATGCATGGTAAGTTTCGCTTAGTATTATTTGGCTGCCAAATTAGATAAAGGTTTGACTGCACCCGATAATGGGTATTTCATAAAAAAATTATTCTTAGACCTCCTCCATCATTCTATAGTCTAGTGGTAGTGTTTATTTATATGTGTATGTGCCTTTAAACGGATCATGCCTTTTGGCCAATAAACATGTATCATGATCAGTTAATAGATTTAATCATGGTGCTTAGTTATTTTGTTAGCTATTAGTCCCGCCAATAAATAGGTGGAGACTAAAGTTTTCATATCACACTGAGCTATTAATTCATTTTTTGGAAATTGTGTGTGAACATGTTATCCTATGTTCTGCAAAAATATTTTATTGAAATGTTTTTTTGTTGTATTTTTCTTATTTTATGATTGGTCAGTGTTGATTTTTCTAGTAGGCTTTTCGTTTTTCTATTGAGAAAAAGAAAAAAAAATATTTAAGGACATTTGGAAATATGTTAAAGAGTACATGTACTAGAAATCATTTAACAAGTGGCAGTTGTATTCTATGGATTACGGTTTGTGCATCGACATGTACGACCTTTTACTTTGAGCAATATTAGTTTTATAGAACACATGGTTCTGTGGATCTATATCATACGACTGAAAAATTTAACAAACCAGGAAGAAGATATTGTGTTGGTATCTTTATCATCGCTTCTAAATTAGCATATGATGAGAAAATGAATCACTTACTAGAAATGTGGTGTCACCTAACGTTGGAAGGTAATTACAAATTCATGTGTTTCGTACTCGTTCTTAAGGATTCAAAAATAATTTTTTTCCATAATTTATTAATGTAGGTTTGCACAATAACTATTGAATTTTGATATTGTATCCTTAAATGAAGATGCATGGCATGGAGCTCTTTAACTGTAGGAATCGTAAGAAACCAACCATTATTCTTTTATTGTTTTATTTTTTGATTCTGGCCAAAAACTTCAAAACTCGGAGAGGAAAATATAAATGTATCTATACATAATGAAGAATGTATATGTATTGTCATAGAAATCCCAGCCAAAACTTCTTCATGTTTATGGAAATATGATTTGGGGAAAATTGTGCTATGAACTGAAAATTATTTTTTTTCCATCCCTAGATTGAATTTTTGGAAGTTCTCATGTATATGATAGGATTTATCAAATCTTTTTTATTTTAATATTCAATAATATGTTCAGGTCTATTTATAATTTTTATTTTTCATCAATGTTTCAGATTTTGTGTAAACATTTTTCAATTTCTCGAGGTCTTTTTGGTTCAGGTGACGAAATGTGACCTGAATTAAACAAAAAATCCTTACATAATTAAGAGTCAGAAGTATAATTTTTGTAATCAATAATGTTTTAGACCACGCTGCATAATTCATCATCAAAATGGAATAGAGAAAAATAAAATTAAAAATTAGTTGTTTTGACTCTTTCTAATATTTATATTAAAATAGATCAATTTCAATTTAATATATATGCTTCTTTTTCTAATAGTCAAAAGCCTAGTTCTAAGTTATTAACTCATTATGGTTTGAATATTATTGTCTTCTCTTATAAACATCTCTATAAAATGGAAAAATTTACTTTATGTAGAATTTATAACAATTTTAAAATCTATGTTTTATTTATTAAAGTGAATGAGATTTATTCATCTGCAAGCTACTTTAAAAATAAAATCCATCAAGGCCTTCATATTCTTTTATAAAGCAGAAAATGTGAAATTGGTGGTGATTGCATTTAGAGGCACAAAACCATTCAATGTAAATGATTGGAACATTGATTTGGACATTTCATTATACAATGTTGATCCAATTGGGAGAATTCGTCTTGGATTTCTTGAAGCAACAACGCTGGCAAATCGCTCAAACCAATAAGTTGCTCGATTTCATCTAAAAGCTAGTAAAAGCAATGGTTGACCTGATAATCTCTCAAAAGACCATGAAAAGCCTTTGGCTTACTATGCCATTAGAGCTACACTAAAAAATTGTTGGAAGAACACAAGAATACCAATTTTACAGTTAGCGCTTAGCTATATTCCCCATATGCATACACTTCCCCTCCCAACTTGCTAATGATAGTCATTGGAAATAAATTATACTATACATGTATTTCTTTTAACCTATTATTGCTTCATTCGTCTTTGTAGGATCATGATTTCAGACAAATACTGCAAACTGATTTCTACAATTAAAGTTTTGTTTACTAATCTTACGCCCATTTTCATCATTTGCTAATTCCACATCACTCAGGTTTCCTCTCTTTTTCACACTTGAATGAGTAGATTTGTCAACTCCCTTGAATTTGTGAACATAGTTCATTTAAATCCAATTCCTTATTTTCCAAAGTATTTGTCTAATGCAAACATTCAAATATGTAGCCAAGACCAGAAAAGAAATAAACTAGTAGAAATAAAAGAAGTCAATTTTACAAACACAAAAGACCATTTTCTCTACAAATTACATTCTTAAATAGGTGCATTGTATCTAGTAAAATTGGTGTTTTATATGCATGGAATGATGAGATGGGAAAGAAGAAGCTTCCATTCAAATTTTTTGAAGATGCAACCAAAAGCAGAGCTCATTTTCATAAGAGGATACGTGGCCTCTTAAGAAAAACAATGAAATGTCTCTTCTTCATGCAAGTTGATACTAATATTAACCCTTCCCTTAGAGATAGATTTCAGTGTTTCACTCGTGCTTTAGATCGATTTGAGGTAATGCAATAACAAATTTCTTTGGAGCTATCAGTCTCATTTTTCTTGCCTGCTTACCCACAAACATTAATACCTCTGCTATTATCGATCAGCTCCATCCCCTTCTCATTCTTACATATCATTAAAAAATTTCTCCATATTTTCTTACCCATAATACCACCTGTGATCTATAATTATTTCTCTGGAAGACTGAAGAATTTTTGCCCATCTAGTTTTATCTCATTACAAGCAGCATTATCAGGCAAGAGGACAACAGTAGGATTATCTATTTCTTGTTCAGACGATTGTTGTTTAGATTAAACATTTTCTTTCCTTCAAATAATTATTGAAATGCTTCATACTTACAAATCTCACAAAAGATGGGATCATTGTTCTCTAGAAAAAGGTGGGACTATAGCTCTGCAGAGCTCTTGTTTGGTTTAGTGAGCGTAGATTATTTTCTTTAGATGTAGTTATATACTCAATTTATAATTATATGTCTTTAATCATTTAGATAATATTATTTTATCTTAATTAAGGTATATTATTTTATCTTGAATCATTTAGTCGTCTCAATACTCATATATAAGATTTTACCATTAGAGGGGGATATTACAGAATTTTTGCAAAGGGAAAATGTTGGAAGAATTTTCAGTAAACAATAATTAACTTTTGAGTCCACATTATGTGTAATGATTTTGAGTTTGTACATTCTCCAAATTAATAAAGAGTGTATTTGTTTGTATGTCCAAATGTCCTCCTGAGTTATGGTCACTAGTATCTTGTATGTTAAGTTGGTGATTCTTTTATACATCTATGTGGGTCATAAATATTCTATGTAATCAGTGCATGAAATACATTCATGTCCTGGTATCTCAATGTGAATTAGGATGGTGTATCTTTCCATATACCAGGGTCTCCTATCCATTCTTTGGCATCTATGCATGTTGTGTTAAATATCCCCTTTGTAATCATTATTCATCCTAAAATCTCATTCGGTGCTCATAAGTCTATTAGTGAGGTTTCTCTCATTTACATTTTATGATTTCTCCTTTATGTACTTTCCAGTTAAAGTGCACCTAAAATTACAAATACACCCATCATACGAGGGAGTTGCCCCTCTCAAAAGCAGAGGAAGATTACAATTGGATAGAGATCAGTTGTGATCTCTCTAATTGTTGGGACATTTGGCATTGCCCAGAGGGCGAACATGATCAATTTTACAGAAGCACTTGCAGTGAAAAATGTGTTTACCAACACAAATACATCAAAATCAACAAGACAAAAAACATAATAGATGATCAAGTCGCTACTACATCTAAAGGTATGGCTACTTCTCCTCTATGTATCATCCTAATCATAAGTACACCATTTTATCTAAACCTTTTCATGCGATGATATCAAAGTTAATTAATGCTAACATTATTAAATATTTTGCTTTCCATCTTATTCAGACTAGCAAACCAATGTCAAGGTCATTTGATATATATATCATGATCAAGTTGATTATATATATATTTATATATATATTTATATATATATATATATATATATATATATATATATATATATATATATATCATCATCATCATCATCATCAACCTGATCATGATACTCAAAGGTGTTATGCTTTGAAAAATGTTATTCAAGACCTTATTGATTCTAATTCTATATATGTAGATGATGAGGTTAATAGTACAAATAAACTTGTTTCACCTCCTAATAAAAACTTGCAAACTTACACCAATCCTTTACCTTCACGTTCAACAAATTTCATTAATCAACATTCCTCTTTTGTTAATAATATCACTATGATGACAAAGCAGAAGAACTTAATCAAGTGATTAATCAAGTTGAATCTTGATCTCAACCCTCGATTTTGCTTCTACTCAAACCAATACCTTCACTTCCAATCGCCTTTCATCATTCTAAGACAATTAAATAACCCAATGGTCATCTTTATATTACTACTAGGGTTGCTCATATTCCTTCTCGTGGTGTTTTGATTTATCCCTTTTCCACTTTTAATGTTATTATTGAAGAGAATCATTTTTAATAAATGATTACATAAAGATGCCTATGACACATTTTATTTATGGACTCAAACTTGTAATGGTTTTCTTTATTTCACTCAAGGCGTGTATCCCTTCATGTGATCCTTTATGGTAAAGTTGTGGATACTACCTTCGTTTTCATCCCTAATTCCATTCAATTTCATGTTAATCTTGGTATCCTATAACTTCCTTTCGTGCAAATGGTAGCTTCTCCTAGTCATCAATGTATTAAATTTCCTCATAAGAGAAAAATTGTCACTATCAATCATTCTCTTTATCAACCCTCTCATCCTAGAGTTTTTTTGAAATAGACTTTTGTTGCCCTTCTCTCCCTCAAAAATCACATGCTCATCTTGATCATCTTTATAGATCCTATCAATGATACAAAGTATATTGAGCTTAGCCTTCCTAAGGTTTATCCTCTTGCAGCTATCTTACCCACTCCACTTATTCCTCTATTTCATAAAACTTCTCAACCTATAGTAATTCCCCTTTGGAACTTGTGTCGATTGATCTTAATCCTTCAAATTTATCTCATAAGACTATTTTTAATCAACATGTTCATCAATGTTGTGAGAATTGTTAAGCTAAGGCCAAGGCTCGTGCTCTTGCTTCTCAAAATGCATCCTCTTCTCAACATTTTCCTTCCTTCAATCAACCCATGCTTGAGCCCTTGGAAGAAGTTAACTATAGTAATAACATGATCATGGATAAACATGATAATTATATTTGTCTTAGATTTTGTTGTGATTAATCTTAATCAAGAAGATACTCTTGATGATAATGCACATGTTTGTTATGATGAATATGAGAATATTGATATGGATTATGATTTTCCTAACATGCTTTCTAAATAGTTGGTACTTATTATGAGTATCGAGCATAATGAATCTCACTTGTCCTCGCTTGGATCTAGTTGTTGTTCCTATTGTGTTGCATTTTTTTCATCTTGCAAGTTTCCCTCATTTCCCTGATGATATAAACTAATATGTGGTGGTGGGAGGGGACGGTTGGCATGCTTGAAGTGGACTTCTCCATCCTAGTAGTCTTTGTGTGTTTTTGGTTGTGTATCCCCCTGTTATGTTCTTTGTTAAAAAAATTCTCTTGATTGTTTTAGGTGAGCACAAGGTGATAAATTAATCAAACACATTGTACACATTCTTATATTTATATATCTCTCTCTTCTTTTATATATCATTACATGTTATGTTGTATATGTGTTATTATTCAAAAATGTACCATTGTGTAGATTGTTTTGATGCTTGCAACATGGTAACACCAAATCTTTTTGGTCTCTATGTTGTCGGCCTAAAAAATTTCTTCTTTGTATCTCTTACGTGATTTTCCTCCATTGTGTTGTAGTGCTACTTCCTTTGGGGAATGATGATGTTTCATACTTATATAATATTATATATTATCATAGACTCCTACTAATCCAAAATTTGGTAGATCCCTTTTGTGCTCCCTTATTTTTCATGTGTTTATTCTATTAAAGTGTTCTCTATTGGGGAAATTTCATAGTGGAAACATTTCTAGTGAATGCATGTACGTTTTTGTTAAAGCAATTGCTCCCGTTATTGTGTTTGTAGTTTCTTTAATGTGGGGGCATATACTCTGCTCACTGGTGAACACGTGCACTTTGATGTTTAGTTTTTTTTTATCTTCTTGGGTTCCTCTATCAAACTATTAATAGCTCAAGGTGCCTAATCCTTGTAGCTCTTCTTGGATCCCTCTATCAATCTATCAACAATTCAAGGGGCTTGATCATCACAATTCTTTTTGGATCCCTACTTGGATTAGCAACAATCTAGGAGGCTTGATCCTTGCTTTTGATCCCATGTTGGATTACTAATAGTTTGGGAGTCATGATTTTTTCTTTTGATCCTTCTTTGGACTATTGACAGTTTGGGAAGCATGGTCTTATTTTTTATCCCTTAAGGACACACACATCCTTATGCCTGGGTCATTTTTTATTTCCCCTTTGAAACATAAAGTTCCCTTGAAGATGAATATTTTCAATGGATTGACTAGCATGCTACACACACTTTCCATACCATTCAATTTGTCTTTGATGGGTTGACTAGCATTCCACACACACTTGCTAGACCATTCAATGTCATCTTTTGTTGCAGCATGCATTTTTTTGTAGTTTACAATGAGGAACACTAACCTTATTGGGCATGTTGACTACTCTTTTTTCACTTACATCTCTCTTGTTATGATTTTGAATATGACAAAGACTCAAGTCTATTGGGGGCTTGGCAGTTTCTTTGTTTCCTTAGTCATGATCATATTTGCTCTTGATTTTGGTCTACTTTATCGTATGAGATAGATCATACTTCCACTAGAGTGGGGGATAAATTTACCATCTTAAAATGGAAGCACCCATCATTTAAGTCATTTTGGCTCTCGCCCTATAGTGATTTTATGGACCATGGATGCATTTGTGCTCAATCAGCTCTTTCTCCCACTCAGTTCCAACTATGAAATTATTGGGACTTTGAGGTTACCCCTTCTCAAAATAACCCAAGTATAGTTTGACCTAGTCAAACTATACTAGTATAGGTGAAATAGGTTGACCTATACCATATACATTTTTGGTCTAGGGCCAATTTTGTCTTAGGGACTTAAAATGAAAAATTGGGTGACCCTATCAACTTGCTTTGTTTTTTGCGCCAAAAAACTAGTATAAAAGGAAACCTAGGCACCTTATTTTCACATCACTAGATATCAAAGGATATCCATAGACATGAATACAAGATCTCAAAAACTCTTAAGGACATTCAAGCTAACAAATTTCAAGGCATTCTCAAGCATTCAAGGTGTTTTCAAAGATTCAAGGATCCTTTGTGAGCATTTCATCTTCAAGATCTAGCATTTTGTTGGTCATCAAAGGAGGAGATCTACAATGTGACATTCATCTTCTTCTTCTTTGGTACACATTTACATCCATGGCTCCATGATTAGGTATTAGTAGATCCATTTGCATTTGTCAAGATTTCCTACATCCTTCATTGGGGATTCAACATCTACAACGTTCAAGCATTGAAAAATCTTTATTGACAAGGGTTTCAATCAAGTAAGGTGGATATTTAAATTTGTCTTATTTCCTTGCATTTTTTTCATTTCATTTCATTTTAAGGTTAACTCCTAAATGGGGGCTTAACCAAGGCAAGCCCCTCCCACCAAAAAATTATTTTTTCTTATGCGCAAGAACATAGCATCAAAATTGTAGTTTTGGATCTAGAAAGTATCATTCATAAGCTTTCAGAAAAATTTTGGTCGAATTTGTTACAGTGTCCCAAAAATATGTCTTTCATCCCATAAACCTACTAATAGACATCACCCAAATCGACTAGTACATAGAGGCCTAATATTTTAGGGTTTTCCTAAGTTTTTTATCTTGACCATATATCTACAATCATATTCTCAATCATAGTTTCATATCTACATATTTTATAGTGGAAAAGAATCTTCCTTTGCATATTTCAAGGTCACCTTTCCACCGTTCTTTTTATCTCTTAGCATAGGCCTATTTCCATATTTTATTTGGGTTAATTGCATGCATATAGAACCTAGATCAATTTTACTCTTTTCATTTAATCAATTAGGTCAATTCACATTCACATTACACAATTAACATTACATGAAAGATGACTTGCTTATGTACTTCCTCAATATAATTTGGGTTTAGTATTGGCATCCCTCCATCCTATTTGGGTTTTCCTAATCTAACTTGAGTTATATTAAAAGTTATGTTTGGAAGTCCCGCTTTCTTTTGTATTTGAATATTTTAAAAAGTGGAAGTTTAATTTGATCAAAACTGGAAATTAATTTCTTCAAGTCCTCTTGATTTTGAGCTCTCCTCTTCTCAATATCAATAATAAATTTTGAGAAATCAAAAAATATGGAAGGTAACTTACTGCCTTCCTTTAATGCTTCATTGATTTGATTCAAACTAATTGTTAACATAACTCTCTTAAGTACAATGAATTAAACCATTTTTTTGATCTCTTCTTCTCATAGTCCTTTTGGACTTTAGTCATTGTTAAATGTTCTAAACTTTGATTTTTTTACTTGGAGCACTTACCAACTTATCCATTTCTTTATTGGTGTAGCACATATATCATAGTCTACTTTAGATACCAAATATGACAATAGATATCTTTCCAATTGGATCACTTATGTCTCTTTCTTTTATGCTTTCATCATTTGCCTATTTCTCTTAGATTGCATTACAATGGAAAATTCTATTATCTCATTAAGGTTTAGAGTACTAACATTAAGTGGCCCTTGAATGGCTTCTATATCATTTGCATCTTCTTCATCAACATTTTTCTAAAGAGAAGATGAGGTTTGTACATTTGTTTCTTGTTCCCTTCTCCTTATTTTTTGTGTCCATATTTTGTTTTTTCATTTCTTTATCATCATGCACATGCACATCCTCAATATGTGCTTAATCTTTCTTATTCTCATCACCTTTGGTAATGTCCACTACTGATATCTCTTGCTACTCCTTGATAGATGCATCCATTGTGGTATCATTTTTCATCACCTAATCGTTCCCCAAAGCATCCACATGTTCATCTAAAATGTTTTGAATGAGTATATCATCTATGGTGACTTTAAAACCTCCAATCTTTAATCCATCATCGGTATGGGTAATTGATGGGCGTATAATTGTGTCTCCTTTTGAGCCTCTTTTATGTGTTTTATTATTCCTTGGTCCTTCCTAAAGTCCTTTCTATGCCATTAGTTATTGAGGGAATTTAATCTATTTAATAAAGTTGCAAGGAAAAAGGTAATTCCTGCAATGTGATGCTAAGTGTAGGAAATAACAATGATTTGATTGGTTTTTGCTATAGGAACTAAGCATGGGCACTTGAGTAGTTATAGGAACCTTGGAGCGATTGGGGCAGTAGTATATACATATCGTAGCTCTATTTTGCTATCTTATTTTTGTTTTATAATCTTAGGTCTGGAATGAGTTCCAGTCAAAACATTATGCTATTATTACTATGTTATATGGATAAAAACATATGGCTTGTGGCCAAGATAGTGTTTGTATAATTCAGATCAATGGCCTACGGCCATAACGACTCGACTCAAGCTTATTTTGGTGTTTTGAAAACTATATAAGCATGTATATGATCATAAGAAACCATCCAGAAATACATCTATCAAAATGTTGTTATAAATCATTCTTTTTGTGTTATGGTTTGATTGACTTGGATTGGCTTTAGCAATTCCGTGTTAATCTTTTGCTCACCAAGTGAATTGGACAAAGGGCCTCCTCTGGGGAATCTTGGTGAGGTTATTTTAGTTTCCATTGTGAGTTTGTGTGTTGTTAATTATTTCATCTATTTTCATTACAGATTAATTATAGAGTGCAAATTAATTAAGAGTGTAAAATAAATGTTTTCAGTGGCAGAAAAGAATTCAAATGATTCAAATTATGTGTTCAATCAAACTTTGACCATTTAAAGAATTAATTGTCTATTGGATTGTTGATTTGCAGCCATTTCCGTTCTTCCACCTTATTGATCACCACATTTTTGTTTAATCTCTTGATCTAATAAATACTCGTTCATCCATCTCTTCTCAAACTTTCACCCACTACATTACACTTCTGTTGCTTTCTGTTATTGTCCACAAACTTCCCGTCGCAGCCTATTATTCTTTATGAACTTCCTGTCGCATATTATTACTTCGACTTTTCAACTATTACTATAGACTTCATGCCGCAACTAAACTTTTTGTAGCAAACAGAGTCCATATTTATCTTCATTATATTAGACCATTTAAAGATTGATTTTCAGTATTGATAATTAATCGATTGAACATATTCATGAATAAAAATGCTTAATGTTTCATTGGGTGGTGTAGCTATTGCGATAATTACTATTAGTAATGATATGTTTTAGTAATTATTTGGTTCAAATGTAAAGATAGGATTATTCTTTAGTTTTATTCTTCAAAGTACAAATTTCAATTTGATTAATTAAAAGCCTCTTAGTTTGATTTCCTAGCATGTAATAAATTACATTCATAACCACTTGATTTATTATCTTCATCCTTTGAGCAAATAGATGTTATATCTCTCACTAGTTTATGAATCCCAGATTGACACTCTTATGGTATTTCGATTCAAATTATGTTCAAAAGTAATCCATTCAGATAGACCTCAACTTTTCCCTATAGTAATCTCAATCTCATATGGTTTCAATATATCCTCAACTTCATGCACTTCTTCCTTTTCTTTCTCCACCCAAACATTTCTTCAAGATAGTCTATGTCTCGTCTTGAGGCGATTGAGTTTCACCATTAAGTAACCTTGTTAACATCTTCTTGGTCTTAAATGTTAGTCTATTATTGCAAAGAATTTCTTTAATTCTTTCTTGGACATGTCCAATGGCAGATGAACTATAACATATTCAGTTAATTCCTCGTCTTACGTTAATGCAAAATACCACCTAGCTTCAATCTTTTTGTACAAAGGTGTGGATTTGACCGTGTAATTCAATTAGGGCCTTAGTTTGTTCCTATTGAACAGAAATGCATCCTCTATCTAATTTTGTTCCTCTTTATTATAATTATCATACTAGTTTTTAACTTCAACTAGTATACCCCATTTCCTAATTTTATTCATGATTTTATAAACAGAGACAAACTTACTCATGTTTAGTTTAACAGTCCCCATAGTAGAGGCACCAACAACCTTGGACTTCTTTCCAATGGCCTTCAACTCCTTCCTCTTTGTAAATAGTCCCTTCTCTTCTCTCTTTTCATCATCTTTTTCCCTTTGATCCTTCTCTTTCTTCCTCTTAGTGATTACCTTTACTAGTTCAGTTGGCTTGTTGACCTTTGAAGGCTCAAGGGCTTATCAACCTTTTCAATTTTTCTTCCTTTTAACTAGCAACTTGATAGGAGTTGTAATGCCCCACCCGAAGATCTTTGGAAACAAGGATAAACATAAGCCAAGATTTTTTTTTTAAAACAAGTATGAATGCACTCGGCAACAACATACAAGGATCACAAAGATCGCAAAGGAAGACTAACCAAACATCCTGACACCAACGGATCTCCAAATGCCACTACTGACCAAAACAACTGACAGCGGAAGATGCATAACTAAATCTGAATCGACGCATTTCGAATTCAAAATGTGACACCAAAAGATTGAAGAGCACTCTAGAGGATAGCCAAAACACTTCCCAAAAAGTTTGGATCAAACCGAAAAATGCTCATTGTCCGCCCGAACAATTTTTTTTGCAAATACTAGGCGATACATTAATGCAGCACTTTACGATACTTTTCCAGTATCATACGATACTTCTGAAGAAGTCGTATGATACTTTCAAGGACCGTATGATGCTTCTCCAAAGACCATGTGATACTTTACCAATATTGCACAATACTTCACAAATGGTCGTGCGATAATTTCCAGTATCGTACGACAGTTTCTCTTACAGCATGCGATACTTTCACAGTATCGCCTCATGTTCGAACATGGTCGCCCAGAAAGGTTATAAGCCAGACTCCAAGGAATCTCAAGGCAGAAAGAAGGGTTAGACCCTCCACACCGAGGAGTACCGAATCCACAAGTCGAGGCATAGACACTCGAACATAAGACTACAATAAGGACACAGCATCTAACCATCTACCATGAAAGAAAATACAGAAGGAAACATTGCAATGTACTTAAAAGCAACATCGCAATAAACAGAAATAACATCGCAATGAACAACATAACCAAACTAAGTAGGCAGTTCCTCCCAACCATAATAGCATCATAAGGCTATCGTGGACCCTAGCCATCCCCCACCTGTAACATCCCAAGCTACCGATCGGATCGTCGGTACTATGATATAGGGACGTCACTACTAAAACATGCTAAAACATAAGCATAAAGAAATCTAACATGCTAGGAGTAAAGTATAAGATAATCCTACAAATCCAGATAACATCATCTATCATATGTTAATCATCATAATAAGGAAATGCATCAATAACTAACACCATCTAAACATGATATACAAGCATCCCAATGAAAGCATACTCCGGTACCCAAAGTACCAAGTGAAAACATCCATCAACGGTCGCGCTAGAACAATAGACTGTCTATGTACACCGCTCCCTACTAGTGGTGTAGGTAGTTACGCCTCCCAACCACGTGGCACCCGTAGGTCCAATCTTGTCATACTGATGGAGATAATGATCCAACCACAACCACACACAAAACAAACGTCCATGCTAACATACATGCCAGACAGTATGATGACTAAAACCAAGACAAAGACAATCCATAACTATAGGTCCTGGTCAGACACTCAATGGGCTACTAAGTAGGGGCTGACATCATGGAGAGTCGCTTGGCATCGACAAGTCCAAGCTCGAACCACGTGTTCCAACTCCTCAACAGCAAGCCTCGCACACACATTTTATTATCTTAAGTTTTATTACCACCTAGTGTATTATTTAGTTTTCACTTATTTAAAACTTCTTCACACCAACCCTCGAGAAATAGACATCGAGCTACGGAGATAGAAGCCCCCTCCATATGCTACCCTACCCTACCCATGCTAATCCAATGATGAGTGTCTGTAGGCATGCAAATTCCTAAACCAACTCCAATGATCATAACTTTCGAAAGTACCACGGAAGATCGAGCCTCACAAGTCACCCGAAAAATGTACGTGTACGTACTCGTGTGGCGCACCACCATCACGAAGATCATAACACAAGGACTGGATGAGAACACAATGCAAAAAATCACTCAACCGAAAACAAAATCGAGACGATGGATGCGGCACACATCCCAATGCAACATAAAAGTGCAACAGTGATCTAACATCCAAACAGATCGTCCAAGTCCACGACCCACATTGTGCCAAAAAAACTTAAAAAAACAAGGTGACACACAAAACGAGGTTAAAACTCCAAAATTTGAAAATTTTCAAAATTAAAACCCATTTGACCTTTGGGTACAAAACCTCTGAAAACCCAATAATATTTGGGTTTAGATACCGTATGCAAAAACAGTCAACATAACGGTGTGAAACCCCAAACCCCCATCTCAAAAATCGGAAAAATGTTCATACCCGACCAACCAGGCAGAACCAGCAAACAGAAACGAAGGAGAACACTAGTTCTCAGCCTCCAACCAAACAGCTACCAAAAACAGGACCTGAAACGAAGCAAAAACAATCAAATAGGAAGGCCCTACCTAACAGCAAAAGGGATAGAACTAAAACTTGCACAATAAAATAAAACGCCTGTCGAAGTTACTGAAAATCACGGCAAAGCAAGGTCTACCCGAGTCGGCGACCTCGCGAAGATCCCACGCTCACAGCTCCCAGAACAAACAGAAATCCAATCCTTCAGAAGAGGATTTCAGAAAAGCTCTCAAAATTCTATTTTCAAAAAGAGAGTGAATAATAAAATCATTTTTTCAATACTTATTCACTTTTCGAGTGAATGGTCAACTAGGGCAAATAGCCAGTTAGAGTAGCTAGACTCCGAAACAACCCAAACGAAAACAAGTTATTCCTCGTAACGGGAATTCACCTAAGGCAAAGCTGTTAGAATTTAAATTCGAAAAGATATAAAGTCTGAAAACCCAAAATCACAGAAATCACTAAACAACCTTCACGACAATGCGGACTTTTAAATGCACAGACACGCTCACTGGTCTAATCACATAATGCAAATGAGTTTGGATGTACTAATCACCGAAAGGTTTTAATTTAAAACAATTAAATAAAGATACGTCGACCATATAGGTACGACATTGGTAAAATATGAATAGTTGAATCACTAACTCCATAAGCCATTGTCAAGGATATAAATCTTGCACACTAAACACACGATCAAGTGCAATTGCATATAATATCATAACCGAAGCAGAATGCATTAAATATCTAATTAATCCATTTACATCACTCACGTTCACATAAAGCATAAAGATATAAGAATGAAGTAAATAACCATAGCATAAAATCCATCACATAACATCAACAGAAATATGTCCAAATACTAGATAATCAGATATCCTCATAGATCTATTGTCATCTCAAAATGGCATCAACATGCAAATATGATAAACTGAATAGCACAGCTCTAAAGCATCTATGGTACTGAATCAAAGTATAACATCCGACCCTCAGGTCATCTCAAAGTACATATAATAAGAGTATCAAGTATCTCTCGAATCAAAATAAACAAGGTACAGACTGCAAACACGAAAGGCACTACAGGAGTGGATTTTTCCTATTTCACATTTGTAGATCTTGTTTGTCTATTGGTTTGGGCTCTATCGATTATAGTGGAAACTACTTCCAACTTCTTCCTCTTCAGCTCCTGCAGTAGATGTGTCAGCGTGTTTTACCTTATCGATCTATTACTCCTTAGTGAATCCTTTCTTCAAAGAAAATTGTTCCATCTCTTTAACATCAAATGTTCCAAATCTAGGAACACTTTGGTCTACCAATTTTGACAATAGATTGTCAACATATCTTCATAACCCATAGGCATAACCCATGAGGTCATTAGTTTCAATACTTCCATGAGGCATGTATTTGTGTCCACCATAAATCAAATAATGTCCTTATATTTTTCTAAGGTCGAGCATTACATGAAATTGTACTTTCAAATTAGGCCAAAACGTAATTGCATATTCAATTTTTACCATGCGAAACTCTGATCGAAAGCAACCCAATAACCAAAAAGCTCATAAATGCTTATTTGGAGGAAGATAAGTAAATCCAAACTATCCTCGCCAATCATGCACTCTACATGATAAAACTTTTCAGATTTGCCTACAGATCTCCCCTAAGATCCTCATGAAAGCTTCAACATGCTAAACAAGAAACCGATTAACCAAAATTGAATCCAACAAGCCGATTCTAACACAACAATTAACCGAGACATACCACTCTGAAATTTAGCAACCAGTGAATCCTTTCTGCAATGAGTGGTTCATATCTTTTAATAATCCAGAGATCACTGCTCTGTATGCCAATCAGTTGGCAATAAACATAAACACAAAATCCAATTACAAAGATTACTGGAGATCGACAAAATTTCTCTTCTATTCATCATAACATGGAACTTGAAAATAATTTCAAATTCATATTGCAACATGATTACAAATGCTTTTTCTACAGCAATCTGGAGCTAACCAATCACTACCAATCCTGCTGCTATGAACTCCCTGTTCTTCTATTTGTATGGAACTCCCTGTAGCTGTATTGAACTCTTTTATATCCTCCCCTACTGCTGCACATTTTCTTCTGTGCTCAGAACTGCTATTTTCAGTTTTCTCAAACAAAAAAACATTGTGTATGTAAATTGCATCCAACACTTCTATTTGTCTTTTGCTGTCAAAATTCATTTTCCCATTCAAATTTCAAATTTACCAACCTCCATTTACTTCATTTGTAAAAACATTAACTGCTGCTGCTGTGGCAGAGGGGTTCAGAGGATCTTCACAACAGTAATAGGTAGGTGCTGACTGGAGGGCTTGACACAAAACAATTCCAACACTTTTGATGTACTTGCCAATTTCTTGCAGCTTATATTATTGTGGAACATGAGACCCACTGAAGAAGAAAAATTGCTATTCTACTTTTACCATACTTCTGCCTTAATAGAACCATTATTCTTGCATCGATAGTACATGCCAGGAAACCAGTTCCTCATTCTACAAACTTAGGTGCGCCTCACTCCCACTCTATGTGGGAAATGGAACCAACCAAATCAAAAATCTATGAATTAAAACTCTCATAGTTATTGATGGTCAGATTGCAAATAATTACAAATACTTAATTCGGAATCACACAAATGTCTTTTTTCATAGAATAGTCGCTCCTGCTTAATATTTGATAAACGAATTGCCAAAGGTCAATTGCATTCCCTCCAATAAACTCTTTAAAGGTCCTAATTGACGGGTAAGAAAGTTTCCACCAGTTTTGCACCCAAAAAAAGACCACAAACATCAAATTCTTAAAGGTGAGGGGCCTTGGACCAGGTGGGCACTCTTCTGCAAGCAAGATGTCTTAACCTATGAGAACTCTAGTTTCCTGCAATACCAGTCTCCTTAAAGATTCTCGCAAGGATCTGAAAAATGTCTCGATGAAAAGGTATCTCTACTTTGCAGTCACTTGATATAATTTTTTGTGTCTATAGCAGTATATCAGTCACAGGATGTCATTGTTACTGTCATCGTCTTTATGCCAGAAAAAATATATGAACAAGCACAGTTAACATTGGTTTTGTAGAAAAGAAATAAGATTTCCCCAGTAGTTTAGAAGTGAGGCCCTTCAATAACAGAAGAGAGGCATATTAAAATAATAAGTGCCTAATGAACTCCCATTTTCCAACTACAATTAGTCTATAAAGCATATTCTCTCATTTTCAGATCTGTGAATTGTACGCTTATAGTTATGACACATTAATCTATCAATGTAATTTGGTAGCAGCATTTACAAGAGTTTATAGCAGGCAGTGTAGAAGCCATAATTTCTTTAAAAACAATCATTGGAATGGTCACTATCCCAGTTGATTTATTGAGGAATAACAAGATCTAGATAAGGCAAATAGAGAAACAGTTGGCAATATCAATCTTATTGTGTATGATCTCTTTTGTAGCTATGAATGTCGGTCATTCTCTCTCCATATTTCGGCCAATAAGTTAGTGGTGGTGAATTACAACTACGCCCAGATTATTTAATAGATAACCAAAAGATACTTGCACAACCCCCAAGAGACACAGACAGACCTGTATTTAGAAAAATTTCATTGATTCTAAGTGCTTATTATAAAATAAAATATTATTTTAATGAAATGTGATCAAATGAGAAAAACAATGTACTGATGAAAACTATTGTGCAGAAATTGAAGTTTCCAATTTTTCTAATTCACAAGTATTGTGATTTATTATGTTAATGATATGTGAATTTGGATGTCCCATGCAACACTGTGGTCTCTTCCTTGAGAAATGTCAATATGGTCGGTGATACTTGTATAAAATATCATTGTAACAAATATTTGCAAAAAAAATCATAAAAAACAAATAATAGAGCTAGCCACATATCTCACAGAATCAATAATAGAGGTCGCAACATATCTCACAAGATTCTGTGGACAAAGAAATCCAATGCTACAATACATGGACCATAATTTGCATCAAAAAGACCAAGTTGAGCAAGGTAACTGCAAAGAATGCATGTTCTAGAGTACCTCACAAATAAAATTATAAAAGCATATTAGTAAATCATTAACAGTGAAAAATTATACGTTTAGATGATCTTGCCAGAAGTCAAAAACCAGAAACCTTAGAGGAGTAACTATAATCCAGAGCAGATTGATTGTATCATGCGTACAAAAGTGAAAATAGAATTATGGAGAGATAACAAACACCTACAATTTTACATGCTCAACTCTATCATAGGATGCATTCACCAATGCACTCGTCAATTCCATCAGTGTACCTTATAAAACATATTGCAGAATAATGCAGTAACATCCCATCTGTCCCAACTCACAAATTTCTGTATCATTCATGATTCGAATTTTTTTAATAGTTTTCTTTACCCTCATAGGATATTGTATGTCACTAGCTATTACGATGATCTTGGGAACCAGAACCTTAAATCTGCTAAAAGATACCATATTCATATTTAAGCAAATAAAATATATATATATATACACAATCTGATATGCGCAATTTATGTAACTGTGGTGTGTAAAAGCCAGCTATAACACATAAATACAGGCCTGAAAGCCACAGATAGGCACACTACCACTGGCTAATGATGATATTTGATGATACAGATCTGCCGATACAACCACTTCACACAACAACATCAAAAAAATTGGACATACCCATGACTGCATTTCAGACCTGTTCTTATATGGATCCAAGCTAGTTATTTACAATCATGAGGCCATGTCTTCTAGGTTTCTCCCCAGTCAAGAATACAAGTGACTTGCATTTATCTAGACCATACTTCATATCTCGTTAATTATTTAATATGGGAAAGGTGTACTCACTTTGCAGTTGCCTTCAAGGCTTCAACTCATAAGTAAAAATTTAAAAGAAAAGAAAACCCTTCATTAAAATAATTTAATCTCTTGGAAAACAATATTTTTCAGATCACCTCACCTCACACACCTCTCATTAAGATTTGTCCTAGTTTTTTTCCAAACTAATGATTAGAAGTATCTACTGTCCAAAGAACATATGAGCACAAGAACAGAATTTTTCAGATAACAACAATTTATAACTGAAACAATTTGGATCTTGCTCTTCAAGGTCCTGCTTGAAAACAACATGAAGAAGACATCGATTACTTGCACCACAATACTTCATTGTCAACTTAATCAAGGTTATCAGAAGAAACATTTCCTTTAAATGTCTAGATACTAAAACACCTAGTTTGAAGGGCACAATTATGTTTTTCTAAATTTGTTTTTTTGTGATGAATACTGCACATATTAAAGTACATAATACAAAATAAAAGGCACTAGCTCACATAAAAGATAGCTAGAATAGAATCACCCCAAAAGTCAATGCAAATGTCTACAGACGAAAGGCACTTACACCAGCATACAGCTAGAGACAGGAGAAAGGAGGGTCAGTGTCAGGGTCAAGCAGGTTGCTATGCCTTCGGAAGATCCTGAACATCAGGAATAGACTCCCAAACACTGAAAAAATAAACTTGGAAAATAGATTTCAAAAAGTAAATGCATTGCAAACAATGAATCATAGATGGCAATTTGTGCTGTCCTTACCTGTAAATTATCTTCTATCTTGATGCTCTTTTTTCAAAGGATTGTAATCATTTTGCAGACTTGTTTTTAAGTTGCATGTGACCTTTTAAAATCCCAGAACAGGATCTCTGATGAATGGACACAAGATGCCTAAAGAAACAATAAGGGCTCCAATTAAACTGCTTCCTGTGCTCCTCAGATAGAAATCGACCTTGCCCCAATGCTGTTTTTTCATAATTTGAATAATTGATAAATGATTTGAGGGTGGTTTTTTCAATAACTTACCAGTTCCTTTTAGTTAGCAAATTGAATAAATGATAAGTGATATTTTAAAGTTCCAGAACTTACGGTAACTAATTTATCATTTATTCACTTAATAAATTTTGGCGGGAGGAAGCATCAATCTAAATGAGAATGGGCATGTCTGGTGGAGGTGGCTATTATAGGGAAATGTCTACCCAATTTCAAAGTATATCAAAGAAAACTGAGTACTGAAAAGGTTTTCAAGTGAAAAAATACTTCCCTTCCTAAATGAGAAATAAATATACATACTAATTTTCATTTTTCACTGATATTTTCCACACCGACATTCAAGCTCTTAGTAATGCATTCTACTTAAATCTCAGAAAAAGAAAGAAACATAGGTCTTGAAATGAAATCGAATGAATAGGATCATCCTTCCCTCCATAAAACTCCTCAAACTGACTACTAACAAAGGAAAAGATAAATGGGATGAATCATGAACCAATTGTTAGAAGGGTCAATTTCCACAAACCATCAAACTAATGTAAATGTCTAGATTTTGACAGTTTTCAGATAATAAATGCATTTTGGGTGGCTTCCATTTCCAGGAAAATACCACATGAATCCCCAAAATAATAAATGCCATTGCAAGATACCCAAGACTGGAAGTAACCTAAAAAGGAAAGATAATGCTAATTAAATTTAAAAAAATCCAAAATAATAAAAGCAAAGAGACATCATATACCTTGACAAACAAATAGCTTAATTCCTGAGATGCAAGCTCTCAACAGACAGCATATCCTAAAACAGCTGTATCGTAGAAATGGTATAAACTCCTCAAAAAGCAAATATTGAAAAATAGGTAAATAGAATTCTTGAATCAACCATTAATTCATATTTCAGTTCGCTGTGTACTAGAATTTGTATTCGCAGCAGGTGTTAATTTGCATTGGCCCCATGCTATTTACGAGTTATGAAATGAATTTCAAACAGCTAATCCAAATAGATGCTAGTATCCAAAATTTTTAATTTTAAATACAAGTACAGACTCACAATCTTGCATATAATGGGAGTCAACTTCATGAAAAATTTGTACAGCTGTGGTACTCAGTAAATAACATTCATTCCTTTGCATTTTCTTCTTCTTCTGCTTCATTCACATTGATTGTGAAAGTGTACTCTTGATCACACCCAAGGTATGAATCGCACATGAAATACAGTGTATATGTCTTCTCTCCAAGCTCTGAAGGTGCAGTAAACTCAAGCTTGACTTTAGTCTTCCTCTGAAGCGACACCCTCTTAATGGCCAGCAGCTGATTGCTTTTTAAATCCCCAATTACTAGCCACCATCCTTCTTCCTTTGCTTTGGGATACCTTGGTGCATCAACTGGACCTAACTCCTGTCTACCTTCAAGATCTCTTTCTAGAGTGACCTGCACTGTTACATTCTCTCCAGCCCTCACATCATCACTGTCAACTATGTCATATGCCAGATCAATGTTTGGGAAGCGATTACAAAAACGAGCAATGTCTAACAGCTGTGAATCTGTCATCTGTAGCAATTCACGCCTTTCATCATCCTCCATCTCAACTAAATCAAAAACAGTTTCAATGCTTTTCCCTGGATTTTCATGGCACTTCTTAGCAAGTTCCTTGGTGAAATGTGGAAGCTGTAACAGGACAGAATCACGGTCCCAAAGACCTTGTGTAACCATTTGGCTCAATTCCATTGTTGCAAGAGCTGGATTCAACCAACCATTACTAGAAATAACATCCACCATAGCCTGAAGAAGCCGGTTAGCAGAAAGAAGCACTTCTCGCTGATCTAGTGCTAGGTTGCCAGCTATGACATGCCTTGAAAAGTGAGCTTGCAACAATGCATTTGCCTTTACATGTGGATCAGTATATTTTGGTTTGTCAATAGCAAACTTTTGATGATTTATCAATTTTCTTATTGTTTCTTCTTCACCTGGCCGTATGGGAAGCTGTGAATACTCTGAGGCAGAGGCAAGAATTTCAAGAAGCCCTTTTAGCTTTGTCTTTGCAGACAAGGATGAGCTGAAGAGTTCAATGGTGGTATAACTAATATAGTAATAAGATGCTATCATCCCCAGGTTCAAAGGAGAAAGATACATATCATCTTCTATGGCAACACATTTGCTTGACTCCAAATCACTCAGCGTGCTCTCTATAAGCTCAGAAAGGTGGTCTGACAAATGCCTGTGGCTGACACCCTGAAGATTATAGTAATTTGGATTCTGTGTGAGTCTTCGGTAGAAGAATGTCCAAGTAAGATAGTCTACGGCATCCTGCTTACTTTCAATAGTACCCACGACAACTTCAGCATTGATATGATCATGGAGAAAGTGATCTAGATGACTCTCCACAGGAAATGGCTCATATAAGAATTTTTTATAATATTCTTTACGAGGTGCATGGCATAAAATTACACACTTTCCAGCATTATCAAGCAGAGGTCTGCTGGCACGCCCCATCATTTGGAGAAGATCAGTTATAGGATAGTCTGTGTGAGCGTTTTCCCGTCCATCATAATACTGTGTACCCATGACAACAACCAAATGTGCTGACAAAGACAACCCCCAACTCATTGAACTGCTTGCAACGCACACCTGAATTGCCCCTGCACTGAACAACTGGGCTACAAGTTCCTGTTCTACCAAAGTGAGACCTTCATGTAAATACCCAATTCCATTAGACAATGCATGGCTCAATGTAGGTTCTTTCACTTTGGCAATGAAAGGTTTCAAATCTTCTTCAGTAAATTGAAGAAACTGGGATCTTTCCCCACCATCTGCATTTGAATAAGTTAATAAATCAAGGGCAGTAAGCCTGGCATGCTTTCTTGTTGGCACGAACACTAGAGCTGGTTTGCCTCCTTTTGCATGCTGAATTATTGATGTGTAAGTTGGCTTGGTCATTGCCTGCATTCGAGCTTCAAAGTTGGCTATATCAACACCCTGGATATGAATCTCTAATGGTACAGGACGGACACCGGGGGGGAAATTAAAAAGGCCATGTGCAGTAGCTCCAATCCACTCACCAAGATCTTTAGCATTTGCAAGTGAAGTGGAAAGAGCAACAATGCGAATACGATTTTCAATTTGACTTGAAATATACCTCATTCTAGAAACAATCACTTCCAATATGGGACCACCCTCTCCACCAATTAAATGAAGTTCATCCACAATAAATAAGCTGACTTGCTGCACTTGCTTACGTTGTTTCCATCTGCGAGACAGTGAATCCCATTTCTCAGGTGTACTTATAACAATCTGACCTTTCTCAAGTAGCTTCAAATCAGTCGCAGTCTCACCTGTCAGTTCAACTACTTTCCATCCCAGACCTTTCCCAAACTTTTGCTCCCATTCACAATATTTTTCCTTTGCAAGTGCAGCTGCAGGAGCAATGTAAACAGATCGAAATGTATTGTCTACACCTTTTTGATGCTGTCGTAGCAAAGCAAACTCAGCACAGATAGTCTTACCACTTCCAGTGGGTGCTGCAACCAAAACATTATCATCTGAGTTATATAGGACTGTAAATACCTGTGTTTGAATAGGATTGAAGTGCCTGAACTGCTGATACAGAGCTTCGTATGAAGGATTTCTTAATGCAGATACAGGAAGTGGCTGCAAATCTAATAGTTCAGTTGGAGGTGGATATTTCTCTGGCAGAATAAGATGTCTAAATGAAACTGGCAAAACAGTCTGTGATCCTAGCCATTTGTCAGATACAACACGAATAAAATACTGGGGTGGAAGAGGTTCATGTATTGGGACAGTGAAGCTAAGGTTATGATCATCCTCCACATACTGCATCTTCAACATAAAATATTCATGATGAAGTATAAATTCGCCATCATTGTCTTCCACTATAATCCAGAAAGGTTCAACATATCCATGAATTTTCTCATCCCACTGAAAATCTGGAGTGATTGTCAGTTCCACCTTCAATACTGTACGTGTTATTGGTTGAACATGAGCAGAAAGATCCAACTTTGGAAACTGGTGAACAAATTTATGAATAGTTTTTCCCATCTTTGGAAAACGAATGAGCTCTCCAATCTCCTGGGCAGAAAGATCATAATATCGATCCCAGGCTAAATCTTTCTTCTCAATTTTGGTCAAGATGTCATTTGGAATGCCTTTAAATTGCCGGAGTGGAGTTTGAACACTCCACATACGCTTTCCAACCATCTTGCATAGATTAAGTGCTTTCTCTGTTAACTGAGCCCATCCTCTTTTTAGGACAATCTCAAAAAGTGCTCTTAGGAGGCGGCCTGCACTCTGCAACACATAACCAAAGAAAAAAATATGTTTAGGATTACACAGCATGCATCATCCGACAGCTTCCATAAAATATTATCAACCTATTGCTGAATTGTTAGTACCAACAGAGTGTTAAAATAGAACTCATCATTATTTAGAAGCAATTTTTAGTTGGAATTCTTCTTTGATAATTCAAGGAGGAGAATTTATTTCAGGATCCATATTGTATTCTCATTTTAGAAGAAAATAAATAAATTGTAAACTGTATAGAAACAAACACTCTTGCTACATGTTAAGAACTTCCAAATCAGGAGGATAACATTCTGCATGGAAAGATAAGCATACGATCAAATAGAGGTGGAAGATGACAGTTAAATGCATGTAAGCAGCCGCATGTGCTGTAAAATTGACATGCATGCGAATGAAACCGACAGTATTGGAAAAGTTGTCTGATCTCTTTAAATGCCAAATCTCTGCCACTTTTCAAATGTGAATTGTTCAGCTTTTATACATTATATACTTGGGATTTGTATCGCCTGTGACAGCTGTGATTTTAAATATTTTAATATTGAAACTACAGTGGTCCAGCAATCATGGAATTCCTTTCACATATGCTCCTGATTTGGTCTGCCAAAAGTGTAAGCTTTTCAACAGTTTTTGTGGATCTTTCCTATGCTTTTCCTCATTTTTGGTATTCCGCAAGATGTCACATGATGTCTGGTAGTTGAAAGAAATTATTTGAATGGCTGACTGGGGACTTATAGTGGATGTCACTAGCACTGCTACCTTATTGGAGAGATTGTGTGACTGCAGCATCACTTCAAAGAAGATTGCCAATTCAATTCATATTTTCTAGATTGAGTACAATGTTTAGGCTCAGCCAAAAAATTGTAATATCATGCAATGATGGCATACCATGAGACTACGTTTCTTTGAGGTATCCTATAAAACAGTCGAGTCTATGCTTCCACATTTTGGACTTTAAAGTACAAGAGCCAGTGTAAAGATAAAAAACTGCAAAGAAATATGATGTAATGTAAAAGTATAACAAGGTTTTCATTGAAAATGTTCATCTGCTGACAAGTGCTTGTAATTTTTTTTTCTTGCTGTCCCCTAAATTATAAAGTGGTTTCTTATGAACCACAAACCATGGTAATCCACAATTTTCATGTTTTTTTTGAGAAACCACAGTAGCAATTTCTTTATGATTGTATCAAGCATTTGTGAAGTCTTCTTAATCATATACAATCACTATCTTAAGTTACAAAGTCTTTTGACAAGCATTTGTGTAATCAGATTAATCTGTACATCTGTACGTTATATAAAATCACTATCTTAATAAGTCTCTAATCCAGCTCTATATTCTGAGAATGACTGAAAGTGCCCTGTATCGATGCATCTCCTATGGTTCCAATTGTTTTGCGATGGTCAAAATTGCAAATGGCTCCCCATTTCTTGGCATTGTGTTTCTTCTTGTAGTCTTACTGACCTTATTTGGTTACCAACTGAAATCGAATGCATTTCATTTCTTTAGAGGATGTTAAGTGTCAACTATTTATCTAACATGTAATTATCTATATATAATATACAAAGTAAATATATGGTCATAGTTGTTTGTTAGTTTAATACACAAGCACTTACTTATTCATAGTCGTCGTAATATTGAACTTGCTCAGAAAGCTTTTAATAAGTTTAATTTTAAAAGCTTAGGTTTTGCACACTACTTCAGTTGTTCAACGTTTGTCATAGCTAAAGGCTGGAAGTGAAATCTCAATATATGCAACTGTTTGCAGTAGTAACCTTACTTTTTTTTAAGATACGAATACCAATACTAACTATGAAACTATTTGGCAAACTGTTCAAGAATAAAATGTACTTCATGGCATCATAACAGATTTTAAATACTGAAAGGCATAAATTTGTGTTATTAATTGCCATATAAATATTTGTTATGGTGACATTCGTAAACTCATGTTAGGCCACATTTAGTTTTGCTCACTAAAAAGTTATAAAGAGTTGGCTTCTCAAATATTCAAGGTTATCCATTACATAATTGATAAGGAAATTAGCTATCATAGTTGTTAAAATGTTAAATCAGTATTGAAAAATACTGAATATAAATTCACAGGTCCGAATCAGAACTAGTTGTATTTGATCTCCAAGACACAGATCATTTATTGATTTCAATGCTTTGTCTCTTAGATTCGATCCATATAAGTATTTGTACTAAGAGCCACATAATGAATGGACTTCAACTGTTCAGTATGTGTCTTTCAATGAAGAGGCATGAAGTCGCATAATTAACACTCCAAAAGACACATTCCTGATCGGGTATGATTACTTAATAAACAAGTCTTATTGTGACCTCTGATTTACATAGGATGAGGGATCATAAACTTAATCCAATACAAGATCGATATTTTGCAAGGAAGTATTGCACCATCTCCAAGAGAGGTATAATCTGAATGTACAGATTTGCCTACTCAGTTTGATATGATAGTTTTAGATAATCAGAAGGATAATCGCTTGTGATATTAATGGCAAGCATGCACAGCTGCCATAATCAATATCTAACTGACGCTATCATATCTTAACACTCCCTCTTAGCTAGGGAAGATAACTAAGTATGAACTAGTTTAGATATCACCTAACTGTTAGGATTAACCTCAGACAAAAATAACAGTTACATGCAAATATAACCAATATCAGAAAATAATAGATCGCATAAAAGAGAACACAAGACACCAAGATTTAACGTGGTTCACCCAATCCCTAGGCTACATCCACCAACAGCAAGTCCAATATTATTATTATCTAGTGATTACAACCTGTAATCCCTTACAGCTCAATACCGCCGCAAGAACCAACTTTCGCATCACACACATAATGAAAATCCCTAACCCTAAGCCTTTTATACAAGTTTTTTGCCGCTTACAAAATTAGGGCTAGGGTAATAGAAAAATAGTAGCCGACACCTTTTACAATATAAGGTCATTTTTGGCTTCAGGGGCGCTGCCCCTAAAAACCCCCGCAGGAGCATTGCCCCTCAACCCCATCCTATACTATGACAAGGAGCACACTTAGGGCACTACCCCAGGACCCCGCAAGGGCGCTACCCCCAAACCCCCGTAGAAATAATATGGGAAGAAAACTACACCAAATAAACCTCCAAATCTAATTAGGCTCCACATCACAACAATCTCCCACTTGGAGACTAATCAGGCTCCACAACAATAACCTCCCATTTGAAGACTGATCAAAGCACTGCTAAACATGTAACTCCCACTGGAATATCAAACCACCGTGGAGTCTGTTGTTCTTTTATTTTGTTCAGTCTAGAAGACCAACCGAAGCTGAAGAGGAGTTCAGCTTCTCCCTTATGACTACCTTGGGAAACATATCTGCTGGATTATCATTTGTATATATCTTCTCTAGTTTTAACTGTCCATCATCCAAAACTGACCGAATGAAATGGTACTGCAACTATATGTGCTTAGTCTTTGAATGCAAAGCTAAATTCTTTGCAAGATGAATGGCAATCTAGCTATCTATGAACAAATAGTTATCCCTTTGTGGATGTCCAAACTCTTCCATGAAGAACTGAAGCCATATCATCTCCGGCTGCCTCTGTAGCAGCAACATACTCTACCTCTATAGTCGATAAAGCATTAACCTTCTGTAACCTAGAGACCCAGCTCACGACTGCACCACCAACAGTAAATACATAATTTGTAGTACTCCGCCTGGTATTAATATCCCCTGCCAAATCGAAGTCAACATATCCCTGTAAATCGGTAGGAGATCCCCAAAGTGTAAACACTTACTAGATGTTCCTCTCAAATATCTGAGAATCCATTTGACTGCATTCCAATGCTCAATTCCTAGATGACTCATATACTTGCTAACGACTCCCACTACATGTGCAATATCTGGCCTCGTACATACCATAGCATGCATCAAGCTTCCTACCGCTGAAGCATAAAGTACCTTGGACATCTTATCCTTCTCGTCTTGTGTCTTGGGACACATCTCCTTAGTCAACTTCAAATGACCAGGTAAAGGTGCATTGACAGTTTTAGCATTTTCCATAGAGAAACGTTGCAACACCTTAGCAATATAATCAACCTGAAAAAATGTCAATTTCTTGTTCTTCCTATCTCTGCAAATCTTCATACCAAGGATTTGTTTTGCTGCCCCTAAATCCTTCATAGCAAATGCATGTGTTAACTGGCATTTCAGCCCCTTAATGTGATCCATGTTAGACCCAGCTACAAGCATATCATCAACATATAAATATAAAATAATGTAGCTGTCATCATCCAACCTTTTAAAATAAACACAATAATCTGAATGACACCTACTGTATCCATGCTCATGCATAAACCTGTCAAATTTTAGATACCATTGTCGAGGTGCTTGCTTCAAGCCATATAATTTTTTCTTCAATCTGCACACTAAGTTCTCCTTACCTTTGACCTCAAATCCTTGTGGCTATGCCCTATATATTTCTTCATCCAAATCACCATGAAGGAAGGTTGTTTTAACATCAAGCTGCTCCAAATGCAAATCTTCAATAGCCACAATACTTAAAACAATGCGAATAGAAGTCATTTTAACAACAGCCGAGAATATCTCATCAAAATCAATGCCTTTTTTCTGTGCAAATCCTTTTACAACTAACCTGGCTTTAAATCTTTTCTTACCTCCATCCTCTCCTTTTAACCTGTAAACTCATTTATTTTGTAAAACCTTTTTACCTGCAAAAAATTTGCATAAACCTCATGTCTTATTTTTCAGCGAAGAGTCCATTTCTTCTTTCATTGCAAACTCCCACTGACTCTTTTTATCCACCTGCACAGCTTCATCATAACATTCAAGTTCACCAGCATCAGTAAATAAAATAGAATACAAATAAGGAGAAAATCTTTCTAGAGGTCTACTTAGCCTTGTTGACCGTCTAACATTCACTGGGGTGTGTGGTAGTTGTTGTTGCGGTTGTTGCAAATCATGAGGAATTGTTGGAACATCAACTTATGGAGTATCATCCAACACTACATAATCATCTTTTTTCTTCTCATGTTGCTGCAATAGATCTTTGTACAACACTTTCTCATTGAATATGACATCTCTACTTCTTACAATTTTATGATTTTCAAAATCCCAAAGCCTATAACCAAATTCATTAATGTCATATCCAACAAATACACATTTCTTTGACTTAGCTTCCAGCTTGATTCTATTTTCAGAATCTATGTGAGCAAATGCTTCACAACCGAAGGTTTTGAGAAAAGAATAACTCACCTTCTTACCAGTCCATGCTTCCTCTGGAATACCACAACCCAAAGGAGTAGAGAGACCTCTATTAATCAAATATACAACAATATTGATAGCCTCTGCCCACATGCTTAAGGGAAACCCTACATGCAACCTCATGCTTCTTGCACGCTCCATTATTGTCTTGTTCATGTGTTCAACCACTCCATTTTCCTGTGGAGTCTTTGGAATAGTTTTCTGTCTACGAATACCATTAGTGGAGCAATAATCTTCAAATTCATGACTGCAATACTCACCACCATTATCAGATCTGAGACATTTTAATGTCTTACCAGTCTCATTTTCAACCAAGCATTTCCATATCTTAAAAGTTTAAAATACATCAGATTTTTGTCTAAGGAAATAAAGCCATACTTTTCTAGTTGCATCATCAATAAATGTAACATAATAATAAGAGTCACCAAGGGAAAATACCTAAGCTAGTCCCCATACATTTGTATGTACAAGCTCTAATTTCTCACTTTTATTTTTCTTCCCAGTCTTCACAAAACTCACTCTCTTTTGTTTTCCGTACACACAACTTTCACAGAAATCCATATTGACACATTTCGACCTGGTAAAACTTGCTTTAAATGAAGTACTTTCATACCTTTCTCACTCATGTGCCCAAGTCTGTTGTGACACAACGCTGTATCAGAATCTACAGCAGCTATTTGTTCTCCCTGCTAAACTACAGCAATTGTTCCTAAACATTCATTTTTCTCTGAAACAATCAAAGTAGAAGGAACAATATGACCTGTAAAAAGATATAAGGTGCCTACTTTCACACCTTTTGCTACTACAAGGTAACCTTTTGAAACCTTCCAATTTTTATCATTAAAAGAAACTACACAACTTTCATCACCAAGTTGCCCTACTGAAATTAAATTCCTACTCAACCTTGGAACATGTCTTACCTCATGTAGTAGCCAATGATTCTCATTTTACAACTTAATCTTAATTTTTCTCTTTCCAACAATCTGATAAGGTTCATTATCCCAAAAATAAACAAGCCCAAAATCCCCTTGGACATAATCGATAAAATAACCTCTATGAGGTGTAGCATGAAATGAAACACCGAACTCTAAAACCCATGAATCATCAACACTTTCTAAAGACAGAAGCAAAGCATCCTCTTCAGATTTGTTACTTACCACATTTGCCTCATTGTTCCCTTCTGGTTTATCACCTTCATTGGTCTTTCGAGTTTAGCAATCTTTCTTCTCATGCCCTGTTTTACCACAGTACCAGCAATCTCTCGGTCCTCTGGATTGAACCTCTTCCCCTTTGACTTTCCTCTTGATTTCCCACGATTTCTGAAATTATTTCCTCTTAGTCGTTCTGCCTCTACTTTGTGCGTTCAAAGCACTTCCTGATGTAGATCAACTTTAGGTTTTCCTACAAGTTTCCTCATTCAAAATAACACCAATCACATCATCATATTTTAGGGTATTAGATCCAGAAACAGAATTACTCACAGCCATTACCAAGCCATTCCAACTTTCAAGCAAAGAACGCAAAATCAAGAGAGCCCTAATTTCTTCATCAAAATCAATACCCACAGAAGATAACTAACCGGTAACAATGTTAAACTCATTTAAATGATCTGCAACAGATCCACCTTCTACCATTTTCAAATTAAATAAGCGTTTCATAAAAAATAACTTATTTGAAACGGAGGGCTTTTCATACAATTTCGCTAGGGTTTCCATCAACTCTTTTGTCGTCTTCATTTTTGTAATGTTAAATGTCACTGATGGTGCCAAGCATAATCGAATGCTTCTAAGTGCCTTTATGTCTAAAATCTCTCATTCCTCATTTGTCATAGTTCCCTGATTTCTAATTTTTTCTTCCAACGGCTTCCATAAATCCTCCTGATAGAGATAATCCTCCATTTGCATCTTCCATAACTGAAAGTTCTGCCCATTAAACTTGTTAACCCTCAACTTACCCTCGTCTGCCATCGCTCCCACTCAACCATGAGACTTTCCTACAGAGGATTGCTATTAAAAAAAAAAGACGACGATCTAACTTGAAAAAAAAAAAAAAAGACGATCGTCTGGCTCTAATACCACTTGTTAGGATTAACCTCGGACAGAAATAATAGTTACATGCAAATATAACCAATATCGGAAAATAATTGCTCTTCATGAAATGTTTGATGTGAACTATTGTAAACACCTCTCTAAGGACCATCTATCGTCCTAGTCACAGATAAAGAATCATTCCTGTAGTCTGGACCTGTGCTTGAGCTTCTCACAAGAACAAGCTTGGATCTTCCCAATGTTGAACACAAGCAAGTGGTCATGCCAAGATAATTGCTTACCGATTTCTGACTGAGCAATGCAATCCCTGCCTAATTGGACTTCAGAATCCAAAGACCCCTACCCACTTGGACTTCAGAATGCGAAGACTCGTATCCAAGTTAATTATATTATTCCCTTCTTCTGAATTATTACAAAAGCCTTCATTATTTAAAAGAAACTCAGATTTCTATTAGTGTCCTTGTAATGATTTTCTAGAATAATTGGAAACATGTTGGTAAATAGATTTGTCACAGTAGAATTTGCCCAATGGAGTGTGTGGCAAACCGTTCACAACAGTTGGATAGGCCCTTGGTATGCGGCCTTCCTCTGCGTTTAGAGGGGTAGCTCCCTCATATGATATAATTTTTAAAAGATTTTCAAATAAAGAATCTAAAACTTCAAAGATCAAGAGAAAGCCGTTCAGGACGAATGCACCACACGCCCTCACAACCTTCTTGGGTAAACAAGAATGATAACAAAGGTGATCGAGAACTACGCTCAAAAGCAACCAGTATTACCAAGCACATTCATTATTCATAAACACTCGCACAGTACCATGAGAATGTCTACTACAACATGCAACAATTTTGATTTTAGAATAAAAAACCAAAAGCACATCTCATTTCGTTTCCTTGCACCAAGAAGACAATAGAGATTTTTCGATTTCAGAGATAAAAAGTGTACATACTTTCCAAAATTTATCTCTTGATCAAAATTTCAGCATAGTGTTCCCTTATTTTTAAAAAATTAAAACCAAAAAGTCCCCCTTTACAAAGCCCAAAAGAGCCCTCATATAGACATAGTGGTTAATAACTACCCCTCTGTGGTTAGTAACTACCTCCCAAATACGTGATTTGGGTGAGGTTAATTAACCTCAACAAAATTAAACTTAAATGACAATGACCACTATTTGAAATGTATGGCTTGGAAGACGTCTTCAGAAGCTCGAATCATTGAGTTGATATTTGCGAACCATGGTATTCAAGAATCGGAATCGGATCGAAATCGGCAAGGCCGAATCAAATCGTGAATCGGCCATGAATCGGAATCGAATCGGCCATGAATCGGAAAATTTGAAAAACCCTTGAAATTTAGTGAGTAACTTATTTCATAAACCCTTTATCGCTGATTCGATTCACCGATTCACAAAAAATCGTTTGGCTTGAATCGAATCGCAGAATCGCGTGAATCGCATGAATCGCCGTGATTTTTGGAACTATGTTCAGGATCATCTTTTTTGGGTATCAAGGTGAGAAAGGTATTATTGATTTCTGAAAGTAATGATCCACGATTTCTTGATGCTTCAATGGCTTTCCAAAGATCAATTCCACTAATATCCCAACATTTTTGGAAAAAGAAAGCATGGAATCCATCTGGACCTGGGGAACTATCAGGATTCATGTTGAATAGCACAGAGCTGACTTCTTCCAATGATATGGGTGAATTTAATGCTTTATTTTCTTCTATAAACACCACTTTTGGTATGTTTTCAAGCATTTTTGCTTGCGCTATCATATTCAAACTATCAAAATTATTTAATAGTATATTGAAATGATCTACAAAAATCTTTGCTATATTCTCAGGATTTTCAATGATAGAGCTTGGCGCATCTTTAATTTTTATAATTTTGCTTTTAGCTTTGTTGTACATAGTGCTATTATGAAAATATTTTGTATTACGGTCTCCTTTTTCTAGCCATCTTTCTCTTGATTTTTGCTTCCAAAAGAGTTCTTCCTTTGCTAGAATGTTTTCCTGCTTGGCGAGTAGTTCTTTTCTAAAAAAAAGGTCTCGTTATTCATACCTTTTTTAATTACTTTTGCATTTAATTTTTTTAGGCTTTCTTCGATATCTATTTTTTCTTCAAATATGTTGTTGAATTGTTCTTTATTCCACTTAAGTATATTTACTTTAATCATTTTCATCTTAGATACAAATATGTACATTTTAGAGCCTTTAAACTTGCCTTGATTCCACCATTCTCTTATGAGCAACACCACTTATAAAATCATATCCAAAATTTTAACAAATCAAATGAAACCGGTTCTCCATAAGATTATATCAGAAGAACAAACCAGTTTTGTACCAAGAAGATCAATTATAGATGGGATACTCATTATACAAGAAACATTACCCACAGCCAATAAGAATAAAATGGCAAGCATGTTCATGAAACTGGATATTCAGAAAGCATATGACATGGTTGATTGGAGGTTTCTATGCAAAACATTAGAAGCCTTCAGATTCTCGCACCAATGGATTAACCTCATATACTAATGCATCTCAACAAATAAAATTTCAGTTCTTATTAATGGAACTCCTGAAGGCTTCTTTGACACATCAAGAGGTATAAGACAAGGAGATCCCCTATCTCCGTTCCTATACATCATCATGGCAGTAACCTTCGGTAGAGCAATTTCTAAAGCCCACTCTGACGGTAAAATTAGTGAAATTACAGTAACTGAGAATGTTCCTAATATAACACATCAACAATATGCAAATGATACTATTCTATCAGGAGAAAGTTCAATAAAGGAGGCCCTAAACTTCAAGTCAATCATTCAACAATTTATGGAAGCTTCAGGGCAAAGAGTGAATGCTGAAAAATTAGAAATTTTATTCATTTACACTAAACCTGAAAGAGAAAAAACGGATTTGTAATATTTTGGGATATAAAAGAGGAACAATCCCATGTAAATACTAGGGAATAGAGTTAGAAAAAGGTAGTAAAACTAACAAGGGATGGCATAATATACTTGATAGAATGGATAAGAAGATAGAAGGTTGGAAAGATAAATGGCTAGCAAAATCCAATAAAGTGATAAAAATCAAACCAGTCTTATAAGCCCTTCCAACCTACCATCTTTCTTGTTTACCTCTATCTAAAACTCTTAATAAGAAGATTGAGGCAAAACTCAAAAGCTTCTTTTGGAATGACATTGAAGATCCAAAAAAACTGACCCTTATAAAATGAGAGAAATTATGTAAACCAAAGGAATTAGGAGGTCTTGGTATCAAAAACTTAAGTTGGCAAAATGAAGCATTTGGGGCCAAACTGACATGGAGACTATTCATATAAAGAAATCAAAAATGGGCAAAAATTTTGTATAACAAATACCTAAATGCAACCGATCCTTACTCCTTGTTTAGAATGCGGATCGTTCCTACAGGATCCAAGAGCTGGAATTTTATAGTTCAAAGCAGAGCCCTAATTAGTAAATATCTCACTTGGGATGTTGGTAATGGTGATGAAGCTCTATTCTGGGAGGACTCATGGAATGGTCTCCCCCCATTAGATAAAATGGGTATCTTAGCTAGTCTTGAAGACCAATTAGTCAAACTCTATGGGTGTAAGGTTAGCAATTATAAAATCAAAAAAGATATTAATGGCAATATAAGTTGGGAATGGAAAACCTTGGATAATATTGGCATGGAAACAACGGTAAAAAAGGTGTATGAAAACATCATTCATAAAAGGAAAATAAAGCAATTAGTGAGAAATGACAAACTCGTATGGGCAGCATCAAAAGATGGCAGGTATAACGTAAAAAATGGATAGAGTAATCACTCATTCCCAAAGATGGGAAGAAGTTAATACTCCTCTAAGACTTTGTTGGGATTCCTCTTGCCTGCCAAAGGTAGGCTTCTTTCTATGGACTGCCTCTCATAATAGGATTCTAACAGCTGACAAATTGAGAAAGATGGGCATTGAGGGACCTTCAAGATGTGTGCTATGTAAGAATGACAGTGAAGATATTGATCATCTATTATATAAGTGTTCATATACACAATATTGTTGGGAATGGCTCCAACATATGCTGGATGAGACCGCACCCTTGCCAGAATTTCTGGACGATCTACTTAGGGGTTGGCCAACTGATAATAGTAGATGTATCTATGGTAAACTTTGGAATATTTGTCCATCTGTCCTTATTTGGGAAGTATGGAAAGAAAGGAACAAAAGAATATTCCACGATCAAGATATGACGGTATGTGAGATTACTAATAAAATCGAGGCATGTATTGTTGAAACCTTAAACTCTCACCTTAGGAAAATACCGAAAAAGGAAGGATCATTTTCAGAATGGGATGGTCTAATAAAAAAAAGTTGGGAAAACCTAATTAACCCCCCGCTTATGTATAATAAAAAGAATAAAGAGGCAAGGAACAAATGTAGTTGGATTCCACCTCCAAGTGGATGGACCAAATTAAATTTTGATGGAGCCTCAAGATGCAATCCTGGTACTACCGGAATAAGATGTATCATTAACAACGATTCTAGCAATTGGATCGCTAAAAGGGCTAAATCTATAGGGTCAACCACTAACAAGCTCGCTGAATTAGAAGCCCTTCAAGAAGGTATCCAAATTTGTCGAGATCTAAGTATATCTAAACTTATTATTGAAAAAGATTTGCAGATTGTCCTTAAATGCCATTAGGAAAATGGAGACACCAAATTGGGTTTTAAATTCTAAATTGGAAGAAGTTCTAAATCTCCTGGACCTCTTCGAAGATATTTAGATTCAGCATATTTTCCGAAAAGGTAATAAAGAGGCAGATTAGTTAGCAAATAAGGGTGTTGATGGTGAAAATATTTTAATCTATAATTATTAGTAAATTAATTGGAAATGAATAGTCAGCTTAATCAAAACTGGATAATGTAACTCTTAATCTTATTAGCTAAATTAGCCTTGATGGATAATTTAGATAATAAGGATACAAACAAATATAATATCTTCATAATTTTAAACATATATGCATACATTCCTATATATGTATATAAATACATAAAAAGCCATATATATATATATATATATATATATATATATATATATATATATATATATATATATATATATCAACATGTTTAAACTTGAAAGCATTGTCTTCTTGTAGCAAACAAAGGGGGTAGATGGAGGAAAATTTAGAGATGAATCAAGACGTTGACAGATTTAAAATATAATTTTAAAAAAATAATAATAATAAAGGTTTTTGAATTTAAAATTAAAAAAGTTAAGACAATAGTACTTTCAAATATGAAAGGAATTCAGTAAGGCTACAAGGGAACATATCCTATAAGTTTCCTTATACCTAGATCCAATCCTTGAAAATTTGTTCTTTTAGTTTTTGCAATATATGTATGATAATTTTAGGCTCTACAACTCGGTCTTACTATAAATGTATGAATAATGTCAGAATCTTGGTAGTAACTTCAGAAATTGGTAATATCAATCTACAAGCTTACATTCCACACACTACAATTCATGTAGGAACACTCAGATTTAAATTAAGTTCAAAATGTGATAGAAACAAATAAAGAAATAAATCAACCGTCTATAGTAAGCAATAGAAAAAAGGCAATAAAATAATTTAATGGAAAATGTCTATCACTCCCAATCTTTCCCAATATAGTACATTATAACATGCATGGATTATTTACTAATCCGGACACTACAAGTGCGTATAAACATTAAAAGGACACGAACAATAAAAAATTGATAAATAAGATGGTAGTCTACCAACTCATGATAAAGAGAAAAGTGTTAAATTTGTTATAAAAAAGGTTCTATCCAATCTTGTTGAATCTCTTCATTTATTCTTGTTGGTCTAATACTACTAATACTTGTGGAAAGAAAGGCGTCTTTGATATGCACGTTAGTAGAAAGATTATCTCAAGAGGTATAAGCAGTCGCGAATAGCATCATAAGTCTGAATTTGGAAGACAAGCTGAATAATGCAAAGGAAATTAGTACCGTCAATACTAGATCTAATAATTGGACAATGTAAGATCTCATTAATTAGGAATATATTGGGGAATGCCCCTTTTAAACTATGTATAATTTAGGACCTCGGTCCCGGGCAAGACTGGAGGTTTTCTTACTTCGTTCTTTCCTACCAGTGCCCGTTTGAACGAGAACATTGTAATTGTCTTTTTAACATCTAAATTTAATATAAAGACTTCGGTTGTTTACCAATCAAAAAAAAACAATAGCTGAAAATTTTCCCCCAATTTTAAAAAATTGAATTCGTACAAATTTTTGCAATAATCTTTCTAATTTCTTCAAGCCATGCCTGCTAATTTTTACAAAATGGCATTCAAAGGGTGCCCGAAGTAGATGCAGAGGGTATCATTTCTTGAAACACCTCGCTCTCTCGGTTACAACTCAATTATCTTTCAAAAATATGTGCAAAAATGGGTGCTCCCAAATGGGCATCCGGATGTCAAACTAGATTAAATTTCACTCTAGTTGAAATCCTCATTTTCAAAAAAGGGGAATTAAAACGGGAATTCCAAATAAAAAAGTATTTTGAGGGGAGACGGAATTCCTGTTTTGGGGGTCAAATGGGGATACCGAATCCACATTTCCCCGAATTCCAATTCTTATTTTGTAGGCCCATACAGTGGATTAGGAATTTTTTAGGTTTCCGAATTCCAATTCCTACTCAAATCCACAAACCAAACAGACCCTTAGCAGTAAAGCTATATTAAAAGGAACATGGCTCTGATTCCATGTTAAAATGCTAAATCAGTATTCAAAATAACTGAATCTAAATTCACAAGTCTAAAATAGAACTAGTGGTATTCGATCTCCAAGAGGCAGAACATTTATTGATTTCAATGCTTTGTCTCTTGGATTCGATCCATAAAAGTATTCATACTAAGAGCCACATAATGAATGGACTTGACTGTTCACTATGTGTCAATTGATGACGGAGCATGAAGTGACATAATTAACACTCCAAAAGACCCGTTCCTAATCGGGCATGATTACTTTGTAAACAAGTCTTATTGAGACCTCTGGTTTACATAGGATGAGGGATCATAAACTTGATCCAATACAGGATCAATATGCAAGGAAGTATTGCGCCATCTCCAAGAGAGGTACAATCTGAATGTACAGATTTGCATACTCAGTTTGATATGATAGTTTCAGATAATCAGAAGGATAGTCGCTTGTGATGGCACAACAAATACATGCATGCACAGTTGCCACAATCAGTATCTGACCAACGCTATCATATCTTAACAATAGTAACTTCCATGTATACATAGTTGATATTGAAATATATAATGTATCTAATAACAAGTATCTAATAACAATCAAATTTGTATCAAAATATAGTTTCATTTTCTATTTGGTGAAACTCTTGTTAGGGATTATGTTTCTATCATTTGTTATCAAATTGATATATATTATCTTCTACGAAATTCTTCATATTGATATCTCTCAACATCCTTTACATAGATTTTTCTAATTATAGCTACACTAGTAAGTTGCATTACAAAGCATACAAAACTCAGAATACCCACTCATAGTGTAACTAGAAATAGTTATGATTCGTGCTTCATAGGTTGTCAATATGAATACGTACCTGAGTAATAAACACCATATCAGATGTGAGGGAAAGACCTTCGAGCTTAAGCTGTGAAATGTAAGCCTGGAGCAAAACATTTATCTTCGCGCTTGGCTCTTCCAAACTCTCCTTCACTGGAATAGGAACACGATCTAAGAGCTTTGCAAGTTCCATCTTCTCTTCTTCTCTTACAGTCACGTATTTAAACTCTTCACTTAAAGAAAACAATCGGCATAGCTCAATATCACCCATTGTTGGCTTCAAGTGCTCATTATAAGTAGCAATTGTCCCATGAGTTATGTAATAATAACTGGCTATCCGTCCAAGATCAGTAACCTGGAAATATCCACTTTTCCGATCATATTTCACTAAATTATTTTTGTCCAAGATAGTTGCAGCCGAATGTATCTGTTAACATAAATAGTTCAATTATCAGAAGCACTAAAAAATATCATTGAAGTAAAATGAGCAGTCCTATGTGTCTAACAATATTATAGCAAAAATTACTCTCAAAAATCAAAAACCACCATTATGCTTACCAAGTCTGCCCTTCTTTCTTCTAAGGTATTGTCTTTATCTAAAGCATCAGCAGACAGACCATATAGAACTGGATTTCGAAGCATGCGAATGTAAAGATAAGTGTATCCCAACCATGTGCATGCCTCCCTTGCATTTTGAACTGTACCTAGAACAATTTCTGCATTTAAATGATCTGCTAATTTTGAGATAAATTGGCTCTCAATTGGTAACTGCTGATTCATAAGGGACAGATAATATTGCAGCTCACTGTGACCTGTTAATATTATTCCTTCACCATGGGAATCATACTGTGGCCTTCCAGCTCGACCAAGCATCTGCATAACATCTAAGGGACTGAGCTCAGTCCACATACCTTTCTCAGGATTGTAAATTTGAGTTCCTTTTATAATAACAGTATGTGCAGGGAGATTTACTCCCCATGCAAGTGTGGCAGTTGATACCAAAACCTGTATATGCCTATCGGCAAAAAGCTCTTCTACCAGAGTTCGATCTGCCCTCGCCATCCCTGCATGATGTATTGCAAATCCATAAGGCAAAAGGTCTCTCAGGTCACTGCTTTTTACTCTATCAGTCTCCGTTTGAAGAATTTCTCGGCTGGCACTATCTTCTTTGAGAAACCGTCCAAGAGTATCATTGGCAAGTGCTGTATCTCGTATGGCTCTAGCTGTTTTTGATGTTTCTTTCCTGGAATGTACAAAGATCAAAACTTGATGCTTGCCGGAAGCTGCCATCACCTTTTCATAACACACATCATTCATAAGTTGAAACCTCTGGAGTGGTTTCTTAACTGTAATACCGATATATTGCTGAGCAAGTGGACAAGGTCTGTAACTATTATCAAAATAGAACAACCCTTTTGACTTGTCAACTCTTAGTAACAAGGCAACATCCTCATAGTTTGGCAATGTTGCAGACAGCCCCACCAACCGTATCATTTCCTGGGTAGTCTCAATTTGCCTAACTGTCCGGGCCACAATACTTTCCAGCACAGGCCCTCTATTGTCATGTAAAAGATGAATCTCGTCGATGATCAGAAGCTTCACTAGCTGAGTGTAAGTTCTATCCCCAGACTTTCGGGTAATAATATCCCACTTTTCAGGAGTGGTGACAATTATCTGGGTTTCCTCTATTTGTTGACGAGACATTGTTTGATCTCCAGAAAGTTCCCTAACAGAAATCCCATAAGACTGTAACCGGTGAGACAAGTTACCAACTAGCTCTGCAACTAATGCTTTCATGGGTGCCACATAAACAATCTTGAACTTATTCAAATCAATGGAACCATCAACATTCCTATTGAGAGCAATTTGTTGAAGTATGGTTAACAATGCCACATTAGTCTTACCAGCGCCTGTGGGTGCACACAACAGCAAATTCTCAGCAGTAAACATTGCGGTTTCATAAACTTTGCTCTGCACCCTGTTCAGTTGCTTCATTCCCCTGAATGCAGGCTCCGCCCAATCTGGGATGTCCGATATCTTGACAAGTTCTTCCCCTTCTGCAAGGGGTTTTGCCTTCAAAGGAGGGACATGAACTTCCTCGTAACCTTTCTTTGTTATCCTCAGGGAACCTGGAGGTAGCTCGCACCGCTTGTTTGCCATCAGCAGCCCTCCTTGATGGAATGATATGCTATCAAGATCCAGCATCTGACGCTGACCTTTCAACCAACTATTCTCCATTTCTCTATCTACCCGTTGTCCCCTTGTACTCTCTCCATCCACGCCCTCATCTCTTAATTTCCTCGCTTCCTCGCGGATGCTCCGTTCTAGATTCTTCTGCCGCTCCTTGGCGGTGGCCCTTGTAGCATGCAACTGTTCAAGGATAGCAGCAAGAGCAGGCTCTCCCATCATTTCGTCTTCTATCTTCTTCCTTTCTTTCTGATCCTCTGCCCTGGCCAGCCGTGTACACCAAACAATCTTGAGCCTGTTCCGCAAAAGCAATTTGATAAGATCAAATTTCTCGTAATCTAAAAGCATCACCAGCTTGTTCTCCACGTCCAGAACATCACCCTCTGCCAGTTTCTTGAAGACATCTTCAGCAAGTTTCTGGCTATGTTGAGGGTCAATTACACCAAAAGCCTGAGAAATTTTGCGTTGAAGCCAATAAGCATCTATGTCCTGAACATTTAATCCTTCGTCTGCTTCTTCCATGTCATCGTCATCAATACCACCCATTTGCATAGCTTCCGACTTACTTGCATCCTGCCCATCATCATCATCCTCAGCCTCACTATCTTCCTGCACTTGGTCCAAATCGCTCTCCTCGTCCTCTTCCTCCTCCTCAAACTCAACAGCAACACCAATATCATCATCAAGGGCTTCCCCAGCAGCTGATCCCACACCTGTCCCTGTTTCCCCAGCATCCTGGTAATCAGTAATGAGCTTACCGATGGAAACAAGCTGTGCAAAATGCTGAGATGACAATGAATTGAGAAGTTTCTCAATCTCCTTCTTCTTATCAAGGTCCTTAATCTTGTCGTTCTTCAGAACAGCCAACACTTCATCGGCAGCACCTCTCAAGATGTCCTGTGGTTGGTCACCGAACTGCTGTTGTATAGTACTGAGAAGTGCCTCATAAGCAGCTCTGGTCTCCTTGGTCTTAGGTCTGTAAATACCATCATCAGCAATAGACAAAACACTCTCTTCCTGGACTCGCCTTCTCTTGGTATCCCTCTTGGGTACGGCCGCATCCAAGGCAGGTTTTTCTCTCTCCTTCTTCTTCTTAGCCTTCTTAATCCTTTCCTCCAGTTCAGGGGGTTTCCCATGGTAAACCCTATCACCAAAATTCTTCGGGTCGATCTTTCCCCACAGGGTCTCAGGCTCTCCTGTAGGCTCGTGAGTATCACGGGGCCGGGAATCCGTAGTTAAAACCAAACTGGAATTCGCCCTGTACTCATACTGCTTAAAACGCGCATGGGCTTCGGCACCTCCCCCTAGATGTGCCATTTCTTCTGTTACTTGTCAAAATCCAAATAAAAACAATACGAAACTGACCTGTTTAAGCTTTCCTGGCAGAGATCTCCATAACGTTCCTAATGAGTTGCTCGGAGTTAGTACCGTCTCAAGAACAGAGCGCCTTGTTCCAACAGAGCAGATATTTTGAAAAACCAGGGATTTTCTAGCCGGTTCCAGCTCGTCGGCAAATAATTACAGCGTTGCCCATTTTGTTTGATATTTCTAAGCAGGATAGAGCCTTCGATTATGTATTTTTAGCCTTGTAATCTGATGGTTTGTGCAGATGTGTTAACTTCGTTTTGATATCATTTACTTCTTTTTTAAAAATGTGTATTATGTATTTAATTTGGAAAGAAATCTGTACGAAAAATATTAACGTGTGTTTTTTCAATTATTTTTATTTATAAAATTATATTAAAAAAATTAAAGTTAATTTTTAATTGTATTTATTTTTAAGTTATATAAAATTATAATATTTTGAAAGACCCTAATGAGGACATTCTTAATCTTAGACTACTTCAAGTAATCTCTCTTCTATATGGACTATAGAGATTGGACTTGAACTATTTTTATTTTTTTTTTACTTTCATAACAATCTTTAGTAATAACAAATCTTAAATGTAAACCAATTGGATATTAGCATATAATTGTATTATTTATTAATTTCTAATATTTATTGTTATTGTTAATATAGATAAGAGCCTATATTACAATGATAAATTGTGAATCTCTTATTTGGGGGGTTATGAGTTCCAATCTGTTTGAGCTTAATACATAATATTATGTTTTATAAAGGGTGTATTTTATAATTATGATTTAGAATCACTTGATTATAATGAAAAGTATCACATGCTCTTTAAGAGCCTCAATTTTCATGTCTTGTATGCGTGTATTTTGCTTATAAATGTGTTTTTGAATTAATTTTATTTAATTTACTTAATTAATCTACTAGGTTATGTCAAAGTTATGGGCCCTACAAAGGGGGTCTATCAAATTTTAAAACTTGACAATTGGTTTTGCCTATCAACTAAACTTTGTCTCAAAGAGTAATAAGACTTGTAGAAAGGCTTCTTAGGAGGTTAATTACAAATCCAACATTCCAAGGAGTGGAGAAAGCATAAAGTGAAAATAAATTATATATATTTATAAGACATTGATAGACATGTGTAACCCTCAACATACTACATGTTTCTCTAATCATTATTAAAGAAGTTATTGAATGTAAGAAATTTTCGAGCTCTAATTTATAGCTTTTCAATTTACTATTCACATTGGAGAGTATATTTGTGCATTAACATTCTATAACCAACATGAGTATGAAAAAGAGCAAATTAAGCAATTATTTAAGAGAAAATTGAAAAATGAGAGACCAATAATAGATAAATAAAAGTGAGATGAAGAAAGAGAGCACGAAGATCTCAACAAAAAATTTAATTTAATTTAAAATTAAAATAATAATTAATTAATTAAAAATTAAAACAACAAAAAATAGAGTTTAAAATATCAATACCATATAGATTTAAAAATTAAACAAATGTTGGGGTTCATCTGAATGGTGATGTTGCATGCTCAAGTTGTGTTTTATTTTGTATTGTCTTAAATTGGAAGCACTTCAATTTAATGACAATGCAACACCCATTTATGTGATTTCACCATAAATTTGCATTTAAGATATATTTGCATACCTCTTTTTATTTCTCCTAGATGAAAATGGGGTAGGATCTAATGGATCCTCCTTGTTATTCTTATTTTATGGCATAAAGATTGAGGTGGGACATACCACTTGGTGTCCTCCTTTTCTATCTTTCAATCACCAAAATTCCTTTTTCACACTGAAACATGGTTTTTCTTGAGATTTGCACGTGATTTCCCAAAATTAGTGTCTCTTATAGGATCTGAGAGGAATCTGGGAGCTTTATGGACCCTGGGTCAAGGTCAGAGATGTATTACATCCCTAACACAAGTCAAGTATATATGCGTCCCTACCCCAAGACCTATTTTGGGTCTCCTTCTTGGCCCTGGTATCAGGGTTGATCTAAGGCATTATTCCATTGCCTAGTTAGTCGATGAGAGAATGTTTATTATATTTTATGACCACACTCATTTTCTCCATTTTGCATCCATCCATCATTCTTGTGCACAAGTATTCAAGCACTCAAGATTTCTAGATGTTCAAGCAAGTTCTTCATTGATGATCAAGGATTCAAACATTCAAGTAATTGAAGGAGTTATGCAAGATGTTTAAGTGCATTTTCAAAATTCTAGATCCCCCTTCATACATTTGGGATCCTTTGTTGCATCTTATACATTCATCTCTCCAATATCTACATTCATTTCTAAGGAAAATTTCAAGCACATTCATTCACAAAGATTTTTATTTACTTTGATTTCCATTCCTGTGGTTTTTGAAGTTGAGTCAAAGATATTGCATCAACATACTTGAATACATTCTAAATTCAAGAGCATATTCATAGTGTTAGGTCTACTTATACTACTTACTAGTACTTTCAATTTCAATTTCAAGGCTAATTCATAAGCTAGGGTTTGACCAAGGCAAACCCTGCATCAACAAAAGAAAAAAAAATATCACAGGTTACGAATCATGAAAGACATAAAAGGGTGCAAATTTAGATACCCTCTTCGTAGAACTTTAGAGATATGAAATCAATTTTTTGATCGAACACGGAAGGTTGGGGATGCACTATGTCCCCCACCCTTACAAATTGACCATGTCCTAGATTAACACAGCCCTAGTCAGTCAACTCTTCCCTAGAGCTGAACAATTTATGGGTTTTGTAGATCTCATAGTTTTAGGTTTAGAAGTTGAGTTTTAGTAATTCCAAACACCATCTACTAGTGCATTATAGGTTTGTATACATCGAGGTGATCCTTCTCCTCTATTTTATTTCAATACATATTTCCATTCCTTTTGCATTCAAATTTTACATTGCATATCTACTTACATAAAACCCTCTCTTTGTCTAGGTGAGGGAGAAGTAATTCCAACTGGCTCGTGCATTTTTCATAGGTCACAAATTGACACTCTGTCTTGTGTTAATAAAGCCTACATTAGGAGTTGAATCTTGGTTTTCACCCTTCATATTTTCATAGGGTAGTGGATTCACTCCCCCCCCACCCCCCCCCAATACAAATTCCTACTAATATTGATGCCCATGTGATTCAAATTGATGTTTTCCCGAGTTTAAGGTCAAGGAACAAGGTAGGGGAAGTATAAGGAGATAATGATGGAGAGATATGATATTTTTATGGATATATCTATGTATTTATCATCTCATATATCTTTATTCTTCTATCTCTTTATCTCCCCCTCTCTTCTCTTCTCTTCATATTTTTCTCCCTTCCACCCCTTATAAGAATGATTTAGAATAAATGAGAGGGGGTGAATCAATTATCCTTAGGTTTTAATGTAAAAATTGAACTTTTGAACACTTCAAATTCTTCATATATAAATATTCAATAGCTCAGTCTCTATAGTAAACAATCAGTAACATAAACTTGCAATCCACCATCCTAATGATTATCAAGCTTGCAAAATGTGGAACATCTAAAATGACATCCACACAAGTATGACACTGGGATTTAATGTGGAAACCCAATCTTGGAAAATATGCCAATAACATGTCACCAATTGTTCACTCTTCTAAAGTGAGTTATGTTAGGAGCCAATGTTGTCAAAGGTTACAAAACACACTGCTAGGTGTGACCCTATTAGAGGATTTAATCTCCTTGTTAGGAATGGCCTTATTAGAGGACTTTAGAACATTCCATTAGAATGTCACCTTTATTAAAGAATTTATATGTGATTGTAAGGTCAACCTTAATTAAAGGATTTCAATACTAATACAATGGTTAGAAAGTAATAGTAGGTTTGATTTGACAAATACAAGTCACTTTGCAAATACAAATCACAATTCAATTCACATACAGATCCATTAATTGGCCTTCATTTTCATCTCACTCTCTAATCTACTTGGAAATCCTTCAAGCAATCAATGTTCACCCCTTCGCAACTCTTCTCAACCTCTTGTTCATGTTTACAAATTAATAGCATCAACAATTGCTCCAAACTTGTTAGGTCTTCACTAACTTTGCTAACCTCTAGCTAGCCTTGTTAAATTAGCCCTTGTACCTCCTTGAATAGGTAATTATGATATTTTTCCACCTAAACATCACTGTAGATCTTAGGGTTTGGTTAGATTCATCAAATCTTTTCATTATATTTTCTCCTCTTTTCTCTTATAGAAACTTCTCAAAACATTGCCTTGAATTCTTGCATAGGAATACTCAAACATGGTTTTCCTTGATTCAAATGCTCCAAGTCATCCATCCTTATCTTCAACACACTTTATATATTCCAATAAATCAATTGTGTCGATTAGAAATCATGATTTCCTTTTAGTCTGTCAAATATTGTCCATCGGGCAACACTGTGTTCTAACACTCGATCCACTAGATTACTCAATTGCTACAATTTTTTTTGTTTGACACATATACTAACACTCGATCAATATTAATGCTCAGTCGACACTATATTTATTCAACTTTTACTAGTGCTTGGTTGACACTGGCATCACTCAGCATAAACTTCAAGTTCCTTAATCTTTTGATCTTTTGCTCGATCAAGCCTATGCATTTGATCATTCTTTGATCACTTCTTTTGGGCTTCAATATAATTGCCTTCTTCACTTAGTTTATGATTAAACAATCACTTTATCTTGTCAAAGTTTAACTAATCAAGTGCACATTTTAGATCCTTTCATGACTTGACCTTTCCTCTAGGTCCTTGTGTTATGTTCATCTTCTCAAATCCTCTTCATCAATCATCTGGATATGGCACTCGAATTGGATAGCAAATTGTCTTACCAATAAGGTTTGACATCACTGACAACATAACAATTATCTTAATTGTAGCTTCCAACAATCTCCCTCTTCGGCATTGATGGCAATACCTCTAGTTAGCGTGCAATCTAAAACATGTACTGCTTCGAGTATCTCCCTCTGTGTTCAGTATTAGATCTTTGTTAATATCCTTATTTCCATTCTTATTCACATCTCAATGCCCAACAATCTCACTTTTTCGGTTTCCTTCTGATTCTCATCCATGGAGCTCTAATATGCAACACATAAGCTCCCTCTATCATATTAGATTATGAAATCAACCAGCTTCCTTTTGTATTGTTGGCAACACCTTGCATGCATTCTCCCTCTTTGCAACACCTCTTATAGAATAAATCCATCTTCATATAGTAACTGTATATTATCTTCCTCACTTACATTTTCTCCTTACGTTTTCTCCTTCTTCCATGGTGACTGACATACTCTCCCTCATTCTTATTACTACATAGGTAACTAAATATTATCTCCCTCTTTGAAAATAATGCCAAAGACACTTCAACTTTCACATACATCTTCATCATGTAGATATCTCCATGTCAGTACATATGAATCTTATTCACCATCTATCATATGGTCTTGTGACTGATACAACATTATGTTCTTCTTTTTTAACTACTTTAGGCAACTCCAAAAATATGACTTTCTACATCAGCCTGTAAGATATTATGATCAACTCATTTGATGCAGAGATCCATCTCAATTTAAGTAGCCTTAGCTAAGGGAATCACCCCTAATTTACCTCTTAGATAGTCACGAGCATCCTTGGGTAAAGCCTTAGTGAAAATGTCAACTATTCGCTCCTTAGTGTTTAGATACTCCAATCTCACTTCTTCGTCTTGAACTAGCTTTCTCAAGTAATGATACTTGATAGAAATATGCTCGGTCTTTGTGTGCATTCCAAGGTTTTTTGATATATTTATAGCACTTGTGTTGTCATAATAAATAACAATTGGATCGGTGATTTCTTCCTTTATTCCTTTCAACAATTGTTTGATCTATATAATATTTGAACAATTTACTGTTGCTATTGTTGAAAATATAAGGTAGGCTAGGCTACTGAGAGGGGAGGGGTGAATCAGGAACCAACAAAACTTTAGCTCACTTCACTAATTAATCGTTCATAAATTATTATGATCTAATTGTATGCACAAAAGAGTGAAAGCAAATTCATAACACTTTGACATGAGATATGGTGATCCAGAAACCTTCCAATCAGAAAGTAAAACTGGGGTGGGGATGATACCCACAAGCTTTAGTACTGCAATATAAAGTAAACCTGTCAAGGCTTACAATTGATCACTTTTGATGATCTACCCTAGTAGGAGTAACAAGGACTGTGAGGTCTATCTTGTTGAAGGACTTACAAACATACAATGAAGTATGCACTCGGTTAGGAGATTTGGCAAAAGATTGTTAAGTCCACCCAGTTAAAGGATTTGACTAATACACCTATTAGAATGAATCAGTGGTTGATCTTTGATCTACAACTTTGATTTGTTGAGTGAGATTCCTTGAATTGCAATGATCACCTTGTTGGGATAGACAAATCTTTGTTGTCCCTTATACTGCTTGTAGCCTTCTTCGTTCACACTCATACACTACATATTACTTCTCAACATACTTGGATATGATACAATGAGTTACATGTATCAATCCAAATAACTACTTACTAGAGTCGACTGCAATACCAAATTCATCGTAATTTACAAAGTTGACCCAACTGTTGTAACTTGGGTTTAGAAGACAAACTCGGTGATATTCTGACACTCGGCAAACTTTGGCTCTCTATTGAAGTTGAAGCTTGGTCTATACTGATCACTTCGAGTAGCACGAACTCGATCAACTTTGTATGACTCAGTGAACACTGAGAAACTCGGTAGATGTTGAATCACTCGGTTGACACTACATGACTCGTTCAATATTGGATTCACTTTGTTAACATTGTGAGCTCGATAGACACTATACAAATTGGTTAACACTATAGACTATAGAGCTCGATTAACACTAAGATCTTTATCACTTCTGCTAGATAGCTCAATAGACACTGCTACGCTCAGGCTATATTGTAAATTGTCTCAACTACTTGGTAAACACTATGTAGCTTGACATGAACTATAATTTGACTGTTTAGCTTGGTAGTGACTGTAGAGCCCGGTAGCAATGTAATCATTTAACTAAGTGTTGAGGCACTAATAGACAAATTGACCTTAATTTCAACAATCTACCCCATTGGCATTAGTGAAAAAAACACTTATCAAACCAAAAATCTGAATTCTCAAAATTACAAGTCAAAACTTCCTTTATCAACATTATATGTCTTCAACTCAGTTTTGACATCCTATTGTTGTGGCTTGATAAATTACTCTATTTAAAAAATAAAATCAAATTGCTTTTGTAGATATATTCACTTCTTATCTGTACATATTGCTACTCCCCCATACATATATCTCTCCTATATACATATATTTGGAGTATAATATTCTTCTCCCCCTTTATCAATAATATTCTCCTCTGTATTATTAATAAGCATATTTACATTTACTTATTACTCTATACAAATAATCTTCTTCTCCCCCTTTTTGACATAAATCTACAAGTTAATACCAAAACGTGACAAGAAATCATAATGTACCTTTAGGATTAGTACCATAGTCTTGTCCCAATTCTCTTGCAATACCTTACTTACATGCAAGGCTATCTGTACCTTTGTTGATAGTTCCATCATGTGGTCAGCTATGGAGAATTTATTATCATGGATGAGAGTATCTGAGAATCATGCCCTGAACTTTTGCAAGTGTGGCCCTAATTATGGCTTCTTCCCTCAATAATTCTGCTTGGAGATTTGTCAAATATCTGAAGTGTGCAGAACTATAACTTGGATCAAGTGATAGTTGGTGTGCACTTGCCTTCATATCTTCATCTATCTTGGATAATTTATCCTTGATCTCCTTTTTGAAGATAGATGTGTCACTCAATTTGACAAATAATGAAACAACATTATTGATAGATGTTTCCAATGAAGTGAGAATAGTAGACAACTCTACTTGATCTATAGAAATCTTCCATGCTACCTGCTCCAAGACTTGATTTTTAGATTTTCTCTCAGCTCTCTGCAGCATTTTTTCTCTTGTCCATTCAATTCTTCATTATACTTGTGGACAATTTCAGCTAGTTGATCTATAATAGGTTATTTCCCATCAACCTCAATATTCAGAGCATCAACAAATATACTCTTTATGTCCTCAAGGACTTGGTTAATCTTATTCCTCTCTTCTTTAAGCTTCATTTTCTTAACCCTTTTCTTCCAAAGTTCACCAATGGTATCCATCTCTTTTAGAGTGAGGTTAGAGGTATCCCAATTTGGAATAACAATATCCTCATCTGGATCAATTTATTCCTCTTGTTTACCCTTAATCTTTGGAATGACAAAATGAATAACTTATTTTCCCTTATTCAAAACTTTAGTGCTTGGGTGAGATTGATTCTCAACTGTCATTGCACTAGCCATGGTGGAAACAATAGTTGAAAAAGTAGGAATAGCACCAACAATACTAACACCAGAAATAACATTAACAATAGGAATACCTTGTTGCTGCTCAGTCAAGTCTAATTCAGGGAAGACTTGTTGCTCGACACATAAAGTGCTAGGCGCTTTAGTCATTGAAATACTCAACAGAGCAATTCAGGAGATTGGTTGTGTGCTTAGTGTAGCAGATTTGACCTCAACCAACTTAGTAGAAGTCTCCTCTAAGCTTGAATGCACTAAAGTTGTGCTTAGAGAGCGAGGAAAGGAAGTCATAAGTTGTGTTGCAATCTTTAATACTCTTTATTTCTGGAAGACTTCCTCTAATGGCTTCTTACTCTTCCTCCTCCTCATCAAGATTGACATTGTCTATCTCATCATCTTTTATTTCTACTTCTTCTTCAACATCATCATCTTCACCATCTTTATCATCAACTTGCACAACAAAGTCACTGGGCTTGTGCAACCCATAAATATTCTTCCATGTAGTAGTAATAGACTTCACCGTAGATTCAATGTCCTTAAGTAGTATCAGACATGTATTAAATTTGGGTGTGAACTTCTTCTCATTAGTTTTCAAAGGTTCCTTCACCTCTTTCTCAATAAGACTCGGCATAAGTTGTCTCAAGGTTTGTTCACTAATATCTTTGGCAATTTTCATTGCATTATTCCATCAAGGTTTAACTACTTTCAAAAGCATATCTGGAACTTGTTGTGAAAGTTCATCATGCGAATACTTCCACTTACCCAATTCTGTCAGAAGGGTATCCTTAATTTTATTTTTCCCTTCTTCACTCCTAGTCTCATACTTAAGAGACTTAAAACATGGCATACCTATTCCTTGTTCCATTTTCTTTGATCTTTCCTAGAGGTAGGTGCAGACATATAAAAGATAACCTGTTCAGCTTCATCTTTCTCACCTAACTTAAGTTTCCTCTTTGATTTACCAGTTCATCTTATAAACACAACAGGGGAAGACTTGGCAAGTTTGGTTATAATAACCTTTCCCTTCTTCTTCGGAGGCTCCTCTTCCTCAGGTTCTACTTCCTCTACGTCATCCTCTTCATCTTCATCTTTTATATCATCTCCTTTACCCTCGATAATCATGAGAGGAGAACTTGATGACTTAGAATTCTTGATTATTTTCACTATCCTATTCCTTCCTCTATTCATTGCTCAAGGTAACTTGATCTCAAGCTCAATTTTGGCCTTGGCCTCTCCATAAGTGCCAAAATATATAGCTTTGGGATCCACAGGAATTTTCAGTAGAGCTTCAATAATATCTCTAGCATCATCGATGTTAACCTCATATTCCAAAGGCTCAACCCATGCCACTCTAGGTCTAATTGCCTGAATGTAAACCTTGTCACAGTCAACCATGAAACATATGTCCTGCTCATAATCTTCTACAAGTTTCCTAGGTATCCTAAAAATGCTCTGCATTTTCTCTTTAAATGTTTCAAAATAGTTGTCCATGACACTATCAAAATTTTCTACCATCTCTACTATAAATTCATTTATTTTGTACAGTACTAGACTATCTTTCTTCCATGCTACAATTCCTTTAGAAGGGAAAAACTTCTGAACCTAGAAAAATAAACATGTCAAGAGAGAACCAAACTTACATGGATTGTTCTTTGATACTTGGATGCTCTACATATTCTTGCTCAATTGATTCAATAATAGCTCGATAAGGTCGAAGGATAAGTTGTTCTTCACCACCTTGTATGCTAGGTCAACCGCTTCACATGACACGTTGTTTAACCGACTCGAGCTATAGATTTTGTGAGCTATCACATGAATGAAAAACTTCAATATCATGTCAGTCACACCATTAAGTTTCATACCTCTCCTATCCCATTCGAAAAGAGTCTGCTTTGTCAGTTCAACTTGACCTAAGGTTTTAGCGGTCTTCGCTTTGTTCAACATGGACAATCCTGTAATCTTGTGTATCATCTTCTTGGTTATCAAAATAGGGTGATCTAACCATAATTGCATGTTATGCACATGGCTTAGTGTCATGCCCAAAACTTGAAGGCAAAAACACACACACAAATTTTTTTATTTATTTTTTTAATAAAATAACTAATAATTAAACATGCTCTAAGTTTGATATGATTGAGATAGAAGTTTTAGTACAGGTTCTCTACATTACGTCTTAAGATTATAAATAAGAGGATGGTTATTATAATTAAGATTTGAAACTTTAGTTATAAGATTTATATCAATAAACTTATGTTATTACATTAACTTTTAATAATAAGAAAACAATTATTTAAATGACAAAGCAAATGTATTCGAGTACAGATTCATTGAGAAAGTATAATCAAAATCAACTATAAAACTCTTAGACAATAATCAATTTACAAACTAATCGATATTGGAAGTCACTTTATGGAAAAACAATTTAACTAGAATTAAAACATATTATATATATATAATTTATTAACTTTAAACATTTCAACTATTTTAACATAAAAATTAACTATCTAATCTTACTAAATTTGCATGATGATAGAACCTAAAATTTAGTATTAATTTATCATGATGCTTATAACAAAATTTAACTTAACCTTGTAATTCAAATAAAATCACCATTCAGGTACCAATTCGATTTATGCTAATAAAAACTATGATCGCAACTAAACTATATTAAAAGATAAATTTATTTAAAAGAAAAACTAACTGAATTAAAATCTAAACTATATTACATCTAATATAATTTTGATACTAAACTAACTTTAATTTTAAAGAAGACTTTTACAAAACTAAACAAAAATTACATTTAAATATATATATATAAACATATAGAACACTAACCAAATTTACTTAACTAACCTAACTAATCTAAATGTATCGAAGAATATAAGAAAAAAAAAAATAATTAAATGCAACATTGCACTATTATAATTTAGAATAAAACTATAATAATTGACACAATATTTTTAATTATATAACACTTTCTAACTTACACTAAAATCAACTATCAAAAAAAAATTTAACTAAACATATATAATAACAACTTAAATCTTAACTAACTTAACTTATCTCTAAACTTAAAACTTAAACTAACTAAATCTACCACATAATACTAACCTATTACTAACAAACATAATCATAACTAGACACAATTCCTCACACCTACACTAACTTCTAACTCTAACAACTTCAATATAAAACAAAATACTAATCTAATTTACTTACCCAAAACCCCCACTCCCTTTCTACGAATGGAGGCGTGAGTAAAGCCTAAAGTTTACTCTGACAAGAGAGGGATGTCAGACCCTTGCACCAATAGCGTGGAGCAATCTCCACAAGCGCTGATCCATCCAACCCATGCGCTTTTCCAAGCGCTGACACAGGGTAGAGGACAGGCATGTCCCCTCCCTCCTGCACGTGACAGAACGTGTCAGATCCGAGCCCCAAGAGTGAAGGGGAAGCGCTACAACAAGTTAAACTTCCCTTCAAAAAAAGATTTCGCCTCAACCAAGATCCCAATGCTATGACGCCATGCCCTTACTGGCAGAAAGGAAAAGATAGGGTGATGTCACCCACAAAGGATTTGACTAATATAAATCTCTTCTTCCACCCCCCCCCCCCCCCCCCCCCTTTTTGAGTTGACGCCTAAGGGAGAGAGAGTAGTTATTGCAAAAGTTATCTTGGTAAGAATTGATAGAGTTTAGCTAGGATAATTAGGATAGCTTTTGAAAAAGTTTATTTTAATGATGGCCTATTATTTTATTAGTCTGTAATAGAGTGAACTATATTAGTGATTTCCATACAAATTCCAGAAGGATAATGTGCCTCTACAGGCCTCTTTTATATGCATTTTTGAACTTTACTTGTTGGCTTAGATCTTACTATGCATCTTTATAGGATTGATGTTTTTAATTCATAATGATATTAATCTACCACCTTTTTATGCATTATGCTCAACAAATCAACTATTGCAAGATCATCAAAATCTACGTAAATTTCTTATGAATTCTTGCTTAATAACTTTCATGAACCTCAGATGCTATGTATTTCAATGATACCTACATTACATGAAATAATCATCTACATAATTCGTTTAACTATCTATTATAACTAATGGAGCAAAATTGAAATAACATAGTGACGAAACTAGTCTTAAGGCAATTGAAACAATAAAGAGATCAAAATGATAATGCTCTAATCATTTATGATGGGAGTATCAAAACACACCACGTTCTTTCCGCTATTGTGTTTTCAGATTTAAGTTGGATATCTTGACATAATTCTTTCCTTCATGTTCTTGCAAATTCACTTTCAACACAACCTTACATAAACTAAATCATACCAAACTCAAGGAAATACCATACATTTATAATTTGAATCTTGCATAATTGGATATCATTGTTCCATCTTATCTTTGATGCACATTCATATGACAACATAGAATACAAAAATTTTAATAGAAGCAAAAGTTACTCAATCACTTATTTTATTATCAACTTGATTCAAGGGCTCAGCCGGGAAAGACCAGGAAGAAAACCCGGCTTCGTTGCCATTTACAATAAGGTTTAAAATACAATTTACAATAGGATCTCAATCCCAATTCCAACAATTAAATCAAATTTTTCCTCATGATCAAAATCAAGGAATTTGTAATGTTTTCTGAATCTTTTTTCAAGAACCATGGAGGAAACCAATAACTGATCGAATGACAACCAAGCAGAACCAAAAGAACATCAAGCATGCATAATCACACATGGTTTACACAATAAGATTCACAATGAATCAAGACTAGGGAGAGGTGGATTCTTCCAACTGGAGAAGTCAAACACAACACCAAATCAAATGCCCAATCGGGGCCAATAACCAAGAACTTCCGTTCTTCCATTTAAACTTGCCATACTCATACCAGGTTTGTGCTGACGGGTAGGGGCCCATAACACCCTACCCTTTATCCCTCTTCTCATCCTGAGAAGAGACTCTACACAGGTTGGAGTCCAACTAAACAGACCTCTCCCAAAATTGGTCACTTCTGCCCTCTCCTAGGGTGAGTAATACCACAACACCCATGCAAGGAAAACTCAAAATTTCAAACATAAACAAGAAAGGAAAACAACCAAAAAAAGACATGGTTTGCAAATCTTCCCAACATACCCACAACCATACAACAGTAAAACAACAACAAGGTAACAAGAACATGAAACAAAACATAAAAACTGAATAAGGGAGATGGGAGTTTCCTACCTTCACAAAGAGGCAATGGCAATGAACCAGTTTGAGTAGAGTATCCCTCCTTCCTTCAAGCTTCAAGAAATCTTCTCTAAATGTAGATATTGGCAACCCAACCACTAGACCAAGGAAGGCCTCTAAATAAGCCCCCAACTCAACCACCCAAAAAGGAGCAATAACTATTTTCTCCCACTAGCCACCCTAGAACTCCTAGCTCAACCTACACTATGGTTAAACCCCCCAGTGGAGATGAGGTGAGGTAACTCAAGATACCCATGATCAATTTTCGCACAAAGGCAAAAAGGGACTTTTTGAGTGCCCTCAAAAGTCAAAGCTAGGGGCTTAGGGGTTGGAAAAGACCCCTAACCCATACCCATACCCTATGGTTAGAAAAAAAACAAGTTTTAAAGCCTTAAGAAGAGGTTTAGAGTCAAATAAAATCTAGGAATAAAAATAGGTCCAACTTACTATTCTAACTTAAACCAACTTGGTCCAAAGGTTAAACAATTAACCCTAAATAGCCACTGAAGCACATAACCATTTTACGAGTGTCAAGCGACACGGAGAGAACATAGTTACGAACATTTAACATTCACTGAGCAAGGAAAATGCATACATACATCTCACAAAAAAAATACGTGAATTATGAATCAGCAAGGTTTTCAAATTTAGCACATGGAGATCAGTTTTGTTCCTCTGTAGGGTTTCTTGGCTAAATATCTGCACACTCATTGCACACATCAGTAGTCCCATAAAATCATATGTACATAAATGTATACGTATTCAAAAATTCACATAAATTAAAACATACATCAATAAGAGTTTCTTTATCCTACATAATTCTTAACCATTTGAAATATCTTAAATCAAATCTCAATTTTACTGATTTCGTCAATCATACATATATATGAACATTAAATGACAATCATCAAATATATCTGGAAATAACATCACACAACATGAAATAATAAAATATGTTCTAAGCATCAGATAAAGTCTCGACATCTCAAGTCGCGGATAACAAAATAGGAGTAATGTATCACTATGCTACGATGGGTCGGGGTGAGGCCTCACACTTAGGATGAGTCTGATCCACTTCACTCGAAAATCCCTTGGCATATGTACAATATGCGTCAAATCCTTTGTCTCCAAATGTCTGTGCTTAGGTTTTAGACTATCATTCACACATAGTTCATTGTACGCCTCATTCATTACTACGGTTCCAAGCTCCTGAATAGACCAATGATAAAATGAACATATTTCATGGACAAGAAGTACCTTAGGTGGAATTTTAGATTGTGCTCCAGTAGGGTCAAGTGCCTTTTCCATTGTTGGACTCAATTTGAGTGTGGGAGCCTTGCAATCAACTCTGCGAACCAACATTTTAGAATCCTTCTTAACCTTGCTGCTTGAAGATGCCATCACTTTGTAGGGTTTTGAACACATGAGTAATCTTCAACAACAACTTCTTAAATCACTCAGAGGCTCTGAATTCACTCTTTGCTCTGAAAATTCAGAGTGAAGCAATAAAATCAATTTCCTTCTTTTAATGAATTACAGTCTCTACAATTGACATTAATGCTTCGTACACATATTTGCTTGGTGATAGGTTGTCCTCCAATTAGTTTGGTCTTCAATGCTCGAAAGACACCTTCAACTCAGTAAGGTCTCCTGACTCAGTAGGAACTACCAACCTGACATATGCATCTTGAAAAGATATGCAACCTGACCTTTCTCGGTAAGGTCTTGTGACTCAACCTTGCTCGGTAAGGTCTTGAATTTCTATCATCACTCAGTGATCCTCGTACATCTTGAATGCTCACATGAATCTTTTTGCTTGCTATCTAGAACTGATGTTAGATGGTTTCTTCTGAATCGTAGTTCTAGTGATCTCCATAGGAAACTAAGTTGAAATGGTTGGGCCACCCAACTCATTGACTTGGGTGTCAACAACTTCAAGACTTTGGCTTGCATTCTTTAGAGATTTATGTACCCATTGCTACCTCATTTGTTTTCCAATGTTGTCAACTTTGGCTTTCTTTTAATGAGGTAATGTGACATATCATCCTTCATTGAAAAACTTCATAGTTGGGATCCGAAGATAACTGACCTTATGGTGAAGTAATGGAGAGATGGGAAGGTGAAGATTGATGGGATCAACTTCCAGGTCAATGAAAGGGTTATCACTGACGTCATTAACTCCCCCAATCAGGGCATAAAATTCTATAGGGATAAGAAAATATTCTTGAATGCGATGAAAGAGTTTGGAAAGGATGCAAAGGAGATGAAGGATCTAGTGAAGACTGGTGCCTACTATGAGCCTGCATCTATTAAGAAACTGTGGAGGTTTGTCCTAAGGGCAATTATATCCTACATTACACTTGACACAAGGTTTGACAGGATTCAAACCCACCATTTCATTATCCTAAACAATTTCAGGTATGAAACAAAAATTTCCATCCCCTTCTACCTGTTTTTCTCTACAAATAAGAGTATTATGGATTATAAGAAGAAAGTTTATGCTAATCCAACCTTCCATGAGGGTTTTTTATTACTCATATATGAGCATTTTAAAGCTCAAACTCATGGAAGGGCTATTGCCCAAGAGATGGATTCCGTTGACAAGACAGAGAGCTCCTACCTTTGATCATATATGGAGGATAGTGTTGGTTTGCACTCGAAAGACGAAGAAGAGGTGGCTAAAATCATGTAGGATATGGGTAGGAAGAAGAAAAAGAAGCCAGGAAGAGGAATGAAGAGAAGGACAAAGCAGGGGAAAAACTCAGAGGAGGATTATAATGATGAGGAAGAGGGGATGGACATAGATAAGGAGGGCAATGTGAGAGAGGAGGGCACCAGTAAGACTCAGATAAGCAAGAAGGAGGATAACTCAGTCCAAAGGAAAAGAGGAGGTGAGAAGGATGCTGAGAAGGCTCTTGGTAAGGGAAAGGAGAGCACTATTGAAGCTCTGAAAGAGAGAAAAGAGGAAGAGGGCTTGGCTAATACCACTATAACTCTTGATGCAAAGGGACGAAAAACTACATGGAGGAATTTTCATGCTAATATTGCGAAAATGGATCTAGTTAGAGAACATATACATCCAGAGGTTTTGGAGGGAAGGGATGACAAAATTTAGTTGGAAGAGCTCATTGACCCGACTTTGGTGATTCTTAGCGACAACTCATAGGAAATGGGGATGAACCTCCTTAACAATGCCTGCAACAATTTGGTGGACAATTTTCGGTCCATTAAATGGATCTTCCATGAAATTGAAGAGATTAAGTTCAGGATGTAGGGGTAGGAAAGGCCGGAAGGGGGGGACAGGAATGTCATAATTAGCAAGCTGGATGCAAGGGTTTATGAGATTGACAAAAGAGTGGAAAGGATGGAGAGCTCTCTCCATAGCTTGGCTAACCAGAACCTTAACATAATAAAAGGTCTTAATGATAACATCATTCAGTTGCACGCGATGATGGAGGAAAGCAAAAAGGGGAAGGAGGAAAAGGACAAAGAGGAAACCAAGGTAGCTAATGAGGATGTTTCTTTGTAGGGTGAGAGCTCAAGCAAAGGGAGATCATAAAAGAGGAAGAGGAAAAATGAGGTCTCCTTGGATGATAGCCAATCAAAGATCGATGAGGTTGAGGCCATGGATGAGCTGGAGCTCAAGAAAGTGGAGCTAACTAAAGAATTAGTGCCCTGATCGTTGCTCCTAGTTTTTTGTTTATTCCCTAGCTTTTGGCCATTTGTTTTTTGTTTACGTTTGATGGTTGGGTTTGACCTGTTGTTTGGTTGCTAGACTTGAACTTTTAGTAGTTTTTTGTTATTAATTGGTGGGTTTCGGGATCCCCTATAAAAAACCCATTTTACTTAATGAAAAACATCATATATCACTAGGAAAGCATATAAATAGATCACATATCATAAACATTTCCATCATGTCATATAACAAATATGTTCACATATATATAGTATAAAATATAATGTCATGGGAAACATAATTGAAAAATTGCTAGAACATCACACACAACACAATAAACAAAATTTTGAACATTAAATGAAAAATTGTAGCACATGGAAGGGTGCTACAACCCCCCACCCTCTGTATAACTATGCATGTGTGTATTTTCTTAAAAAAAATCTCTTAAATTGATTGCCAAAATGAAAAGTGGTCAAAGCTAAATGACAACATTCCATGAACTACAACTCAAGGTACTCTAAAACAACTAACACGAGGACATTTTCCATACTCAATATAGGAAAACCATTTAGCCCAAATTAATACTCAGGCATGAGACAAATTGCATCGAATTCCATAAATGCATATTGATAAAAGTTGAGGGATATCATTCAATGATCTTACCACCCACTTATCAACTAAGATTTTTTTTTAATTTAAAACAAAGAGAAAAGACAAAAATAATAAGAATTGTCCCAAATTTCACATTGTCGCTCAATAAGTAAGAATTGAAATTAATGTTCATCCTATTCTTATCAATGATCCTTAATATTTTAATTATTTTTAATATTAATAATATAATAAAATTTATTATAGATAAATAAATAAGTTAAACAATAACACTCAATAAACCAAAATAGATTGAATCAAACAATTGTTATATGACCATTAGAAAATCTCTTTCCATAAAAAACACCTTATATATATATATATATATATATGTATGAAAGTCCACTTTTTTATCACTATTATTCCCAAATAGAAAAAAATATTCAAAATATAAAATAAAACAATCTTAATTTATTTTTATTATTAGTTCCTGCCTTTGGTAGGAAACTAATGGAATCGTGAGGTTCCATATTAGTTACATAATATAAAAATTTCAAGATATACTAATGTTTGCAAAAGCTATATTAATTTGCATGATTTTTTGGAATTGAAAAATACAATTTTTAAAAAATTGTATTGGCTCATGATGAAAAAGGCAATGAAAAAATTCAATTTTCTTCAACAAAAAATACAATTTTTTTTTTAACACCTTTATTAATGAATGCATTAATTGCAACTTTATCTTTTCCACATTTGTGACAAGTGGATAAACTTTAAAAAACAGTATTTTTCTAACACAATTCATTTTTTGCAACTTTATCTTTTCCACATTTGTGACAAGTGGATAAACTTAAAAAAAAAACAATCATTTTTATCTTCCACCTCACAAATATGTCTAATCAATATAAATTATTCCTATCTATTTCCCTTACCAATTTCAAATATAGATTTCAATGTTTTATATTTATTATTTTAAATATATTTATTACTAGTTACTAGTTTTACATTGATGTTTATTTTTTTAATTTGTAAAATGTTATTCAAATATAGATATTTTAATCAAATATAAAGTTAAATATATTTCTTATTTTAAACACTTTTTTTTTTTGATTGGTAAACGACCGAAGCCTTGATTAATTTTATTAATTTGAAATTAAGTGTTACAAAGAGTCCTCCGTTCTGACGGGCACCGGTAGGGAAGAACGGGGAAAGAAACCCTCCAATCTTGCTCGAGACCGCAATCCTATATTATTACATTGATAAAAGGGGCATACCCCAGTTTTTACATTGATACAATGGGCATACCCCAGCTAGTAATATTACATTTAGTCTTTGCAATCGATTACAGGGCATACCCTTATCTGTTTCCATTTTATTACCATTACTATCCATAAGTCGCATTCTTTGATCCAAATTTGGAAGGAAGATCTCAAATAAGAAGTCTGATCAGGTCCATCTTGGTACCGTTTTAATCTTTCCTGTTAATTTGATACTTTGTCTATTAAAACACATTCCTTCCCATTTTGTAACAAATTCACCTTTCTTTTAAAAATTCTTTGCAATAAACTGGTTAGTAACACATAATTTAAATTGAAAAAGATAACCTTTCGCAGACTTCACGAAATCCAAAACTAAGAACCTATCAAAACTGTTTCAATACTATCTAGATTAAAATTCCTATATACAAAGTTGATTTTAAATTACAGCACCATAATAGTACGTCTCCCAAAAATTTACATGAAACCACCAATTACCGAATTTAAACAATATACATAGGAGATAACTTTACCAAAGCAATTCATATATACCTCAAAACATCCTTATAAAAATACTGATCTATAGAAAAGAGAGCTACATAGATTAATCCAAGCATTGTAAAAACCAAATCTTTCACTAATCAGGCGACAAAATGCCATTATGGATCATACCAGCAACCTAAACCTCTATCTAAATCCTAAGAAATAACTAATAATCCATTTGTTCACAGACCAAAATAAGCCAAATACTTTGTTTCAATTAGCAGACCAATACCCTGTTCTGGCCTACCGAGCTAAAATTAACTACTCCATACCTTTTAACAAGGAATCAACAAGGCATTACTAATCTGAATAAATCTACTTAAAATACATGTCTAGATATCATTATATACTACCAAATCTAGCTATAGAGAATTTTAAAGAATCTTAGCCTTTAAAAACGTCTTGAACACTAATTGCTTAAAAGTAATCCATATACTAATAAAAGCATCATCGGTTTCTAGTCATAGTCAGTTTCTCACAGATCGATGTTTCCTTAATCTAAAATATGATAATGTCCAAGTCCCATTTCCTTTTTAGAATCTAGAGAGCAAGATATACTTCACTACCCAATTAGTTCAGAACCTCTTGCAGTACCAATTCAGAAATCACTGGCACTATTTCCTAAGAGAAGCTAATTTCAAAATCATAAAAGCTTATACTTAAAATATGTTGCGATTTACATTATTACTATACAATATTAACCAACACTATCAGATATAAAGTCTTTAAGGTCTATGTACAGAACCTTAGAATGCTACCGAATCTTACCATACACTAGAATACTAGATGCTAAAACAGAGCATTCTACCTAATTATAGAGAGTACATGATTAATTCCTATTGGAACATACCACAACCTGAGCATATATACTAATCTTGAAAACTTAAACAGTCTTATCCTTCCTTAGATAAATAGACCGACATAAGAAAGACCAAAATAAAGACAGAACAAAAAGGCCAACCTTGCAGAGACCTCTATTACTTTTTCCAGTAGATCATTATTACTTCTGCTACATCATTTGAATTTTCTGCCTTAAAGAAAGGAGGGAACTCGAAAGAGTTTTTTTCCTTGCTGGTCTTTTCAATGTTCGGAGTGTAAAAGTTAACCCTTTCCAAATCTTCGAGTGAAACCCCCGGATGAATGTAGGCCTTATGTATCCTGAGGTACCTTATAAACCACTCATTCCCAAACACTGGTATAATTTTCCTCCAACCCATTAGAAAATGGAAGCATGGTTCCATCTTAATCCAAGCTGTTGCAAAAGTAACCCTATCTCTAATAACTAAAGCAGGACGCCTAGGAATATTGGTGATACTCAGACTCCCCGGTGGATGCTCCATGTACACCTTCGGGAGTGGAACACACAAATGCTTGTCCAACCCCATAATAGCCTCCATAATTCCTTTGCTCCATGTTGGGTTGAAGATATTCAGACACAATCTAATCATTGCCCACTTTCGAAAACCAATTCTTGCCATGCATCCTATAAATGTGCCAATCACATCACTATTCATCCTCCAAGAATGATCATACTTGAAAATTCCTTCTCCCAATGCGCGATTAATCGCGATTCTAGTCATTTTGTCTACTGGTCTAAGGATGTTGTTCCAACGCTCTGGCTTCACATTCCCCATGAATGTCATTGTTCTTGCTTCGGTCGAATGAAAAACACAAATGTTAGTGTCCATATTCACTGATTCTAATCCTTCCTTAAGCTAACATAGATAGTTAAAAAACCCTTATCTGGTAGAAGAAGTTTCTCGAATTAACCCGAAACCTGTGAGAGGAAAGCCATCTTCTCATAATGTTGATGCAATCTTCATCCATTTGTTACTAATCCACTACTCTTAATAATTGCTTTGTCCTCTTTAAGTGACTTAAAAAGACTACTAGAAATGCGATTGAGAATAAAATCCTTAACAATCCTATGCCTATGGTAAAAGAGACTATAATACTTATATACTTAGTGATTAAAACATCCTAGGTCAAGTAATAAATCTATAATGTTTGTTGAGTTAGTAATGAGAGTAAATAATAATGAACCTTCTAATAATTTTAATCAAGAAAAAAACTAAATCTTATAGGAATTCTATATAAGGGAAATTTTTAGGATCTAAATTCAGTTACATAAAAACCATCCACCCCTAAATTTGCTAAGAGGTCAGCCTTTGAATTCCCTTCTCTATAAATATGACAAATCCTAGTCTCTTCGAATTTATCAAACAGAAGTAAAACTTCTTGCGGCCTAGAATTAAGAATCCAGTTAGGAGTTGAACGTTTCCTAATTGCATTTAAAATTATCTGTGAGTCTCCTTCGATAATTAACTTGGAGATTCCTAGATTAAGACAAGTATTCAAGCCTTCTTCCAACGCTAAGAATTCTGCTAGGTTATTTGTAGTTGGATTTATAGGTTTTGCCTTTTTTGCTAACCACATACATGAATCATTGTTAATGATACAACTAATTCCAGCCACCCCCAGATTTCCTCTGGCCACACCATCAAAATTGAGCTTGGTCCAACCCTTCGGGGGTGGTAACCACTTACACTTTCTTCTAGCTTCCTTATCCGCCTTAATATACATTTGAGGAGGATTAATCAGATTTGGCCAACTTTTCTTGATTGACCCATCCCAAAAGGAGAAAGAATCTTCTATCATTCTCGATTTCCTAAGGAAAGAATTCATGATTTCTATAATAATAGCTTCAATTTTAGTAATAAGATCATTGACCTTCAATTCTGAATCACAAAAAATCCTCCTATTTCTTTCTTTCCATATCTCCCAAGCAATAATGGACAGGGAGATATTCCAAAGTTTACTATATATACCTTTACATATGTTATTTGGCCATCCAGTGAGGAAATTCTTAAAATCTACCAAAAATGGAGAATACCAACCCAATTTATGAATGAGCCATTCCCAACATTTGCGAGAATAAGGACAATTGTAGATTAAATGATCAACATCTTCACTCTCTCTTTTATAAAGAGGACATCTGGACGGTCCTGCCACTCCAAATCTCCTTAATCTATCTACCGTCAAAATCCTTTTTTGAATTGCTAACCATAGAAAAAATCCAGCTTTTGGTAAACATGCAGGATCTCAACATAACTGAAGGGGAATCTCTACTGACTCCTAGCTTTGGGAGTTAATGATGACATTATACCCATTTTTGACATTATATTTGCCATCATTAGAAGCTGCCCAAATTCATTTATCCTTTCTCTTTGTATGTTTGATCATCCTGGTTGAAATGATCTTATTATATTCCAAGATCTCTTGAGGAGCCAAATTAATTCCATCAAGAGATTTCCACTTCCATATGGAATTGTTATCAATGATGGACTCTACCTTATAATCTTTAACTTCCCTACCCCACAGCTTCATCAATTTTTGTTTGAGGCTGGCTGTGGTAAGATTGTTGTCGATGGGTGGGAGTCCATCCCATGAATCTTCCTAGAAAGGAGAATCTTCTCCATTCCCTACATCCCAAGTTAAAAATTTACTAATTAAATTTCGACACTTACTGATAAATTTCCAGGTTTCTGAACCCTTTGGAAGTGTCTTGATTCTAAAAATTGAAATCGGATCCTCCACATCTAGATATTTATTAAACAAGATTTTAGCCCATTTCTGCCCTCTATCAGAATACAAGCGCCATACTAGTTTAGCCCCTAAGGCTTCATTTTGCCATAGGAGATTTATTATACCTAAACCTCCTAGCTTCTTAGGTTTACATATTTTATCCCATTTGATAAGCGCCAATTTTTTAGAATCTGGACAATCTTTCCAAAGGAAGTCTCTCAATTTCGCTTCAAATTTATGAAAAAGATGTTTTGGAAGAGGAAGACAAGAGAGGGGATAAGTCGGGATTGCCAATAATACTGATCTAATCTTAATACTCTTTCCTGCTTTTGTTAGCCACTTATCTTTCCAATTATCAATCCTAGATTCCATTTTTTCCAAGGTATTAAGCCATATCTTTGCCGAATTCTGCCTCCTTTCTAGGTCTATACCTAAATACTTGCATGGAAAGGTACTCTTTTTATAACCCATAATTTGACAAATTTGATTTTCCAATTTTTCTTCTGTATTTAGGAAGAAAATTTCTGATTTGACTTCATTAACTTTTTGTCCTGAAGCTTTCATATAACTATCAATAATAGATTTATACTTAAAAGCCTCCTTTCAAGAGCTTTCCCTTGGTAAGATCGTATCATCTGCGTATTGTTGATGTGTAATATTAGGCATATTTCTAGTAACTGTTACCCCTTTTATTTCTTTATTCTTATATGCTTTTGTTATGGCTCTTCCAAAAGCTTCCGCCATAATGATGAAGAGGAAAGGGGATAGTGGATCCCCTTGTCTAATTCCCCTTGATACTTCAAAAAAACCTTCCGACGACCCGTTTACTAGGACCGAAATCCTAGTGGTAGATATACATTTGAAGATAAGATTGATCCATTGTCAAGAAAATCCAAAGGCTTCTAATGTTTTACAAAGAAATCGCCAAACGACCATGTCATAAGCTTTTTGAATGTCCAGTTTCATAAACATACATGCTTCCTTATTCTTCATAGTTGAATGTATAGTCTCTTGTATGGTGATTATTCCGTCTAAAATGGATCTTCTTGGAACAAAGCCTGTTTGTTCTTCTGATATAATTTTAGGCAAAATTAATTTAAGTCTATTTGCTAAATTTTTTGAATAAATTTTGTATATGGTGTTGCAAAGAGCAATTGGTCTAAAATCACTAGGTTTTTCTAGTTTTGAATTTTTTGGAATTAACGTTATAAATGAGTGATTGATTTCAGACAAAATAGAACCTTCCTTTCTAGACGCTTCTAATGCCTCCCAAAGATCTCTGCCAAGGATATCCCAACATTTTTGATAGAAAAAGACCTGAAATCCATCTGGTCCTGGAGATTTCTCAGGATTCAAATTATATACCACATTTCTTACTTCCTTTAGCGTTATCGGCAAGTTTAATGTTTTATTGTCTTCTGGCGTTATTAGCTTTGGAATTACTTCAAGCATTTGGTCTTGCTCTATTTTGTTAAATCCCTCCAAGTTATTTAAAAGTTGCTGAAAATGATCTACAAAAGTTTCTGCTATAGCAAATGGGTTTTCAGAGACTTTACCGAACTGATTTTTTATCCTAGTAATGGTATTCCTTAATCTGTTGTAGAGCGTAGAGTTATGAAAATATTTTGTATTCCTGTCTCCTTCGTCCAGCCACCTTTCTCTAGATTTTTGTTTCCAGAAGACTTCTTCCTTAGATAGGATATTTTCTTGTTTCACTAATAGTTCTTTTTCTAACTCATAACTCTTATAATTCATACCATATTTTATAATTTCTAGATTTAATTCTTTTAATTTATCCTCAATTTCTAATTTTTCTTCAAAAATATTCTTAAAATGATCTCTGTTCCATTTAAGGATATTTTGTTTAAGCATCTTCATTTTAGAAACAAAAAAAAACATTTTTGACACCTCAAAATCTCCTTGAGACCACCATGCTTTGATATTTTCTAAAAAACTAGAATCCAAAAACCACATTTTTTCACATTTAAAAGCATTTCTAAATGGTTTGTGAGGCTCAATCAACTCCAATCTCACCGGAAAGTGATCTTAACCAGCAAATGGCAAAATCTCGGACTGAATGTTTAGATTGTTTATTTCTAGCTCTCCTTTAATGAAAAATCTGTCTAATTTTTCAGCTATATATGCAAAGTCTTTTCTCCTATTATTCCATGTGAAAATACCATTACAACAAGGAATGCCAATCAACTTAAGATCTATATACCATTCCTTGAATTCCTTCATTGGTTGAGAAATTCGTGAAATTCCCCCAGTTTTTTCATTCAAATTCAGAATTGTATTAAAATCTCCTCCTAGAATTATCGGAATGTTTGGAAAGTTATCCAAGTAAGTGTTGATTTCTTTCTAGACTGTGTTTTTCTCAGAAGTGCTTACTGGTCCATAAATATTAAAAAGCATAAATTTTATATCAGATTTAACACTATTAACCATGCTATAGATCCAATTGTTTTTCGAGGTTATGATATCTAAAGAAACTTTCCTATGGTTCCAAATAAACCCTAAACCCCCCGAAGCACCTCTTGACTCATACATATTACTACTTCAAAAACCTAATTTTTTACCTAGATTGATTCCTTCTGATTTATTTAGTTTAGTTTCTTGTAGTAAAATTATATCTGATTCAAATTTTTTTATATTTTGTTTTAAAATTCTTTTTTTTTTAGGAGCATTTAAACTCCTAACATTCCAAGTTGTAATCTTCATAACTCCATGGGAAGGCACTTCCCCTTCCCTTTATTAAACAAATTACTAATTTTTTGTTGTTCTCAAACTTTACCATCCACTTCTCTGAGCTCTTTGAGTGACTTTCTACCTCTCTTTGCTGGCATCCTCCCACAGTTAGGAATTTTATTTCCTTCCAAGTTTTTTAAAATACCCAGCTGTACTAGGTTTTCCTGTGTATACTCTGCTGTTTCTTTTTTTGAGCTTCCTTCCTTTTCTATCTTTGCATCTGTAGCAAGTTCCATTAATAACTGCTCTGATAGATCTTTTTGAGTTACAATATTTACCTCTTGTTGTTCTTTATTCCCTTTTTCCAATTATGAATAATATTCAGATCTGTCCTCTTGTTTAAATAGCTGCAAGTCTCATCTCAGATCTGTAAATGTGTAATTTGCTCCACCCAACTGTAAGACTTTCTTTAGAAGTTCCTCTTTTTGTGTCATATTGTCCTTCTTGTCATTTTCATAATCGAAGACTCTACATAATTCTTCTGACAACTGTTCCATATACTCGATCTCCTCCTTCTCTAACCTTTTTGTCTCTATTATTTGTCTCTTGTCCTCTTTCTAATTTAGGAACTTTTGAAATTCTAGAGTGGGAATATCTTCGGAGATACCTTCTGTGGCTCCTTCCATTCTCTCTAAGTGATTCTTTTTTGGAGATGGATTTTGCCAAAATTTGGTCAATCTTTTGGCAAAATCCTTTTCATTAGTTTCCTTTGTTAATGGAGATTCTATCCTTAAATCCTCTAGGATTTTATCTTTTTGTCCCCTGTCTAATGCTGCTATGGGCTCAAAAAGAAAAGCTTGTTCCCTGTCCTCTATACTTCTTGGAGAAGCTTCTAGTTCCTTATAAACCACTATGTTTGATTCTGTCTGTATTTCTTCTTTGTTGTCCATTCTCTTGGTTGCCCTCCATTTCTTTGATTTCCTATCTTTTTTCTTTTGTTTCTTTCCATCTATAATTATACTTTGTAATCTTTTTCTTTTCACAACTTCCAAGATCTCTTCTGCCGGAGTAGCACATTTCTCTTGAGCTGGCTGTTCCAATGAGAATTTCCTAACCTCTTTGCTATCTGGCATATTATCTGTGTCTTTTTTGAGAATTCCCTGTTTGTTTTCTTTCTGTTTATCGCTCTTAACTTTCTGTTCTGCTTCCTCAAGACTTCTTGTCTCATAACTTTTTTTGCCATACTTATCCTTTAAATCATTTGCTTTAAAAGTTTTGGAGTCAGCTTTTGTGTTGGTCGTCCATATGTCCCCTAATTTCAATTCATCCCTTTCAAATTCCTTTTGTTTATGACAGATTTCAGATAAGTATTGGTCTAGATTGGAGGTTCTTGGTAAGAATCTGAATGATGAATTTCTGTTATCATCAAGTATGATGATTTCTGAGATTTTTCCCTCATATTTTGAAATTTAAACTTATATGTTGATCTATTTGTGATTAATTTTAAGTGTTTAGGGTTTGAATTATTCACATTTTGTTTGATTAGCAATTTTAGATTGTTACAACTTTCAAAGGTAGCATCCACCCCTATTAGATGTAATGGGCACCCTTGAATGTCCCAAAAACTAAGCCAAATTGCTGAAAGGAATTATGTCAAACAGTTTGCATTCAACCTCTTATTTCTCCGTTTAATGTGTTAAACCCCTTATAACTCCATAAATCAAATGTTTATTTGTTTATTGTGTTTTCTGCATGGAATTGGTATCATACAACATAAACAAGAAAGAACTACTATAATATGCAAAGTGGAAATGAACTGCTGCCAATAAAATGTTATTTTCAGAATTCATAAAACCAAATACATGGCAGATTTATCAACTCACTAATTACTTCAACATTATTGACATAATACTCCAGCCCATGCTTTCAAACTTGCTGCTACAGTACTTTGTCCTTCAATCAGTCCACTACCTTGGTAATATCCTTCCCTCAAAGCGGCATAAGCGTCGGACAAGTAGTGAAGAACATAGGAGCAAAATACCAAATCTGCTTGTAGCCGAAAATGCAACTAAACTACCTAATGATGAAGCCGATAACAAAAAATTCCAAAGGCCAAACCCCAAGGGAATGACGTCTAGAATGTTACAAGAGAGGATAAACGTCCTCAAATGCCAAGAACAGACCTGCAACTCACACACCAATTTCTTCTCATATTCAACCTGTCTAATGAAGCCACAAATGCTTCCTTTTATTCTATTTCCAAGTGTCCGCTCAACTCATATGGGCAATGTGGGATAAAAGATGTGTAATATATAAAACATATATTAAAATACCCCTTATGTCTCCCTTGGGTACACATCACCATAAAATAAATATTAAAATAACACTTTAATATTTTACAATTAAGTTAGACGTTACTTTAATAAAACTTCAGGCATTAAAATGTATTAGCCATCAGACTTCGAATAATGCGAGTGATAGCTCATCGGAAAGCTCTCACCGAGGAGTATCAAATCCAATCACCAAAATTGACCTGCACTGTGTCCTGCCGACTTACTCAAAATAGTAAGTATGCCTGAAACTGAGTAAATCAACTTTGTTTTGGCCCAAACTGGAAATGACTAGGCCAAAACACTCCAGGATCCCATTAAACCCTTCGTTAACCCTTAGGACCATGTAGAACAAGGCTAACGCACACACACTTGGTCAACTGCTAAAATGGGGACATTACAGTCCGCCCCCCTCGAAATTGCTTGTCCTCAAGCAATATCAGTCCAGCCTGCTGAATAACCTGCTCACTCTCCCATGTAGAATCTTCCTCCGGCAGGTCTTTCCATCTGACCAAATACTCCTTCACTATCATGTTTCTAATCTTCCTCTCTCTGGTGTCTAGAATAGCCTCGGGTACTAACACAAGCTTCCCCTCCTCATCCAAAGGGGGTAAATATGCAGAAGGCACTACACTCTGACCAATGGATTTCTTAAGCCTAGACACATGAAACACATTGTGCACTCGATTGTCCTCTGGAAGCTCAAGCTCATAGGCGACTTTGCCCACTTTGCGAATCACCCTGTAGGGACCATAAAATCTAGGTTTCAACTTTTTAGCTTTGCTCTTCTTGAGCGATGACTGTCTATATGGTTGTAGCCTCAAGTAAACCATATCCCCTACCTCGAAGCTACGCTCTATTCAGTGCTGATCAGCATACAATTTCTGTTGATTATGGGCCTGTTGTATATTCTCTTTGAGCACTTTCAGGATGTCCTGACTATCGTGAAATAAGTTTTTGGCTTTGGGCACTCTACTGTCCCCCAAAACTAAATCCATGAAGCTAGGTGCTTCATAACCATAGAGTGCCATGAAAGGAGTCATCTTGATGGACATATGATAAGTGGTGTTATAACAATACTCTCCCATATACAACCATCTGATCCAAGCCTTTTGTTGTGTAGTTACATAGTTTCTCAAATATCTTTCCGCCCATTTATTCACAATCTCTGTTTGCCCATCTGTTTGCGGATGATAACTAATGCTAGGTGTAAGATCTGTACCACACAACCTAAACAACTCTTGCCAAAAAACACTCATAAACTTACTATCCCGATTGCTGACAATGAATCTGGGCAGCCCATGTAACCTGAATATCTCTCTAAAGAAAAGATCTGCCACCTGTGTTGCTGTGTAAGTGGACGAAATAGCAAAGAAGTGAGCAAACTTCGTCAAGCGGTCCACCACCACATGGATGCAATCCCTTCCCTGCACTCGTGGTAAACCAATGATGAAGTCCATCGAAATACTTTCCCATTTCCTATCAGGAATGGGCAAGGGCTGTAATAAACCTGTAGGAAATGTGTGCTCTCCCTTATTCTATTGACAAACCACACACTCCCTGACATACCTCTGAACATCATCCTTGAGCCCTTTCCATGAAAACCGCTCTCGGATCTGCCTGTAGGTCTTGAAGACCCCCAGATGTCCAGCTGTGGGTGCATCATGAAATGCCTTCAGTATCGCCTCTCTCAAATGTGATGACGAAATCAAATAAACCCTGTCCTAAACTCTGATCAATCCATCTATCACCTCATAGCGATCATCCTGTATGGTACCTTAAATCAATCCAGAAGCCCAAGCATCTCCGACATACTCTGCTATAATCTGATCTCTCCAATCTCCTAAAATCTCTGCTAGAGCACATAAGTGAGGTCTCCGAGATAAGGCATCAACCACCACATTTTTCTTACCTTTGACAAACTCTATGTCAAATTCATAAGCCTGCAATTTAGTCACCCATTTTTGTTGCTGGTCATTAAGATCATGCTGGCTCATGAAGCATTTAATACTGTTGTGATCAGTCTTATCACAAAATGTCCACCTACCCAATATGATCAAAATTTGGCCAATGCATGCATTATGGCCAACATCTCCCAGTCATAAACAAAATCACTTTTCTCAACTCCCTAGAGCTTCCTACTCTCGAATGCAATGGGATGCTTCTCCTGCATCAATATTGCTCCAATCCCATCACCGGATGCATCACAATGAAGCTCAAAAGGCTTCGTGAAATCCGGTAGAGCTAGAACTGGACATGAAGACATTACCTGCTTGAAATGCTCAAAACACCTCTGTGCTGCCCTTGTCCACACGAAGGCTCCTTTCTTGGTAAGATCTATCAAGGGTGTAGCAATCTGTGAGAATCCCTTAACAGACCTCCTATAAAAACCACATAAACCAAAGAATCCCTTAAGCTGTGTAAGGTTTGTGGGAGTAGGCCACTCTACAATAGCTCTAATCTTTTCGGGATCAACCCGAACGCCATCTGCACTAATGATATGCCCAAGGTAAAGGAGCTCAATCATGCCAAACTCACATTTAGATTCCTTGGCATACAATGACTCTCTCTCCAGAATAGATAACACCTCCTCCAGATGATGTAAGTGCTCCTCCCAGGTCTTACTGAAGACAAAGATGTCATCAAAGAAGATCAAGACAAATCTCCTCAGCTGCTTCCTGAATACCTAGTTCATACAACTTTGAAATGTAGGGGGTGCATTGGTTAGACCAAATGGCATAACCATGAACTCAAAGTGGCCATACTGACATCGGAAGGCTGTTTTCTCAATGTCCTTTGCTCTCATCCTGATTTGATGGTATCCGGATCGCAAATCAATTTTGGTGAAGAAGCATGCCCCATGCAACTCATCAATCCTAGGAATGGGATACCTATTTTTAATTGTTTTCTTATTCAGTGCCCTGTAATCGATACACACGCACATCGTCCCATCCTTCTTCTTTACCAATACTACTGTTGAAGCAAAGGGGCTCTTACTGGGCCTGATATGCCCCATCTCCAACAAATCCTTAATAGCCTTCTCTATCTCATCCTTGTGTTTCTTAGGATGACGATAAGGAGTAATCATAACTGGTTTGGCTCCCTCCTCGAGCTCGATAACATGTTCCATCCCTCTGTCAGGAGGAACCCCATGAGGAATATCACTAAATACTTTAGCATGTCTATCAAGTATCTTCTGGATATCTGGTGGATGACTCTTTTCTTGTGGCTCTGGTGAAGTTGGCATAACGTAGTACTCTATCGCCCACTCTATGTCATCATGACGAAAAAGTCTTTGCATTCTCCTCAAGGACACTACTCTGCAACCTCTATCTGAAAGTCCTCTAAGTACCACAGTTCTGCCCTCATGCTAAAATCTCATCTCCAATTTCGCTAGGTTGAGTGTGAACTCCACTAATGAAGCCATCCATGTCATGCCAAGGATGACATCATAATCTCCCATGTCTACAACATAGAACTCATCCTTCAACTCGTAGCCATCTCCAAACCTAATGTGAAGATTAGATATCTTCCGAGTGCATAATAATTTATCACTGTTAACCACCATGACTCTAAACCCATCATGCTCCTCTGTCTGTAACCCTCTCCTGGCTACTAACTGTGCATCTATGAAGTTATGTGTAGCCACAGTGTCAATAAGAGATATCACTTTCTGCCCCTGGATAGTACCCCTGACCTTAAATGTGATTGCCTTTTAGGCCCCTGTTAAGCGTGCCAACGATCTATCATCCTTAGGAATGCTGCTCTCCTCTATAGTGTTACCCTCATCTAAATCAGAGTGCTGACCCTCCCCCTCTGACTCTGACTCTTCTGCTGAAAAATACTCCATTTGATTTGCCTTAGCCTTGAGAGAACATTTATGAGATAAGTCCCAAGGCTCTCTACAATGGAAGCACAACTTCTTCTTTCAAAGTTCATTCAAGGTTTCATTGTCTAGTCCTTTTGATCCTTCTTTGGGTTTGCTATACTCTTTCTGAAACGATTTTTTGTCTTGGTCCTTGCAGTAGGAAGAATTTGTTGGATGGTTTTTTCCTTTGTATACCGAAGGGGCTAAATCTCGTGCCTTTTTAGTTGCTTCAGCTAAGGTGAGTGGATCATGTCCCTTCACCCAACCTCGTAATGGATCAACAAGACCATCACAAAATAACACCACCAATCTCCTAGGAGAGATATCAATAACAAGTGTAGACAAGCGCTGAAACTCGACAATGTAAGCATCCACAGAACCTGACTGTTTTAACTGTGCTAGCTCCTTGAAATGTAACTCGGGATCCCTAGTGTCAAATCTCTCAATCAATGCTTCGGTGAATTCCTCATAGGATGTAATCTGATTATGCCCCAAAGTCACCATGCCATGATGCCACCATTCATGTGCAACGCCATCCAAGTGCATAGCCGCATACTTGATAGCCTCCTCCTCAGGCATAGGATTTAGCTGCAAGTATGTATCTACCTTCTGCACCCAAGCTCGTGCAGTCATCTTCCCTGAAGCATCATAATAAGGTAAAGAAAGTTTTCCAACTTTCTTCCTTAGCTCAAAGTTTTGATTCCTCCCTCCTGCTCTAGGCATGTGTCTCATCCTCAAGTCCATATAATCTCTGAGGGAAATATCCGCCTGAAACTTCGGTCCACTAGCCTCCCAGTCCCTCCTGAACTGATCTTGTAACTCGGTAATCTGCAGTTCGTTTATTGGTTGAACCAGATCTCTGGGTGGGAAAGTGGGTAGAAGAGGTCTCGAGCTCGCAGTCCGCGCTAGGCGTGCAACGTGTCTAAAGTTATTAGCCTCATTCTCATTGTTGCCGTGTCCATTATTACCATTAATGTTATTCTTAGGACCATTTTTGTTGCCTTGGCCTCCATGGTTATTGTTTCCCTCGTTGTTATTGTTTCTGTTGTTGGCATCACCTAGATTAATATTGACACCCATCTGTCTAGCCATGAGCTGCAACATCATGTCCATTTGCCTATTATGCTCCTGTTGCATACGCTGCCCCTACTCTAATGTATCCAGTAACTGTTTGAACAGTACCTCCCCCTGATCTGGACCAACATTTTCGCCTCTGCCTAATCCTGTATTCCTGTCATCTCAATCACCCATATTGTTGTCCTAATCAAAGAATATCTCCTTTGTGTCTGTATGGCTGGATTCAATGTACCCTACACGGATGTACTAGACTGTTTGCTTTGCAAGTCTGAAATCCTATTTTGTCTTGCTTTGGTATCGTAGAAATTATAAGGCCCCTGTCGCATGCTCAAACATAAATGCTTAGCCTGTGTTTTTTTTATTTCTGATTTTAGTGTTTTGACATTTCCTCAAACACTTTTCCCTCTATCTGACTATTCCAAATTCCCTATAAGACCTCCACAGGATGGCAGGACTTATAGCTCTAATACCACTGTAATGGGCACCCCTGAATGTCCCAAAAACTAAGCCAAATTGCTGAAAGGAATTATGCCAAACAGTTTGCATTCAACCTCTTATTTCTCTGTTTAATGTGTTAAACCCCTTATAACTCCATAAATCAAATGTTTATTTGTTTATTGTGTTTTCTGCATGGAATTGGTATCATACAACATAAACAAGAAAGAACTACTATAATATGCAAAGTGGAAATGAACTGCTGCCAATAAAATGTTATTTTCAGAATTCATAAAACCAAATACATGGCAGATTTATCAACTCACTAATTACTTCAGCATTATTGACATAATACTCCAACCCATGCTTTCGAACTTGTTGCTACAGTACTTTGTCCTTCAATCAGTCCACTACCTTGGTAATATCCTTCCCTCAAAGCGGCATAAGCGTCGGACAAGTAGTGAAGAAGATAGGAGCAAAATACCAAATCTGCCTGTAGCCGAAAATGCAACTAAACTGCCTGATAATGAAGCCGATAACAAAAAATTCCAAAGGCCAAACCACAAGGGAATGACGTCTAGAATGTTACAAGAGAGGATAAACGTCCTCAAATGCCAAGAACAGAGTTGCAACTCACACACCAATTTCTTCTCATATTCAACCTGTCTAATGAAGCCACAAATGCGTCCTTTTATTCTATTTCCAAGTGTCCGCTCAACTCATATGGGCAATGTGGGATAAAAGATGTGTAATATATAAAACATATATTAAAATACCCCTTATGTCTCCCTTGGGTACACATCACCATAAAATAAATATTAAAGTAACACTTTAATATTTTACAATTAAGTTAGACGTTACTTTAATAAAACTTCAGGCATTAAAATGTATTTGCAATCGGACTTCGAATAATGCGAGTGATAGCTCATCGGAAAGCTCTCACCGAGGAGTATCGAATCCAATCACCAAAATTGACCTGCACTGTGTCCTGCCAACTTACTAAAAATAGTAAGTATGCCTGAAACTGAGTAAATCAACTTCGTTTTGGCCCAAACTAAAAATGACTAGGCCAACACACTCTAGGATCCCATTAAACCCTTCATTAGCCCTCGGGACCATGTAGAACAAGGCTAACACACACACACTTGATCAACTGCTAAAATGGGGACATTACATTAGATAACCAACTGCTCTACCAATACGTCTAATAATTCCTAATAGATTAAGCTTTGGAGGAAAAGAATTGACGACAAACCATGTTGGAATATTTAAATCTAAGTTATCATCTCTGCAATTGGGAATCCAATCAAAGAAACAAATCACATGACCTTTAAATAAACAATCATAAATCTTTAAAAATTCTCTTTTAATTTTACTACTACCACAGAATAAATAAATAAATTTATCAGAGTATTGAGAAATACTTACCTGGCGGTCACAAAGATCTTCCAGCCAGTCAATCAAATTTATAAGTTCTATTTTGGGACCATTCCAGTATGCGAAAAGTCCAAAATCTAGACAATCTTGCCAACATTCCTCGCTCTCTTGATTGCTTATAATGAGAGTATTTTCTTCCTGATCTTCATCCTTTGGATTCATATGATTTAATTGTTTCTTCTGGGCAGAAAAATAGTCCCTTCTATGCAGAGGTATATAAGTGGTGGATGACAGCCATTTTGCTAAATCAATCTGATGAGTGGGGACTTCTTTTGTCGGGCAAAACTCAAAACCCTTTTGTTTTAGCAGAAAGGGATTCAAATACCATTTAGCATATTTAGTCGCATTGAAGACAAAAAGTTGCTTGTCTAAGCTTTCAATAGTTTGAATACCTGTCGTAGTTGTTTGCTGTAACACTACCAGCTGTTTTAAAAGAGTTTGCTTGGGGCATTGGTTATTAGAATTTTTAGATAAATCTGCACATTGATCCTTTCCATCATCGACTGCTAATGCTTCAAACTGATTCCTGGTTGTGAGGCAGGGGTGCGCCTGTCTTCCAATCAGTTTTGTTGATGAATATGTCGATTTGCTTCCCTCTTTGATATTTTTCGTTTCTGCCGCAGTAGGGTTTTTGGTGATTTCGATGAAAAACTTTGTGCCCTGCTTTATTCACTTGGTTTGTTCTTTTCGCATAGCCTGCTTTTTTCGCCATCGGGCTCGATTTTTGTTTTTTTAATTTTAAACACATTTATTATCTTCTACTATTTTACAATTTCGCTCAATTTTTTTATACCATTTAAACTACCCTTCAAACTTAATACATATTTTGGTACTTTGATTTAAGTAATCAACAATTTTTTTTAATTAAATATTTCAACTTATAATTGAACTGGTAGAAATGAGTAGTTCATTCATATAATATAATTTTTATTGTTATTTATATATTTCTTAAAATAATAAAATTATTACTATTTTTCAAATTCTCTTCAAGTTTCTCTATTATTTTACCTTCATTTGTCCTTATAATATCATTCTCTCTTTTAACTCTCTTTTCGTATAACATTATATTCTATGGGCCATAGGCGTCCTTGATATCAACACTAGCTTAGTTTTATATACAGAAAAATGTTATGAACGTTTCCATTTAAAAAGACACTTCAACATTTTCCCTTAGTTCCTCACTAAACACAAAAAACTAATCTTGAGTCATAAGTTTCCATCAGTAAACAGAGAGGCGTTGACAAGATAAAGATCATTGCAAAAGTTACTTCAATCAACTATAAAAACATGAAAACAGGAACTTTAGCCCATACGCCCCTTGTTTTTAATGTAATCCTGCCTCTAACTAACCTTACTATTGGAAGTCCAATCAAAATTAACAACTTTGATGAGAATAATGACTATAACTTTTTTAACTTAATTTCCCTTTATGTAATAACTATTTTCCAATATATAATAATCTTTGAAAAATGAATATATAAATAGAAGAAGATTCCAAATGTTACGTCTTACATTCTGTTCCCTTGCTCTACAGGTTGTCTCAGCTGGGAAAAACAACTATCACAGAGTTCTAACATTCCCTGCCTCATGCCTGAAGACAAATTTTTAAGTGCAACCAATATTTTCTTTAAATTGTTCTAATTCTTGTTTTGGGCGGAAGAATCTAATCGCGTTTTAGGTCCAAGTTTCGTTTATTGTGAATGGATTGAAGCAGCAGCTGAAGGCAGATTGGTTTTGGTACGTCTCAATTTTCAAATTTCTGCGTTGATAGGGTTTCTTATACATTTCCTGCAAACTCTAGCCACTTTTTCTTATCAGCATCGTTGACAGCACGCCACAATTTGTGCGGAATCTAAAGGTAAGTCAATTGCCCCGGTCTCAGTAAGTATGTTTTGTTTGGGAATCTGTACGGCTAGTTTTTTTAAAGGTTGCGCTTCGTTTCATTCTGAAACAATTGTGTTAAATGCATTCGTTGGTTCTGAAGTTTAATTTATGGTTGTACATAATATTATATTCCTATTTGTTTTTCCACGTAGAGAAATTTTTAACTGGGAAATGAAATTTACATTTATTTTGTGGTTTTGAAATTTTTGTTTAATTTGTTTTCTTTTCTCTTGAGTTTTTTAAATGGAAGTTTTCTCGAACTCTTCGTTTGATTCGGGGTATTAGGTTTTTTGGTTTAATTTTTTATCGGATGAGCTCAAAAAGATTTCTCGCCGCCGCGTGGCGGCATTTCCTTCCTGTTCTCATGCTATTATCATTTGGATTGAAAATGTCAGGTTTTCTTATTGATTATTTTCTTTCTCTTTTGGATAAATTGCATTGGATATTTTCTAATTATATAACTCGATTGTCATGCATGTGAACTGTTGCCCATTTTTTGAATCTAGATTTAATTTTTTAAATTTTTGTTTAGGAGATCCAAGGATCCTCGAAAGAAACATGGTTATGATAAGTTTAGTTGAGGACATGAATATATGCTGTCGATGCATATAGTGGATGTGATGGCAAGGAAAGGATGCATCCGTGGCAGCTGCGAGAATGTAAACCTGTCTTCAGTTAGTGCACCTTGTGAGAATTACAGGTATTTCTAAACTTTTGCTTCCTTTCAATCCCTGTTTTTGGATATTTAACTGTTTTGCAATAGGTAATGAACCATTAGCCAGTGGTCATGAATGGATATCTATGGTTAGAGAATGCAAGTGGTTATAATTCAAGATGGATAAACCAGAGAGTTAGGTAGCTAGTTCATGTATAAATTCAGAAGGAAAAAGTGTTTGTGTCAGGTTTGACGAAGCTGCAAAGGAACATACAGAGCATACTGCTTTGAATTTCAAAAGAACCGATGAAATGTATCTGAAGCATTGTGTGCTATGTTCTTAATTCAATATCTGTAATTATTTGATAAATTATACAGCCGATGATTGAAATCTGTGGTAAAGTCTGGTATTATAAATGAGAATAGCTGGTATGCCATTACATATAATTTCTTTCCAAAACTAGCATGATGTATTTCCACCAGGGTCGTAGTGTACAAAATTGTAGTTGCATGGGCAATGTTCCGCAAGAATGCCTTATGGTTCCATATTTCTGGCTTTTTGCAAGGGGATGCTTATGCAATTTTGGACGAATTCAATTGTTTGATCCCTAGTTCAAAATATTGCAGATATATCTGTGATAAGTCTTCTTATCTTGATATTTGTTGGCTACCGAGAAGTAATGCCAACTTATTGCAGATAAGTTATTGCAGAGAAGTTTCAAAATATCGCATAGAACTTGGTAAACTATTGGTGATATTTCTCTGTTCTATTGTGTAAAATAGCAAACTTATTGCCTGCGGGCCTGTTATAAGTAGGGATGGCCCGGAAAAGGATAAAACACATTTTTTTGATAGGAAAAACAGATTTGGAGAGGAGAGAAAAAGCAAAGAGGAGAAAGGAGGTTCCATAAGGATATTTCCCGATATCTTTTTTTTTTTTAGTTGCCCTCAGCGAATGTTGATAACAATATTTTGAGCTATGGTTTGACCCTTGTAAAGAAATAAGGCATCTTTTCTAGTGTTTAATACTACTTTGCTTCCCAATCATCTTATTTCTGTGGGGAGTTTGGCTGAATTAGTTGCAAATTCTTTTGATTATCAACCCTGTCATTAGTTGAGCACAGCTTAAAAACAGGAAATAATTTGACAATAAATAGATAAGGTTTTCAGAATTAACTGTGCATGGCACTTATGATTTATACTAATAATTTCTTCAATGGTCCTATGTATCATGAAAAGTGGTTTACATTAACATTCATATCCATGATGAATTAGATGGCCCACTCACCACTCATTGCATTAGGTGATATTCACATTCTTAAAGAGGTGAGATTGAAATAATGCTGCTGGCATGAATGGTAGTTAACGTGGTTTGTTTGGCTGGTTTGAATACCATCTTGTATCACTTATTAGAGTAGAGGGGAAAAGTAAGACACAAATGATGATTCCATTGAGTCAATACTCACTGCTTGGTTCATTGCTTGTTTTGATCTCACCCCTACAGCCTGAAAAGAGATGACCAGTCACTTAACAAACAACAAATGTATCTCTAGTTTTTTATTTCCTTATGAAATATATTACAAACACACACACACACATATATTTTGATCAGTAAACGGCCAAAGCCTTGTATTATATTGAATAAAATAAAATTGAATTTACAGAATTCTCCATTCAAATGGGCACTGGTATTTACACACACGCACACATACATAATTTCAACAAATTGCTACCATAGGGGTAGCACCCTTTCATTACTTAAAAAAGAAAGATTACATTCATTCACAAAGAGTGCGGATCAGAACTTGAATGTCTTCAAAGATCTCTTGAAGCCTTTTGATCTGTGCTGAGGATAAAATTTCATTAGTCAAGCGTACAAGACAGGCATATATGTCCATTCTCTGACCCTCAAGGCCCTCTTGCAAAACTCCAACTATCTCCCTCAGTTGCTCACTCTCCTACAAAGCCTTCATGCAAATGCTGATTTTTTTTATTGAGCATCACAAATTTATTCAAGAGTCCTTATTAAGTCATAAATGAAGATTCGATTTGATAACATCAACATGCCTGAATGAGGCAACATATGAGACGACAGGGCATTATGGACCATGTCATCAGGGCCATCCTTCAATTTGTGATCAAACTAACTGTATGGGGGCAATCAAATGGATGATATGCACTGCACTAACACAGACATACGACTGGCTATGGTTGACTTCATTAATGAAGTGTCATTCATGATGCATCCAATGACTAAACTGAAACTCTGATCGTTGTAATGAATTAAATCAGAAGAGGCTTGAATATTCCAGTTGTGGCTACAGGCAATGCTGACTGTAATGGTCATTCCTATTTCCCATGCATTCATCTTCAATTAAACTTGCTTGATTGATGGCTATGCCAACTTTTGTGTTCTTTTTCTTTTGTTACCAAGAAAAATAGCTGTGTAATTTATATGATTGGATGATTTTTCTGTATCAAAGCTCGTGGAAGGGTTGAGAAAAGGACCACTTCCCTTTGTAAGCTTATTGTGGGTACCTTCTTCAGATGTGTGCAATGGAAATAAATGGGTTAGCAAACAACCGATAGCTTTCTTATACCTAAGAAATTATGTTCACGTTTACAACTGGCCATAATAGTCCAATCTACTGGAATAATGGTATGATTTTGGGTGGTAAAAGTCAATGAGTTTTCTTGGATTCTTGGGCTAAAACAGCGGAGGCATCATTAGGTGTTGACATAGAGTAAATGTTATCTTGAACAAGAAGGTTTTACAAAATCAAGAAAAGTCAATTTATCCTCCAAGTAGAACTAGTTTAGAGTAAACAAAAAAGGTTGCACCAAAAATAGGGAATTGTACACAATATTTAAAAAAAATATCAAGGGCTTTATCCTGAAGAATACTAATACCAACTTGGCTTTGTCATTAGCTGATGGTTTCTAGAGATGAGGTATTTCATGTGTATCATGTTTGTATGCAGTTTTTAATTTTTCAATACTTATTTGCAATTTCAAAGCTCTGCGACTTTGCCTTCTTCAGCCATTGCAATAATTTCTGCATGGACAATTGTAGAGAGACGATGAATAATCATCAGTGTACTTCTGTTGTACATGGATTGTTTCTGTAATTATTTGAGAATTCCAAGCTCTGTGGCCTTGCCCTCTTCAATCATTGCAATAAGATGTGCATTGGCAAATGTGGAGAGACAATGCACAGTGTAGTTTTGTTGGACACGATTTTCTCTAGGGCTTCCTAGGCATCCCTTTCAAATTGAGAAAACAAGAGTGCTTGTTGCTTCATCCAATAAAAGAACATGGACAATTGTAGAGAGACGATGAATAGTCATCAATGTACTTCTGTTGTACATGGATTGTTTCTGTAATTATTTGAGAATTCCAAGCTCTGTGGCTTTGCCCTCTTCAATTATTGCAATAAGATGTGCATTGGCAAATCTGGAGAGACAATGCACGGTGTAGTTTTGTTGGACACGATTTTCTCTAGGGCTTCCTAGGCATCCCTTTCAAATTGAGAAAACAAGAGTGCTTGTTGCTTCATCCAATAAAAGAACCTTTGGCTTTTCCAATATCGGTCTTGCTATAGTAATTATTAGTGGCTGCTCACCTTGCAGTTGCATTTCCCTCTGTCCAACCTGGCATTGTAAAAGAAAGAGTTAAAATCTCAAAAAAAGGATTTTTAATCGGGTTATTTTAATGCTATAAATATGAGATCTTTGAAACTGGGTAATATATGCAATCTAAGAAAAACATGTTAAAAGCAATGATTTGCATTTTTATAATTTCAATGCTGTAAACATCCATGAGGTGAAGTGTTTCAGATTGGACAGAAAGTTGAACAGAAATTTATAGTATTGAACATACAAAGTTGAATTGTAGAAAGTTGGCAAAGACGGAACAAAGAAGCTTTCATCCTTCCTGTATAATGAGTTTATTTTATCCATAACTGTTAAGAAAAGATAGCGTCGGTCAGATCAACGGAGATAATATATGTATATGTGTGTGCATGTATAACAGTTCACTATGTGAACTGATACACATTCACACAAGTACACATGAACATAATCTACTCTGTCTTTATACAGATCCTCCTTGAATAAATCTGATCGAACAAGTGTGAATATCCGATTATGTTTCTCTCAGATCAGGTTGCATATCCCTGATAAGCTTCTATAAACCTCTATGAATTGTGTATATGATCTAATATACTGATTGGAGGTTATGAAAAGGATTACTATAAATGCATAACACTTGCCCGATAATCTTAGGGCACATTTACAAGGTTACTAATCATACCCGATCCTGATTGGGTATCTTGGATTGATTTAATAAGGTGTTCATGCCTTTTCAACTAAGTTACCGATGCATCTAGGAAAGTAGTGTATGCTGAAGCGGATACGTGTGGATAATGGAGGTGGATGGGTGCCCTGTGGGTGGCACCTGGGTGTGTTGCAGCTCCCATCTGCCTTCTCCATTTCTTTGTCAGGGCCAGCTTAAGCTTCAGTGTGACACATCCGCATTTGTATTTGCAGCTTGTGTTTGATTACATGTATTTGCAGCTTGTGTTTGATCGCGTCTTCTGAGGCATTTGCAGCTTGTTATTTAATCGATGGTGATTAAGAACAAATAAAAACATTATTGGAAGTTATGTTAGCGATTGGGTGTCTGTTTGGTGTGACAGGTAGTATATATCACGCCAGTCAAATCTATACAAAGGAGATTCCATTCATGCCTTTGATCATTAAAATGAAACAAGAAATAACAATAAAAAGGAAACGAGACATTTATACTTGTTCGCTTGCATATAGGGAAAGATGTGATTACTATTGTTAATAATAAAATGACGATGTCTTCAGCACTCAAACAACAATCGAAGCACATAAGTGGAATATAAATATGAGTTATTTCATTTTGAAATGGGAGAGAAAAAGAAAATGAGCAGTCAATAAGCATTAAATAAAAAAGTACAATAGATCACGGAGAAAAAGAATAGATGTTTATGTAGTTTTTGGCCCTTGGGTAGACTAGATGTCGTAATTGAGGAATTCTTGTTATTTAAATATATAATAAATTTGTATAGAATAAAATATTAATTTATTATATATATATATATATATATATATATATATATATATATATATATATATATGTTAAAGTTATCTATAGTATTAATGTACGCATCCATACGCATCCACATCCCCCAAAAACAAAATTCTCGCTTCCCGCATCTGCTTTGGAATCCACATCCGAATTGGTAACTTAGCTTTTCAAGTGCAACTAATCACCAACAGTCATGACCAAACTTATTATGCCTCTTGGTGGATATACTTATATTGACCAATCATGAGAGAATACACATTGAAATCAATAAATGTTCTCCTCTCCTAATCGGCAGTAGCAGAAACATCCATTACAACTTTGGTAATCATATTCAATTTACAGTATTGTAATATTGCTTCAAGGATGTGCGATAATTTGCAAAACAATTAATTAGAAGTCAGTATTCTGTCCATCATATTTGTCATATACATATCAGTTATACAGTCTGATCATAAGTTTAATTACATTAGAGCTACCTTGATAAATACAATGATTCTTCCATCTCGCAAATTGACAAACACAATAAGATTTGAGGATCGCCTTGAAGGGGCCATTAACTTTAGAACATGGAAGCTAAGGATCATGATCATTGATGATATTAGAAGAGTTCAAGTTAGATTCATATTTAAAAGACAAAAGGACAGAACCTGAGGATGAAACAGAAAAATCCCAATGGAATGAAAATAATAAGAAAGCTATGAAAATGATAGTGGATCCTATAAGGGACCACATAGTACTTATTCTAGCCAAACAAAGAACTGCATACCATATGTTCAAATCTCTAGAGAATTCATTTGAGATAAACAACACATGTAGGACCCTTGCAATCGAAACACAATTGAATCATAGAAGTATGAACAAAGGTGAATCTGTGAATGCCTTCTTCATGAGAATAACAGAATTGAGGGATCAATTGTCAACTGTTGGATATGAAATAGCTAGCAAAGAATTATCCCTAATAGCCCCAGGTGGCCTACCAAACTCGTGGGAATCATTCAAACAAGGCATAAGTACAAGGTCAAAACTTCCAAAGTTAGACCCTCTAAGGTCTGACTGCCTGCAAGAAGAAGCTGGGCAGTTACCAAAAGGAATCAAACAAAAATCCATAAATGAAGACATTGACATTCTGAATACTAACCATCATAAGAAAGGGAAGAAGAAGAACTTCAAAAGAAAGAAGAATTATAATGAAAAACGCTCATTTAGACAAAGTAAAGATGCTTCTTAAGTTCAATGTTTCACATGTGATCAATATGGTCACTATGCTGTTAAATGTCTTGACATAATTATGAAACTATCTATTACGGAAGTAATTGGTAAATACTTGCTTGTTATTGACAAAGACCGAAAGGTCAATTTATACAAAAGAATAAAGCAATGTTTCCTTAGGAAACTATAAAAAAGAATAGAAATATTCTATTCTAATAGATAAAGCTTAAAAAGCAAACGCTAACTAAAGCTAACTAGATATTTACAATATATAACCATTCACTAATAATAGACGACTTATCTATTATTGTAATACCCTTCCTTAATGGTTAATCTATCTAGAACACCAAGCTGTCCTCTGAATTTGACAAACTTATCAGGACCAAGAGGCTTGGTGAGAATGTCTGCAGTCTGATTTGTGGTAGGAACATACTGCAAATCTATAGTCCTGTCTTCAACCAATTGTCGTATGTAATGACAGTGAACATCTACATGCTTGGTTCGTTCATGGAAGACTAGATTTTGTGCGAACTTGATAACGCCTTCGTTATCAACAAACAAAGTAGTCGGTCCTGCTAGTGACATCTGCATATCCCCAAGCATTTGACGAAGCCAAACAACTTCACATCTTGCCTTAGTAGTCCCTCTGTATTCGACCTCTGTAGAGGACAGAAATTGCCTGCTGCTTCTTACTGGTCCATGTGACTGCACCGGATCCAAAACTGAACACATATCCAGACGTTGACTTTTTATCATCAATAGAGCCTGTTCAATCTGAATTTGTGAACCCACTGAGTTTAGGATTAGAACTTCGAGAGTACAAAAGTCCATAATCTGAAGTACCCTTCATAGAACGAAGCACACTTTGCTGCCATTTAATGATCAGCCTTAGGAGTTGTCATAAAGCGTGAAATGTAGTTGACTGCGAAGCTGATATCAGGCCTAGTAGTAGAGAGGTAGATAAGGATGCCTACTAGTTGCTTGTATGTAGCATCATCAATGAAAGGAGAATTAGACTTCGCTGATAACTTGAGACCTTTCTTCATAGGTGTAGATGCAGGTTTGCAATCCTGCATATGAAATTTGTCTAACAGGGCCCTGGCATATTTGGATTGAGAGATGAATATACTAGAAGACTGTTGCCAAACTTCAACACCTAGGCAATAATGCATGAGCTCAAGGTCAGCCATATCAAAAGATTGGCATAAATTCTGTTTGATTCTCTGAATCAAAGATGTCGAACTGCCAGTGATGATCAGGTCATCCACATAAATAACCACAAGGTTGATGTCATTGTCAGTAGTCTTGATGTACAAATTTGAGTGTGAAGAACTCTTGAGGCCTTGATTAGTGAGGTACTTATCAATTTTATGGTACCATGCCCGAGGGGCCTGCTTCAAGCCATAGAGAGCTTTTATCAATTTGAGAACTTGATGGTCTTTACTAGTAGCCTTGAAACCACGAGGCTACGTCATGTAGACCTTTTCATGGAGATCACCATTCAGAAAAGCACTCTTAACGTCCATCTGATGAACCTTCTAGCCAAATTGTGCTGCCATGGCTAGGACTAATTTGATGGTGCTCATCTTTGCAGTAGGAGCAAAGGTCTCCTCATAATCAATGCTTTGATGCTGAGAAAAGCCCTTCGCCACTAAATGAGCTTTGTACTTGTCCAAAGTACCACTCGATTTGTATTTGATTTTGTAAACTCATTTGTAGCCAATGGGTTTCTTTCTTGGTGGAAGATCAGAAGGGACCCAGGTGTTGTTCTTCAGCAAGCTCTAGTGTTCAAATTGCATGGCCTGTTCCCACTCTAGAATTCCTTTAGCCTTGGAATATGTTTGAGGTTCAAACACACTGTGAATGTTGGCCATGAGAGCAAAGTTAACAGAATTTGTAGGTTTTGTAACAACCAGATTTCCCGAGTCTTAATTAACAACTAACATATTCAAAGAACTACAATTATTACTTCAATTTTATAGGAAGACAATTATATCAGTTTTGTTCATATGAAAGAGATTGATGGTTAAAATCAGTTAAACAAAATTTCTTAACTAAGAACTTAAAATACTATCAAGGAATTTACTATAGAAATTTAAATCCACATACCAGGGAATTGGAATCGAGAAATCATTGGAGGAATGTTTCTGCAATCACCCAGATTAGTTCACAAATACCACTATAACAAAATCATATAACGACTGACATTCAATACTGCTATATCAAAATCAAATGACGATTACTATTAAATACCACTATATAAAATTAGGGCATCACAAACCACTGTATCAATTAGGGCATCGATTACCGTTGGATTATTTAGGGCTTCAGATTCTACTGCATCACTTAGGGCTTTAATTACCACTGGATCATTTAGGTCATCAGATACCGCTGTATCAATTAGGGCTTTAGATACCACCGAATCAATTAGGGTTTCAGATACCACTGTATCATTTAGGGCTCCAGATATCACTATATCATTCCTTTTCGATTGCTTTACTGTGGCAACAACTCAAGATTAGAAGCTATGCTCATATTCGATGTTCATATAAATGAAAAGCAATCCATAAATCTATCTCTCTCATCTAGGTGTAAAATAACTATAACGATGAAATAACTCAATTAATCTTACCTTCTTGCATATACATCATAAAAGTAAAATACCTGTTTCTGGTAACCAATTGAATGTATAACTTATCTTTGTCTATTGTACGTCTGACAACTTAGGGAGAGGTGAAACATTGTCAAGGGCTTAACCACCCAACCTTGGACCTTAACTTTATTCCCATACAATCTCTAACGAGAAAGGCCCTCCCTACCCGAAATAGACAGGGATCATCTTGTCATCCACTGAGCATCCTGGTATCTAACCACACCTCTCGACTTGACAATAGGAGATTACAGTAATAGGATTATACATGAGTTATTAAATGTTTCCCCTAAAAAAAATATAAACATTGTTATGTCATAATTGATACTGTTTCATGTTATTGCAGATTCGTTACTCTCACCTCTCCACCCTTTTCTTTGGCCACACAACCAAGTGAGTCTCAGGTATTCGGAATCTCAAAGCAGACAACTCTATCAATTATTCAGGAAGATTACATACATCCAACATTACACAATCTGTGATTACATGATTATGTTCTTTTAAGATTTCAGAATTGATTGTTTAAATCTAATATCTATTGGCATAATGATTATGGATCTATACTAAGTTTTTCTTGGCTTCCACTTGCCATGACAAGCAAAATTAAAAGAACATCAAATCTATAATATCAAATAAGATATCAAACGTAAATGATAAACCTACAAACATATTGTGAACATTTGAAAAGGCTGGGTCAACATATACCATGTCATGTAAGAGCTCGTTAATATTCAAATGTTACCCAACAAGTATCTTTGGCTTGTACTACATTTGTTGAAGTTCGTGATTCTTCCTATATATGGCGGTTTGACATAATGATTGAATTCAGAAATTTAGTCTTTCTTTACCTTGCATCAATTCCATTTTTTTGAAATACTGAGTGAAGACAATATTATAGCTAAACATTCTATCTGGGTATCAAGCATTTACTAGAATGAATACCTGAACCAAGGAAAGTTACTATCATAACAATGCTACAGTCAGAATAAAATATATAATCTACATGAGAGTTTTGGTTTCCACAATATGAAAGAGACGTTGCAGACCTATCTATGCAAATGCTTCAAAAAGCCGAGTTTATAAGGCCGATTTACTGTTGAAACATGGTTGCTTAGATTGGGAGAGAAAATGGAACTTCAGCTCATTGGATTGCATGATACTGAGTGGTGGAGATGACAAAAGGATTAAGGAAATGCAGTAAAGATTGAAAAGTTCACGCTATGCTATATTGGAAAAATAATATATATCCATGGCAAGGCAAATGAGTCAATAAAAAGGTGCCAGACTTCAATCATGGCTTTAGCTACAAAGAAGAACTGTGCCTTCTTAGCTTTCGCCGGTTGAAAGATTATTTCCGTGACTAATAAAGGAAGTCGGGTATGCATGAAGATATATCTCTAGTGAATAAAAGAAGTCAGAAAATAATATATATCCCTGCCTCCCTCTCGACTCATAATATAATAAGGTTTAAAGAAAACTCTTGGCTCCTTTCGTTTTTTCAAAGATTATAAGCCATTTGAATTCCCAAGTGTTTAATTCGATTAAAACAAAAAGAGGGAAAAATAAATACAAGGTTGGAAGATAAAGTTGGAAAGATTATCATTCGAATATTATAATTCAAATGTTGTTATATTTTGAATTATATTTTGAATATTATTATAATCTTATATTTATATATGTACATGTAAATATCACTTTATTAGATTATTAAAATATGATAGTGCCAAATTATTTTTATATTTATATGCACGTATATAAATATTTATTAAAATAATATGATGAAAGATCAAAAATCCTTTGAGGTATGTTTTATATTTTAACTCAATTATTTTATGTTTCTCAATTTATTTATTTAAATAGCTCATGCGGGTCCCACGGATGTATTCCTATTTCAGGTCGCTAGGTTCTCAACCCATCTGCCCAATGATGGTGATGCTCCTGTGCCTAATTCTTTTCTGACAATGCTTCCACCCCTTTGATGTGTTTCTTGCAAGGAAATTCTCAGTAATTAAATTATCATAGTAAATTATTTAATCATAAATAATCATAACAGTTAACCATCTTCTCAATTCCATGAATTTGTGATAAATGATCAACTAACTTGTTATTTTCATTTGAAATTATAACTAACCATCTTACCATTTCATGAGATTATAACAAATTAAACTGTCAATTGGCTTCATGTGAACCTCAACGGCTATATTTTAAATTAGGTCAAAAATTGGGATGTAACAATTTTGCTTTTTTTCCGAGCAGTTCTCCCATCAATGAACTCATCATTACGAAGATCAACAAGTGTCTTAGCTCACCACTTAGGCCGGATAGGAGAATGACCAACATTAGTACCAGGAGATGCTTGATCAGCAGGATCCTTATCAGAAGAATCTGGCTCAAACTCAGGTGAAGCATCTACAAATGAGGTGATCTTGGAGAAGTCAGAGGTGTTTGTATAGGTATCACTAGTATAAATGGAGCTATAGGAGCTATTGGAGCCGTCCCATTAGGTGGACCTAATGGAAGCCGAACTCCCAAATCATGAGCCTGCATAGGCTGGTTTGTTGGATCAGGAACAAGAGGAATAGGCATGAAAGGTCCTCGCTGCTCATCAAAAACTACATCACGACTGTTGATGAGACAAGATGTCTCAACATCGATTAGGCGATAGGGTTTGTGAAAACTGCTATATCCAGCAAGCATGAGTTTCTGACTCTTGGCATCCAACTTGGTGTGTGACACATCAGGGATCCAAACAAAACCAAGGGAGCCAAAAACTTTCAGGTGACCGATTCTGGGCTTGCTACCTAGCCAGGCCTCTTCTGGAGTTTTACCTTTGACCACCACTGTGGGTGACTGTTTCAATATATAAATTGTAGTGTTAATTGCTTCTGCCCAAAACTGCTAAAGAACATGTCTATATTCGGGCATGGATCAAGCCATCTCGATGATTGTCTTGTTTCGATGTTCAACTACACTATTTTGTTGTGACGTGTGGGGTGTGGTTAACTGGCGTTTGATGCCATGTGTATCCCCCCCATTGTTTGATCTAAGAGTAATAATAGATTTTCTAGACTCTTTTTCAACTAAAGGTTTAAACTTTTGAAATACAGGAAATGCATCTGATTTCTTTTTAAGGAAATATACCTACATTTTTCTACCGAAATCATCAACAAACAATAGAAAATACCTGAACCCAAGAACAAAAGGAGTGGCCATAGGGCCACAGATATCGGCATGTATAAGCTGAAGTACTTGAGAAGCTCGCCATGAGTCGCCACTGATGAAAGGTGTGCGATGTTGCTTCCCAGCCTGGCATGCATCACAAACTCCGAGTTGTTGAGTCTGAATCTCTGGCAAGGCAAGAAAAAGCTCATCTCGAGCAAGCTGTGAGAGATAATGCACATTTAAGTGCCCATATTGCTGATGCCAAAGTGTGTTGACAAAAGATTGCCAAGTAGCCATAGCTAAGTCCTAAGAATCACCAGAATCAGTAAGTTTGAAAAGACCATAATCCTCAAGACCCACTACAACAGTTGACTTAGTCACCCGATCAGTGATTGTGTACTGATGTGAACTAAAGGTGACTGCTAAGTGTGGAGAATGTCGTAGCAATTGACTGACTGAGAGTAGATTTAGTTCCATCCTTGGAACGTAGTACACATTAAGGAATATGAGATTCCTCCCAATAGAACAAATTTGAATGTTGCCTCTACCGACAACCGTGTACTCTTTTCCGCTACAAAAAATAACAAAGTCTAAATAAGGTTGGTAGTAAGTAAACCAGTCTTTGCGGTGATTGAAATGACGAGAAGCACCTGAATCAATGTACCAGGCAAACGACTTCACATGATTTGTAGATCTTTTAGCCATGAAGGCGTAAAAGGCAAATTCTGCCTGCTCAGTGTGCTCTGCATTGTTCTCTTTAGGCTATGAACCTGATTGCTTAGACTGTGCAGCTAAGTGTTTCCGACATTCAACCTTCATGTGTCCAAACTTGTGGTAGTAGTTGCATTGAATGTTCTTCTTTCGGGAAACATCTGATGCTGGAGTAGAAGACTTCTACTGAAACTTGCCTTTATCCTTCTGAAAGGGTTTCACAACAAAGGCTTGCTCTATGGAGGTGGAACTAGAGTTGCTACCGAATTGTTGTTTCCACTGATCTTGCTGAAGCAACAAGGTGTAGAGATCAGTGAGCTTCAAGTCAATACCAGAAGATGTGATGTTGAGAGTCTCGATAAAATGCTCATAGGATTTTGGTAAACTCCGAAGAGTGATAACCACAACGATGGCAAGTAACTGATCACGGATTTCTTGAATCCTATTTAGGTGTGCCTGGAGCGAGGTGCGCTCATCCGTGACAATAGAAAACAGAGTGTTTTTCAAAAAGAAGGCTCTGCTTTTGTTAGAAGTCTCATGAAGACCTTTGAGATGTGTCTAGAGCTCGACAATTGCCTTGCCGGATGGAATCTGAGAAAACTGATCATCAGCCATGGATAATTTGAGAAGCATCACTATCTCTCGATTATTCAGATCCCATGTATCTTGATTAGGACCCGGAGAAGTTAGACGCTTCGTAACACCTAGAACAAGTTGATCGGTGTTCTGATATTCAAAAATTGTGATGATCCACTACTTTTAGGTGCCATAAGTTCGGCCATTGAATTTGGAGTTATGCTCAAGCAAAATGTTTGTCAGAGATGCCATGGCACGTTTTTCAATGAAAAATTGTGAAAGCATGTTCTTCGAGAAAAAATGGACAACCCAATTGAGCTCTCGAAAAACCCACCAAGAATTTAAAATCAAAATATTTTTCCGATCTCAGAAATTAGGGTTTCGAAAAAAAAGTCGGCAGCCATGGAGGTAAAAAATGGCATAAAAAGGACGTTTGCAGGCAAAAAGATGCCCGATTTGTTCTAGAATAGAGGCGTTTTTGCAGGGACAACACAGAGCAAAATGCCCAAGAAAAAATAATGCCCAAGAAATCACTGATTTGCAGATTGCAATTTTCAGAAAAAACGCCCAAGAAAAAATGCCTTTTTTTTCAAATGAATTCACAGATTTGCCTCTGAAACCCTAGCTGTGACTAGGTATAATGAAGCACGTAAAAGACTTCAGAAAGAATTTTGAATTTTTTTTGGAGTAGATAATTTAGAAAGAAATTATAAAAAATTTGAAATTTTTTGAAGTCTAGGCTTTGATACCATATTACAGAAGTAATTGGTAAATACTTGCTTGTTATTAACAGAGACCAAAAGGTCAATTTATACAAAAGAATAAAGCGATGTTTCCTTAGGAACTTTAAAAAAGGATAGAAATATTCTATTCTGACAGATAAAGCTAAAAAAGCAGAAGCTAACTAAAGCTAACGAGATATTTACAATAGATAAACATTAACTAATAATAGACTAATAATCTATTATTGTAATACTATCATCCATTGCTGAAGCCAGAAAATCAAACAAAGAAGTAGACTCTAAGAAGTTCCTATTCTATACAACACTATCAAATCATGTATCAAATAAATTAAATACTTGGGTAATTGATAGTGGGTCATCTAGACATACGAACATCTAGATACTATGGTTGAAGAGATTGTGGAAGAGGTGACTATCGGAGATGGTTTCTGCCGACTTGTAAGAGGAGTAGGAACTTGTAACATCAAATTAGAATCAAGAAATTACTATGTAACTTCAAGATGTACTATCTGTACCAGGAATCAAAAGAATCTAGTATTGAAATATCTGCCCTAGAAGATAATGGGTACAAAGTCTCATTCATGGATGGAAAAGTTCTGTCATGGCCAAAGAATACTACATTTAAGTAAGCCAAAACTATAGGTGAAAGACAAGGATACATATATATTTCCAAAGTGAGACCAAACAAGCACTCATTTATGAAACTCATGACTCCAACGAGATCTGGCATAGAAGATTAGGGCATATACACTTTTGTGCCTTAACATCCATGGAGAAATTAGTAATAGGACTGCCCAAATTAAACTCTACCCATAATAGGACATGTCAAGTGTGTGCTTTAGGGAAAAACACTAAGTGATCATTTCAAAACAGTTTGAGTAGAACTTCAAATGCATTGGAGCTAATTCACTTAGACTTATGTGGATCCATGTCTACCCCTCCTTGGGAGTTTCTCTTAACTACATAATTTTTGTGGATGATTTCTCTAGAAAGACCATGATCTACTTTTTGAGGTGTGAAGAATCAAAAGAGATTATTAAAAGACTCAAAGAATTCAAAACTCTAATAGAAAACTACTCGGAAAAGAAAAATTAACACTCTAAGGACAATCGATGGGAAAGAGTACACTTCATAATTTTTTACAGAGTTTTGTGTTAATGCTAGGATTAAGAGGGAGCTTACTGTACCCTCTAATCCTTAACAAAATCGGGTAGCAGAAAGGAAAAATAGAAATATTGTGGAGGCTGCCAAATCAATGATGTATGATCAAAACCTTGATACTTCATTTTGGGCAGAAGCTTCGAGAACAACCGTCTACATGCAAAATTGATGCCCCCATACACATCTTGAAAACAAAACACCAAAAGAGGCCTTTATCAGGATAAAACTTGCTATAAGTCTTATGAATATTTGGGTGTCTTGTATACATACATGTACCTAAAGAGAAAATGACAAAATGAAAACCTTCTGGGAAAAAATGGATCTTTGTAGGTTATAGTGAAACTTCTAAAGCCTATAGGATATACATACCTGATCAAGCTCATGTAGAACTGAGAAAAGATGTCATTTTCGAAGAAGACACTGCCTTAAAAAGGTTAAAGAGCTTAGATGAGTTAGAAATTCGGAACTCACCTAAAACATGGAGGAAGAACCTACTTCTGAGCCTTAGAGGGAGCAACCAGAAAGAACCCCAATGAAATCCAAATTAATGTTGAGACTCGGAGGGAGCATCAAGAAGAAATTAAGATTTCAACAAAAAGAAATGTCCACTTTACGCTAGGAAGGTTGTTGAGGAAGCTGAAAACTTTGCGGCACCCAAAGGCACTTTTAGATAGAGTAAGAGGCCTAACATATTGTCAAACTATGTGGCTCTAATGAATGAGATTATAGATTCAGAACCTACCAGTGTAACAAAAGTTGTTAAACACTAATTATGGAAAGATTCCATGACAGAAGTGTATCAATCCATTCTGAAAAATTGTGTATGGATATAGTACCTAGACCTAAAGGGAAATCTATTGTCTCCTCTAAATGGCTTTTCAAAATTAAACATGTTGCAGATGGTAGTATAGAAAAATAGAAGTAATTTTTTGTTGCAAGAGGATTGTCACAAAATAAAGGAATTGATTATAAGGAGACATTCGCACCTATTGCCAGATATACTTTTGTTAGAGCAGTTATAGCTATTGCTGTAGCTAAAGGCTAGAAGATACACTAGATGGATGTAAAAACTACATTCTTGAACGAGACTATCGAAGAGGAAGTTTACCTAGAATAACTTGAAGGTTTTGTGATTTACAATGCAACATCCCATGTATGCAAATTAAAGAAAGCCTCGTACAGACTTAAACAAGCTCCTCGAGCCTGGTACGAGAGAATTAACAACTACCTTATGGGACTAGGTTTCTCAAAGAATGACGCAGATCCAAATCTCTACTTTAAAATTATTAAAGGTGATATGCTATCTTATATGATGACGACCTATTGATTATACGAGAAGATCACCTCATTGTTCAATACAAGAAAGATTTGGCTTCAGAATTTGATATGAAGGACTTGGGTATTTTACAGTGCTCTTTAGGATTGAAGCTCTGGTAGAAACTTGATGGTACTCTTTTGAACCAAGGAAAATATACTGTTGATATTCTGAAAAGATTTGGAATGATAAATTGTAGTCCTATGTCCACACCCATGGAAACAAACTTGCGTAAGTTAAAAGAGACAACCACAGAATCGAGATTTGCAGACCCTACCCTCTATAGACCGATTAATCGGATCTTTGATATATGTGGTTAACACACGCTATGTAGTTAATACCTTAAGTCAATTTATGTGTGAACTGTTGGAAATATAAGAGGAGTAACTGAGAGGGGAGGGGTGAATCAGTTACTACTAAAATAAATCCCAGATCCCTTAGATGTCAATTGAAATTCAGTCTGGTAAAATTCATTATTCTTGATATTCGATAAACACAAAGAAATTACTATAACTCGGTAATATAGAGTGTGAATTACTTTGGCAGATCTTAAGATGTTATCAGTAATTACTTGCAAGCATGAAAGAAATAACATGAACACATAAGACGCCAGGACTTAACGTGGAAACCCAATTTGGGAAAAACCACCAATATAACTAGTTACTGTTTTTCACTCTTCTGAAGTGAGCCCTATTAGGAGACAACCCTGTTAAAGGTTACAAAACACATTGTTAGGTGTGACCCTATTAAAGGATTTAATCACCCTGTTAGGAGTGGCCTTGCAAAAGGTCTTGAAACAATTCAATGGAATTGCCACCTTGTTAGAGGATTTACAAATGGTTGTTAAACCAATTCTGTTAAGAGATTTTAGTGCATTGCTACAATGGTTAGAGAGTAACAATGAAATGACCTGATTGTGATGCATCTGAATTGCTGATTACAGATCTCTGCTTTGGTTCATATTTGATCCTTCCTAATCGAATAACACTTTTTTGCTCCACAAGGATATCTTCTTATCCTTCAAGTTCGCTTCCTCTTTTTTTAACTCTTTCAACTTATTCAACTTGCATCTCACACTTTGAAATCACAACTTGACCTTTTTCTTATACCTTTCAGATTGTCAAGTCGGCTCAAATACAAATTAGAATAACCAATATTCATCACCTCAGTCGGTTAGAATCAATAGGTAAAATAATTAAGCCTTACATGCCAAAATAAGAAAATCCTTTGGTAGCCAACCTAGCTCGATAGAAACTGATTCTGAAGTGATTTCTTGTGTTAACCAATAGAAGCTCGGTTAACACTGTGAACTTACAAAATTCCTTTGGTAACTGAGTGAACTTGGTTAATACTGACTCTGTTCAACATTCCCTTTGTTAACTGAGTGAGCTCGGTTAACACTCTTTTCTGCTTAACTTCCTTCGACAGCCGAGTGAGCTCGGTAGAAATTGCCTTCTGCACAGAGTAAACTTAGGAACCCTTGGTAGACTAGGAAAACTGTCTTCATTGACCAAGTGAGCATGGCATGCGTTGACTGTCAACTGATATGACATTTGTGTAACATCAAAGACAACACACAATTAATCAATTGTATCCAACAATCTCCCTTTTTGACATTGATGGCAACACAACATGTCATAGCACAATGAAATTTTGAGAACAAGACTCCCTCTGTCAGAAAGTTTCTCCCTCTTTGATTTTATACAGAAAACTTCTCTTATAGTATTCTCCCTTTGTGAAGGAATTGCTTAACTTCTCCCTCTGCAAAATTTCAGAAAGATATGACAGTAAACTTCTCCCTCTTTGACAACACATGCCAAAGACAATTTTGATTAATGCCAACGTACCTTGAGTATAGATTCATCTGCAATATGTCCTTGTTAATATTGCATCAATTGATTGATCTTCAAGTTGGTGCTTGTTGATGCATCACTAAATTTTATTTAGTGAGCTTCAGATAGGGGAATGACCCCTAGCTTACCTCTTAGATACAAAAATGCATCTTTAGGTAATGATTTGGTGAATATATCTGCAATTTGCTCTTTTGTATGCACATATTCCAATCTAATTTCTTTGTTATGTACTAATTCTCTTACAAAGTGATATTTTATAGCAATGTGCTTTGTTTTGGAATGCATCACTGGATTCTTTGATATGTTGATTGCATTGGTGTTGTTACAATACATCACTATTGGCTCTTTGATTTCAACCTTCATTCCTTCCAACAATTGTTTGAACCAAACAATGTTAGAACAATTCACTGCTGCTGCAACATATTCTACTTCTGTTGTGGATTGAGATGTGCAGTTTTGCTTCTTGTTTGTCCAAGATACCAACCTTTTACCCAGAAAAAATGCTCCACCATTGGTACTCTTTCTGTCATCAAGATTTTCTACCCAATCAGCAACGGTAAATACTTTTAGATCAAGGTTGCCTCCAAGTTTGTGCCATAAGCCATAGTCTTTAGTACCTTTTAGATATCTTAAGATTCTTTTTATTGCCATAATGTGGTTTTCTCTGAGTTTAGCTGAGAATCTTGCCACTATTCCAACTGCTAAGGCAATATCAAGCCTTGTATATACCACATACTGTAATTTCCCAATCATTGATCTGTATAAGGTCTGATCTACTTCTTTGGCGTCATCATCATTTGTAAGCTTAAGTTTAGTACACATGGGGTTTCCAACTGGTTTTGAATCCTCCATTCCAAATTTCTTGAGTATCTCTTTGATGTACTTAGATTGAGTGATATAGATACCATTTCTGTTTTGCTGTATCTGCAATCCAACAAAGAAATATTTGCAATCCAACAAAGAATTTTATTTCACCAAACATGGACATTTCAAATTCTTTATTCATTTGTTCTGAAAATGCTTTGTATAGGCTACTATTGTCATTTGTTCTTTGAAAACCAATCTGTATCAAGTAGTTATGTAGTCTTTCATACCAGGCTCTAGGAGCTTGTTTGGAATTTGCCCTTGACAATACTCTCAACAATCTTGCATAATCTTGGTCTTCTTCAGGTTCTGGATTAGGGTTTGGTGCTGCTGCTTCATCATCACTCACATCATCAAGATGCGCTCCTCTTCTCTGGGCTGTCTCTACAACATCTAATCTTGGTGTATCCAACACGACATTATCAACATTTCCTCTACCTCTAACCATCTTTACAATCGGGTTCTTGCAAGATCATAGCCCTCTGCAAGGTGTAGGCCAAATCCGCAAATCTGTAACCCTACAACCGAAATTAACTTAGGATTCTACACGATCTAATCTCCACAAGGACGAACCTCGAGCTCTGATACCACTTGACGCAAGGAGGGATGAGTCAATCAGGGCCAAAGGCACACCAAGCTATCCGAACCGCCTGCAAGAGTTAACACAGTGGAAACAAACACCGAATAACAACAAACTTGGGAGATAGAGGGAGAAATGCCTTCATATATTCATCAAATAATCAAATACATGCCCAACTATAAGGCCTTCTGGGTTATAGCCAACATACATTAATCTTCCAATGATAAAACTTCACAATTCAATTTGCTTCTTCTCCTCCTACGCTTCTATCCTCTAACTTCTGATGCCTAAGACTCTACTAAAGACCTCTTTAAATACATGCATGGCTACAAGTCGGCTTGTTGCAATTACATAAAAAAAAACTATTATATTAAATGCTAAAATAAGCCACAAGTCGGCTCACAGTAGATACCTATCACTAAATTAAATGCAAAGGTCAGCTTCAACAAGAAACCGCACACGACAACTCGGCAAACGAAGAATCCAACAAAATGTTGCAACTCGGCAAACTCAACAACATCCGGCAACCAAAGAAACTCGGTAGCTCTCGACAACCAAAGGAACTTGATAACCAAAGAATAACTTGGCAACCAAAGGAAGCTCGACGACCAAAGAATAACTCGGTAGCAACTGTGAACTCGACAAACATAGAGATCTTGGCAACCACCACGAACTCGACAACCAATTGTGAATTTGGCAACAACTAAGAAACTTGACAATGCAAGACATTACAACTTGGCAGCAACAAGAAAGAAGGAAAATATGCAGGATAGCAATGCAACCTGGGATGCTCCTGCATCAACTATACATATGGTACTTAGAATGCTTGTGATGAAAAGATGTATAGAATGCTTGTGATGAAAAGATGTATTGCAATTTAAGGTATAAAAATGTAAAAGAGTAAATAGTTGAACATTGCATTGAATTGGAACATCGAACATTGAACATAAATAGTCAAATCAGCAAGTAGTTAACTTTGGAACGTCCCTCCATCCTCGACAGAGGTGGTTGAATTTGGTGGTGCTGTTGAGGATGGGGGAACAAAGTCCCCAAGTCCCCGGTGCGCAGAGCGAAAGGGGGCGATGCGTCCCCCTGTTACTGTGATATCAACTAACAACTATCATATCATTGAATGCAGTTACTTTTCCATATTCATGAGCATGAGAAGGTAGTTATAACAACTATTTTACATGTTCATATGAAAGAGATTAATAGTTAAAATCAATTTAACTGAAATATCTTAACTAAGAATTGAAGGTGTATTCAATCAACAAATATGATGAATATAATTGCCATCGTAACTAAGATCAACTGATCAATACTGAAGAAAATATTTATAATTGTCACAAGATAATTTCATATTCAACTGAACTTGAAAAACATAAAAATAAAATACTCATTAAAAGTAGATAACTTGAATGCAGATCATATCTTTGTCTTGTGCAAGTGATGGCGTTTGGTGGGAGAGAGAAGCAATGTCAGGGGCTTAACCTCCCAACTGTGGATCCTTTACTATCCCCACACAATCTCTACTAAGAAAGGTCCTTCCTACCTTGTGATTAGGCTTGGGACACCACTGTCCAGCCACTGAGCATTATGGTGTTAAGAGTGTTGGCTAGACAACCAACTACGCTTTGGATACCTTCCATGCACCTATCTGCCAATTGCTAGCAACCTTGACCTCTAGTGATCACAAAAAGAAGCTTGCCACTAACCTACCTTGGCCAAGGATTTGTGTGGGCACTATGTACCCGATCACCCACTGCTCGACTTGACAAGGCCTATACAATGGACTACCATGAGCTGACTCAGTTTAAACCACTTTTATTATCTTCTTATTTGTTACTGATTGTTCTTTCTTTGATCATGCAAGGATAACCTGTGGTTCAATGGCTACCATTACACACCCTTCATCTCGACCATGCTGGTCTTCCTTGATGAATTTCTGCTGCGATTGTCTAAACATTATATAATCACAACCAATGCATTGTGCGTGACCTAGGCCTATGGCTTTACAAAAGATTCATGATACTTTAATTTATTCTTGACTTTTTCAGAAGAGTGCTGTCTCTTATCTCAAAGTGTATATAGTAGATACCTCGATATAAGCTTGCACTGTTCAATCTTGCTCTAAGTTAAATAATAATTATGAAAAGATGATGTTAATGTAGAGTGCCACAGTTTGCTTGATCCAGAGCATATTAACAAATTTTATACAAATGAAAACAAATAGGCCATTTCAGATCAAGGTGCTACCAATGCTACCATTGGCTACTTAATACCAAGCTATTATTGGCTACTTAATACCAAGCTAATAACTATGAGCCTCTTATATCAATTTCAAAAGAGCATAAATAAGCATAAGTATTCCATGACCTAACTGTAATGTCACTTCTTTGAATGCTTAGTTAGTCTTTAAGCAATGCTGGTGAAAGCAGGATCAAAGGCTGCAAACGTAGAATAGATAAGTATTGAAAATAGTTCTTGACACCTCTCACGACACTTCTGTGCTTGTGGCTTCCAGTAGAAAGTCCAACACTGTATGACAAATATGTGCAAGAGAATCCTTGGTGGTATTGTTACACCACGATGACACTCGATTCAAAATTTAAAGCGAAAGAATAATCCAACGCAAATGGGAATAGTAGCTGTGTGTGACTTCGAGAAACTATGAAGGATTCGCAAGAAAACTGAGAATATGTAAAGCAATATGAAAAAAAATGTAGGTAGTATGAAGTTGTAATAACTCTAGCGAGGATTTGAATGCTACTCAAAATGAACCATTGCACAAAATAGATCCTTGCCTTACTCAGTTGCATGGCCGGTTACTAGCAAAAAGCATGAAGGTGGCAAGGAGTTGCAACAAAAAGGCATTGACAACAAATGTAACGATATTATTAAAATGGCCACCGAACAATATAAGGGTCCAATGAAAGGATATAGAAATATGATTGCTCATGATAAAATAATAAAACTATTGCCAAGGAAAAATAATAACTATAATACTAGCTTTATAAGATGTTGATACGAGGATGAAAAATAATAATTCACTCTTTATACTTTATTATAATGATACCCCTACTATATTTACATATATTACAATTTTTCCTAGTTCGTTTCACGCTCAATTGAATGCTTTTATTATTTTAATGAGATACACATATTGACTTGGTTAGCTCATGGTCGTCCAAGGTACACACTTGCTTGCCTAGCCGTTTACCCTTAGCCATGGTGGTTTACGAATCATAACTATTTGCCTAATGATAGGTGGTACCCCTGTGCTCAAATTCCTTCTTTGGCAATGTTTCCCCCCTTCAGCGTGTGCCTGCAAGTGAAATTTATCATGGTAACAACATATTGCTCATCATTTTATGAAGTCAAAATTATTATAACATATGATCATATTAGCCATGCATTTCCAATTCATATATCGTCATAATGATTGACCAACACTCCATTATCCCATGAAATCATAATGAATAACTAATTTAACAAATCACTCAACTTCATAGGAAGCTTCAACGGTTATAAGGGAAAATTAACAATTAAGCCAAAAATTGGGATGTAACAACCATGACCTGTAGATCGCAATATTCCGTAGTTACATTATAGTCAATTATGCTTGTTTCCCAAGGGCAAGGGTTTGATTCCTGTGAATGTTATTTGGCTTGAATAATTGTCGAAGGAACAATAATCCAAGGTACTTGACAAATTGTAGTGGAAAGCATTTTGTAATTAGGGCAAAGTAAGTCTTTCAATCATCAATTCATCTTGTTTTAAGAAAAGTTTTTGAAGCGTGCAAATTTAAGCTCGTAAAGGAAACCTTGGGTTCTGTTACACTTTTCTCACAACTTGTATTTTTTAGGGTTTGAGCATTCTGGTTTAAGAAATATAGGGGCTAGTTTGCAATTAGGGCAGGACAATATGAGCAATCGTTCCAACGATTTGCATTGAAGCAAACTTATTCATGCACCCAACATTTATAGTATTTTGTTAATCATAATGTGGCTGGGTTACTGCTACTCACTCCATAGCCAAAGCAGTGTATGTCTCTTCATTAGTCGAGGATTTCTTGAGGGTTTTAAAGTTATTTTTATGCTGAGGCCATCTACTGTATGCTATGCAGGATGCACTCGGAACGAGAACACCTCAAATTTACAGTGGGTTAGGAAGAAGTTGTTTCTAGAGAGATGGAGAGACTTTCTATGAATCTCTTTGTTTTATCCAAAATTTAAATATATATTTTTTTAGGAAAATTGGTTCTAGCCAATAGAAAATTAGAGATAAGTGTGCAAAAATATCTTTTAAAAAAAATACCTAAACTATAGAATCTTGAATTGTTTTCATTGAAAAATTAATTGATAAGAACTAACAAAAACATTAGTTCTCTTATCAAATATTTTTTTTGATAGGTAAAAGGCCATGAGGTCCAAGATTCCGTCTCAATTGGGCACCAAAGATCATAGATGGATAGGTACCCTTGGTGTAACCCTTACATAAATATCTCAGAGTAATCTAACCAACTTTAGTGCCTTTTTTGATTTCCGAATTTATAGCTTTGCTCTTGATAATTCCTTGTGAGTATAACCTGAAAGTTAAACTTGGGTATGACGTAGCTGTTAGAACGAAAAGAAGTATGCTTCATAATAACAAATGAAACTTTTATCCCATTAACTTTAAATTTAGAATCAAATATTATATAAGGAAAAGTTTTGAATAATCGAAAATACATCACTTATTAACATAAAACTTCCATGATATCAATAAAAGTTCTAAGCCAATTTCGCCTCAAGAACAATTGTCTAACTTATACTTATCATATTAGCTTGACTTATTAGAATCTCTTCTCTATTTGCTCCTTAGATTATTTGCTTCTCTATTACCTTCCCCATAAATATGTTTTATGATAGTTTTTTCGAATTGATCAACGATGGCTAGGGCATATTCAAGTTAAGAATTAAGGATCCAGTTTGGGTTCTCTATTTTTTTAATGCATTTAGGATAATTGTGGATCTCATCATCCTTGCTAATACTACTTATGGTGCTTCATTTGCTGAAGCCTTGAGTATTGTCTTCTTTTCACCCACCATGAACTTCAACTCCATCTTCTCGAAAAAATTAATTTACTGTCCAAGAGAATGCTCATCCATCTCACATACTCCAACCTGCCTACTATAGATGCATAATAGATAGGAAAATCAACATGGAATTATATACGTGAAAATCTCTTGTGCCATCATGATATCCGCACCTTGGAAATCAACTGGCAAGGCTGCCCATTCAATCATATCAAGAATCCTTATAGATCTCATCATCCTTGCTAATGCTACTTGTGGTGCTTCGTTCACTGAAGCCTTGAGTATTGTCTTCTTTTCACCCACCATGAACTTCAACTCCATCTTCTCAAAATCTTTAATGTACTGTCCAAGAGAATGCATCCATTATATTTCCTATATGATATTGGAATCACTAATCCAAATCATATAGAAATCATTGGTGATGGTGTAGTCATCAGGCTCAATACTTATCTGTGGTACCCAACTGTGGCATCTTATCTTAAACCCATTCTTGATCATCACATAGTGTCTTTGAAAAGCTTCCAATGCCAATCCTTTTCTTGCCACCAAGCCTGTCACTCACGAAATCGTGAGCTGCACTGCTGTCCACTAAACATGTTACTTGCAATTCATTCACAAATCTTCTTACTCTAAGTGGTTGATACTTGGGCATAACAGGAAGTAAAGTACTAGCCCTATGTGTGAAGGCTATATTCTATTGTTCTTCGTTACCACTTTGTGTCATCATTTGCAGATGTATGTTCAACATAATACATTGTACCTTTCTCAAGGCATCGTATGACTAGGTAGCCATGGTTCTTGGCAAGAGACACAATTTCTTCTTGCATATCCCATTCTTGCTCTCTATTTGTGTACATTTTATCATTAGTAGCTAATAAAAATGTATTAATGTCTAAAAAGAGACCACAAGGGTCTAGGGGAATGGAAAGTGTACAACAAGCCAAATGCTAGTGGCAGGAGCACCAAACGGGGTCTGCATAAAGAACAAGCAAGAAAGAAAAAGAACAAACAAGGAAAGACTTAATACTTTTCACAAACGAGAAGTACTCTAGAAGTGAAGGATATAGTCTGAGGTGAGGGTGTACCTCAAACTGTCTTAGGGAGCTGCTGGAGATAGGTTGATGTTGTCGAGTGTGCACTTTGCGGGGCCTAATTGATCTGGTGTGATTTAATGTCCCCTTTCTTGGGGTTTACACTTGTTTCACTTTTTAATTACTGACTTAGAGTTTTGAATATTGTGGATAACTTTTAAGATTTCTTTATATTAAAAAACAAGAAAAGACTTGATACTTCTCACAGACAAGAAGTACTCTAGAAGTGAAGGATATAGTCTGAGGTGAGGGTGTGCCCTAGACTGTCTTAGGGAGCTGCTGAAGATAGGGTGATGTTGTCGAGTGTGCCCTTTGCGGGGCCTAATTGATCTGGTATGATGTAATGTCCCCTTTCTTGGGGTTTACCCTTAATTTGCTTTTAATTACCGACTTAAGAGTTTTGAATATTGTGGATAACTTATAAATATTTTTAAGATTTCTTTATATAAAAAAACATAAGGCCCGTTCCTTAACATAATATATATTCACCCATGAATATAGAAGTTCTTTGAATAAATGATATGCAGAAAAGATGATTATGTCATATATGAGAGCTAAATAAAGTTAACTTAATATCAATTCCACAATATCTCTTTACAATAATCCATATACTGCTTTGTCTTTAATGTTCCCTTTGTTCATTCTTTCCTCTATCTATACTTCCCTAAACTTATCCAATGCATGTATCTCATATACTCTGCAATGCTGTTTTCCTCTTTAGGTTAATCCTTGAAATCAAACTCCTATTAGAATTCCCTTGTATAATATGTCATGATAAGGTGATGACCACTTTATGTTACTATCTTTATATTTTATTGGTTGCCTTTAAAATTTGTTTTCTCCTACTTATCTGATATATGTTTTAATACTATTAATCTTTATTCTCCTATTTCCTTATTACCTTACTCCCTTACTCTTTTTTATATCCTTATATACTTTATATTTATTAGACCCCTTCATATCATAATGAATACATTACAATGGCCACAACCTCATCCTACTCCTTTATCAGCTTCTCTTCTTACATGCCTCTTATTAATGTTTATTGGCCACCTCTATGTTCCTTTTATTATCTCTTATTGCATTAGGGTGGCGGCATATTTATATGTAGTCAAGCCTTTAAATGTAGTGCTGCTAATTTAATTGGTGTAATATGAAAACAATTTAATATTATTGTTTTGAGAAATATATGTTATTAATAATTGAATTTGAACAATGAAATATTAGATTTTATTAGTATTTTTGATGGATTATATATATGTACATTGTATGTATATATATATATATTTCGATGATATAGATGTGATTACTTGATGTTGATTCCTCTTTTCTGCTATCTAGGATGGCCTGTATTGGTCCATAGCATAATCAAGGTGTTGTGATTACAAGGGCTGTCTGCTATTATTTAATATTATTCAATGATTTCATTGCCTCATTAGGATTCAAATAGTTACCATTCATATATATATATATATAGGGTAGATTAATGATGATGTTATGTATTATGCAATATATTACTGTCTTATATTTATTTATTATTTTAATCATTTATAATTGCGGGGTTCCATTTTAGGAGGGGTCATGACATGTGACCCGAAGGAGGGCCGAGTGACCGCTTCATCCTTTGGACAGGAGACACATGTGTGAAGGAGGAGGTGATGAGCTGGTCTGAAGTCTGTCTCGATGGGAACTGAGGTGTAGAAGAGATAAAACCTAGATCCCAATCTGAACTTTTGGAGTACTTCAAATATTAAATTTTAATATGAAAAGAAATGCAACTACAAATGAAGCCAATGCACAAGAAATACATGGAACCATGGTCATAAATGTTGCTAGGATCTACTGCCCTAATCCAGCCTCACGATGAAATTGTATACAATGTTTAAGGGCACCAACCCCAAGAGATCACCCAACCCCTTGTTAAAGAGCACCAACCCTTGCTATCACATATTCTTTAGTCTGAGCATCAACCACAAGATGTTACAAACAAGTTTAACAAAATTTACAACTGCAACTTCAAACTTCACAAATATGATGATGTACAATTATATATTACTGCAAACTAAATTTCTTAACCCTTCAGATATTTTGATATGAATTACAAAACAGAAATAGTGACAATCTTCTGATAAATCTGCCTTCTACAAATTCTGTTCACAGTTATCTGAATTACAAAACACAAACAGCATCAATCTCATTTGCTTAGTCAGCTTGATCAAACCAAATATCATAATTCCCTGCACTATCAAACTGTGTTCACCATTCAAACAGTGTATGCAGTAAACACTGTCAAAAGAATAATTTGCATATGGTACTGTATACCTCAGATTTTGTATGTTTGCAGCATTCCGTGCTTGATCAGATTTATTCAAAAGACATGTGAATCTACCCATTCACCCCTTAGAAATCATTGCAGATTAGGTCATGGTATTCTATAAATAAAATATGTTGTAAAACATGTTTCTTTCTCAATATAAAGCATTCCCAACTACTACAAATATCAAACTCAAGCAGCCTATGGATAAGACTTCCTATCTCCATCTGCAGAAAGGTTGTGGGAAGTTCGAACTCCCCAAGCAGTGCCAACTGTCAACTATGAACTACCAACTGCCAACTGTCAACTACCAACTGCCAACAGTCAATTGTCATCAGCCTTTTTAATATACTTTTACATCAATTGGATTGATAATGTGCAGCATTTCTTTATTGTGCCAAAGTGTTTACATATCTCTAGAAACGATATTATTAAAGAAATATTGCAAGGTAACAGTTTCAAGGATGGTTTGAAATAGACTCAACCACTCAACAATAATGTAATCAATGCCAATGAGCAGACTTCTTTCGAACTAACCATGATCAGACTTCCACAAAACTAAAGTTTTTCTGAGTCATGCTTTAAGTAAATACATTCTGAGACATATTTGTTTGCATATTAAGTTTTTGTCCATGCAACATAAATCAAACTGATCTTGTCTTGTTTGCAGATTGAATTACACAAATCAACTGCATATTTATTCTTTTCAGCAGTAATCTTACATGTTTATTTTTCACTATCAATATTAAACATTCTGTTCTTTGATAGAATTAATTGCATTATCAAAACAACGAAGAGAAAAAAATGATCATTATACTGTCATTTCAATCTGCAAACTTCAATGAACTTCTGCAACTTTTATATTTCATCAGATTTGATAACGGTATACTGGACATCAATGAGAAAATATCTAACATATTTTTGCTAAAAGGCTGCAAAATTCTTGCCTTGAATTCAAGAATGTTGCAGCTTTATAACCTTGATGTTCTTAGATCTACTTTTCAATTTTTGTGAATATGTTAAAGCAGCATCTGTAGGGAGATTGGTTATGATTTATCTCATTTAAAAAAAATTGCTTTGATAGGGTTTTGTGATATTTTTCTTGCAAACTCTGCCCATTTTTCTTATCAGCATTGTTGACAGAATGATACAATTTATTCAGAATCTTGAGGTAAGTCACTTGCCATGGTTTCATTGAGATGGAATCTAGACATGGCCAGATCATTTTTTGTTGTTGTGTTTGATTTTATTCTAAAACAAATCTGTTTTTATCAGTTAAATTAAGGCATTTGTTCTGTGGTTTTATCTATGGTTGTTTTCATATATGTTATTATTGTAATGCCTAGTATTAGAGCCCAATTTGTTTCTTCATATAGGGATATTTTGAATTGTGAAATGATTATTATACATATTTGTTGCTTTTAATATTAATATTTATTTTGTTTTCTTTGTGATCGAGGTTATTTTTTTTGAAAATATTCGTGACTATTATTTGATTTGTGGTTTGGGCTTTTTTGGCTTGATTTTTCCCAGAGGAGTTCAAAAAGATTTTTCACAGCCACATGGCAGTATTTCCCTTCTGCTCTCATGCTGTTGAAGTTTCTATTTGGGCAAAAACCATCAGGTTTGCTTATGGATTATTGTCTTTCTCCTATGGATTAATTGTATTTGATATTTTCTGCAATTACTTACATATTTATTTATTATGACAAACCTAAAGGATTGTTGCCTTGATTACTCATATGTGATTTAGTGCACTTTGATTAAATATATGACTGTAACTTTCTATTTGCTTCTCCTGATTTAACAGTTATGCATGTGAACTGCAGCTCATTTATGGAACCATATTTAATTTTTTGTTTTTGTTATCTTTATTTTTATTTCGGAGATCCAGGGAGCTTTGAAAGAAATATAATTACAATAAGTTTGATTTTGGACATGAATATATGCATTTGATGCATATCGTGGATGTAATGGCAAGGAAAGCATGCACTTGTGGCATATGCGAGAATGTAAATCTTCCTTCAGTTTGTGCACCTTGTGCAAATTCAAGGTACTCCCAAACTTCAAACTCCTAAAATGTTTAATGAAAGTTTATACTTATTTTAATCCTTGTTTTAGGATAATATCACTGTATTATAATTGGTTATGGGCCATCAGCCAAAGGCCATGAATGGATATTATTTAATAGTGGTTAGATGATGCAAGTGGAAATAAGGATGAAAAAATCGTACAGACAGATAGCTAGTTCATGTATAAATTGAAAAGGAAAATTGTTGTGTCAGTTTTGGTGAAGTTGGAAAGGAATTTATACATACAGCATACTGCTTTGAATTTAACAATAGGCTATCAAATAAGTTTTATGTCCTATGCTCCTGGCCCAAAATCCATGATATAATTGATAAAATATACAGCCAGCAGTTGAAGTAAAATCTGTCATTGACAATTTCAAACATATTGAATTTTCCTAAACTGCAAATCTTAATTTTTGAAAGAGATCTGGACTTCAAGAATAAGGAAGGACATCACAGAAAAAATGAAAACCTCAAAACCAGTCTTTTATTGAAGTTTGGAAGAAGAAACCTCAGGACACGCCTTTCATTGACATCTGAACTGCTATAAGCTTTTTGAAACTCTAAATCTTAATTTCTGAAAGTCATCTGAACTACAAGAAAAAGATAGAAGAGCATCATGGAAAGCCTTGTTAGACTTAGCATGCTGATGCTGACATTGATTGTCATTGATGTCAAAACATCCATACCGACACTTTGGCGGTATCAGTTGGTTGTCGACAGGTTTTGGAGTTTTGATGTATTCTCTGGCTGTTGGTCTCAGCAGTATGGCAAAAGTTTTGGTTATGTACAGGAATGGTTCAAAATGCAGATATCTCATACTTCCCTAATTTGTGTACCTGACTCCATTCAGGGTTTCACTTATTGGTACACCTGTTCATGCTATTTGGTTTCTAGTGATTGTTGTGTACATGAAGTATACATTCTGATATCCTTTATATCTGAGAAATTGTACAGATCATTAGATATAGTTTGGTGCATTGGCTACAATTGATTGTGGTGCCTGGGTTCATTGATTTTAATGAAGATCTTAGGTTTCATCTTTTGGTCTTGGTTGTGCATTCCTACGGCATCGACAATTGTGATAAATATTGTAATATCTTAAGTATGACCTAGAAATCATAATGTAATGTGGTTGTAATGCATTTCTAGATTTAGGTCCGATGCTTTAAATCAGATGTAATATTATAACTGGTGCATCAGTGACATCACACCTATTGTTATGAAGCTGACATATGTATACTTGTATATCGATATAAATAAGAACTTTTTGTATCCAAGAGCAGTAGTTATGAGTAGTGAATGTGGCAAAGAATGTGTAGAAAGTGAAGTGGTGAATGAGATCTAAGTGTGAACAAACACATAAAAGTTGATCCAAGGAGGTTCAGACAGTAGCAGATTGTATTGTAGAGGTTCAACGATTATAATCTGTGGTGGTTTTACTTTCATCCTTTTTGTGTTGGCTATAAGCCCATTGACAGTGAGACCTATTGTATTTCTCAGAAGTAGCCACTCTGGTAGTGAAGCCTGCCAAGAATACCTATTGCTGTAGTGAGCATTTCCAACAGTTAGCCCTTGTTGTAAAAATTACCGTAGCCTATGTCATCTTAATAGGTGTGTCTAGTTCATGAGAATTAACTTCTTTGCGGTTTTTGTCAAATTGTGTTTTCCACGTAAATCCCGGTGTAGATTGTATCATTGTTTTTGTGCTTTCATGCTTATCTTTGTTATGGTCATTTACTGTACTTTAACTGACATATCTTAAGTATGGTTGATGGTTGTTAAGTATTTACCGACAATTGAAACATTTTAATAGGTGTGTGTGGGAATAATTGATTCACCCCCTCTGCTTGTTGGCCTATAAAACAACTGGTATCAGAGCTTGGTCCCTTGGTGATAGAGCTTAATTGCTTGAGGGAGACCTTGGATGTTTGAACAGATGGAAGGAGAATACTAATCAAATGAGGATTGTAAGATCATGGTGAGTGATATAGAGAGTATCAAATCGGAAAATGAAGAACTCAAGCAGAATCCGAGAGAAACAAACACATACATTGCAAAACTCAGATCAGATCGAAAAATTCGAAGCAAGGCACAAGGAAGTGTATTGCTGAGCTAGAACAAGAACTACAAAAATTGAAGAAATCATAGAGTTGTGGTGAATATATGGATCTTGAACATGGAGATTTGAAAGAAATTAAAGTCATTGATGCAGATCCTGAGAAGATAAATCACTTCAAGGCTGAGGTAGAGGCCAATTTGATTGATTACTGGGTTAGCTTGTTCTGTACTAGAAATGGCTTTGGAGGAATTGAAACAAGCTGAAAACAAATTTAAGGCGATGATCAGGGAGGTTTTTGAACAAAATGAAAGGTTGGAAGGAGAGTTGGAGAAATTGAAGGCATAAGTATGTGAAAATAGTGCTAATCCTGGATCAGTTGCTAATCAAGCAGAAGAATCACACGAATAAAGAATGCTCAAAATGCAGTGGTGAATGCTCAGATCAGAATAATTAAGGCAAAGAAATGGTAACCAAAAAATGATGCAGATGGTGAAATGACAAGTAGGGACCGAAAACAAACTACATAATTTAGAAATCCTCCGGTAAGACAACCAAATGCTCAACATTGTTTGTCTTTGAAAGTTTAGGAGGTTTTGTGCTTTACTCGTCATAATATTGGTCATAAAGCAAAGGAAGGCAATGGTTAATGTTTTTCATGGAATTTGTTGTACGTTTCAGAATTTTGGTTAAAAGGACAGTCAATGTAGAATGAAGTATCTGTTATGAAGTTTTCACACCATCGCCCCAAAATTTTTGGGGACCCCCTTTTTTCGTTGCCTTAGCAAATTTTTTGGAATTGTCCAGAGGTCTTCGATTTGAAAATTTTACACCTTGGATGCCTTTGGGTGAGGAGGGACGTGGTTGGTTTATTTTTCACTTGGTGCAAAAACTTGATTTTTCGAAAAATGTAATTTTATCCCTAGGCCAAACAGGTTTCAAAAAAAACATTTTTTTGATGGTTAGAACGATATTTGGCAGGATAAATTGCAAAGTTTGGACTTAGATGATTTTTTTGAAAATTTGAAATAATTGTATAAGCTTGAGCATTTTCAAAATGAATTTGTTAGATTTAGTCATTTCGGAAAATCTTGATTTTTTTGGTGAAAAAGGAAAATTTTGATAGTGAAATTGAAATTGGAGTTTGAATTTTGACTGCTAGGAAAAGGATTTATTTTGTTCAAAAATTGAAATTGCATTGCAAAGTTGAAATTGGATTAAATTGCAAAATCTCATTAATTTGGTTGAAATTTTGCCTATAAGGTTTTAAAAATGTTAAAGGAAGTTGGTAAATTAGAATTGAAAATTTATTCTAGCGTGCTAAATTCGATTTTAATGATATTTTAATTACCAAAGCATTGTTAAATGAAAATCTTGGCATCTCCTAGGCTTACCTTGTTTCTATTTTGCAATTTATGATCAAAACTGGCAATTAAATGGGCCAATTTCACTATGGGCTAAGTAATTTTAATGATGCTTTTAAATCTGGGCCATTAATTAAGGGACTAATTTAATTTTGTTTTCTTCCAGGCAGGTCGGCCCACTTGGAGAGGCAAAAAGTTTGGTATAAGAGGGGCTTCCCCTCTTATTTTCTCATTCCTTTTTCCTCCTTGGATGTGCGATCTTCCTCTAGAGGCAAATTTCAGACTTGGGTATTTTTGGGACAGATTTTCTCCATTTCTTGGCAGCATTTTTCTCCTCCTTGCTTGGGCAAATTTATGTTCTAGGGCAATTTTTGGAGCAGATCTGATTTTTTCTAGCTTGGGTGATTTTTTTTTGAAGTCTGATTTCTCCATCTTTGGCAATGATTTCTCCTTCTAGAATTGGGCGATTTTATATGGCGAAAGGACTATGTGATATAAGGTTTGATTTTTGGCAAGTGTGGGCAATTTCAAGCAAGTCGAAATTCTGATTTTTGCTAGGGCATCATTATTTGCAAGGAGGATTGAAATTTCTAAGATATGATCCGAATTTGGAGAGGGTCCGGTAATTGGTAAAGGCAAATATAAAGAAAAATTCTATTCATTTGTAGAGGTGAAGATTGGTTTTAAAGGCAGATTTTATTCCTTGTTCTTGCTTGGTTCGATTCCCTTATATTCTTCTTGCATTCATTATACACCACTTCATCATTCCATTGATAGGTTGAAGTTGGGAGATGTAAGTTTAGAGTTCATGATAGGACATTTGGAGAGGCAGAAATAAGCTAGACCACCCTAGGCTGAAGTTGATAGATATAAGTCTAGTCCATCCCAAGGTAATGAAGAGACAAAAATAAGTGGTAGTCCCATCCTTAGAATTGAAGTTTGGAGATTGATAAGTGTAGAGATAGGACTTGGAGAGGCAGAAATAAGCTAGATTCCATTGATAGAAAGAAGGTTGGAGATTGATAAGTGTAGTCCATATCATTTAAAACGAAGGGGCAAAAATAAGTGTTTAGGATGGTAGATGTTAGTGCAAGCAAGAACGCAAAGGGAACGGATACCAAAAAAGACAAAGAAGACATGATGCCTAAGACCACCTTCTTGAAAGTGAGGCGAATATGTGATACCAATATTGACATGGTGAACATGATACAGTTGAAGGATAGATTGAAGGAAGGACAATCCCCCATGGCAAAGAAGATCTACAAGAGTGGAATTGTACACGCGGCAGCTTTCCCTCCTACCTTGCCTTGTCTAGAATTGGTAATGGAATGTGCATCCCGATTTGATATTGTTACTAAATCCATCATTTTTGATGAAGGGAAGAGAGTGTTAGCCAACATCGGCAGACAAGTGGTCGAAGAAGTATTTAATATTCCCTAGTATAAAAGCATGACAGTGGTAATGATGGATCAGGTGGGTAAGTTATTTCAGGATAATCAGGAGGCCTACTTCATTCATCTAAAGCAGAATTGGTTACACGAGGGCAAAAAGAGAATCACCAAGTCGTCAAAGCTCACCAAGTTAGATTTCAAACCGTAGTACGACGATCTTATTGTGCTTCTCAGCTAGATCATGGGCGTGGCTCAAGGTATGCAATTCAAGAACTAGATGTACTACTTTATTGATGAAATTGAAAATGGAAAGAGAAAGTTTGATTGGGCTAGAATCATAAGTGAAAATTTAGAATTGCAAATTAGGACAATGCAAAATCAAAAGTAGTTCTATATGGGATCCTATCTTTTCTATCTGATTGCAAGACTATATGAAAATCCTGGACTTAAGGCCTTAGGAGTGATTGGCAATGGGCTAGGGCAATGTTTGGTGCATGAGTGCTATCCACAACTTCATTTGCACAATGCCAAAGTTTATAAGATGTTTTATGACGCCTTTGCCATGAAGACGGTAAGGATATTACAAGGGACACCTGCTAGAATACTCTCAATGGAGGCAAAAGTAAAAGTTAAGAAGTATGGGAGTTGGTTCATCCAATTTTTGCAATTTACATACATTAGAGTGGCAGGAAGTACGGTTTGTCCCAAGAGACTTCCAAGGTACCCACACGTCAAGGTAGTTTTGATGGATTTGGCTAGGCAACTTGAGCATTATGACAATGATGAAACTTAAAGGTGAGACAGGGATTACCTTCTCATTTGGAATAGGTAATGATACTTGCCTCAATCCTGTCGCCTTTGCATCTGCAGAGAAAGAGTTAGAATTGTATCATCTAGGATGGTATAGAGCAAGAAAAGGATTCGATCCTAATGGTCTTATCAAGGCATCTCACAAAAACACATTCAAACATATTCCTACTAGAGAAGATTTTTGGGCCAATGCACAAGATGACTTTCATGTGAGGAAGCTAGCTTTCTCAAGATTGTCAGTAGGCATGATGAGGGCAATCAGATGGAGAGGCTTTGATATTCCCGATTAGCTAGAAGATGATGAAAATGTGCTGAGAGAAGATTCTGCTATAGTGGATGGAACAGAATTGGGTCCAATGGATTGGGATGATCATCAGGATCTTTCCTTAGAGGCAGTTACAAGGGCAGTTGATCTACACTTCGAGTCGTGGTACAAGGCAATTACAAAGTCGGAAGGTACGCCTTACTTATGAGAAGATGAAACCAGAGGAAGGTCCAACAGAGTCAGTCAGACAGAAAGGTGAAGGCAGTAGTCGGCAACAAAGAATAGTTAGGAGCAAGAAGAGAAGTTTGGAGGTTGAGAAAAATAAAGAACATCAGAAGCCTCCAACAAAGAGACGGAATGCATTGCCGTCAAGGGAGAGCATAATTGAGGCTAGAGGCAAAGAGGATAATACAAGTGGACAAGGGACCATGGTAGAGGTGAGTTCTGATTCAGAATCAAGCGGTTACAACAATAGTATTGAGTACTCTTGTCTCTCGGAGAACCAACATGGAGATGATATGACAGTCACTAGTGAAGAAGAGGATAGGTTAATTGATATTGAGGAAATAAGCTAGGTGCTCGAGGTCATTGGTGATGCTTTGCTTGTCGAATCGAATCCAGATTTGGGGAGATGCACTGCACCGCTATGGTTAAGGCAAATGCTTATGCCAAGAGGCGAGGTGGTGACTGTCCGAACAGTTGAATATATACAAGGGTTAGTGGAAAAGGAGGATAGTGAGAAACAAAGACAAATTGCAAAAACAGTGGCAAAGGTAATTAGGAGTGATAATGAGGGTCATCGAAAAGTTCAGATCGCTCTACCAAAGTTTAGCAAGGCAGTGGATGAGATTGTAGCCCAAGAATATGAGATAGTAGAGCATAACTTGGGAAGAGTCACGAATGACATGGAATGTGAGGAGATTCAAGAAGGCATGGTTTCAATCAGAGAAAGATTGAGGAAGGCAAACGAGAGGGTTGTGAAGTTGGAGGCCAAAAACAAATATTGAAGAGATTGCCAGCCTATCTAGTAGTTGCATCAGGCAACCCTTACACAAGATAGTGGAAGCAACATGGAAGAAACATCGGCTTAGCTGCACAAAGTCAAGGATTGGATCCATGATATAATTCAAGATGGGCAAAATTTGTTGCCTTCCTTTATCTCGACATTCAGGTCATTGGTGGCTATTAGAGACAAATTTAGAATGTTTGAAGGGGAGTGGGAGGATTTCCTTCCAATCAAGGACTTAGCGATTCCAAGGCTACAGACATTTATTGAGCTATTGGAGAGATATTTGGAGAGAATCAAGTTGGTAGATGAAGGAGGAATGAGTATGGTGGAGTCTTGGTTTGTTGCCTTGACCATTAGATTGAGGATACTTGAAGAGATACGGAATGAGATTGCATAGCACAGCCCAGGCGTTGACACTCTCAAATCAACCATGATGAGCAATGTTGGGGCTGCACTTGATTTTGAAGATATCAAAGAGGAGAACGTCAATGAGACAGAATTTGGATCAAGATTGGATTAGTTGGGGAAGGTTGCCATCAAGAAGAAACATTTAGGCACCCTTGCCTCCCTCAATGCCTTTATTGGATGTGCGAAAGAATATGAGAAGGATCATGAGAAGACATTGCAAGCAATAAGCAACATGATGAATTCTGCTAAGCTCAAGATGAAGCACAGGATTTGCCCTCCCATGAAAGAAGTCAACGACAAGCTAGCCAAGCTCATTGTCCTGGCTAAAAAGATGAAAGAAAAGGGTAGAATTATATTAGAAGATCATTTGATGTAAGCCCAAGTGGCAAATTCTCCTTATTCTTGGGTAGGGTAGGTGTCTAATTCTGATTGGTTACCATTTTGGTGCCTTCTCATTCATCATCTCATTGGCCGACGGGGTGGTAACCCTAATTAGGGTTTTTGAGATTTGATCTGGATCATTGATTTTGCCTCTTAATCTCTATTGTTGGTTGTAACTTTGGCCCCTACATAAGGCCATTTGCTCTCATTTGTAAAGGGTTGAAGAAAATTGTTGCTTAAGATAATACCAAAATTACCTCTCTTTATCATTGTTGTGACTTGCATGGTGATTAAGAACATTTGGTGTTATTGCATGGTTTCTACTTCCAATAGTTAGAATTAAAATCTCATTGAAGTTGTTAAAGTAGATTTTATTTCAAGAAAGTTGTTAAAAGTAAGAATAGATGGATAGTTGCATGGTGATATTGGTGGATGTTTGATAGGGATCTATAAACTAGGCCACTAGCATCCTAGCAGCTGGTTAGGAAGCCTTGTGTGGTAATCTATTATTTTCCCTTGAATCATTGCATCTATGGAGGTAGAGCCCCTGGTAAGCTTTCATCAGATTTGATCTCTGTCCATTTGCTAATCTTTCCATTCATAGGAGTAGAGGTAAAGTAGCAAGTAGTGTGGTAGTTGGAGATCATTCTTAGAAAGTTAGAAAGGAGAAGCATCACTGGTAGACATACCCTCCATCATCATCACCATCAACATTATTTGGCGCTCATATATTCCACAAGGCCAAATATCATCATTATCACAACAAGAGTTTGACAATCCTTGAATGAACAACATAAGGCAGCCTACGTGATTAACCAACAAATCATATTAATATAACTGAGTTAGTATCCACAGGTGTAAGGAACATTGGAGTTTTTTCTCATGTCTTCATGAGTATTTACTTTTGAAGAGAGGGATTGAGTGTTTGATATTCCATATCAAGTATTCAATCGCTATATTTTATGTAGTGGTACAAAACTGACATCAACAGTATCTATTGGTAAGACATGAGAAGAGGAATGTGAAATTAGCTAGAAGTGGACAAATTGTGATGTAATTGTGAACTTACTCTATAAAGTTGATCCCAGGAGGTGCAAACAATAGCAAATTGTATTCTACGTGTTTGACAACTGTAATCTCTGGTGGTTCTACTTTCACCATTCTTGTGCTGGCCATAAGCCCAATGGCAATGAGCCCTATCGTATTTTTTAAGAGTAGCCACTTTGGATGTGAAGCCTACTGGTAGTACCCATTGTTTCAGTGAACATTTTCGATATTTGTCCCTTCTTGTTAATTACCTTTACTGGTATCATTGTAATAGGTGTTTTTATTTCATTAGAATTAGCTTCTCTGTGGTTTTTTCAAACTGGGTTTTCTATGTAATTCTTGATGTTGATTGTATTAGTGTATCTGTGCTTTCATGCTTATCTTTGTTATGGTGATTTACTGTGCTTTAATTGATAGATCTTAAGTATTGGTTCATGGTTGTTAAGTATTTATCGACAACTGAAAAGTTCTAACAAGTGTATACTGATTCAGCCCCCTCTTAGTTATTCGATATGTTCAACAAACCTCTAGATAAGTCTTTTATTGATATTTAATAAACTTATGTAAAGTATGCAAGATTATAAAAAGAAACCTTATTGAGGGTGTGGTCATCAGCTTGGTGCTTCACTTGGCGAAGAATTTAGTCCACATTCAATCATCATAAACTATCCTACAAATTTGTGATTGCATTGAAGATAATGTTTACAGGGGATGTACCCAAATCCTAGGTATATGTCTTTGGCCTCTGGGATGTTTTTGGGGCAAAGTGATGTGGATGGGATATCCTCACCTCCCCCACCTTGTTTGTGTCCACTTTTTTTGTGAAGTTCATGGGGTGTCTCTTGGAAAGGTTAATGCTGCTTTGTTTGTTAAATGAAACTTGGGATGAACAAGGGATACCTTGATGCCCCTTAATCATCATATGGGTGGTAGGTAATGCCCTTGCATTTGTAGAAATGGACATTTTGATGTATTCACAAACAAATAATTTTGCATGCAAGAGTCTATATAATAGATCTTGCAAAACAAAGGCTTAGTTAGCAGTGCTGTTTTTATTTTCTCTTGTTGATTCTTTGTTTTAATCTTGGTGCACACAGTCTTCATTGAATACAACTGAAAAACCATGTGATAAAATTTGAGGAGCAACACAGCTAAGGTTGCTAGTAGCAAACCATTCTATATGTCTTAGAATGTGAAGTGTTGACTATTCAATAACTAATTAGAAACATGACATGGAGGGAGGGACCAAAGTTTTGACATATCACAAAAGCCTTAGACCCCATCCTCAAAACTCAAAGGAACTCTGATAAATGACCTTACTCTGAAATGATAATCATTTGATATTATACAATATTAAACAAAGGAGAGGAATACTACTTTAAAAAACAATTACAGGAAGATATTTCCATAATGGAAATGAGTGAGAACAAAAGATAGAACATAAAATTACTAAACTAACAAAACAACCTAAAGAACGGAAAGTTACTGAAACTTACTTAATAGAAAGTTACTTACATGACCATTATGCTACTTTATACAATATCAATTTGATTTCCTTCATTAAAATGGTCATTCTACTAATTACACCAAGTTTGTCCCCAAATTTTACAATCTTGTGCCAAAAAGTACAGGTTGATGAAATGTATACAGTGAATGCAATATCTTAAGACTTGAAAATGGTGAGCATGGGCTGATTGCCTTACAACATGATGTTGGGTAACAAAGCCATCCCTCCCTCGATCTAGAGACCGAGATTAGCCTCTCAAAAAATGACGGTTGTTGATAAAAATTTGGTAAAACACTTTGTAGCTACGATTTTGGCAAAAATTATCAAAGAGGTTGCTGCAAAAAAGCACCATGATTTTGTGGATAAATTAACAAAGATAATTATATGTTATGAAGTCAAAGAGCTATTAATCTCAGTGTAAAATTAATATGATAGAATTATTAATAATAAATCAATAGCAAGTAAAATACTTATAATAATAAAATCAATCATGTAAATCAAGTTATCAGCATAGAAAATCACAACTATCTGTGGAAATAATATGGATAAAAACAATGCAGCAATAATAATAGTGAGAAGGAAGCAAAAGGTTGAACAAAGAGAGAAATAATCTTGTAAATAGAAAAAACAAATAAAGAAAGACAAGGGGGATTAGGAAGAAACAAGGGACAAGTGAAAGAGGAAAAGATGTAAGAGGAGAAATGGATAAATAAAAATGAGGGACAGTAACAGGGAAGAAAATGATGCAAATGAGTGAGGGACATGCACTACATAATGTGGTGTGATACAAGGGGGTTTTGTGGATGGGTCAAGATGGTTCCAAAGAGGTAAGTTTTAAAGAATTTAACATAGCATGTCAAGTGAAGCTCAAACTCTTGCCATCATCTTGGTTATGCTTTTAGGAAAGGTGTCTTAGCATTTCTCCTAATGTTAAGAACACAAATGACATTTTCAGACTAAAAAAAAGAAAATTTCAATTTCTTTGATTCATACTTCACTTTTGGGTTAAAAAAAGTACGTCTTTGTTTGGTATTATTTGTTGTGTAGATTTTGTTGAGCATGACAATTAAGAAGACATGGAACTTCAACATCTCAAATCAAGAGTTACAAACTTCAAAAATTGGGGCTTTCGTATTGAAAATAAATAGAACTTCCAACACATAGAAAAGAGTTTTAAAAGGTAATTACACTTGTTGACTTATTTATGATGCATGCTATGACACAAATCTTCCGTTGGAGATAATACAACTATAATGAAACATCCAATTTGGTGAGTGAATTACAACATGCTTATGATAGGTGGAAGAAATATGCTATTTTAAGTCTATGAGCTCAAATTGGATTTAGGTGTTTCCTTTTTTTATCTAGATATTTGGATACAAAATTATTGGTTGGTTTTAGCTCATTGTTTTGTGGTTATTATTTGATGGTTTCATGTATTACTTCTATTTATAATGTTCTTGAAATGGAGCTATTGATATTGAGTTGTAAACATTCTAATGTTGCTAGAATTACTTGGAAACTGGTTGTTGATAGAATTACTTGAAAACTGGTTGGTGCTACTCTTGCAAAGGCTTTCTCTATAAATGTTATTTGATTGTGTTTAGATTGACGAATAACACATTGGTTTGCTTTGTAGTGTGGGAGTTTCTCTCGACTAATTCTAAAGATCTAATTGCACAATACTCTCTTGTTAGATTAGTTTAGGAAGCATTTTTGTGTGATTGGTTTCATCAATGTAAAGATTTCATAGAGCAATCAGTCATTTAAGCCCTAATGTTTAGGAGTTCACAAGGCTCTTTGGTGGAGGGGATGATATTTCTTACAATGGTTAGAGGTTTGAAGGAGCATACTAGAGCTTTTTCCTTGAAGGATTTCAAAAATTTTATTCGAAATCTTTAAGAGCGATCAATGTTTTTGGAAGTAGTACTATGATATTTGGGTTTTTTAAGTGCTCTAGTGATGTGTACTTGTGAAGTTCCCTGTACTTGTGAAGTTCCCACACCATTGCTCCATTGCAAATGCGGACCTCTTTTTGCTTCTGGTTTGTAGGGTTAGGTAGTAGAATAGGTTGGCAACAATTCAAGAGAAAAGCTTGTTTAAAATCGCCTAGTTAGATAAGAAGGTTGTTCTACCCTACTAGATAAGGAGGTGGAATCCACCACCTTAAATGGAAACTTGCCAAATAAAGAAGTGGAATCCACCACCATAAGTAAGCTTGCCAGATAAAGAAGTGGAATCCACTTCCTTAGGTGACAACCTTCAAACATCAAAGCCAATGTATGATTTGGCTTGATAAACTGGTGCAGGACACTATACATGCTGATTAGCCTCATATAGGGAAAAAGTGATTTTTGAGGAATTTTGCTTAGTTTTAGTTCAATAATGTGTAAGGTCATTTTAGACATTTAAAATCATTTATGACCATTTTTCAATCATTTTCCAAAGTTCAAGTCCTTTAGGCATTAAAATGCAAAAGTTGCTCAAATTGGCAAGTTGTAAAAATCAATATTTTTGCAAAAAGATGGGGAAAACATGGAAAAGAAGAGGAAAAGTCACCTAGTGAATGTGGATCAGTTATAAAAAATGATTATGGACTTAAATAAGCCTTTTGAGCTTCATTGGTAGAGACTAATGAAAATTTGAAGTGAGTTTTGCAATGAAGTTTCTCTAGTTTTCTGCTTTTTCTGAGTGTAAACAGTCTGAAAATAATTAGTTTTGATTCATTTTCCTTAATCCCCATGATTTCACAGTGATTGGGGTTGATAGTACTTTGAATCTACTTTATTTTGGCATTGGTTTCAATTTATTTCATTTAGTTTTGCTAAGATATCATAATTTTGGTGTTGAAGGGTTAAAAACCCTGCCTAGGGTAAACTGTGAGCTTGTAAAATGTAAAAATTTCATTTGGCTCAAGATAAAATGCCCAAATCTTGTATATTAGTCTATTTTTATATGTTTTTAATTGTCCTACAGGTGCAGGGCTCGAGGAGTACATTTGCAATGGGTTTTGAGATGAAAGAAGATTGATACTTCATATGTATCAGTCAAAATAATGAAGATTTTCAACTTGCATGTGTGAGTGGTGGATAAATATTGAAGGGTTTTGGTTTGAGATTGCATAGGAGGTTGATTGAGGATCTTCAATGCATAATACGAGTTTAAGAAAAGATTTGGTGTATGAAAATCAAGTCTCTGTATATGATTGTCCCTGTGAAGGCAAATATGGCAGCCCTTACAGCAGTACAAATAATGTTCGTAAAAAAATTATAAATCCTTTGATTCGAGGTTGCATGACTATTCGAAGTATCCCTAGATGTGTTAGGGACCTAAAAATGTGAAGACAACAGAATATACCATTTTTATATAGGGTTCATGGTAGAATTTGTGACTGTCCTAGTTGTGTCTCAAACAGGTAAAATTCTGATTGTTGTATGTTTTAGTGATTTTTATCATTATGTATGGAAGGGTTTGGGTACGCATGCCATATGGTTGAAAAGAGTATTGAATCTACCATCGTTTGCTTTAATTTTGAATCATTATCATTAAGAAATGAGTAAGTTATGCCCACTTTCATAAAACGAGTCTGTTCAGATTTTAGTTTTCCAAATATGCAGTCTAAAGAATATTAGTTAACAGCTACCTATGGTTGACCAAGGACCTAAAAATTGGTGGGTGGCTAGTTTATCATGTTATGAACAACTTGCTTTCTTTCCATAATTTTTGTTTGTGATTTGAAGGGTCAAACAAACAGTTTTCTAAAAACTGTCTTGTTTATGTGGTTTCCTGTCACTGTTGCTACAGGAAGGTGGTAAAACTTTGTTATATGTGTGTTTGTGTGCTTGGTGACCATGTGTGATTTGGAAATGTCTCATATATCATGAAAAACATTTTTTCAAGGTGTCATATGTATAGGTTGAATACCCAAATCAAGTTTAGGCTTGTAGCGATTTGTTGGGAAACATGCCCTTTTGGCATTAGATTGTTTCCAAGTTTTGTGTAAACCTTTTTCTCTGCATCATAAACTTATTTAAGTTAAATTCTATAAGGGAAAACAAAGGTCAAAGTGTTACTTTTTTAAGTTTGCCAAATAAAAAGGTGGAATCCACTTCCTTATGTGTTTCATATAGGTGCTGATAGAAATTGACCCTCTTCAAATTTCATGCGAATCTCATGCCAAAAGAGGACTGATTATATTCTTTGCCAGCAATAAGCATCCTGATTTTAACCACCTTCAATAATTTCAAGACTTGAAATCAAATTAGATCAAACTAGGGCTTCAGTTTCTATCCTTAAACAATGCTGTTGCAGCTTAAGGTAAGGATCTAAAATCATTCTCAAACTGTATAGTTCTGCACCAGGCATTATTTCACAGATCTCAGTCACTTTTTCTCATAAACAGTGAAGTGAAATTCAGTTAGGAAGACTGGTATGATGTGTAGGGTTGAGAGTTGATTGAATTTTCTAGTATTTCATGCTATAATTTACTATTTCATAACGTTGATTTACAATTTTAGAAGTCTGATTTTAACATTTTGGATTTAGCAACTTCAAAATCTAATTGAGATGAGAGGAGATTTCAAGACCAAGATCAAGCCAACAAGGTGCAAACCAAACCCAAATTGAAGAAAATACAAATCAAGAAGTCAAGAATGCAACAATGGAAAGATACATTTTTAATGTTATCACCACGGGAAGTTTGATAGATACTTTTGCTCATAAATTTGATGGATTTATGGGTCAAAAGGTGTAACCTTTACCACTGTAAAGGTGGGTTGAACATCTTGGATTCGTAATCACATTTATTCAAAATCACCTTGATGTTACCCTTGTCATCTTGGGTAATGTTAATGTTATTACTTTTTGAAATCTTGTATAGTCATTAGGATTAGTTTTAGAATGCTATGCCTAGGGTATGTGGTGCGCATTAATGTGACCACTCAATCTTGTCAAATCCCTCTATTGTATCATTGATAATTGATTTGATTATGTTTTCAATTTCAGTGACAAAATCAATTTTGGTATAGACATTTGGTTAAGGGGAAAGCTGTTTAGGCTTGTGGAGGTCACATTGATGCTGCAACTAAATAACAGAACTTACTTTGCTCTACATATAAGAAGGATTTAGGGTTCGATTTCTAGATCTACCAAGTATTTCCCTTAATTGATGAGGCACAAATGCAAAGGATACACAACATTGCAATCACATCCAACACTATTTAGTATTTATAGAAAGTTTGAAAAAAGAACAAAAAAAAGAATTCATAAATGATTTGTTTTAAGAATTAACTTGAGCTTAGGAAGATGAATGATTAATGGGAAGTGGGAACACATGTTAAGAATAAGGATTAAGTGTTTTTTTTCTTCTTCCTCTTTTTTCCTTTTGGTGAGTGCAAAAGAGCATTGTTTGGTGGTTTCAAAGCTTTTTAGTTTGGGGGCAACCATTCACGTGTAAGGAATGATCTTTCTTTTATTCTAATTTAATTTAAAGAAAAATGAATTAAGGACGCCCTAAGATCCCTATGACGGTTGAAGGATTCTTGGATGCCCATTCTCATGTTTGGGATTAAGTGTGGTGGATAATGAGGGGAGGTTTCTTGTCCATTCCATTGCCCCTAGTATGTAGGGCTTGGGGTTGGGGATGTGTTCCCGTTTTCTCCTAGTTTAACTTTCCTGTATTGCAGTGATGGTTACTCATGTTAATAGGAGAGCGGACAATTGTGTTAGATAAGTATTGAATGTTAGTTTGATCTAAGATTATTATTAATAGTAAATACATCACAAGCCATTTATTTTGTTGTTGGGCTTATCTTTCCTTAGTAGAGTGTTTTATTTATTGATTATCATGTATATTTGGTAAAAATATTGAGAAAAAACATTTATTTACTTACTATTTAAGTTTTGTGGGCCTTGCTCTTTATTGGAATTTTATAGACTTTAAACTCTTAAGATGCTAATGGCTTATACATTTGTTGGACATTCAGTTATGTATGTTGTTATCTTGTTAGCAATTTGGTAGGGGTTGGGGGGAGGGGGATCTTTTGATGAAAACAGTTTTCCTTTTTGTGTTTGATTATATATTCTTTCAGCAATAAACTCTTTCCCTGCCTAGTCTTCACCTTTTGTAATTTTAAAATTATTTTTGTTTATGGACAGGTTGAATGATAAGTACAAATGGATTGGTGCATTGAAACGTGAACACAATTTCTTGAGTAAAAGATTGGATGAGAAGCTTAAGGCTAAGGTTCACACATTTCCCTTCTTGATTTTCATGTATTGAGAACTTTTAGAATTAGGAAAATGCAATTCTAGTTTTTTGTTACATGATATGGGAATGTAATGAAAAACTGCTTTACATGTTTTATTAATTTTGCTGGTAATTGCAACTTTGGTGTTTGTAAGTGCTTATTTGTTACATGCTAGATATTATGTTGCGGATCACAAGTTATTAAAATGCTAAAATTCATCAGGACTTAATGTTACAGACAAAATTTTGGAACAGACATTAATGCAATTATAATCAAGAGTGTGTAACAAGACCAGTATTTACTTTTGGGTCTTAACTAGTAGTTAAAGTATGTTTACAAACTATGGACTAATCCTTCTCAAGCCCTAATTCAGGAAACTTTAAATTTAAACAAGATTAAGCACAAAAGATTAAGGCATTTCCATTTTTTGTGCTATAGCTTCGACAGAAAAATCGGGCATTGGTTTGCCCAAACTAAATCAAACTCATGAAGGAAATGCAAGGGTTGCGCCCAAGGAAAGAATAAAAAGGGAACTTTCAAAAATTCTGTTAACAAAACTAAAAATTTACTAGAACAAATTTATTCTGATTTATGTGGACCCATGTCTGTAACCTCTATAGGAAGATACTTGTACTATATTATTGTTTGTAGATGATTTCTTTAGCAAAACTTGGATATACATTTTAAAATGTAAATAGTTTGAAGAAATCCTTATGAGATTCAAGGAGTTAAAAGCTCTTAAAACATGTCAGGGAATAAAATCAAAACATTAAGGTTAGGTAATGGGAGGGAATATACTTGAAACATTTTTGAAGAGTTCTATGTGAATGTTGAGATTAAGAGGGAGTTTATTGTACCTTATAATCCCATCAAAATGGGGTAGCAAAAAGGAAGAACAAGACCATTGTAGAAGCTGCTAGAGCTATGTTGTATGGTCAAATCATAGAAACTTAATTTTGGGCTGAAGCGTTTAAGACAATTGTCTATATCCAAAATAGATATGTCCTCATTCACTCCTAGACAACAAAACCCCTGAAGAAGCATTCACCAACATCAAACCTGATATAAGTCATTTAAGAATCTTTGGGTGTCTTGTCTACATTCACGTGCCTAAACAAAATAGGTCTATGTTAGAACCCTTAGGCAAGAGAGAAATATTTCTAGGTTACAACAAAACATCTAAAGCTTGCAGGATATACATATGCGGACAAAAAATAATTGAATGTCATTTTTGAGGAAGACATTTCCTTTAGGAGATCCAAAAGCTCTCATGAGATAGAAGATCAAGATCCTCTCACATATATGGAAGAGGATCATATTCCTGAGGCTTAGAGGGAGACTCCCGAAGAGATTGAAAATGAAGGTCAAACTACTCCCTTAGATGAAGCCAATAATAATTGAAAGAGATCACTTCGCCTTAGGAAGATGATTTAGGTTGTAAAGAAGTATGCAAGAGCAAAGGGAACCTTCAGGGAGAGCAAGAGACCTCACAGATTCTCTTGTTATGTTGCCTTGATGAGTGAGATCATAAAACCAAAACCATCCCGTGTTGAAGAAGCTCTCATACATTAAGTATGGAAAGATGTCATGTCAGAAGAATATTGGTCCATTGTAAAAAATGATGTATGGGACATCGTGCAACATTGAGAAATACAAAGCCTGGTTTGTTGCCAAAGGTTTCTCTTAGAAAGCAGGAATTGATTATGAAGAGACTTTTGCCCCTACTGCCTGATACACTTCTGTCAGAGCCGTAATTACTATTGCAACATTGAAGGTATGGAAAATCCATCAAATGGATGTGAAGATTGCATTTTTGAATGACACAAACGAAGAAGTATGTTTAAAGCAATCCAAAGGTTTTGTTGAACATAATGCTGAATTACATGTATGACAAATAAAGAAGGCTTTGTATGGACTCAAATAGGCTCTAGTATGAAAGGATTGATCACTACCTCATGGGATTAGGGTTTTCCAAGAATGATGCAGATCCAAACCTCTATTTTAAGGTAATTGATGGCGATATGCTAATTCTTATCTTATATGTTGACAAGTTGTTAAACACAGGAGAGGACATTAGAAAAGATTTAGCTTCAACATTTGACATGAAGGACTTTGGTATCCTACACTACTTCCTTGGATTAGAAGATTGGTAGTAGTTAGATGGCATCACTCTAAATCAAGGGAAGTATACTATTGACATTTTGAAGAGGTTTGGAATGTTGGATTGCCAACCCATGTCTACACCTATGGAAACAAATTTGTACAAATTAAAGGAAGCAACAATAAACACAAAATTTGCAAATCCCATTCCCTATAAATAGAGAATTGGATCCCTAATGTATTTGGCCAACACAAGAATTGATATCTGTTATGCAGTGATTGCACTTAGTCAGTTTATGTGTGAACTAGAGGAGATACATCTTGTTGCTGCAAAACACATTTTGAGATATCTTCGAGGTACAATTGGATATGGTCTTAGATACAAACATGTAGACCTAGATCTACATGGATACATTGACTCAGATTGGGCTAGAAGTGTAGTTGACAGAAAGAGCACACTGGGATATTGTTTTAGTTTAGGATCAACAATGATCTCATGGATCAGTAGGAAATAGTCCTCAATTGCACAAAGCTCTACAAAAGATGAGTACATTGTAGCCTCCATAGGAGCAAGAAAAGCAGTGTCTTAGGAAATTGCTTGTATGACTATTTGGTGAGCCCCTGAATCCTAGTACTATCCATTGTGACAATCAGAGTTGCATCAATCTTTTAGTGAATCGAGTGTTCCATGATAGATCAAAACACATCGAGATCCTTATCACTATGCTAGAGACATGGTAGAAAGGAATGCGATTCAGTAAGAGTATATTATAAAAGTTGATTGCTTTTGGGATAAACTTGGTATGTTTGGAAATGCAAGTCAAATTTGAGATTGAGTCTCAATTATTCTTTAAGGTGTTTAATGTGTAAACTCTTTGTTGTCATGTGTGTGACTCCATGACTTTATAGGCCCTTGTGGACATTACTGAAAAGTAATTAATTTTTCAATAACGAACACTTGTATTTGATTGACATTGTAAGGTGACGACTATACAATGATCTATTTCACTATCATGATGGATATCATGTGACTTGATATCTGTGGACATGTTTGTTGGGAGGTTGTGCCTTCGTCCCTTCTAGGTGAAAGTACTATTCAATATAGACAGATGGATTTGTGACATGTGCTTAAATGCTTCCCGTGGATCCTTCTTTCTGGCTGTTGTGAAGTACATTGACAACTCGAGCTTTTGGTATAACGATAGTAGTGATTCGAACAAGTGGTATCAAAGCGCTGGGTTACGGGTTCAAATCCCTTGGGTCATGCTGAGGGGGGGATGTTGGGAGGTTGGTGCCTCCATCCTCTCTAGGTGAAAGTGCAGTTCAACATAGACCGATGGATTTGTGACATGTGCTTAGCCGCCTCCTGTGGATCCTTGTCTTTGGCTATTGTGATGTTCATTGACAGCTCGAGCTTTTGGTGTAACAACAACGATGATTTCAACAATGTCATGATAATTAATATCTCTTAGACATTATGATAGATATCATGAGACATGATATCATTTGGTGGATAATATATTTGTGAATATGACATGATCAAATATTCATATAGTAGGTATCATGAGACTTGATGTCAGTGTACATACCATAATATGGATATTTTGAGTTATGGAGAATATCACGTGACTTGATATTCTTGCGTATACCATATCTTTTGATATCACAGTGAGGTGATATCTTTTTATCACAATAAATGGATCTACTGTGTTGGATAACTTTTATCTTTCCTAGCTAAGAGGGAGTGTTAATAATGATATATTCAATCAGATAAACATGAGTGATAATTATCAATAAAATGATCTATGATTCTATGTGTGTATGTGTATCAATATACATTGAGTATATTGATATACATACATACATAATTTAATACTAAACCATAAATCATTATATTGATTATTTGAGAATTAAATTAACATTCATGATAATCGACCTGATGAATGATTATCATTACTGTTATTTTCCAAGTATAAATCTGTATTTGTTGATCAGCATTAAGTCGATATTGAATATCATTATCATTGACATTTAAATGAGTATTGAGTTAACCAATATTAAACATGATTACCGTCGTCAATACCATGTATTGATAAAAATAATTTGCATTGATTATAAATCAGATTTATGTCTGATTATATTTGTTATATTACTGATAACAATCAGTTCAAATCAGATTGATGAATGAAAAGTACAGAAATCATTAGTGCAAGTCATTTGGAATTCGATATCTCTTTATACTCTGAAATTTGTTTTTCAAATTAAAAAATATTTGAAATATTCTCAAAATCAGAATTATCTACATTTCTTGTGAAATACCATTCAACAGGAATGAACTTAAAGTTAGTAAAAGCATTATTCTAGAGATTAAAATAAAAAAAATTTATGTTCCTAATCAAGAATAAATCTAATCTACTTTAACAGGAATGCACTAGTAGAGAAAAGGTTAGTAGTTAGCTACAAGCCTTTTAATAGTTGTTTGATGGACAATCAACATCTTGTACCAAGCAAAGATCATATTTGGCAAACTATTCAAGGAAGCCATATTTACTCAAAATTTGATTTAACAAAAGTATTTTGGCACATTGTTGTTACCTGGATGACCAGGGTCTGTATGAATGGAACGTTTTACCATTTGGTACTAAAACAACCCCTAGTATTTGACAACCCCTAATATCAGCAAGACCCAAATAGGATTACAAGATTCCAGTATTGAACCCAAATTATATCAATGAAGTACACAAGCACGTCCTCTTTCATGCAATGTGAACTAACTTTAAGATGTGCAATGTGAATTTGAAGTTGAGCTAATTGATTTAATGAGCAGAGTAAAATAGATTCTAGGCACTAAATGTATGCAATAAGCCCAATTAAAATATGGAAATAGGTCTATGCTAAGAAGCAAAAGAAAGGATGAAGAACTTACTTTGAAATATGCAAGAGTATATGCCTTTTTACTCCGAAAATTGAGGATCTGAAATTGTGACTGTAATTTTGATTGCGGATTTATGATTAGGACATAAAAGTGCTCGAATGCTTTATGGGATGATGGACATGTTCCAAGGACACTTTAGCAAAATCAACCCTGGTTCTCCAGAAGGCTCTCGGCAAGTAGTTTTTGGATTTGTAATTGCAATTCCAATATCCCGCTAGTATTAAACCCAAATTACATCAAGGAACTATGCAAGTAAGGCCTCTTTCATGCAACGTGAATTAATAGTAAGACATGCAAAGTGAATGTGAAATTGGACCAATTGATTTAATGACAAGAGCAAGATAGATCTAGGCACTAAATGTATGCAATCAGCCCAATCCATATATGGAAAGAGGTATATACTTAGAGATAAAAGGAAGGATGAAGAACTTACCATGAAATATTCAAGAGAAGATGCCATTTTACTTCAAAAATTAAGGATTTGAAACTGTGATTGTAGTTATGACTGCTGATGAAAACAAAAAAGTATCCAGATGCTTTACGAGATGATAGACATGTTCCTAGGACCCTGCAGCAAAATTGACCCAGGTTCTCCAGAAAGCTCTCAACGTACTTTTGTAGACAAAAGTTAGCTGATTAGAAGACCAACCAAGGACTCTCAACAACAGGCTCTTGTGGCAGAGCAGTTTGAAGAGAAGAAGGAATCAACCTTCTATGTGTTTTGATCTGGAAGTTCTATTTCTGGGTAGTTAGTAGAATGACCATTAAGGGAGGGTAATAAAGAATTAAATATCAATGATCATTTAGATATATTAGATATTTAGTCTTTTAGGCAATTTATAGATTTTTAGTTATTTTCTAGATAATATAGAAACTTTCCTGTTGTCAGCTGTTTTAGAAAGTTTCCATATCATTTTCAGTTATTCTGCATATTGAAATTAATCTTTTATGAATATACATTTTCTTAGTCTCCTACCTCTCATTTTTTTGGCCTGTCATTCATTTTGGATTGTGGTTTGTCTCACTAATTGGTTGGCAGCAGTTTGTTCACTGGGCTGCTGACATATATATGCATATGAAGAATACAAGAAATGTGAGAAGAATAAGGTAGGTACAGTGGTAGAAATTGTATGAAGAAGAAGCAGGGGACATTTTATCTGCTGGCCTTGGGGAATTGGGACAGGCAGAGAGATTGTAAGAAATATAAGTGCCTTTTGAAATTCTGATTTATAACTCGAAGTTTTTGTGTTGCCTTTTTGTACTTGTAGTCCATGTTAAGCTGCTAGGATTGGCTGCTTTTCACTAGGCACCTGATTGTTTTCTGCACCAAGAGGTTCCTTTCATGTATATAAAGTAACATGTCCTAGATTTATCCGGATCCAAAAGATAGAGATGTTAATGCCCAATACAGATGCCTGGGCCCTAGATTTATCCGGATCCACAGCATGAATCTCCAAGGACGTGCTGACCTTTAAGTCAACACTCTCAACAATTAATGTAACATGTCTCCCGACATAATAATATTTTTGGATATTATGAGTCAATGACTAATCTTATATTAAAGATAATGCAAAGTCAAGATGCTGTTGATAAATTGGAGTTTGAATATGAAAAAAATGATTGCTCTTAATTAATCTGAAAATAATATGATTAACAAATCTATACGTACCCTTATTTGACTATTGGGTTAATTCAGGATAAAGCAGGCGACCAACGGCGATGGATGCAGCTTCATGCTGAAAAAATTATATTGCTTAAAGAGCGGCTTCGTCTAAAGCAGGATCAACTTATGAAAGGTTACTTATTTTGGATATCCAACTGATCTTCATCTAGATGTTTGAGAGTATTGACAGATCTGCTTTTGCATAGGTAAAAAGAATTTTCTATTTGATCTGTTATGATTTCTGTCACAGAAAAACTCAAGCTCGAGGACAAAACTAATGAACTCCATTCCAGAGAGACCTTACTTGGAGGCGCCTTTGATTTGGTAGTAAAATATTATATATCTTTTCTCTGTGGAATTTAAAGTTCACCTGGATTTTGCATAATATTGCTTGAATATCTGTTTTAATTTAGAAGCATGATTTCAGCTAATTGAGTCAATCTAATTTAGAAAAGTGAGATTTATTAGTATCTGGAAATAAATACATTATAGTTTAAAACTTTTTCTACCCAGGTTTTTCTTTTGAATTTTACTTGGTTGATTGTTTCTTTTATTTTCAGTTGAAAAGGAATGTGGCGGAAAAGTTAGAGAAGTTCTATCCAGATGACATTCGTGCCCAAAACTTGGCACATGTAAGAATTCTCACAAAATGGTGTGCTGCTTTGAATTATGTTATCTATTCTCTTCTAGTTAGAAATCTAAGCTTGTGGTGCTTTTGAAGTCTTCCTTCATAGAATTCATTTAACGGTGTAAGCATCATGAGAAAATGTTAGATTTTGTTCATGTCCCTTGTATTATGTCTCTTTTCATAATTAATATTTAATAATAATACAATATAATATATAATCTATTACTAGTTAAATATAATATACAGTATCAAGAGTTCATGGAAGATTGTCTGACATAATCACGTCTTCATAATAAAAAACACTGCGTTATTTCATCAACAGCAAATACCTTCATTGATCTGCCAAGAACTATTGAATTGAAGAAATTGTGTCATAGTTAGTCATCCATCCAAATTATTAGTGACTTATCTTCTCAGTTTCAATTGATATTCTCAGCATGTACAGTTCGTTCTATGGAGAATAAGGTCACAAGCTCTTCAAACAACAGATCTACCCCTTGTTGCTCTCCAAATTGGTATTGCACAGCCATGTAAAGGCTAAACAAGTTCAGATAACATTTTATATGTCTATGGAAATACATACGTAGCAATATATAACCTAGCAATGTGTGGCAGCACTTAAAATGTAGACCCCCAATGTTCTCACAATGTCCAAGCTGTAAGTATGTATTCAAACTCTTACATCTCCATCAGTCTGCATGTCTCTGTAGTGAACAGCAGCGTCCATAGATGACCATCAATTATGGAGTAATATTAAGCTTCAATCTGACGTCTGGGCTTCCAAGAGATGGATGGTTGGAAATGACTATGCCAGAAAGTATGTCTTCAAGCTACTTAACCACCCAAATTTGCTATGAAGTTCAAACTATCAAACCAGAAATATAACACTTTCATGTATATTTGTTACAATTTTAACTGATGCGTAAAGATTGGTTCTTATGAGAGATTTTGTCCTCACAAACCCTTGAAGATGACCACTCCAAACAATTTGCAATCTACCAATTCAATCTAGCATACTACATGAGCCTCAAATTTTCTTTTATAAGAGTTGTCAATGTGGAATAAACTTTTCTTGCTATTTCTTGCATTTTGATGAAGGGTGAAATATCTTGAATTTTTATAAAGGATGAAATATCATAGTCATACTATCAAATGATTTGTTTTTTAATATTTCTTGTTCTTGTCATAATATCATGTATATACATATACATATACATATACATATACATATACACACACTTCTGCATCCGCATCCAAATATTTTTTTCCTGCATCTAGCATCCGCTTTCGAATCCACATCCGAATTGGTAACTTAACTTATAAGAAATGGAAATGATTGGTTGAGAATGGAACTGGTAAAAGACGAAAATGTCTTAGATTTGATAATGGTGGTGAGTATTGCAGCAAAGAGTTTGAAGATTATTGTTCCTCTAATGGTATTTGTGGGCATAAAACTGTTCTAAGGACTACATAGAAAATAGAATGACTGAACGAATGAATAGGACAATAATAATGGAGCATGCAAGGAGTAAGAAGGTGAGTTATTCCTCTACTTCTTTGGGCTGTGGTATTCCAAAGGAAGCATGAATGGGTAAGAAGGTGAGTTATTCTTTTCTTAGAACCATCGGTTGTGAAACATTTACTCATATAGATTCTAAGAAATGTGTATTTGTTGGATATGACATTGATGAATTTGGCTATAGACTTCGAGATTTTGAAAACCATAAAATTGTAGGAAGTAGGGATGCCATATTCAATAAGAAAATGTTGTACAAAGGTTTGTTTCAGCAACATGAGAAGAAAAAAAATGATTATGCAGTACTGGATGGTACTCCAAAAGATATGATGTTCCAATAGTTCCTTATGCTCTGCAACAACAACAAATACCACAAACCCCAGTGAAATGTTAGACTGTCAACAAGGCTAGGTAGACCTTATCTCCCCTTTTGTATTATGTTTTATTAAAAGATGCAAGTGCTACAAAATGTTATGATGGAGTTGTGCAGGTGGATACAAAGGTTCAGTGGGAGTCTATAATGACAGAAGAAATGGGCTCCTTACTAAAAAATCCAACTTGGGATTTATGTAAGTTGCTTGTAGGTAAAAGGGTTTTACAGAATAAATGGGTTTATAGGTTGAAAGAAGAGGATGGAGGTAAGAAGAGATTTAAGTCAGGTTAGTTGTAAAAGGATTTGCATAGAAAAGGGCATTGATTTTGATGAGATATTTTCTCTAGTTAAAATGACTTCTATTTGTATTGTTTTAAGTCGTGTCACAAGGTTTGCCGAATTTTCGGCTTGAAATTCGAAATTCGGCGAACCCTTAAATTTTTTTTTTAAAATCATAAAATTCGCTTCAAATTCTTATGGTTAATATTCTGTTGTCATTTTGCAAATATATTATTTTATTCTGGGCCGTTTTAGGGTTTTCGACTTTCAAATGTTATAAAAAACGCTTTCCGTCATTGCAAACTAAGTCACAAGGTTCGCTGTCTGAGTCTTTTGAGGTGATTATTTGAGGGCTGAGGTTGCAATTTGTTGATCATCCGCTGTAGTCGTGAGGCTGAAACGCCGTTTGTAACCACTGTTGGGGGCTGAAAATCCGTCTGCAGGCTGAAATCTAGAGTGCATTGTGACTGGTTCAGGCGCAGGTTCAAGCTCACGTGGACGGTAGAGCTCACGCAAACGGTAGAGGGAGGCTCATGCGGACGACAGAGAGAGGTAGGCACTGAAAACTCATTACTGTTTCCATTCCATCGTGCGGCAAGGCTTTTTCAATTCCTGCGCGCTGCGTCTGCGTTTGTTTTTAAGGTTTTAAAATTATGTTTTAAAATTTTTGCTTATTATTATTATTGTTATTGTTATAAATTATAATGTTTGTTTTAAAATTTCTTTATGTTTAAAAGTTTTATAAATATTGTAATACATAATAAACAATAGAAAAAATATAGGGCTTTGCTATTTTTAAAAGTTTTAAAAATATTATAATACATAATAAAGTTATAAACAATAATAAACAATCGAATTTATATATATTAAATTATTATATAAATATTTCAATTAAAATATTATATTAATATTTGTAAGCTTTTAATATTTCCTTTGCGTAATTATTTAATTTTGCATGTATTATTTATTTTTAAAGCAAAGTGCAAAATAATTTGACTTAATATCATTATTATTTATTAATAATAAATATTATTAATTAATTTATACTATGTAATTTTTATTTTTTATTTTTATTATTTGTATATAAAATAAAAAGCTAAAGTATATTAAAACATAGAAAAAGTATTATGTATTTACTTTATATTTTAAAACAAATAGATTTTACTTAGTTTTCAAGTTTAATATTTTTTAATTTTAGAATATTTTAATTTTTTTATAAGAGTTTAAAAGGGTTATTTTTAGTATCTAGTTAATTAAAATAAAGTTTGGTATTTATTAATGTTTCATTATAGAGTTTGAAATAATTATTTCTTATATTTCCTTTTCACATTTTCAAGAAAATATTGAATGTTTTTTAATATTAATTTTCTTTTGCATCATGCAGGTTGTAATTGAATGGCTCCCAAAAAATCGAAGTCTGAAGTATGGAAATATGTGACAAAAGATGGTGCTAAACTCTATTGTACTAATTGTACGAAAGATTTTACAGGAAGTCTAACAAGGGCAAGAGACCACTTACTTGGTATCAGTGGGGGTACAGGAGGAGGTGTTAGAGCATGTCCAAATGTGATTGATGCAATGGTAGCTGATATAGAGAGAGAACTAACCCTTTTGAGTAAAGCTGACAGAAAAAAGATACATAAAAAACAAAGAATTCAAGAGGATGTGTCAAGGTTCACATTTGTGTCGTCTTCTAGTTTTCTCAAGTCTACATCTACAGGTTCAATGAAACAGAGTGGAACACTAAATAGCTTTTGGAAACTAATAGAGAGGCAAGAGGTCGATGATGCATGGGCTGATTATTTCTTTACTAGTGCTGTCCTGTTTAATGCAACAAGGAATCTCCATTTCCGTAATGTAGTTGCAAAAACAACAGAGTTCGGTAAAGGCTACACACCTCCATCTTCAGAAGCTTTGAGAACAACTCTTTTAGAGAGGTCCAAAGGTAGAGTGACAGGAAAGTTAGATGTGATCAAAGCCTCTTGGAAGGCAACAGGTTGTACTGTATTGAGTGATGGATGGTCAGATATATGTCAGAGGCCTTTGATTAATGTTTTGGTGGCTTCCCCTGAAGGAGTTGTGTTCTTGAAAGTGATTGACACGAGCAATCAAAAGAAAACTTCAGCATATATTTTTCAGATATTAGAAGAAGCTATTATTGAAGTGGGGGTAGAAAATGTGGTTCAGGTGGTTACTGATAGTGCAGCGAATTGTGTGGGAGTTGGGAAGCTGATTGTAGAGAAGTACCCATAGATTTATTGGAGCCCATGTGCAGCCCATTGTTTGGATTTGTTGCTTCATGACTTGGCCAAGTTCCCATGGATACATGAAGCAATTTATAGAGGGAGATCAGTTGCAAATTTCATTAGAAACCATCGTCTCACCTTGAGTCTTTACAGGAAACATGCATCGAGAGAGTTGTTGAGGCCTTGTGAGACAAGGTTTGCTTCATTCTATATCACATTGAGGAGAGTAATTGAAGAAAAAGCAGCTTTGAGATCTGTGATTTGTTCTAATGAGTGGGAAAGTTCAGCACTTTCTAAAAGTGCTAAGAGGAAAAACATAGAGCAAATCATTTTAAACAGCAATTTTTGGGAAAGTGCATCAAAGGTTTTGAACATATGTGGTCCAATTGTTGAGGTTCTTCGTATGGTGGATGGTGACGCTCCTTTCCTTGGCATGCTTTATGAAAGCATGGACCGTTGTAAAGAATCCATTCAAAGAGCATTGAAGAATGTGGAAGCAGACTACATGGAGATATGGGAGGCAGTTGATTTCAGGTGGAAAATGATGCACACACCTCTACATGCAGCAGCTTGTTATTTGGAGCCCAAGTTATTTCGTATTGATAGACAAAGTGATAGTGAAATTATGGCAGGGCTTTATGATGCCATTAGCAAGTATGAGCCGGATCAAAACACTGCAACTTTGATCAGGGATCAATGTTGGAAATACAAGAAAGCAGAAGGGATGTTTGGAATGCAAGCAGCACAATATGATATGGCATGAGTTGAGGTAACTGGGAATAGATGGTGGATGAGTTATAGGGCACAAACTCCTGAATTATAGTGCTTTGCTATTAGAGTATTGAGTCAAGGAGCAAGTTCATCAGCATGTGAGAGAAATTGGAGTTGTTTTGACCACATTCATTCTAAAAAGAGGAACAAGCTACTGTCCGAAAAGTTGGGAGATCTTGTCTATGTTCGCAGCAATTTGAAATTGCTCATGAACCAATCAGCAAAGGACTCCACATCTTCCTCACAAAAGGGAATTTTAGAAGACATGGCAACTGGACCTCTAGAGGAACCAGACTTCTTGGATGATGAGCTAAGTAGTGACACTAATGATGATTCTAGAGCAGATCAACCAAGTGCTCTCGATAACCTGGAGCTTTTTTGAAGTTTAATACTAATAGTATTGACTTTTGACTATAATATTTTGACAAGAACTATCTTCGTACTTTTGCTAATTTTGAGCTATTTGAAGTTATAAACTTTAAAGTATAAAACGCTGATCTATCTTTTGGATAGTAAAAGAACTTTGTAATCATGATTTCACATGTTTCTTATGGGTTATATCTTATAAATGTGATATCTTTTGTTGTAATGATTTCAAATCTATTTTGTAATCTCAAACTATTTTGATTATATATTGGATATATTGTTAGAAATGAAGAGATGTTTTCTATTGTAGTTATGAATTGAAAAGTTCCTTGCATTAAACTCAAACATATAATAATAATGATAAATAACATATTTTTTTGAGAATTACATGAGGCGAATTTAATGTCGAATTTTTTTTCGAGATTTTTGACTTGTCGAACTTCATCCGAACTTCATCCTTGTCGAACTCAAACTCGAACTCGAACCTTGTGACTTAGGTTTTAAGTATTGTGTCCGCTGAAGATTTGCATTTGGAACAACTTGACTTTAAAACAACTTTTTCTTCATGGTGATTTGGACGAAGAAATATATAATAATATAGAACAATCACAGGGATTTGAGGTCATGGGTAAGGAGTATTTAGTGTGCAGATGGAAGACAAGTTTTTATGGCTTGAAAAAAACACCTTAGCAATGTTATCTTAAATTTGACAGTTTTATGAATGAGTATGGTTACATTGGGTTGTCACTTAGACCATTGTGTTTATTTTGAGAGGTTGAATGATGATAGCAAAATTATTCTATCTTTATATATTGATGATATGTTTGTAGTTGGGTCCATCATGGATCGCATCAGGGACTTGAAACAACAGTTAGCACATTCATTTGCTATGAAGGATTTGGAGGCAGCAAAACAAATTCTTGGCATGAAAATTTGCAGAGATAGGAAGAACATAAAATTGACATTATTGCAGGTTGATTATATTGAGAAGGTGTTGCAATGTTTCTATATGGAGAATGCCAAAGTTATTAGAACACTTTTGCGTGGTCATTTGAAATTGACTAAGGAGATGTGTCCAAAGACACAAGAAGTGCCTTATGTTTCAATTGTAAGGAGCTTAATGGTATGCCTTGGTGTGTACTAGGCCAGATATTGCACATGTAGTGGGAGTTGTTAGTAGGTGTATGAGTCCTTCTGGGATTGAGCTTTGGAATGCAGTCAAATGAATTCTTAGATATTTGAGAGGAACATTGAGTAAATGTTTACATTTTAGGGGATCTATTATTGATTTACAAGGCTATGTTGACTAAGATTTGGCAGGAGACCTAGATATCAGATGGAGTACTATAGGATATGTATTTACTGTTGGTGGGAAAACAATGAGTTGGATTTCTTGATTACAGAGTATGAATACTTTCTCCACTACAGAGGCATAGTATGTTATTGCTATGGAGGTAGCCAAGGAGATGATATGACTTCAATTTTGCTTGGAAGAATTGGGATACCCACATATAGACAATTATCTATTTATAGTCCGCTAGAGTGCTATTCATCTTGCCAAGAATTTTGTGCTACATTCAAAGACGAAACCCAGACAATTGCTATATCATTTCATTTGGTTAGTTTTGGATGATGGACGAATAAAGCTGGAAAAGATACATACAAATGGTAATCCAACATATATGTTTACAAAAGGGAGTGACAAGGGAAAAGCTGAACCCCTCTTTAACTTATGTTGGTCTTCTAGAGTGAACAGAAAAAAAGAACAACAAAGTCCAGAGTGGTTTTACATGCCAGTGGGAGCTACTTGTATACCAGTGTACTAGTGTTGTGATCATTCTCCAAGTGGGAAGTTATTGTTGTGGAGTCTAATCAGTCTCCGAGTTGGAGATTGTTGTTATGTAGAGCCTAATAAGACTTAGAGGTTAACTTTTCCCCACTTCATTCGGCGTGGTTTCCCCCCAGATTTTTCTGTGAGCGTTTGGGCGCAACGCCCCCATGCTGGGGGTCAAGGGGCAACGTCCCTTGCGGAGTCCTGGGGTTTGCAGCCCTAGGCACACTCCCTATTGTGATACAAGGCAGGGTCGAGGGGCAACACCCCTGAAGCCAAAAAAATTGAATTTACTATTGTCAAAGGCATGAGTAGTTATTTTTTCTATTGAATGACATGTTATAGCTGTAATTTTTATAAGTGGCAAAAGTCTTGTATAAAATGGCTTAGGGTTATGGATTTTATGATGTATGATGATTTAGTAGCTTCTTGCGGTGGTATTGACTTGCAAGGGATTGTAGGTTGTATTTAGGTTGAAATCACTAGATAATAAGAATATTGGACTTGTTTGGGGGACGTAACCCAGGGATTGGGTGAACCTCGTTAAATCTTTGTGTCTGTGTTCTTTTTTGCATGCATATAATTGTTATTTTTGTCTCTCTAATCCTAACAAGAATCTCCCTCTAGATGGAGCCTGCTGACACCCAACTTAATCCCCATCTGGGCCACCTCATCATTTGCTATGAATGCAACCTCATTGTTGGATGCATCAAATCACTCCGAGAAAATAACAAAGAACCCTAAGGAAATATCAAAAACCTTTGTTAGATATTTTTCTAACATTCTTAAGAATTTTGATTCCTCAAATTTAATAGCTCAAACTATAATGCTAGGATCAATTCCAAAAGTAATAACGACAGAGGACAACAAATTCCTAAATAAAAAATCTACTAATGAAGAAATTAAAAAAGTTGTCTTCCAACTCAATCGTGATAAATCCCTAGGCCTAAACGGTTTTCAGCCTTTCTTCTTTCAAAAATGTTGGGATATAATAGGAGAGGATCTCTAGAAGGCTATTGAAGCAACCAGAAACTTAGGCTCCCTCCTGGCTGAAATTAATAACACCTTCTTAGCTTTAATTCCTAAAAAAACTGATTATGAGGAACCAGGAGACTTTAGACCAATAGCATTATGCAATACTATTTATAAAATCTTATCTAAAGCCCTAGCCTATAGATTAAAGAGATTTCTCCCCAAAATTATATCTGAGGAACAAACTGGTTTTGTACCAAGTAGATCAATTTTTGATGGTATTATCATTATTCAAGAATTAATTCATTCAGTACAGATGAATAGGAAATTTTTCATGTTAATGAAATTAGACATCCAAAAAGCTTACAATAAAGTTGATTGGAGATTCCTTTGTACATCACTAGAAGTTTTCAACTTCTCTTATATGGATCAATTTAATATTTAACTGTATATCAACTCCTAAAATCTCCGTTCTAATTAGTGGTTCCCCAAAAATTTATTTTAGTTCTTCTAGAGGAATTAGACAAGGAGATCCCATATCTCCATTTCTCTTTATTATAATGGCTGAGGCTTTTGGAAGAACAATTAAAAAAGTCCAGATAGATAGAAAAATCGAAGGTATCAAAGTCACAGAAGGAATCGCAAATGCAACTTACCAACAGTTTGCGAATGATACGATACTACAGGAGAAAGTTCATTAGAAGAAGCACACAACTATAAACAGAGAATTATTATTTATATGGAAGCCTCAAGTCATATGGTAAACACTAATAATTCAGAGATCTTTGTTAATACAAAAGAAAAAATGGAAAGTGACATTTGTCGTATAATGGGATACAAAAAAGGAGCATTCCCATGTAAATACCTTGGTATTCAAATTGAGAAAGGAGCAACGAATGGGAAAGCTTAGGATACAATCTTAGAGAAAATAGATAAGTCCATGGGTAGTGGGAAAGAGAGACGGGTAACTAAAGTAGGAAGAACAACTATGATACATTTGGTTCTTTCAGTTATCCCTAGTGCCCAAAGGTATCAAAAGAGAGTTACTCTATACTTAAGAATTTCTTTTGGCAAGGCACTGAAGAAAAGAAAAAACTAGCATTGATTAAATGGGATAACATTTGTAAACTTTAAGAGTATGGAAGATTAGGTATAAAAAACTTTAGCTGGCAAAATGAATCTTTGGGGGGCTAAATTAATTTGGAGAATGTTTAAGGAAAATAATAGCAAATGGGCTAAATTAATTTGGATGGGCTAAAGTTTTATATCATAAATATCCAAGTAGTAATAATCCAATATCTTTATTCAAAGCTCTTAATCCTTCTAAAGGGTCTAGAATTTAGAATTTTATGATGAGCTGTCAACCATTAATCACAAAAAATCTGACTTGGGATATAGGTTTAGGGCAAGAAGCCTTATTTTCGGAAGATTCATGGGATGGGTTACCATCTCCAAACAACGCTAATCTCCCAATAAATATTAATAATACTCTGACTAGTCTATGGGGTAAACACGTTAGTGACTATAAAATTAAAATCAACAACAATCAATATGGGGGATGGCAATGGGAATCTCTAAATAATACACCCCTTTCAGTAGAAGAAAGAAACATTTTTAATCAATTCCTAAGCAGCAGACAAACTAACCATAAGGATCGGGAAGACAAACTTATATGGGGTGTCTCCAAAGATGTTATGGTAACTATAGGGTCAAGTTAGGTTATGAGAAACTTATAAATTCGCAGCGATGGGTCAAGATTGATTATCCTCTTAATTTAAGCTGGGATCCAATATGTTTACCAAAAGAAGGTATCTTCTTATGGGCAGCCTTACAAAAGAAAATCCTAACCTCGGACAAATTTACTAACATGGGTTATGAAGGTCCTTCGAGATGCCCTCTATGCAAAAATGAGTAAGAAACTTCAGAGCACATACTTTTCACATGTCCCTTTGCTAAATCTTGTTGGTGCTGGTTAAGTAAAAAATTAAACTGGTACTCAGTTTTCCCTAATAATTTGTTAGATTTCTTAAAAAGCTGGCCTAAATATGGGAACTCTAAAATATATGATAATTTACGGAAAATTTCCCCATCAATTCTTGTCTGAGAAATATAACCAAAAATTGGATTTAACCTATCTTTTTAACAAGATAGAAGCTTGCGTTACCAAGGTTGCTAATAATAATTTTAGAAACACTTATAAAGAGGAAGGGACATTCTCCGATTGGGATGCAAAAATGTGTAAAAATTGTGTTAATCTAATTAATCCTCCTTTGTTGTATTCCAAAGCCAATAAAGTAGATAGGTTAAATTGTAAACGAGAACCTCCTCCTATTGGAAGGTCTAAGTTAAATTTTGATGGGGCCTATAGAGGAAACCCAGGTATAACAAGTTTAGGTTGTTTTATTTATTCTGATAGAGGAGTATGTTTATCAAAAAGGGCAAAACCCTTGGGCATTCCATTAAATAACTTAGCTGAGTTAGAAGCCTTGACTGAGGGCTTATTATTAGGTCAAAATCTAGGTATCAAGAAATTATTTATTGAAGGAGATTCACAAATCATCCTTAATGCCTTAAGAAAAAGGGCAACCCCCAATTGGGTTTTAAACTCCTAATTAGAATATGCTTTATCCTTAGTCGATCAGTTTGAGGAGATTTCTATTAAACATATATTTAGGGAAGGTAACAAAGAAGTAAATGATCTAGCTAATAAAGGTGCAAATGGAATAAATATAAGAGAAGTCAACTCTTATACTCCTAGAAAAATCAATATCTATAGTTTCTATGAATCAAATGAATAAGATGAATACATAATTTGAATATTAAAAATATTAAAAGAAGCATATGTCCTACAAATAAGGAAAATTGGTGATTATCACATCATAACATACTATTAACCTACCCTACTCAAATCTAATACTTTCTAATATTTACTAGTCTAATTTTACAATCAAGAGCATATCTATCATAATATCAAATCACTATAAAAGGAAAATCTTTATATCGAGTAATCTAACAATAGTGTCCATCTTCTTAAATTATAGCTATATTAGAATAAAGGGATCTAGTTTCTATAGCTGATATTCTACCTTGTTAGTTATTAGATTACTCCTTGTTAGCCCTTAAATAATTAGAAGTACTGCTATGTTATACTTTCTACCTAAAAGACAACTAAGGTCTCTCTCCTTTTCTTAGACCCCATTTAATCTTAATGATTTTATGCTTCTCTAGTGTTTTAATTCCTTAATAAAACATTATCGCTTGAGGAGTGCTGAATTAGGTAGAGATACTCATTAATGGGTAATGACCCATTAACTTTTTTTGGAGAAAACCCGCCATTCAAGGAAAAAATAATTACTCATGAAGTCATATGTCATCTCCACTAAAAGGCATCAAAACTGATTGTTATCGAAAATCGTAGATACATTCTTCTGTGTGAAGGAGTACAAATGTCGTCATTTAATTAAGCTAGATTTTATGTAATCCTTTTACATTAAATCTATTATTCCCTCTCGAAATCTGGAGACGTCTTCTTCAAGTCATCCGCTCTGAGCTTTGAGGTTCTTGAGTTTTAGGAATAGGTTTGCTTGGTTGTATAATTTTTTGCTCCTTTGGTTAGCTCCCAACTTGTAAGGTTTTCATCCAGTGTCATGGACACTGGTATAGTTCTTTTTCACCAACATGAAAATAGGACAATGGTGTTTTTGGGTTCAGTTAAACTAGAAAGATGGAATAATATTCTTCTAAGCCAAGATGATATGGTTTGGTTTGCCATAGGGAGAGCTTTAGGAGAAAAGCATTTCAATAATAGTAATTCTTGGAGAACTAACAGTGATATGGTGGGGTGTTTTATAGCTGTCACTCTGAAAGTTGGAATTACTCATTTTGTCATGGTTAAGCTCTGTGAGGCCATTTTTGAACCAACCTGGTTAAAAGGACTGCATAATGCAGTCTATAACATTAACCATAAGGTGGAAATCCCATTCCCAGAAATGTATATGAACTGGCCTATTGGCTGCCTCAAATGGGCTAAGGTCCCTAAGCAACCGGTTTTAACCATTAGAGACCAATCCATATTTGATAAAGTTTGGCCTGAGATGGAAGCAAATATCTATTTTCTCATCCAATGGTGCAATATTATCAGAGAGAGGAATAACTTTCTGGTTGCTTCCTCTTTTCAAGAAGGCGAAAATGGATCCTCCTCCGGTATTAATTGATGAAAACCATAATGATTTTAGCTTCCGTCTCCCTCGACTGAAAAAGTCCAGTTATCCATGATGGAAATATTGTCATTGATGTCAAAGGGTTTCACAAGTATAGACATGATTGTTAGTATAATTATCCATCATCAATGTTAAAGGTATAATAAGGTTGTCATTGTTAAGGATTTGTTTAATAACAAAGACACCATACAACATTGCAAATAAGTATGAATGCCTATTATAATTGAGCTTGAAGGAGAGATTGATTCACTGGTAATTCCAATGAGAGAATTATAATAGATAAAGAAATCATCTGTTTTCAAAAAAGATATATACAAGAGAGCAATTTTTTAACAAGATCCTGAAAAATACAAACAGCTATGACTAAAGGATGATAATATGTAAATATGGAATTATAAAATATTGCCAAAACAGATATCAGAGTTAGCAGCATATAAGATGATTTGGTGAAGTTTAAGTACAGAATATCTACAACAGCACAGTAAAATGATCAAGTAGAGAATACACAGTTAGCAGTGATTTACTTCAGTGATTTAAGTATAAAGTAAAGACAAAGACTCCAGTCATCAGTCAAGATAAACAGCATATGAGTTTTGTGGTTCATACAGCATGTCAGGGTTCATTACATATCAAGGAGTGCGATTTGTATGGAGATAAAGAAGCAGTTCCACATTTAAATCAATATCTGATGGATTAATCAAAATTTGCTATGCAAAGCGATTGAGGCAACAAAATAAATTGTAAAAGGAAAAGTTTGAAAGGAACGCAATCTGTGTGTATCCCTACTATCTGTGGATGCTACAGTATGATGAAGGAAGTAACTTGACTACTATATTAATCCTATGAAGGGAGTTTTCCGTCAGAGGAGTCTTTCTAAGAACTAAGTTCAGAATATCTAATACATGGCAAGACACGGTTGAAGAACTACGCAGATGTGGAAGACTTAACGGTGATAATCATCTATCTAAAATTTTGCATATACATACTCGGAAAAAACGTGACTGTCCAAGCTTTAATGTATGAACTTCAGCATAATTCATTATCCTTTAGACAAGTATCGTGCAAAAATCTAATAAAAGGGAAGTGTGGAGAGTTGGTAAACATTAATATTATTGAAGCCTAATTAGATGGTGGAAGAGCTCGTGTCACTTTGCGGCAGCAATAGTTGCTATAGACAAGTCCAATGTCACTTGCATAATCAGCAGTAATTACATCAACAAAATATACTTGTACAACAATTAACAATATACAGAAAGGTCAAATATTGAACAAGAGTTCCACGTCATGTGCCAATAGGAATTCAGACGAAGCTATACAACAGACACAAACAAGATCCAGCTGATGAGTATGTGGGAGTATTCATTAAAAATAAAATAAAGCAAAGACTGCTGAAGTATCAAATGTGGTAAAATGTGATGGGTCAAGAGGAAAATCTGGAAATAATGTGCAGAGAACATTAATAAATCCAATTTGGAAAGTCATGCAAACTGGGAAAGTTTAATACAAGACAAATATTATAAAGATTGAAATGAAACCACAAAGTAATAAAGTAAGAGGTTGAAGTTTATTTGTTAAGAGGTCAAAGAGGTGCGATTTGCAAGTGTTAAATTAAAGAGATGACTTTTGACCTTGAAAGGTCACGTTCTCTCATATAATCAAATATAAATAAGAAGCGAGAAGTACAATAATAATGAAAAATAGGTATGTAAGTGCAGATCAGACCATGCATAAGGAATGACATATAAAGAATATGTGTGTGGAGAAACGAAGAAGTGTGAGCAGATTGAATAAATACAAGAAGGGTACAAAATAAGAAATATATATTCAGATTTTTAATCTGATGTATACATTTATCAGAATACAGAGGAAGAGGAATATAGAAGATAAGATAAAATTATTAATGTCCAACAAAAGACCACAAAAGGTCTATGGGATTGAAAGTTTACAAACAGGCAGTTGACAACAACAGGAGCACCAAACGGTCTCCGACAAAAGCAAACAACAAGAATAAAGAAGAGAGAGGCCAAGGAAAGACTAGGAGTCTTTTCTTGGTAAAAAGAAATCAGTCACAGAAGGATAAGACTCTGTGTACTCATGGAAGAGTGTTGCTGACGCAAGAAATCTCTACGAGGTCTGACAGATCTGGAATGGTTAGTAGAACTGGTAGAACTAGGTGGCCTTTTCACACCCCGTAAAGGAGACAAGGGTGTGAAAAAGGCAGTAATAAGCTGATTAGAGGTATGCTGGTGAGGAAGTAGTGACTGTAAAGTACTATCACGGAGCAGAGTGGCCTCCTGAAGATAAAGTGCAAGACATCGCTGGTCACAATAGCTGAAAAAGGCTGAAAGAGAAGAACAGTCCCGGAACAGGCAATATAATCTCCCTTTGATCTCATAAAAGATAGGGCAATGGAAAATAAAGTGAGTCTTCGTCTCAACCTCAACAAGATTACACAACTTACAGATACGTTCACCTCAATCAATATGATGATCGGTCTGAGCACGAAGACAGTGAGAACCAACTCTAAAAGACCCTAGAGAGATACATAGGGTATGACACCACCATCGAGAAAGGTAACTAGGACGAACAATAATCCCATCACCGATCTCCAAAAAGTGCTCCGCACAAAAGGCCATCCTCGGTCGTAAGCCACCCGGAGGGTTAGTCCATGTAGTGGTAATATACTGTCTATAGATATCAAGTCTGACATACTCATTTAGCTCCTGTCGAGAGGGGAGGACATGAGCAAGGGCATTCAACGAGAACTGATAAGGAGGGAGACAATCAATATCAATCCCAATCGAGCTCAGCAGAGAAGATGCCTGAGCATACCAACAATGAGCATGAGAGCTAGTATCAGAACTCACAGTAGCAACAAAAGAACAATATGCTAGGTAGGAGTATCTATCACGTTCACTAGTCAAATCTGCAAAACCACGTAGGCGATGAAGGAACCAAATCAGATCAAATATGGTTGCAAGATTGAAGGGATGAGCAACAAACTCAGGAAAAATGATACTATGAGGAGTGAACCTGTGACATCTGATGATGCAGCATAACAATGTCTGAACCCGCTCAATCGAGGCCCAGTCAGATCCAAGGAGAGAAGGCCCCTAAGCCACTAAGCCATGAACAATCGGTTGAACAAGAGAGTCCAGGAGGGATAACTTGGACGAGGTATCTTGAAAGTGGTGTCTGAAACATTATTTCTCAAGCATAGCAAGAGAACCCATCCCCTTACTAATTCTGGACTATATCGCTGGTCTCATACTAAAGCGGGCCCCCAAAAACTTGACTCCTAGATACATATAGGATGAAGTTATCTCAATCTCCTATCCCTGGAAAAAGAAGTGAAGATGAGAAGTCTTTAAGCAATTAAAGACCATAGGTTGAGTCTTACCCAAGTTAATTGTAAGCTATCTTTGAACACAAAAGGAAGCCAAACCATCCAGACGTCGTTGTAAACTCTTTGGAGAAGAAGCAAAAAGAATTACATTATCCGTGAAAAGAAGAATAGAGATCAAAACTTGGTGTAGGTAGCAACCATCTCTTGGGAGCGAAGATTTCAAAAGGAAATCCTCAAGCTCATCAATATACAAACCGAACAAAGTGGGGGAGAGAGGACATCCTTGTTTAACCCCAATAGTGCTATGGATCGGATTTGAGAAACCATCAGGAGTTCTAAATCTATCCACCACAGTTTCGTATAATCTCATGATAACAATTAGTAACATTTGTGAAATCACAATCTCCCGAAGCCTTTGAAATAAAGTCATCCTAGGAATAGAATCAAAAGCCTTGCGAAAATCTACAAAGCAATAGTAAACTTTCTCTGATCTGTGTCTAGCCTCCTCAATAATAGCCCGTAAAGTGAAAATGTGGTCCATGGTCTGATAGTGAGCTCGAAAACTAGCCTGTCCTCTAGCTCTGCAACCTTTCCTGTCAAATTCTCTAGATAACATAGTATTGAGGGTTGTAGCATACAATTTGGCAAATGTGTGTCTGATCATAGTAGTCCTATAATTCCTAGGGTGAGAGACATGATCGGTCTTATCAATTGGGTAAATCAGATGTGTGGACCAAGAAATCGGGAACCTAGTACATACCACCTTATTAAAGAGTATAGAGAGAGAAGGGTCTAGAATGGAGGTGCCATACTTGAAGAGTTTAGCCTAGAGCCTCTCCTCATCCGCTGCTCTGCCGCATCTCATGGATCTGATAGCCTCGTAAATGTAAGAGGAGGTGAAAATGTGAGAGAAAGGAGGCGGGGTGGGATGAATAGAAGGCTGCCAAGGAATGTCATAAAGAGCCATGGTGTGAGTGGTAAGGAAGCGAAAGTCAAGGATAGAAGACGGAGGGGTACAACAAGGGAAAAGAGTGCGCCAAAAAAGCTGGGGATTGCAGATCGACATGGAGCATAGGGATTTACATTGGGAAGCGGTAAAGGATTGTTTCTTGCAGCGAAGAAAATGAATGTAAGACAACCGAAGGTGAGCAAAATCGGGAGAGTGAGCTTCGAAAGAGGAACGCATTAAATGATGAAAGGCTCTGCAGTCAACATTGAACCATTAGTTCATGGGGCATGTATTACAGTGCTTGCGACAAAGGGAGAGTGAAGGACTGTGAGGCATGGAAAGGATGACAGACTATTGAATGGCCATCGCAAGCAAATCAAACATGGAGGAGGCCTCACAAGAATCAGTAAAACACTTAGAATATATACTCGCAGAAATAAAGGCTGACATAAAAAGGGAAAAACATATTCTCAGATTTGAGAACACATTGTATCCATCATCGGGTTGATCAAGCAACTATTTAAAGGTGGAGTTTTAGATTGTTATTAGTAGGAGTAGGAGCTTCCAGTAGGTTGAAGCTTGCGAAGTTTTAGAGTAGGAGCTTCTAGTAGATTGGAGCTTGCGAAGTGTGGGAGTTGGAGCTCCTTGTGAGTTGGTGCTCATAAACATAGAGGTCGTAGCCTACAAACCAGTTTATAAATGAACAAGTTTATATAAAGCATTTATTGTCGTGGTTTTCTCCTGCATTGGGTTTCCATGTAAATCTCGTGTCATTGTGTTCAAGTGCATAACTGTTGATTTTAGTATTTAAAGTAATTAATTGGATAAAAGTTCTCAATTGGCAAAAGTTATTAATATATTGATTCACCGCCGCCCCCCTCCCTTCTCAATATATTCATGTGCTCTTCAAGCCAAAGAAGTTCAAGAATGGAGCACCTGTGGTTCAGCGAGAAGAGACGGATGGTGAAGAGACACGGATGAGGAGTTGATCGTGCTTCGTCGCTTTGATATGTAAAGGTCTATGTTCTAGGTCTTTAGTTTTGGTCTATATTTTGGTGTGTTAATTAATTGTCTCTATACATTTCCAATGATTGGGGCTATGGCACAATTCTCAATATAGGCGTATACTTGTATAAAATCTTTATATATTTTAAGGCATATATTCAAACAAGGTTTTAATCAAACTGCTAATAGTGGTTTGTTGGTTTGATATCCTTATTATAAATATTTAGATTAATTCTCTTTGGTTGTTTTTCCTTTTAGATCTCAGTCTCATACGATTGGCTTATTTACCTTATATAAATCAAATAACATAATGAACATTTGAATTAGTATTCATATCATTTTTTCAGATTCTAGTTCTAACCGAGCCATACTGAGATCTGCTTGAGCTAGTCTTAGTCTATTGTATGCTGTTTTAACCTCAATCTTGGCTTCAAACTTAAATAATCTTTAAATCAGTAAGATTTTTAGGAAAATTTTCCATGAGATTTGGCTCCTTCAAAATAAAATTTAGAGGTAGTCTTCGTTCAGATCTCGATTAAAGCAACAGTTTAGTTTGTTACTTTTCTCAGATTATCTTACTTAATCTTGTCTGGTTATCTTGTATTCTAATCTATAGCCTTTGCAAATTTTTCAGATTTTGATAGTAGCGAGTAGTGTTATGTAGGAGTTAATTCTATAATTGGTTCATTTAACTTAACTATTAACACAATATAGGTTTATAAGCTTTTGCAGATTAAATCTAAGTTAAGTTTTTTAACCAAAGTTGAATACTTAAATTAATACAAAATTATTGTTAATGAGATTATCTTATAGTTATCAGATTATCTTATAAAAATTACTAATAATTTTTAGCTTTTAAACTCCAAAAAGATTTTATATAGGGCTTCAAAAATTACAAGATCAAAATTTGGTCAAATAATAAATACAATATAATAAATCTATTATTAAGTAAAATTTGTTTTGATTTATCCTTATAAGTAGAGTCTTAGTCTATAACATACGGTTTTCTCGGGTCTAATTTTAACATCTATCATAAGCATAGAATACAGTTTTAACTTCGACTTCATAAGAAGGCAGTTACATCATTCATGTTCATGTGAAGAAGATTACTGTTAAAGTTAGTTAAACAAAATTGCTTAACTAAATACTTTTTAATGAAATTACTTCAGAAATTGAAAACACATACCTCGGAAAAACTGAGACTGAAATTCATCTAATTATGCTTCTGCAACCACCCGGGTTAGTCCACAAATATACTATAACAATTTCTCAAATCGACTGCTATCTCAAAAATCATTTGATGAATATCACTAAATACCATTATAACTTAAATTAGGGCATCACGTATCATCTTACCAATTAGGGCATCAATTACCATTGGTTTATTTAGGGCTTTTGGTACTGCTTTACCACTTAGGGCTTCTGCAACCACGGATTCAATTTAGGGCTTCCGCGACAACGGATTTATCTTGGGTTTCCGCAATGACGGATTCAATTTAGGGCTTCCGCAACCATGGATTCAACTAGGGTTTTCGATACCACGGATTCAGTTAGGGCTTCCAATACCACCATATCTATTAAGGTTCCAACGGTCTCACAATCAATTAGGGCCTTGGATTTCTTTTCCTTTGATTGCTTATCTGTGACAATTTCTCAAGATTAGATAAATACTTATATTCAATATTCATTTATATGAAAGTAAAATGATGATAACAATGAAATACTTCAATTAAATCTTACCTTCTCATAAACAAAATTGATAATACCTGTTTCTGATAAACAATTGAATGCATGGCTCATCTGTCTCTGACGCATATCCGACATCTTGAGAGAGCTGAAACATTGTCAGGGGCTTTACCACCCAACCTCGGACCATATCATATCCCCACATGATCTCTAATGAGAAAGGCCCTTCCTACCCAGAATTGACAGGGAACATCATTCCATCCACTGGGTGTCATGATATATAACTTGCCATACAACTTGGCAGCAGGAGATCACCGTAACAGGAATATGCATGAGTTATTAATTAATTCATATTAATGGTAAATATTGAAATGACATAGATAATGCTGATTCATAATATTGAAGATTCCTTTCTTTTCTCCTTTTCACCCTATTCAGGCCTCCAAGCTGGTGATTCCCAAGTGTTATTAGGTTAAAGATCACAATGATATCTTACAACTTCTTCACCACATACTAGCATCTTACCCGATGATTTCCTTCTATGTAATGGGCACCCCTGAATGTCCAAAAAACTAAACCAAATTGCTGAAAGGAATTATGTCAAACAGTTTGCATTCAACCTCTTATTTCTCCGTTTAATGTTTTAAACCCCTTATAACTCCAGAAATCAAACGTTTATTTGTTTGTTGTGTTTGTGCATGGAATTGGTATCATACAACATAAACAAGAAAGAAACTACAATAATATGCAAAGTGGAAATGAACTACAGCCAAATAAATGTTATTTTCAGAATTCATAAAACCAAATACATGGCAGATTTATCAACTCACTAATTACTTCAGCATTATTGACATAATACTCCAGCCCATGCTTTCGAACTTGCTGCTACAGTACTTTGTCCTTCAATCAGTCCACTACCTTCGTAATATCATTCTCTCAAAGTGGCATAAGCGTCGGACAAGTAGTGAAGAAGATATGAGCAAAATACCAAATCCGCCTGTAGCCGGAAATGCAACTAAATTGCCTGATAATGAAGCCGATAACAAAGAATTCCAAAGGCCAAACCCCAAGGGAATGACGTCTAGAATGTTACAAGAGAGGATAAACATCCTCAAATGCCAAGAACGGAGCTGCAACTCACACACCAATTTATTCTCATATTCAACCTGTCTAATGAAGCCACAAATGCTTCCTTTTATTCAATTCCCAAGGGTCCGCTCAACTCATATGGGCAATGTGGGATAAAAGATGTGTAATATATAAAACATATATTAAAATACCCCTTATGTCTCCCTTGGGTACACATCACCATAAAATAAATATTAAAGTAACACTTTAATATTTTACAATTAAATTAGACGTTACTTTAATAAAACTTCAGGCATTAAAATGTATTAGCAATCGGACTCCGAATAATGCGAGTGATAGCTCATCGGAAAGCTCTCACCGAGGAGTATCGAATCCAATCACCAAAATTGACCTGCACTGTGTCCTGCCGACTTACTAAAAATAGTAAGTATGCCTGAAACTGAGTAAATCAACTTCATTTTGGCCCAAATTGGAAATGACTAGGCCAAAACACTCCAGGATCCCATTAAACCCTTCGTTAGCCCTCGGGACCATGTAGAACAAGGCTAACACACACACACTTGGTCAACTGCTAAAATGGGGACATTACATTCTAGTTTCATTATCTCATTCTCAGTTAAATGTATAATTCAGGATGGGTCTGATTCTAAACTGGGTTGATTTACTTTCTTATCATGGATCCAAAGATAATTCACGTAGCTCTACATATATATATATATATATATAAATATAAGAGAACAGACTTTATAGTTTCAATGTCATACCAAATTTTGGATGTAATCCAACTCTAATGAATATAAAACATTGCTATAATCTTGCATAGGGCAATCGACTGAATTCAGAGGATTTTACTGATCTAAAAGGAATGAAACCGACTTGGCTTTATTTAACTTCAGAATGTAAACAAAGACAGATCTATGAATTTCGTTTGGATACAGTTTGTAATCTTTTGCATGAAAGCAAGATGACATACTTGCATGATTACTGGAATCAAGGAGCTTTTAATGTTTTATACTTAGAGCCGACTCAGCATTAGAATAGGTAATTAAAGAAATGCAAAAGTCAAAGGATTACACATTTTGATATTAAAAGATTATCAGTCTTGTTTATAAGTAAAAACATTATTATGTTACTGCAACTGGCAGTCAAATGATCTTTAGTAAATTACAATGAATTTGAAAAGGTTTCTAACCGGCTTATCATTAACTGACATCACTATTAAAATAAAGCAGACTGTAAATGGGAAACATGATTGGCTTCAATCATAAATTGCAATCTCTAATATAAAAGAAGAAACGACTATAATAAGAATTATGTTTGGCTTAAAACATGACTCGTAACCCAAATGAAGAAGAATGAATTTCATGATCATAAGACTGTTCGATTTTACAATAGACTTTAGCATTTCTGAAACATCAAAGGGTAAGTAATACAGCTTTAAAAAGATCTTACAAAACCCTCTGTCACGGTGGTCTGAGACGGCCTCTCTGCTTGACTACTCCTGTCTTCCAAGCTTGAAGTTCCACAGTGGATAGCGGTGACATATTGCCTCTGCAATCTAAAAAGGCTTCCGCCTGTCTCCAACCTGCCTCTCTAGTCTGTATCCCGCAGTGCATGATATCATTATGAAACGATGCAAGTAATTCAAAATCGGGTGTTACTGACACAATATTTTTGAGCAAGGAAATCGATGGAAATTCATGTATGAAAGAAAACTGATTTCCCCCCCTCTTGCCGAGTTATGTTGATGGTTTAAAAATAAAGTTACGAGTCAGACCTTTTGGCTTCCTCTCCCTACAAGATCATATTCCACGGCTTCCATATAAGAGACAAATAATGACTTTCCATCTCCCATCGGTTATAAAGAAAGCCCCCCTCGAATTTCCAAATTGAAAATATGAATACATCAAAAATTCCAATTTAAAGATAAGGAAAAGAAAAAAACTCAATTTGCCAAAAGTTTAAATCGATTAATTATGCCAAAAGTTTAAATCGATTAATTATGCCAGGTGTTATCATTTAAAAGCAATAATATCAAATTGGAAGAATAGAGTTGCAAAGTTATATTTCAAGGATTATAATAATTTATTATAATTCTAACATTATTAAAATCTTACATATACAAGCAACATTACTTTATTAATTAAATTATAATGGTGTCAAATATTGTTATATTAAATGAGCATTTATAAACAATTATTTAAAAATACTATGACAAAAGATAATATAAAATCCTTTAATGTGCGCTTAATATTTTATCCCAATTATTTTAATTAAAGTATTAAATAACTCATGCAAGTCTTGCAGATGTATTTTGGCTAGGTCTTTTACCCGACTACCCAGTGATGGTGACGTTCTGCCTAATTCTTTTCTGACAATGCTTTCACCCCTTCGACATGCTTCCTGCAAGGAAATTATTTGTAATTAAATTATATATTATTTAATAATAAATAATCATAACAATTAAACTTCATCTTAATTCCATGAATTCGCGATTAACGATCGACTAATATGTCATCTTCACTTGAAATCATAACGACTAACTATCTTACCATTTTGCCTGATTATATCAAATTAAACTGCCAACTGACTTCCTGCGAACCTCAACGGTTATATTTCAAGCTAGGTTAAAAATTGGGATGTAACATAGTCCAGTTGGATCACTCTGTAAAGATTTTTAGGACTTGATGTTTTAATAAGTTTTGGTCTAGCTTTCAAGGGTTAATTGTTGATAAATTGATACTAGTAATTAAGGAGTAATCTTAGTATGGTTCGGAAGAGATCTCCTTAGTTTTTATTAGTTTGAAACAAGTGTATATATAGAGTTTAATTGTTTTCTCTTTTATGCCTTATATCCCTAATTGTAGCTATAAGACTCGCTCTTCTTTGAAACAAATCTATTAAGCAACAAAAGATTACCGTTTTTGATAGAGTGTAATCGTTTTCCTATTTTACCTTTTTTCTTTCAATCTTTTTTATTTTGCTTCCGTCAGATTACCGACCCTTTCTTTTCTCTGAGATTTCCTCAATTCTTAGATTGGGCATTCTTGGCTTTTAGTCCTTTTTAGCTAGATTCCCTGTCTCCCTGTTTTTTTCTCTGAGCCTTTTCAGCTGATAGAGCATATTTGTATATTCTTGCCATTTTTAGGTTAGCTTTGGTTCGTTATTCTTTTTCCTTGATTCCTGGTTTTTATGAGTTTTGGATTAGGATTTATTCCTTGGTTCTAGTTTGTTACCTTGTTTTGTATTTTTTCTTGCTAGGCCTTTCTTTTCTTTCCTTTTCTTGTATCTATCCCTCCTTATTGTCTTCTATTCTTGTCAGTATTCTGATTTTTTTCCTCCAATTGTCTCAGTTGGTCAGAGGCCAGTTCCTATTTTAGATTTTTTATTTCCCTCTGTTTCTCATTCTTTAGCCCTTCTCTTCGAGCGTTTCTAGTTTTCTTGGGCTCCTCTTTTCCTTTCCAGAGTAGATTATATCAGGAGACATAGCATGTTTGAGATAACTTATATCAAAGGACATGATATATTTGAGTAAACTATCCCGAACATAATAATGTCACTAGATCGTTTCTGTCTTTCTTGTGTTTTCTTTCCTTTGTCTGGTATGATGTAGGCTCTTCTTTGCCTTTCTTTTGATCTTTCGTGTTCTTGCTGGTTTCTTTCCTTTCTTTTTTGCTGTTGAAGCTTTCTCTTTTGTTTTATAATATCTAATTTTGTTAATAATATGTATCTTACCTAAGGGTAGATAGTTTAATAATTGCTAAACCCATTTATGTGATATCAAGGTAGATTTGAATCCAATACTTGGCTTTAGACTTTGCCTCTTCATCTTCTCGGCTTTAGGATATGTCTTTTCATCTTCTTATTGCTATCACTAATCAGTTTGTTTCTTTATCCATCAATCGCTATAGCCTATTTATAGGATGTTTGTTCTAAGTGTCAAATAGGTTTGTAGAAATCCAGATAAGCAATGGAAACCATTATCAAATTACGAGGGGCATCAAATCAAACAACTTTGTACCACTATCAAGGATATGTTACTATCTACACATTTTTTGGTAACAAGGGTGGTTTACCGTATTTTGGATAAAGAATTTATCTTCAACATAGATAGATATAGAGTACCCTTCTATATAACCTCTATGTTTGTAGCCATGGTTGAAAAGTTTGGTATAGATCTCCTTTGTAGAAGACTCTTTAAGATTATGTATTTAGGGGATATGGAAAAAGTTTTGATCAACATAAACGAAGATTGTTTAATTCCCAGACCTGGTAATTATGATATAAATATTTTGAGAAGAAATAATGTCCCGCTCTTTCGCACAGTATTCACGGAAGACCAAAGAAGGTTCAATAAATGGAAATCGGTTATCAGAAGAAACGTGGCTTTTTTAATGTACTTTCTACATGTAAGATATCCTCTTGGATTTGACTGGATAGATAAGTTCATGCAGGAGGACCAAGTAGGCATGTGGGAAGATATTGAGAATATCAACCTTGAATATATCAAGCCAAATCATCCCTTTGATGTAATGATCCCATCTTTTGGCCTTCACGTTCTCCAAAGTCTAAGTGGAGGATAAGAAAAATTAAAGTCATTCAATTAAAATTAAAAGGTGACTTTGTATTAATAGCTTCTAGGGTATGTATTAATTATTGGAAGGACCGAAGCTTCTCGTGATTTAATTAATTATTGCTAGGGAGGAATTTCTAGGGTATGCGTTAATTATTGGAAGAGGAAGCTTCTAGCTCTTGCAATTAATTAATGTTTTAGTTCCTTCCAGAAGGATGAAGAAAAGGATAAATAGGGCTGAAAGTCTCATTGCTGATTATCGGATTATTGTATCGGATGATTGTGATTTGCATTTGATAAGAGCTTGGATGTGTGAATCACACTCTTTTTTGGGCAATAGAGGATGTTCATTCTCTGTTGTAACATTCTAGACGTCATTCCCTTAGGGTTTGGCCTTTGGAATACATCTCTTTGTACTTGATTGCAGCATTTTTAGAATTAATATAATTTCAGCAGTTGGTTCAGCTTTTGGGCATTCCTGGGTGTCCATTACATTTGATGAGCTATCTGAATCTGAATCTGAGCCCTCTTCTCAATAAATTTCTCTAACTTCTCCTTGACAAATGTAAAAGGGGCTTAATAAGATATAATAGAAATTAACAAATGAGAACTGTTTTCACAATGACTCTTTCAAACAATGTTGACAAGATCAAATTGTTGTTCCTCAAGGTTTACTTCATATGATTTCTATTACAAAATTTCAATTACATAAAATGCACAATTGAACTCTTTATATAGTCTACTATCGGTGTAACTATTGCACCTCATTTTAGTGCAAGTGCTAGTATAAAAATATGTTGGAGACTCCTCATAAGGAAGAGATGATTAAGAAATATAAGTGAGTACTCAGAGATATGTATAAATTTATAGAACCATTTTCAGTCTTATTATTATTTTGTGAGAGGAGAAAGGGGCTATAATGTTTCCAAGGAGGGCCTTGTCTAAATCCTATCAATGGTATTATTCCTAAGACAGGGTAGGGATCAGCATCCCGCCTTGAGGGCAAAGTCCCAAGATAGGATACGGGCTTGTACTTGTAAAATTTAAGGTAGCCTATTGTAATTGGTCTATGGGCTCCTTGGTTACATGCCTAGTCCTTCCTTCATTGATTTGAAGTAGTAATAAGGTCAGTATGGATGTTAGTAATATATACAGATAACTTAATCTAATAAGATGAATGCATAATTCTCTTTACCTTGAATGTCTTAGACTGAATTTAGCTTTGGATGTAAATACTAAATTTGGGTTAAACTGGTAATGACTAAGCCTAAGCCTAATAGGGGACATTACAGATTTAAGAAGTCTAATATTTACTCCTTTTGGATGGTTCTGTGTAGTCTCTTCCCATTGTTTAACTTAAACTGCCCTTCAAATTATTTTGGTTGTGACTTTAAATGCATGCTAATTTGGATATCCTCTCGCTGAATTTTTCCCTGTTATTTGATTGTCTCATTTGCACCAAAATTTGTTCTGAGCATGCAAGTCATCATTATTAGAGGGCATTTGGAGTCTTCTCTCTGTCAAGAAAGAGAAAAGAAATGCTAAACCTTCATTCTTGAGAAGTTGGGAAGGGACAGACAGACAATAGAGTAGTAAGTTCCATGAGCCAGGTGCGTTCCAACTGAAAGATGTCACAGGATCTTACTGCATTTCGAAACTTGCCTAAAGTTCATACATTTTAAAAAAAGGGCATAAAGTTCCAAGGGAAGTCAGAAAAGGTCTAGAACACCCTAAAAGAGGTGCAAATGACCCAGGAAAAGTTAACCTAAATGCATAAAATATTGAAACTAGTACCTGTAAGTGTTTTTAAAGGAATCTTTCCTACCTTCATTATTGTTGATTTTGTGCTGGTAGAAGACTTTGAAATCAACTGTTTTGGGAATGCCAGATTGTCAGCATAACATCCAGTTAGTATCAGCATAATATTAAGTCTTATGGGTACTTTTGTTTGATTTCAATTTCCTTTATGCCTTCTATAGACCACTTTATGTCATATACCATAGGAAACTCTCAACATGTTCTTGCCATTTTTGAAAGGTAATATTAAATAATTATACATGTTGTTAAAGATGATACATATGAACTGTTTGTTAATGATGATACTACATCAAATAATCATACATGTTGCTCACATGGTTTCTGTATTCATATATAGCTTTATGACCTTACTATTTTTATGTAAATCTATTAGTAGACAGGATTTTCATTTTCGGCAATTTTATTGATATCAATGGCAGCTACTTCATGGAGATTATACAACAATCACTAATGTATACAGAAGGATTACTGTTCGCCTTTTGTCTTACACTTCCTGTTTATTTGGATGCATCGTTGTGTATCTATAAGTAATTATCAATCATTGGGAACACCATCTCTTGTATGTCCTGTCTGGATATTAAATGTGATTAAATAGTATGCGGAAGGGTGGGCTATGGTTTTGAACTTCCTGACAAAATGTGACTCATGAGTTAAGGTGGCAAGCAAAGTTTTTGCTGATTTGTTGTGGGATGAGAAAGGTTTTTTTTTGATAAGATTTGCTATTTTTAATGTTTTCTAATTTACTGCATCATCTTACGTCTAAGTTTGAGCACAGAAGAGTTTTTCTGAGTCCAAGTTATAACTCTTTGGGACTTAAACATGTGTACAAAGAGAATAATATGTTACACTATAGCATTTTTTGTAGGTCTTCCACCAAGATTGCACAGTAATGATTGTGGGTATTAAGATAATATTTTTAATATCTTTATTAAGATATTATCTCCTTAGTTAAATACTTTCTATAATGGTCAACTACTTGTCTGTAGTTCGTCTATCAGTCTAGATAGGAATGTTTCCTATCCTGTTTTCAAATTTGTTTCTAAATTTGTCTTCAGTCTACGTTGTTTCATTTAGAAATAGCGTCCTTGTAATTCTTTATAAGGAACACATTTGTTCCTCTGTTAATCAATCAATCATCCGAAAATCCGTTAATCTGCCAATTCTTGAATCTTGTAACATGGCATTAGAGCCACTATAAGGAATTTTTCAAAAAATTTATAATTTCTTTTGAAATTATCTGCTAAATTTTTTGAAATTATTTCTAAGGATTTCTCTATAGCTTGTCCAAGATTTCTACTTTGAGAAATTTATCTGTGCACATCTAAGTTTTGGCTAGGGTTTATGAATCTACAAATCGCGTCCATACAAAATGAAAGTCGTTTATATCCTTGGTCATTTTTATCTGCTCACGACTGGTAAAAATTGCGCCTTCTCTCTAAAAAAAAATCGTGATCCTAATCTTGCATTTTCATGGCTTAATCTGCAAATCACGTTTGATATTATTTTGCTTACGACTTGGAGTTTTTGTTTGGTCTGTAAGTTGTGTAAGCAATAGCTAGGGGCTCCTTTTTCTTGCAAATCATGACATTCAATTTGGTATTCAACTCGCGTTTTTTCTCTGCAACTCGCGATCTAGTGTTCATTTTTCATGTTGTTTTGAAAGCCCTAAATGTCGCGTACCAAAAACGTTGCGCCCTTCACCCAGTCTTGACATCTTTGTAGTTGCAAGACCTTTGGTTCGACTTTGAAACCAAAATCGGCTATTTTCTCTACTTATTCGACCTCCTTGGCCGTCGACTGTTATTATGCTCAAAACCCTAGTTTTTGACCTTCGAATTTTTTTTTGTTTGCAGATTCTTGGTGGGTTTTTCGAGAGCTCAACTGGGTTGTCTATTTTTCTGGGTGCCTCGATTTTTGAGCTAGCAGATCTAGAAAACGACAGCAAATTCCTTTTGGGTTTTCCGTCTACTCTTCTGGGCACTTGTCATTTTTTTTGGGTCAGCCTCAACATTGCCTCAAACTTCATGCAAATGGCATCTTTGACTAATTTAATGTTGGAGGGCAGTCTATGATTCAATGGCCACAATTATAATCACTAGAAGCAATGCATCTTAGCCATCTTCGAATATTGTCGTTTGGATGAGCTTGTTCTAAGCACAAAGACTCGTCCGACCTCCGACCAAGTAGAATAGGACAAGTTTGATGATTGCAATCGAGAGGCTGTAATGCTTGTTAAGCTCTCTGTTATCAATGATCAGCTACCGCAGATTCCTTTTGGCAAGTCAGCTGCAGAAATTTGGAAATATCTGAAGGAGCTACATGAAACTTCTGACAAAAGTCGGGCATTCTTTTTGAAGAATCAGTTGTTCTCCATTATGATGGATGAATGTGTGTCTATACAAGAGTATCTGACAAAGATTAAGGATATCCGCGATCAGCTCGAAGCCATTGGTCGGAAAATGGAGGAAGAGGATATGGTAGTCAACACTTTGAAAAGTCTACCATCATCCTATGAGCACTTCATAGAAACACTCAACAGTACGTCAACTAATGTTGATCTGAAGTTTCCAGAATTATGCACCAAACTTCTGCAGCAGGATCATTGGAAACAACAGTTTGGCAACAGTGCTTCTACAACCTCCTTAGAGTAGGCATTTGCTGCAAAATCCTTTCAACAAAACATCGACAACCATCAGTCTTCTCAACTTTTCCAGCATCAACCTTCTGTTCAATCCCTAGATGGCTCTATGAAGCAAAATGTACAGTGTAATTACTGCCACAAGTTTGGCCATATGAAGTTCGAGTGCTAGAAACGTTTGGCTGACCAAGCAAGGTAAAATGCTTCTCAGCCAACAACACAAGTTGTCGAGCTTCCTGATCAAGGCGAAGCTGCATTTTTTGCCTTCTGAATTTGTTTTTGTTTTTCTGGGTTTGTTGATTTTCTCCTCAAAAATCATTTCATGTTGTCTATAATACGCAAGGTTGCTTGAGATTTTGGGTTTTATCTTTTTTTCCACAAAAACGAAGTTTTGTAATCTGTTTTGAGTCATAGTACTCTTCTGGAAAAGCTTCTTGGTCTGTAGATCCAGGGAGGATCTCATTTATCACATAATGTTTTGACATCCGTACGTTGACCATTAAGGGAGGGTATTAAGATAATATTTTTAATATCTTTATTAAGATATTATCTCCTTAGTTAAATACATTCTATAATGGTCAACTACTTGTCTGTAGTCCGTCTATTAGTCTAGATAGGAATGTTTCCTATCCTCTCTCTTTTGTCTTCAGTCCAGATAGGAATGTTTCCTATCCTGTCTTCAGATTTGTTTCTAAATTTGTCTTCAGTCTATGTTGTTTCTTTTAGAAATAGCGTCCTTGTAATTCTTTATAAGGAACACATTTGTTCCTCTGTTAATCAATCAATCATCCGGAAATCCGTTAATTTGCCAATTCTTGAATCTTGTAACAGTGGGTAACTTCTAGAGCTTAGCATCCTGATGTCTCTATTTTTATTTATTAACAAATCACTTGTTCTTTTTGCTGCATGACCACTGATTTGTCTATTTTTAGTTGGAGACATTTACATGGGATTATTCTTGGGATCTGTATAGTTTAGAGTAGTGTAGTTAAGTTATGGTGTTAAAATCTTTTACTATTGTTGATTTATGCGATACTTTTAGTCTTATATGTGGTGTGCTTCAGTAGACCTCTAACACTATGTTGGAGATCGATTATGATGGTTTTGTTGCATGTTTGCACAAGCTACTGGTCATGCTTGACAACAGGATTGTTGCAAACTTGTGAAACTATATTACACATCAGGATTGTATCCAGGTTGCTTCTATACTGGGTTTCCTGTTTGGAAGGCAATGATTTCTATAGACTTGGCAAGTAATTATTTAGTTTTCATATAAATTGAAATTTACTGTACCCATGCAGTTCACCGAAAATAATTTCCTACAGTTGCACAATTTAAAGTATCTGAAGAAGCCAGACAATCATCAAGATAAATACACAGCTATAATTTGGAGACTATGTTGTTCTAGCTTCATCAAATGAAATCTTGGTTTGTAAAGCTGACATGCTATAGCCTATATTTGTTGAAAGGGTGCCCTTGTTCATCCAAAATTGCCTTGCCTCTTTTATATTTTATTTTTATGTATGACAACCATTTCTGATTGATCTTTTTAATTGATTGCATTGCGTTTTCTTTATTTGTTCCAGCAAGAATAGGTCTTCTTTGGAATATGAGTGAATATGTATATGGGCATTCATATTGGTAACTTAAATGAGTGTGGCTGTGCATCCACAAGTTTACAAGCACACACAGACACACAAATAGATGCATGTGTGCAGTTGCACAGATGTATGCATTTGCCTGAGTTGATTCGTATGCATGTCCCTGCACATGCATGTGTGCCTGAGTGGATTCGTATGCACGTGCCTGTGAATGCATGTGTTTTGTGCATAGTTGGGGACACATGACCAGTTTTACATTGTATTCAATCAGATGGAAAATAATGGTTTCTTGCTGACAACTTATCTTCTATTTGATTATCATCTCTGCATTGACATTGAGGATGTTTGTTTCCTTCATTGTTCATAGTTTTTTGTTAGCTTTTATGAATTTTTATGGCTTAAAAGTTAGAAATCTGTTTCTTATGGAAATGATAGAATTCTTTTTTTTGGCTTGTTGTTTATATTTATTAGTGCAACATGATATATTAGGTCATCATAATCAAATTGCTGATTTCATCATTGTTTTATCAGATTCTATATCCCTGACAACATCGATTTTGAATTTTTGTAGACAACAGTACGGCTAGACCTTTTGCAGGCGCAATCTGTGGTAATAAGACAACTTGGCAAGGTTTTTCCCCTTTGCAAAGTAAGTGTTGGAACAATCTTGAATACAATCACCTCCTATATGTTTTTTACATTGTTCAAACTTTCAATGGGTGTTAAATACACCCACATCGAAACTCACAATCTATATGCCCCTCAGAGATTTCTGATGAAATGTTTATTGAAATGTAGTAAATCTATACAAGTTTGAAAAAAAAAGAGGTTTTGTGTTTTTTGTCTATATGCTCTTTATGGAACTGCTTGTTAGATAATTGCACATTCAAAGATCTCAAACCACCCACTTTCACTGGCAATCTCCCTTGCTAATGTTTTCTAAGAAGTCACAAAATTTTCTTTAGTTTTCCATGTTTGAAAGAGCATACAGAGTGACATTTTCATGATTAGATGTATAGGAGTTTTAAATAGACAACTTTGGAAAATGAGAGGTAGGAGATAATATTTTGTTTGATATTTTAAAAAGAATTATCGTTGCAACCAATTGAAGCAAAATGAATAAGAGGGACTTGTTTGTGAGTGTTTGTGACGCCCCACAACGCAATAAAATACCAAAGGGCACTTTATTCTCTCTTGAACAAAATCTTCAACATGCTAAATAAATTATATGATGACAAAGTCAACTCCACGGTTTGTCTATTGTGGGTAATTTGCTTTTTGGGATAGACTCAAATTGGCTTCATGTAATGCTTGCATCCGAGGGGACTTATGTGATTGTTTTAGGATGTTGATCCAATTCCAAGATTTGCCAAATACCTTCAACAATTGTTAATTCAAATGATATTGCTTTTGAGTTTTCTAGATTGACTTATACAAAATGTTTGAAAATTAAAATGTAAAAGAAGAGGGCTTTTAGGAAGAGAATTCTAACCCTAAACTAATGCTATGGACTAATCCTATGAATTCAAGAGATCAATATTGGAGACATGAAATCAAACCTATCTTTGCTTTGCCAATTTTAAGAACTCCACAAAGATGGTACATTCTCCTAAGGTCCCTAATAGATTTTTACATCACTCATTCACCAATATTTTGAACATTAAACAAAGTAATTGTGTAATGCCACCATTGTTGAGTTGCATTAGAGTTGATGGATTTAGCCTAATACTTGGTCCTTGTAGGCTAATACTGGTGATTAGAGCACCCTGTTGAGGGTTTTGGCTCTGTTTGGTGGGACATACTATTTATAATAAGTCAATGGGTGGTTACAATGAGCTTAGATGATTTAGAGGATTTGAATGATGTTCTCAGTTTTTTGGTTTTTGGTTTCCAATAATCTTGGAGAGAGCATCTATTTTTTTTGATAGGTAGGAGGAAGCATCTATTTTTAATAAATCATCCTGTCATGTTCATTCATCGTCTTTCTTCATCAGGATCACTCACATTTGTCAGATTTTGATACTGACGCTTCTTCAGCCTTTTTCACAAGACGAGTAAATTATGATTATTATTTAAGTAAATACACTAAGGGTGCTGTTTTTGCTGGTATTGTATCTTGGTCAACGTAGTGTCATGGCTTGTTGGAACCGTGATGAAAAGATTTAAATCCCAGGCACAGGAAACAATGATCTTGTGTGTTTGAATATCATGATATTGATGAAAAGGTTGTTTTTGGAGCTGAAGGGTGTAAAGATTCTGCAACTTTATATCAGACATCTAATTCCTATTTCATTGAATGCTGATTACTATTACTGAGATCTGAATATTGATGAAGTCTGTACTTGTAAATCTGATCTTTGTATGTAACTGCAGGTAGAACAGTATGACAATCTTCTTAAGAAAAATAGCCTTAGATTTGAAGACTTGAAGAACACTTAATTTCTTTTATTTCAGACACAAGAAGGAAGAATTGATTGTTTGATCTGATATCGGAGAATATCTTAATGCTGTTAAATACTGAACAATGATGCTTGGAGGAATAGACTGAACTTTTTGTGTTGTGTGTCCTACAAGTCTGCATCATCATCCCTCTAAATATCTAAACCAAGGGACGTCACCATCAAAGGGCATGTTCCTATCCTTGGTCGGCTTTGATACCCTTTCTCATGGATTGGCGTCTTCAAGACAAGTTAGAATTAACACTAACAAACACATTATATTAGTTTAGGATTAAATGCAATTTGTTCTTGAAAAGTCACCGCCTAACATAGGAAGGAGAGTAGACATATAAAGCCATCGTAGATATCTAGACTAAGAAGATTTAAGTGCATCCTGCACTTAAGGATCTGTAGATTATCATGTTAAATATTTAACACTCCCTCTTAACTTGATAATCATATAGAGATATATTATATCTAGCAACATCAATACAGATGAATAAGCAAGAATTAATACTCTATATCTGTCTAAATCTTCTTAGTATGTGGTATTATAGAACACATAATACACTGTCATATTACTAAACCCGTGATATGACAAATCATTGATACTAGTGATAAAAACACAAGTTGTGACTCATAGAAAGTTAGAAACTGGTATTTCTATATCACAACGAGATCTTGAGTTTAAGATCTACCAGAAAAGAGGATAACCCTGGAGAATACTAAAATTCTCCCTTTATCCAACTTGTGACTCATAAACATAGCAATGTCTACATCACAATATGATCTTGAACTCATCTAGATCTTACAGTAGAACTCTATTGTTTAGCACATTATCTAAGAGTTTGTCACCTCTCATAATGTTTTATACAAGTGTTCATTATTTTTCAGAGATCATCACCTCTTAAAATAATGAATACAAATGGCGGAGCCCATAACAGTCAATAGCTTGACAAATAAAATTATTTTATTAATAATCAAGAGAGTACAAATGAATTGCAACTCAATCATACCAAGTCTCCTCCTGAAGTGTTCTATCTTTACTCTAGATAGAGGTTTGGTGAGTATGTCTGCTATCTGATCTGCAGTGCAAATGTATTCTAATTTTACAGAATTCTTGTCTACCATATCTCTTACATAATGGTAAGGAATTTCAATAGGCTTGGACCTGTCATGAAAAACTAGATTCACTGAGAGCTTGATGAAACTTTGATTATCACAATGAATAATCGCGGGATTCATAGCTTGCCCAAATAATCCCACAAATAACTTCCTCAGCCATACTGCTTCTCGGGAGGCCATCGTTGCTGCAATGTATTCGGCTTCTGTGGAACTCTGTGCTACTGAACACTGCTTTCTACATATCCAAGATATCATTGCTGATCCCAAACTGAAACAACATCCTGAAGTACTTTTCCTATCTTTAACACTTCCACCCCAATTTGAATCAGTGAATCCATGTAAGTCTAAAGCAACTTTCTCATATTTGAGTCCGAGATTATGAGTGCCTTGTAAGTATCTCATAATGTGTTTAATTGCGACTAGGCGAATCTCCTTCGGTTCACACATAATCTGACTTAAGGCATTAATTGCATAACAAATATCTAGTCTTGTATTTACTAAGTACATAAAAGACCCAATCATCTATTTGTAGAGAGTGGAATCTATGGATGGTGATTTTGCAGTTGCTTCCTTAAGTTTATGTAGATTAGTCTCCATTGGAGAAGACATAGGTTTGCAATTCCACATTCCAAATCTCTTTAAAATATCTGATGTATACTTCCATTGATTTAGTATGATACTGTCAGAATTCTGCCGTACTTCCTAGGATACTTCCATTGATTTAGTATGATACTGTCAGAATTCTGCCGTACTTCCAGTCCTAGGAAGTAATGAAGGAGTCCTAAATCTTTCATCTCAAATTCTCTAGTTAGATCTTTCTTGCACTGATCTATGAGATGATCATCACCTGTTATTAGTAGATCGTCAATATTCAGTATCATAATTACCATATCATCTTTATCTCTTTTATAATATAAATTTGGAGCCGCTTCATTCTTGGACAATCCTAAGTTGGTGAGATACTTATCAACTCTTTCATACTAGGCCTTGGGAGTCTGTTTAAGCCCATAGAGAGCTTTCTTGAGCATGCAAACAAAAGTGTTAGGATCATGAGTTTCAAATCCTTTAGGTTGCTCTAGATATACTTCTTCTGAAATCTTTCCATTTAGGAATGCCGTTTTCACATCCATCTGATGTACGTTCCATCCCTTTGATGCGGCAATTGCTAAGACTGCTCTTACGGAGCTATATCTGGCAACAAGAGCAAAGGTTTCTTCATAATCAATACCTTCTTTTTGAGAAAATCCTTTAGCTACAAATTTGGCTTTATGCTTCTCAATACTATTGTTAGTAGCATGCTTTATTTTAAATATCCACTTGGAAGAAACAACAGATTTTCCTCTAGGTCTTGGAACAATTTTCCAAACATCATTTTTCATGATAGATTGGTATTCTTCTGTCATAGCTTCTTTTTAAGCTATATGTTTAATAGCATCAGAAGGATTGGTTGGCTCTATTTTGGATAAATCACTCATGTTGGCTGTATAACTAGAGAATCTTCTAGGTCTTTTGCTTTCTCTGACTGTTCCAGAAGGTGCAGCAAAGTCTTGAGCTACTTCAACTGTTTTAATGGCCCAAAGTGGTCTTTTCTTTGAATTTTCTTCAAGATTCATATTTTGAATTTCATCTTCAATTTCTTCTAAGTTCTCCCTCTGGAACCCAGATTCACTATTTCTTTCAGAATTAGATAAGGGGGAAGGTTCATCAGAACTTATGGCTCTTTTGAATGCAAGATCTTCTTCAAAAATTACATCTCTGCTAACTTCAATAGTTTTTTGTCCAGGTATGAAAATCCTATATGCTTTAGAAGTTTCATATACCCTACAAAAATACCTTTCCTCCCAGAGGGTTCTAACTTGGTTCTCTTTTCTTAGGAACATGGATATATATAGGACATCCAAAAATTCTAAGATGACTTATTTTGGGTTTAACTTTAGTGAATACTTCTTCAGGGGTTTTATTTTTAAGATAGGAGTGAGGGAGTGAGCACCTATTCACTGTTCTGTACCGTCTTTCCTAATGCAGCAGAAGTGTGGTGGGTCCTGTGAACTGCAAAGTGAAATCAAGTCTTCTCGGGTTACCTGCTCCATTATTGGACAAGTATATCCTTGTCATCCTAGGTACATCAAGTGCAGCGGCTGAATAGTGAGCCCTAAATCTGTGGCCTTATAAAATGAGATAAGACACAAAAGTACTTGAGGTTAAATTCAATTAATATATATTGATTAGAAAGATTTAAATCAGATCATTTATATATTAATCTATATAAATCTATTAAAAAGTTTAACAACTCTTATACAAATTTCAGTGAATTAAATTGAATAGATCTGATCACTGAATTTGACATTCTGTACTCACTCATAGAGTTTTGCAGTATGTTACCCAAAACTCGGCTGCAACTTGCTGGCAAGTTGGCAAATAACTTGGTGAGCTTTTGAACTGTTGTTGTACTTGTCCTGGTGGAAAGTCTTAAATGAAGGTCCTATTTGCAATTCTGATTGTAATCTAAAAGTAGAAATTTATTTTCTAATCTTTTTATCATTTTCTCTGTGTCCTTTCATGTGTTTTAAGTACTATGATTAGTAGTTACCCAATGGATTAAATAGCTGGTCAGATGGCTGAAGACATTCATTTAAAAAACAATCATTTCAGTTTTTGTTCTGAAGATCTTAACCATAAATCTGAAGAGTGCAAGGACATCTTGAGCTTAATCTAGATCTTTGGAAAATTTGTGCAGATACCCCTTATTAAACAAATCTTAATTAGGCTCTTGAACTGGAATATTCCATTTGGATACTTTGACTACCTTGTAGGGGACTATTGTACCTTCATTATCAAAACAATTATCTAACTTAAATTACTCCATTGTTCTTGGGATTGATTCTTCTGATTGATTAAAAATAGGTTGCTTGGTGACATGCTCAAGGTTTATATGTTTGTTTATTATTTGTAATCTCTTCTCTAATGAGAATTGCCTTTCTTCATTCTTAAATCTGCTATTTCTTTCATCGGATCCACCAAGGTGAGCACTATGTGTTGGATTTGGCAAGGAGATGACCTTATTGTCCTGTCAGGGCTGATATGGATATCCATGTTGAGAATTTCATAAAGATTACAGATGGTACAATACCTTCCCTCCACGCCGTGGTCCTTATTTAGTTTACTCTCTACCCTCTCTCTCTCTCTCTTATCCCTAATTTTTCCATCCCCTTTTTCAATTTCTTTTGTTTTTGAATAGGCTATGTCTATTGTTGTACTCAACAATAAACTAACTAACTAACTATATATATATATATATATATTTCTCTCATAATTTTTTTTGTCTTAGTGTATCTTTTTTTTCCCTAGTTGTTTTATTTGTACTTCTTTGTCATATCAATATGTTCTTCAGTTTTTATTTGTTTATATTGGCGTTTATTTTTTGTTTACCTTTTTTTAATTTAATTAATTTTTTGGTAACATTGGTTTTGTAAGTTTAATATATTTATGTATTTGTCTAGTTTTATTTTGTTCTCCTTATCATTTTCTTTTCCATTATCTAATTTCAGGTTTTCTTTTTAACATTTATTGTTATTAATTAATACTTGTCATTATTATTTTTTAGTTAAAGTTTTACTTGCATATATTATTTCTAATTTCCACATTCCTTTATATATTTTCTTTTGATAGGTAATAGGCCGAAGCCCTGTTTAGTTATTATTATTTGTTGAAATCAATTATTTTTCTTTGTTAAGCTTGAGTAGACTGGAACCCAAGACCTCCCAGATGAAAGGCTCACATGTTACCATTGTGTTGTTGGCTCTTAACTTCTTTAATATTTTCTATAATTTTTAATTCATATCTTTATTCTACTTGATATTTTTCCTTATGTGTATATGTGTGTATGTATATGCATATATATATATACATAGTTATTTTTTTTGTTACATATTAACCTTTCTCCATTCTTTTTAGTACTGTTTTACTTGGTTCTTTTAACCTCTTGGATGGTTTTTATATTTTTGCCTTTTCTCTTTCCTCTCCTCTAAGTCCTTGGTTCCTCCTGCCTTTATTTAATCTCATAAGTCTGCAGGTTTTCTATCGTTTCTGGTGTGATCTGAAATGTTGATGATGATAAGTATCCACACAGTTTCAACCCGAAGATAAAAAAGCTAACAGCATTGGTTGCAAAGCCTTGAAAGTACTCTTGGTCAGCTGAGGTTTATAGCATCAGTTATGAGTTGAAATGAACCACTATATTTTGTGTCATGTGTCATGTCCCCATTTTGGAGGCAATTTGATTTAATTAATTTAATTAATTAGGTTATCCAAAATAATGAATATTTTATGAAGATGACTAATTAATTATTTTAATTAAATAAATAAGTGGTATTAAGTTAATTATTTATAAAGTTATCAAATAAATAAATATTAGAAGGTAACTTTATATTTAATTAATTTAATAAAGTGACTTGAATTATAAAATATTTTATAAAGTCACTTAATAGATAAAATAAAATAATGTTCTAGAAGCTTCTGGAGAAAGTGGAGAAAAAAGAATAAATAGGCACCCCGGGCTTCATTCTAATCATCCAGATTTGTTGTTGTTGATGTTGTTGATGTGCATTGTGGAGCCCAGGGTTTCTGCAATAGTCACAACTGGCCATTGAGAACGAAAACTCTCAATTGGTACGCAATTTTGAGGGTGTGAAATATCACTTGAATTATTGCACCTGGGAGGAAGATACTTCAGTCTTCTATTTGTGCTACATTGAGAAAAAATATTTGTGGCCATTGAGAACGAAAACTCTCAATTGGTATGCGATTTTGAGGGTGTGAAATATCACTTGAATTATTGCAACTGGGAGGAAGATACTTCAGTCTTCTATTTGTGCTACATTGGGAAAAAATATTTGAGTACAAAAAGCAGGCCGAAAAAGTAGTTCGAAAAAGCAGGCCGAAAAAGTAGTTCGAAAAAGCAGGCCGAAAAAACAGTTCGAAAAAAGTAGGCCGAAAAAGCAGTCCGTAAAAAGCAGGCCGAAAAAGCAGAACCGAAAAAAGCATGCCGAAAAAGCAGGTCCGGAAAAGCAATCCAAAAAAAAAAAGCAATCCGAAAAAGAAAATTCAAAAAAGCAAAGAAAATTATTATAGCCATCTACAATCAAGGGCGGCAGCTAGAGAGGCACGACTTGGGCACTTGAGGAGGTTATTTTCTGTTCAGTGGTATTGCAATACATCTATTCTCTAAGGCGACTTCATATGCCAGGTCTGATGTGTATTTTCATAGTTGCCTTTCACTATAGAGTGCTGTTGTAATTGTCATTTCGTATCAGACCTATCATTCATTAATAGATATATCATTCATTTTTACATTCCTCACAATGGTATCAGCAATCCATGGCTTTAGTTGTATTTAATCATGCATGTGATTAGCGTACTGCTATAGGGGAGTACTGAAGTTAGATATTTAGTATTGCATTAGTTTTCATTGGCAGCTGTAGGTGCATATTATTTTACCAGCAATCATCATATTTTGATATCTTTGTAAATTCCAAGAGTCTTGGCTAACTTAGTATGAATATTGTATTGGATACTCATTCTCAATTAAGGAGATACAATTGCTGGTCATTAATAGTTGTCTTTGAGCGTTAATATATCATTTTTTATCAGCCAGTTAGCTTGCATACCAACTGTTTGTTAAAATATCAGTTGGCTGTAGGTGATCATTTTCATGATTAGAACTCATATATGCATTCACTATTGCCAAAATTAGTTGCATATTTTTGTTAGGTCATTGTTTAGACAATTTGGAGTCTTTTGTAAGCATTCTCTTTGAGGCAAATCCAAACAAGAATCACTACAGCAATCTGAAAAGTTATATCAGTCAGATGACCCTTGCTTGCAAAGTGTTTGACGAAATGTCAAACAACTGAAGTATAAAGATTTTTGGTGTTTGAAGAAGTTATAACATATTGGGGTTATTACATCATGAGCTTTGCAACACTTGTTTCCTTCAAGAGTTATCAACAATTTTAACTACTATGTTTTTGATGGTTTTTGACATGATTGAATGCATGACCTGTTTTCTTCAAGAGCCTGTCACTTTTGGGTTCGGACTCTGGAGCCTTATAAGGGATGCCAAGGGCTACTAGGCTCATCATTTGGTCTGTTGGAGGCATCAAGTTTTATATGGATGATTCTGATTTGCACAACTATAAGGATGTCCCACCCTTCTCATTCTTATTCTACGGATCATGGGTCTGCTTTATTTAAGGGTTGATGATCTGTGATTCTCCCTTTCTTGCTCCCCAGGTCACAAGGACTGGTTTAGATTATTACTTTTGCTAGCCTCAGAGTTTTGTGATCCTTTAGCTTTGGGAAAGGTTCTAATGGGAGTTATCCCTATCTCTTGCATGATTGTCTACTTAGGCTTGTCAATCCCTGATATTATTATATGTAAATTATTAAATTGTATCATTATGGGTTGGCCCTCTTTTGGTTGTAGATAATGGATATTGTTGCTATTCTTTGATCCTCGTTACAGGTGTGCTGCTGCTTCTTGTTTTTAGTCCTGAACTCCATCTCTGATCTTTAGCACCTTGTTTTTTCATAGTGTTTCCTTTACCTGTATTTAGATCCTACAGTGTGGGATTTGACTTAGTAACATTTACGGTGTTTTAATGCTTTATGTTTAGATTTTCTATAACCCTAGATTTTTTCATATTTAACTGATAGTACTCTTAAATTGTGTTTTTGTTTCTCTATTTACTTTTGAATTTTCTTGCTGCATGTTGATCTTTGTTTGTAGTGGTTGTGAGTATTGCAAAAAATGGGTTGAAGTTCAATTGATACTATTTTAAATTGGAAATAGGTTGGTTACTATTCTTTGATCCTTGTTACAGGTATGCTGCTGCTTCTGGTTTCAAGCTCTGATGTCCATCTCTGATCTTTAGCATCTTTTTTTTTTTTGTTACTGATTCTTTCCCTCACATGACTTTCTACCCCTATATAGATGCAACAGCGTGGGATTTGACTTAGATTTATCCACTTTAGTAACATTTACAGTGTTTTAAATGCTTTATGTTCAGATTTTCTAGAACCCTAGAAACTTTTCTGATTTAACTAGTAGTACTTTTTAATTGTGTTTTTATTTCTATATTTTGTTTTTGAACTTTGTTGCTGTGTGTTTGTCTTTCTTTGTAGTGGTTGTCAGTACTGCAAAAAATGGGTTGAAGTTCAAACAATACTATTTTAAATTGGAAATAAGACAGTTCTATAATATTCATGTCACTTCTACAACTCAAATTGTCTTTTATGATAGCAAAGTAGTCATAAGAGTTTTTAATTGGTATGAAATAATTTAAGAGAAATGCATATTCTGTTGCATGAATCATGGCCTATATGCAACTGGGTATTTAAGCTCTTTTTTCTCATTTATTGTTTCTTTCTAGTGTCTAGATTAGCAACAATGTTTCAACTCTAATGGATCGCTGCTCAATATTTTTCACAGTTTTCATTTTTTCTCAGGTACCTGATGGAGAGGGAACAAGCAAAGGTTTGAATAGTGATTATCGTCAAATTTGTGGTGTTCGTTTACCACGAGGAACTGATCCATATTCAGTTTCAGTGGAAGAGCTTGGTGCATCACTGGGGTAGGGCAATTGCATATTGTCTCATGTGTTGAATTTTCTGCTTTTAACCTAGTGATGTAAGGGATCTAGATCTTTTTTCTTGAAGCAATCCCATATTTTTTTAATAATTCTGTCCATCTTGCATGCAGCTAACTTCAAAAATCATCAGTAGTACTGTTCTTTTAACTCGTTTTTTCCATTTAAATTGCTCGTATGATTGTTCTGCTAATGGGGACTTGGCATATAAGTTTAAAGTATCTTATAGTATTCACCTCTTCTTTGGGCTTTTCCTCTCTATTTGTCAGTTCTATTTTTCTTTGAACATGGATATCACAACAGAAGCAAGGGTGCAGCATTGAGGATGAATATGACTTTCTAAGGCTACTCAAAAAGTTCCTACATCATTTCTTTCACTTTTGGTTGAATAATAGTTTGGACTTGAATTCTAAAACAATTTTGTAATATTAATATGATGGTTATCTGAGTTGGTATTTAGAAACTTCTTTTTGTGTTTTCATCTTTAGTTAGTTTGAGGAACCTTCTTTTCCATCTTGCATGTTTCCATTCTTCATCATTTCCATTATGGAAAGATTGTCTTGTACTCTCTATATAAGGAGCTTTCGTCTCCTTTGTTAATATTGAATTATCATTTCATGGTATTAGGGTATCGTTAAGTTTTTTGATGAATTTTCTTAAAATGAAATTCGTGGGTATCTACGGGGAATTTTTTTCTACAAGTTATTTATATTGTTTTTTTTGTTTGTAAAAGTTTAATTTTATTTGCTTGTTTTTAGTGTTCTATCTTTTGTCTTATTCTTGCTTTTTAATGATTTTGTATTGTTAAATATCAATGAATGCATGCTATTGAAACTACCCGATCTAACAAGATTGAAAATAGAACTTTCCTTTAAGGTTGTAATCATGGGAAATAAACTGTCCGATTCTTCCTTTTCACATTTTAGTATGTGTTTGTATCAGCATATTGTCTCTTGTTTGTGAAGAAACAATAGGTACTGGATGCACATACTGATCTCAAATTTCCCTTCATTTCGTATCAGGGCTTTGTTCCAAGATTTGCAGGTTGTGCTTGCATGTGCTTTTTGCAAAGAAACGTGAATCGGAATTGGCAAGGCCGAATCGAATCGTGAATCGGCAATGAATCAGCAAATTTGAAAAAACCCTTTAAATTTAAAGATTTTAACAATTTAAAACTTATTTCATGCACCCTTTATTGAATATAACTTAAGCACACTATAACATCATCAAATAGAAGTTAAAACTTAACATACATAAACATGGAACATAAAATCCATCACATACGTAACTATGTTATCTAAAATGTAAATTGTAGGCTAGCTGAAGTAAATAGAAATCAAATGATCATAATGATTTAAATCATAGAATGTATGTAAGATGATCCATAAGACATCAAATCATAAATTTATGTAAGAATCTAAGATGAAGATCCATGAAAGTTGAAACATATGTCTATCAATGATTCAGTATCAATATCTTTAAACAAAATATAAAAACAAGGCTCCAGCTCAAGCCTCAGGCTCATAGTCATCATCATCCTCAACATCATCCTCAAGCTCGGCTACAGCCTCAGCCTCAGCCTCTGAGTATCCAGTCTGCCTAGTAGCAAGGCGTCTAATGTAGGTCCTAGAGGACTGTCGAGCCATATCTCTCGCATATAAGATGGGCTCACGAATGTCGCTAGGGCCTGTGTCTGTGCGTGCACGTGTGCATCTACCAATGCCTGGAGAACGTGCTCTAGCTGCCTCAGCCTCTATATCCACCTGGTCAATCCACGCACGGTCTTCCTCAGTGAAGACTGGATCTACAACCTCTATGAGCCACTCTGATTTTGGATCAATCTCCTTCAGATGATCGGAGAGGAGTCAGTGCCCAAAATCTGTTTGATCCTAAGACGGAGGTTGTAATGAACGAAGACAAGATCATTCAACCTCTGCACTGTCAACCTGTTTCTCCTCTTCGAGTGGATGTGCTCGAACATGGACCAACTGCGCTCACATCCAGAAGCGCTGCTTGGCTGACTCAGAATACGAATGGCAATTTTTTGAAGTTTTGGGATTGTGGCCCCAAACATTTGCCACCATCTATCTGAAATAAGGGAAAATAAAAATAATTAGTCTCATTTACAAATTACAAATTACAAGTTAAACTCTAAAATTACATAATCAACTTTAAGTTTAGAATCTAGATTCATGAACATTGAATATATTATTTAATTTTTACCTGGCTGTATTGTTTCCCGAGCATCTATGGCTACCCTGCTAGAGAAAAGTGGCCCTTCTTTATTATTGAACTTATCAAGCTCAATAATTGCAGCATTGCTATCCTCATCAGTACTCAACCTCTGGATCACTATATATAATCCGGTGAGAACCTCCTCATCCGCCTTGAAGTCAGGACGGAAACGAAATGCCGAATTCAAAAAGTAAGCTGCTGCATGGATGGGTCTGTGGAGCTGATTCTGCCATCTCCTATCAATGATGTCCTAAATAGGGGCATACTTCTCATGCACTCCTGCATACTGAGCTCTAATGGACTCCTTGGCCCTATGCATGCCCTCATATATGTAGCCCATAGAGGGCTTCTCCCCATCAGCAGTTCGTAGGAGAGATACAAGGGGCTCAGTGGCCTACATATAAAGTAAAACAAAAATTTGAGTCAAAACTTAAACATAGAATAATTCAATAATATAACTTAAGGTAAAACTAAATCATTAAACAATTAGCATAGTAAACTGTAAAATATTAAATGTTAAATTGCAATAAAATTACCTTAAGGATTTCTCTAGCAGGTTTCCAAAAACCATCATCATCAAATATGCAATCCACCACATCTATCCTTGCAGTGGTCGTAGCATAGGAAGATGAAATCCACTCCCGCCCAACAAACATGCTCCTCAAATCATCCCTTGATGTCAACAAGGACTGCAAGGTGATGAAATTCGAGGCAAACCTCGTGATCCCTGGACGAGCTAACTCTTTGTCTCCTGTGTACTTCCTCATTGTGCTAAGGACAAATGAATGATTATAAATAAACTTGCATATGTTTTTTGCCCTTCCACACATGACTTGACCCACTCAAGTTTGCCAATTTCCTCCAACATGAGGTCAAGGCAGTGTGCTGCACAAGGGGACCAAAATATGGTGGGGTGCCTCTCCATCAAAAGTTTGCCTACAACAATTTTAAGATAATTAGAAATTCAAATTTCAAACATGTTAGAACTTAGGAAACTTAGAAATTCTAAGTTAGAATTAGAAAAAGTTCAAAATTCAAATAAATTTATTTTCAAAACTTAAAAAGTTAAAAGTTTACCTACAACAACATAACTTGCTGCATTATCCGTCACCACTTGCACCACATGTTGTTCCCCCACCTCTGCTATAACTTCCTCAATAACCTCACATAAGTATGTGGCGTTTTTTATATGAGCAGGAGCATCAATGGATTTGAGGAACATGGTATATCCTACAAGTAACAAAACAACGAATTATAATTACTATTAGCAATCAACAAATCAAAATTTGAAATAGTCAATCACGATTCAAAATTATGTATGTAGGAAAGTAGAATGATCAATCACCTCCACAGGATACAAGAAAATTGAGGAGTGTTCTTCCCCTCCTATCTGTCCAACCATCAGTCATGATGGTGCAACCCTTTTCGATCCACTCCTTTCGGTTGTCCTCAAGCTCATGCCTCATATCCTCAACCATTTCCTCCAGGAGGTATCCACTCAACTCAGCCTCAGTTGGGGCTTTAAACCTCGGACCACAAATGGTAACTGCATCTATCATGTTCTGCCAATAAGGAGTCCTGTCACAAATAGATAATGATATTGATTAGAAATTTAGATGTCAAAAACTAAAATCATAAAACAAGTAGATATAATTAAAGTTTTACTTTTACTTTTAACTTTAACTTTGAAGATAACAAAGAAAAAAGAATCAATTACCTGGCTGCAATAAATGGAATGTTGCAAAAGTACCAGAATTTGCAAATCTCTTTTCTGGCAGCATCATGAATCTCCTTGTTCAAACCCATGCCCTCAAGCGTGGGTTGGGAGCCAGGAGTAGTGCGGGGCACAAAGTAACTATCCATTCTGTTTTTCTGCACTCTAGGCCGCAATAGGTTGGTGTTGGACTCTGTCTCAGTATGAGACCGACTACCACTAACACTCACATGAGCACTAGCACTAGGATGAAAAGGAGGCTTAGAAGAACCCTCTCCAACACAACCTACGGATGCGGAAGCTGATGCAGATGCACTTGCAGATGTAGATGCGATTGCGGATGTGGGAGCACGGGAGCCAATACCTCTTAACCCTTCAAGTTGCATTTTCTTAGTCAACTTGTCTTGTTCAATTTTTTCTAATGCCACTAAACAAGAGCGTTTTGCCTCAGCGGTTTGATGAGTGCAAACTATGACATCATGGCCAGGTATGCCAGCAATGTGGTATTTCAATCTATAGATACCTCCCGAATTTATTTTTTCTTTGCAAAATATACATACTGTTTGATATTTGGTTCTCCCAGGAAACTCTTCATTATATTTCCAGCATTCATCTTTTTTACCCATTGTGGAAATTGGAAAATGAAAGCAAAGGGCTGCTGCAATAAAAAAATTCATGTAAAAAATCAAAGTTTGCAACTAATAAACAAAAACTACAAAACAACAAACCCTAGTTTGCAATTTAGTAAAAATAAATAACATTCAAGATTTGCAAATGAACACTAAAAAAATTTAACAAAAAATGCATACTACACTAACATGCAAAAAAAAAACCAACACTTACCTCTTGCAAATGAGTTGAGGAGTGTAGATATTGACTCCTTAATGCTCCCAATGCAATTTATGGCCTCCCCAGATGGACTTTTGATCTCTTTGGTGCTCTTCCTTTTTGCCGGTTGGAAACCTATGGATTCTCTTTTCTCTTCTTCTCTCTCACTCTTCCTCTCTTCTACTCATACTAGGCAAATAGAAGGCTCTTTAGGGTTATAACAAAGAGGAAAGTCAACTTAGAAAGCAAATAAAACATGTGTTTTTTTTTTAAAATTGAACTTTCTATCCTTGCTGCCGCTGCCAATTTCTAGAGATTCACGATGGCGATTTTGGCGATTTTTGCCATGAATCGCCGATTTTGGCGATTCAGGCGATTCACAGGAAAAAATCGCCACCAGCGATTTTTGATTCCAAAAAAATCGGGAGCCATGAATCTTATCGCGATTTCGGCGATCTCATGGCGATTTTTGGAACTATGGCTTTTTGTGAGTTGCATGAACTTGCATTTACTCACATAATGCTTTTACGTGTTTGCAAATAAGATTTCTTGGTGTTCTAGATTATAGGTAAATCTTCACATTCCTTCTACGAAGATTTCATAGCCTCGCAAGCTGGATGTAATCTAAAGGAATTGACTGAACAATATTGATTCTTTGATGAGCGGAACTCTTCTTGTTTTTAATGTAATTTGAAGGATGGCGAATGTTGAAATGACATTGATCTGGAGCTCTTTGTTGATAGTAAAATAATTCCTAATGGACGAGGTTGTGCTTTTTACACTTTGTGGTTTCATGCAACAAAGTATTTTATTGGGTGTTTGTGATCAACTCCTTAGTAATACAAAGAAGCTATTTTTGTTAATCTGATTGCATGCATGATATGGAGTTGATCATTTGATGATTTGGAAGCTTTTGAAAGAGCTAGACTCCCTTGATTGTATGTATTGATGGTGGTTGTGGAGTTGGCCTACAAATGGGCTTGGTGTTCTTGAACTTATTTTTCCTTACGTATGTTTGTGCTTGCAGGGCTTGGATTTATGATCCTTAGATCTTGAGGGGTTTATAGGTTTTCCTTAAAAATCTAGGGTGATGCTCTTATATGACAATCCATTGTTTTGGATTAAGTTGTTTGGTACTTTTTCAAACTTCTGTTTCTTCTACATGAGAAGTGGGTATGGATGTGCATAGGTTTTATTGAACACAATGGTTTTTTAGGTTTTACACAATCAAGAAATAACTTGTGGTTTTGTTTATTCACTAAGAAGCTAGTTTCTAGACCTAGTTCCTTTGAGGTTTTTTATTTATTTATTTGTTGAAGCCCGAAGCCCGAAAATTATTTTATTAATAAATTGAAAGAAAATATAGTTTGAGCTCCTTCCATTGTGGGCAGCGATAGGAAAAAACAGAGTAAAGAAAACCTCTAGTCTAGACCAAGAGTTATGCAGCTTGGAAAAGCATAAAAACCTCTGGTCTAGCCCGAGAGTTATGCAGCCTGGAAAAGCATAGTACATAGTTTTATGATTCCGCCCTGGACAAGCAGTATGTTAATGAGAACCAACATTCTCATTTACATATCCAAGTTTTCTTTTCCATTTAATTTTTTTGTGTACAATTTCCACTACCTTATTACACAAGGATAGCTTTAAAAAAAGAAAAAACCAATCATCCTAGCCAACAATTTCTACATGGCTAGATGTTACAAACAAGGAACAGCTTTGCATTTTGCTGAAAAGGGGCTTGGATAGAGAAACATCCATTATGCTTTCTGTTATCTGATTTCAACACACCTTGTCCACATTCTTTGATTTTGACTAAGATTAGATGTTAGCCACATAACAATATGAAAAGTGATATGAAGAGACATCACTAGAAACTAGTATAAATGTGATTAAAATGTAAATTTAGTTGTGACATTTAAAGCTAATAAAGTACACATGAATTCTAATAAAGCCTATACATATTTTTGAGCAACAAAAGAGTAAGTAATACCAATTATTTACAAAATTCTTGTAAATATAGTATCTAAAAAATCAGAAATTTAATGGAGAGGTGTGAAATTTACCTAGATGTAAGAATTGGGGAAAAACAACTAAAAGAAAATGTCATGGTGCTTAAAAATGTAATAGTATAATCTTACGTGTAAGTAACACAAGAGGACAATCTGAAATTTATCCTTAATATGATAAAAAGAGTACTTGAACAGGCATTAAGCTAGATGATCATTAATCCTATATTCATATGTTCTCAATTGAAAAGAATATTTGAGGAATTGGTTATCTATTAACCATATTTCGTTTTGCTTGTCGATGATTTCTACCATTATATTTTTGTAAGCTTTCGATGGGTAGATTTAGTTAAAGTCACCAGACCCAAAAAAAATTGCATCTAAATTATAGAATGATAGGCTAATTGGCCACTTGTTACAAACATGTTTCTTTGTACCCATATATAAATTTGTGAAACAAAAGATTGAGAGAATAAAAGGTCTAATAAAAACAAGCCCCTCATACAAGTTATTTATTAATCAAACTAGCTTAAATTGAATAAAACTTTCTATAACAAAATTTATATACAACATTTTATGATATAATTGAAATTGTATGAAGGTATATGTTGAGGATATGAGCTGAATTGTGATAGATACTAAAAACAACCCCTTCCATTGTATTGAGTCTTGATGTAGAGTATATGTATAGAAACAAAAACTAGAAATATATCAGACTTAAAATGGAATTATACAAAAATGGAGAGCCTATACAGAGACCCATTGATTTGCCATTGTATCTCGAATACTGTGATTATACAAAAATGGAGAGGCTATACAGAGACCTATTGAATACTGCTAGGTAGCTCGAAAACTGCGATTATATAAAAATGGAGATCCTATACAAAGATCCATACTATTAGGTAGACTATTCACCATTATATATTATAAACAAAGATAAAGACCAATACAGAGGAATTAGAGATAACTATTGGACTAGAAAAGTTGAAGGACACCAAACCCCTGATGATGGAAACGAGGCACCCGCTATCCAACCAAAAAAGAGACATAGGAAGAAATAGCTAGACATGACGGATGACTATGAGTTTTGTGTATGAATCATTGGTAGCATCACCACCACCTCATGTTGACTTGCCTTTGGAGTCCAAGTGATTCACGAGCTTCTTCTTCTAGCTATTCCTGATGAGTTTGGGCAAGATGAACTGAAATTGATCTAAATCATCTAACTCAAAAGAAGCAAAACGTCATAACCAAAATCTTGAAGATATTGGTGAAAACATTTCGTGTCGTCCTTTTTGATAATACAAAGGTAATGAAGTCAAAAGTGGATGTTGCTTTCCATTTCAGGCCAAATAACTTCAAAGGCTAAGTTATCCCTACTTACCAGAATGGGTTGCCTAGCCACATGACTAGCAATTTCCAAACTGCCAATTGGGCATCCATGTAGGCTTGAGGGTAAGAGATTTTAAATCTACAAATAATGTTGAGGATGACGTTCTTGAGACAACACAACAATTCTTTGATAAAGAGTACGACAGAGGGCAACTATATCTACCTTGGTGTTCTTGGTTTGAAACAAACAAGCTATGAAAATCCCAATAACTAAGTCACAAGGTTCGGCAAATATCAAGCTTGATATTTGGATATTGCTGAATGCAAAACTTGCTGAAAAAATTCGCTAAAATCGGTTGTTGATTCGGCTGCTAAAAATGGACTTCTTATTTAGAGTCGAATAAATTTAGAATTTTCCGTTTACAGAGTTTGTAGGGTTTTTTCAAGCAAAAAAATCTATAAAATGCTGTTCGAACCCTCGAAGAATCCACCTTGCGAATGAGCAAAGTTTCAGCGGCATTTTCCTGAGATGTTTGTCCCGAGCAAAGTTGCCTTCGTTGCCGTTTTCCCTCTCTCGGCTCTTTGTCGTGCCCGAAGCAACAACGCCTGTGTGTGATAGAATTATTTTTTCGATTTGTATAGTTTGTATTACATATTATATGATTTAGGGTATTACATATTACATAGTTTGTATTTTGTTTTGTAATATGTATAAACTTTCATATAGTTTGTATTACATATTACATAGTTTGTATTTTCTAATATGTATAGAGTTTTAACTTTTCATATAGTTATTAATTTTATATTTAGTTTTTTTTTTTATATAGTTTTTACATATAATTTGTATATAGTTTTTTACATAATATAATTTGTACAAAAAAATTATTTCAATTTATATATTTTATAATCAATTTTATTTTTTTATAATTCTTTGTAATCTATTTTGTAATAGTTAATTTAATATTTGATTAATTTTTTAAAACTGATTTAAAATAGTGATATATTAATTTTTAATTAACATAGTTCAAAAAACTTTTAAAATTAGAGTTTAGAGTCCATTAGATATATATTAATATGTTTATTTTATTTTGCTTTGTAAGTTTATCATTTTTATTATTATTTAATAAATAAATAGATATATTATATTATGTTTAATAAATTATAAATGTATATTTCAATTTTTAAATAATATAATTATTAGTGTAAAAAAGTTGACCTTTAACATGTTTAATTTTAAATTAACTTATTTTGTTTTAAAGTTTGAAATAATAATATATTATTTTGTTTTTAATTCTACAAATTGTAATATGGCTCCCAACAAATCAACTTCAGAGGTGTGGAACATGTGACTTAAAATGGTCCTAATAAAGCTCAATGTAACTTGTGTCCAAAAGTTATTACTGGAAGTTTAACAAGGGTCATGGATCACTTGCTTGGTATTACGACAGGTAAAGGTGGAAGTGTTACTGCATGTCCAGGTGTGACCCAAGAGCTTAGAGCGATTTTAGAGAAAGAGCATTCGTCTTCTATTGCTCAAAAGATGAAGAAGGCACAAAAGAAACAAAGAGTTGAAGATGTTTCTAGATTCACATCCACTATACCTTCATCTTCATTTCTACCTCAGGTTGTAAAGGCAACAAAAGAGAGCGGAACTCTGAATAGCTTTTGGAAACCATGTGAGAAACAAGTAGTTGATGATTTACTGGCTGATTTATTCTATGCTAGTGCAATTCCATTCAATATAGCTAGAAATCCACTTTATTATGTCGTATTTCAAAAGGCTAGAGAGTTTGGCAAAGGGTACATACCTCCTTCTTCTAAGGCTTTGAGAACAACTCTCTTAGAGAGGTCAAAAGATAGTGACTAATAAATTAGCTGTGGTCAAAGCCTCTTGGAAGGCAACAGGGTGCACTATATTGAGTGATGGATGGTCAGATATTTGTCAAAGACCATTGATTAATGTTTTAGTGGCTTCTCCTAAAGGTGTTGTATTCTTGAAGGTTATTGACACTATGAATCATAAAAAAACTTCTGAATATATATTTCAGATATTAGAGGAAGCAATTCTTGAAGTAGGGGTTGCAAACGTGGTTCAAGTGGTTACTGATAGTACAACAAATTGTGTGGGAGCTCGCAAGCTAATTGTAGAGAAGTACCCAAACATTTATTGGAGTCCATGTGCAACTCATTGTTTGGATTTGTTGCTTCATGATTTGGCAAAATTCCCTTGGATACATGAAGTAATTCATAGAGGAAGGGAATTTGCAAATTTCATACGAAATCATCATCTCACATTGAGCCTTTATAGGCAACATGCATCTAGGGAGTTGTTGAGGCCTTGTGATACAAGATTTGCTTTTGCTTCATTTTTATGTCACTCTGGGAAGAGTGGTTGAAGAGAAAGTAGCTTTAAGATCTGTAATTTGTTCCAATGAGTGGGAAAAGTCAACTCTCTCAAAAAGTGGTAAGGGGAAGATCATAGAGAAAATTGTTTTAAATAGTAGCTTTTGGGAAAGTGGGGCAAAGGTTTTAAATATATGCGATCCAATTGTCGACGTGCTCCACAGGGTTGATGGTGACACTCCTTGCCTTGGAATGCTTTATGTAAGCATGGACCGTTGCAAGGAAGCTATTCAGAGAGCACTAAATAATGTGGAAGCAGAGTACATAGAGATATGGGAGACTGTTGATTCAAGATGGAAAATGATGCACACTCCATTACATGCAACAACTTGCTATTTGGAGCCTAAACTGTTTCACATTGATAGACAAGGTGATGCTGAAATTATGGCAAGGTCTTATGAAGCCATTAGTAGATTTGAACCAGATCCAACAATTGCATCTCTAATTAGAGAACAATGTTGGAAATACAGAAAAACAGAAGGGATGTTTGGAATAGGAGCAGCCAAATATGATATGACACGAGATGAGGTACCTAGTTATAGATGGTGGTTGAGCTATGGGGTAGAAACTCCTGAACTTCAGCGATTTGCCATTCGAATTTTGAGTCAAGTAGCAAGTTCATCAGCTTGTGAGAGAAATTGGAGTTGCTTTGACCACATCCATTCCAAAAAGAGGAACAAGTTGTTGTTTGGAAAGTTGGGAGATCTTGTCTATGTTCGCAGCAATTTAAAATTGCTTATGAACAAATCAACAAATGAGTCATCTCACAACAACAAGCTTTAGAAGATACAACAGTACCAGACGCAGATGAGCCTTACTTTTTTGAGGAAGAATTGGATAGTGATACTAATGATGATGCTACAACCATCTGAGCCAAGTGCTCTTGATGACTTCGAGCTTTCTTGAAGCTATGAAGTCTTGACTTTTGATTGTACCTTCGCAACAAAATAATATCTTTGCTATTGTGATTTCACATGTTTCTTATGTTTTGTACCTAATAAATGTCTCATCAAGCTTATGAAGTTGTGAGATCTATTTAGCAATTTTTACTATTTTGATAATTGATAAGATATATTACATACATCTAGAAAATAATTAAAATTGTGAAGGCAAATTTAATTCGAATTTTTACTCTTTCTCGAACTTCATTCGAATTTTATAGTTGCCGAATTCGAATTCATTCGAACCATATGACTTAGCCCAATAATATAACTATTGGTCCTTCAGGTGAATTATTAAGTAAAATGACTATCTCCTAGGACCATTTCCACATCTTGCCTAGCCATATCGCCTAGACGATTAAGGACACACATCCATTTTTCAAATGTCACCTGTAAAAGCCATATTCCTATATTCACTGGTATGGAATACCAAAATGCTAGTTTTAATGATGACAACCAAAAAAAGACTAGCCTCCAACAAAACCTAATCTAAAATAGACAAAAGATAGGAGGAACCCACACATGAGGTCAATGAGTAGTTGAAGAGTGTTTAGGAGGTTATGAAGGAAGCTCAAAGCCACAAAAGACCATAATGTGCGGACAAGAAAAAATGGATAAGCATGAAATCTAATGATGAAGACATCCTTACCAATAATTGCAGAGTGTACATAGACAAAGAGGGAAAACATGCCAAGAAATGAAGGAGAAATAAGATAAAATGTAGGAAGAAGGGAAATGCAGAGTGTACATAGACAAAGAGGGAAAACATGCCAAGAAATGAAGGAGAAATAAGATAAAATGTAGGAAGAAGGGAAATAACTGCCGAAGAGAAAGGCACAAAACATAAAAGAAAGCAGATTTAGAAAATGAGAATGCTAAACATTACATTAGGATAATTGGCCAAGTATAAAGGTGGAAATTTGGGGCATCTAAAATGAATAATACATGAAATAATATAGTTTGGAAATTTGTCCTCAAACATTTTACCTAGCTCAATCCAGTGATTGAATTAAAATTATTAAATTGGCATATTTCTTCTTTGGAAAATATGTTTCCATCATCTCCTAAATTAGCAAGGTAGTCAACATCTTTGTTGCCTTCACGATGTATGTGATTGTGTTAGTTAATGTTTAAGTGCGGAAGGAGTCAAAATGCCCTTTCTAGTTTAGAGTTTAATATCCGGTTAGGCACAAAACCAGTTCTTAAGGCATTAATGGTAATATTTGAGTCCTCTTCTATTTCCAAGTTGTTGATTCCTAGGGTTTTACATAAGAGAAGGCCTTCAAGTAAGGCCTTTAACTCTTCCATATTATTAGTAGTGACCATAATGGGTTTAGCTATTTTTCTGCAAACCCTGCTATTCCAATCATGTACAATACATCCAATTCTTGCCTGCCTAGAATTGCCCCGAGAGGCCCCATCAAAAATTATGATTGAACCATTCTTTTATGGATGGTGACCAGATACAATATTGTCTAGCCCTGCAACTCTCGTTTACACCTTTACAATATTGTCTTCCTAGAAGAGGATGTAACTGCCTGATCCAATAACCCAAGTGAATTATTTTCTAATGGTATCTCTATAAAATGCAATTCTAGGCTCTTTATCCTTTGGGTGGGTTATCCATTCTAAATATACTTGAGTTATCATTGGGATTTAGGTATGTCTAATAAAATCTTAGCCCATTTACTGCTAGGTTCATGATAGATTTTCCAAGCTCGTTTAGCACCTAGGGCCAAAATTTTCCATTTTGTTTTTTCTATCTCTAGCCCTCCATCCTTTATGGGACTGCAAATTTTGTCCTAGCTGATGAGGACCATTTTCATGTTGTTGGAGACCCCATGCCAAATTTTTATCTTTTTTTGTAACTTGTTTTTGGCACTTTGTGATAGAAGCATGCATGACATTTGGTGGGTTGGTACAACAGACAAAACTGATTTAATCATGGTAAGATGGCCAACATTTGATAGCCATTTACCTTCCCAACCATCCATTCTATTCACATGTTTGTTAATAAGGGAGTCCCATATTCTAGTAGATCAATCACCTTTATCAATTGGCATCCCTAGATATTTACAAGGAAATTTACCTTTCTTATAACTCAAAAATTTGACATATTTCATCTTCCAGCTTACTATTTGTGTTCAAAAAGAATATTTCCGACTTTTCAGCACTTTACATGTCACGAAGCTTTTATATACTAACTTAATATTTCTTTATGTTTTAATGCCTCAATTTTGGTGCTTTTAGCTAGAAGAATGGTATCATTTGCAAATAGTTGGTGAGTATTATTAGGCACCCCATTTGTTACATTGATTCCTAAAATATGCCCTTGTTGGTGAGAATGGGAGACTATTCTTCCAAATGCCTCTACCATGATAATAAAGAGGAAAGGAGTAATAGGATCTCCTTGTGTAATCCCCCTTGAAATATCAAAGAAGCATTTAGGGGCGACATTGAAAAGAATTGAAATTTCAGGGTTGATATGCAATTAAAGATGAGATTTATCCATTGTTTAGAAAAGCCAAATGCTTCTAGGCATTTGCATAAAAACCTCCAATTGAAGTTGTTTTATGCCTTCTGTATGTCTAGTTTAATGATCATGCTAGGATCCTTGTTCTTTTGGACAGAATGGATCAGTTTTTGTACAATAATTCTATCAAAGATGGACCTACCATGAACAAACCTCGGTTGTTGCTTAGAAATTTTGCGAGGGAGGATTGTCTTTAATCTGTTAGTGAAAGCCTTAATCGAGTTTATTTAATTGTTCTGTTTCACTAAGTATTTATCATTATCCATTCCTTTCTTTATTACTTCTTCATTTAGTTCCTGAATGCTTTTTTCTACTTTCAACCTTTCCTCAAAGATATTTTTAAAATAAGTTTTGTTCCAATTTAAGATTTTTATTTTTAAGGTTTTCAATTTTGAGACAAAGCAAAACATTTTACATAGTTGTAGTTTTGCAGTTTTGCATGCATGCTTTGTGCATGGTGATAAAAGGTGTGATGCTTTCTCTACATGTGGATGTTGGTACATGATTAGTCATTCAACATGTTTGTGGTGATGCTTTTTTTTAATTCTTGTACTATGGTGCTCGATGTGGACTTATTGGCAAGTTAGATCTATGCTTGATTTGGTGCTTGAGCCATGTTGTCTAAATGATTGTTCTCTTTGAGATCTCATCTTGCATGTCACTGTTTTAATAGTGGGTTTGCATGCTGCAATGATTGGACCTACGAGTTATGTTGTTGTGTGGGCTGAACACCTATTTAATTGTAGTGGGATAATTCAGATGTTGATTGTCTATATCCACAAGATTTGCTTCAATATTAATGCAAACTCGTTAACTCTCCTTGCCTATAGTCACTTAAGCATGGTGTGTTTTCTCTGGGATGAGAGGATGGATGCTGAAAAAGTACCTACATGGTTGGTTATGAGGTACTATGCCACAAAGTGCTTGACATGTGATGTTAGTTTAGATGGTGTTATGTCATGGTACACTCTTGATTGCACTTTAGAGTTTTTGCATAATACATTGCTCTTTAGACCTTGTTATGTTCACTTGGAGCATGTGATCTCCTAGTAGGGGATGGTTAGATCATGATGTCATGATGGATTCCAGGTTCAGCTGATTGGAGCTTTGACAGTGGTTTGGGGGATTCAATGGGAGAGATATATACCATGGTTATCTCCTTGGATCTATTTACCTTTATAATGATCATAGGAGATGGTAGTGGGCCAATTTCATGAAATGGGAAACAGAGTACTGTGAACTGCTTAGAGAGGCTTACATCCATTTAGATACTTGATAGTATGTTATGTCTGATCTCTAGAGGTTGAGTATGCTTTGGGATCTATGTGGTTTCATGGGTGGTGGTGATGATATATTTTTTTTCAAGTGGCTCTTAGCAATGTAAGTTTTGGTGTTAGTAATGACTCTTGATAGGCCTTCGAAAAGTGGCAGAATGTTGGGATTAGGGTGTCTCAACACCAATGAAACCCAAGCGATTGACAACAATTAAGGCAAAAGTGCTAGCTTATGTGCATTCCAACTCATGTCTTCTTACTAAAGAAAAATGAATACAAGGAAGGTGGCATGAAGTCGTTGGATGGAGATCTAGAGTGTAACTGATTTGGATTTTTCAGCTGCCAAACAATCTTTACTTTTTGTGGAGTTCAAGTATCATACTTTAACTACAAGTGCCAGTGGGGTTGCATGTGGTTCCTCTAATCTTCTTGTATCATCTTACTTCAATAAAGATATTGATGTTGGTTCTCTGGATGACCCGTATGATATTGATTACTAATTGTATATTGAATCGTTCAAAATATCTAATCAGGATATTCAGGTTTTGACAAATTGAGATCTCAAATTCAATTTGGCAATTTAGGTTTTAAGTTAGGTTCATTGGAAAATTGGTAAAAGAGCTTTGACCTCTTGGAGTGGTCATGTTTCACATTGGTGGAGACAATGAGTACCCCTCTCCCATGTAAAAAGGAGATTTGGGAGCGTTATTATTTGGACTGGCCCAGATCATGATATCAAATCATGTTGACACTTTTATGAATCTTATTAATTTTGTCCCATCTTAATTTATAATCATATTGAATTTTTATCCTAAAGGAAATCTATTGTTTCAAGAATAGGTATTTCTTTTGCAAACTTTTCTCACAAGTTTGATTGCGTAAATGGGAGAATGAACAATTGGAAAATCTAATTCTTGTATTTAGTTCTGCACGAGCACAATTCTTTGATTTTTATGCCATTTGATAGGTTGTTCAAACTTCAAAGTATACAGAAGTTATGGGAAACCTTTTTCAGTATCAATGCCTGCTCCTTTATGCTTACCTTCTGACGATTCCTGGATTTAATACTGTATGAGCACAATTGTTTGATTTTTATGCCATTTGTTTGTTTGTTCAAAAGTTCAAAGTAAATATAAGTGATGGGAAATCTTTGTCAGTATCAATGCCTTCTCCTTTATGCTTATTTTGCAACACATATGCAACATAAAAAATAAAGCTTGCGATTATCATTAAGTTCAACATATTTATATGTTGCTTGAATTCATGACTGTCATATCTGTATATGTGGTTTGTGCAATGTATATGCTTTTTGATGGACTGGCTATACTTACAGGTATATGTTGCAGCTTTTAAATCTTGTCATCCGTTACCTATATGCACCTTCTCTTCTTACATCTGGGTTTGCTGTAAGTTCTGATGATTTTAATTTTTTTTCACTTGGACCAAATTTCAATCATCAGAATGCTTTTTTTAGAGAAGTAGAATTCAAGGGAGTTAATTTTTGTTCTGGCTTATACTAGATTACACTTTCAGAATTTTATACATATTCTGCAACTTTTTTCACCTTTATGAGAATGATGAATGGTGCACTCAGGGTTCATGTTCACGTGTATGGCAAAGAGCTTCTTACTGGGATTCTCGGCCAGCTTCTAGAAGGTATTGGTTTTTATGCAGACATGCTTATTTTGAACAGTAAACTTATGGTAGATAATATTCTTACTAGTGCATTCTGCAGTAGAGAGCATCCTCTTTTTATTCCACTCCAAAATAGCTCAAATTCCAGTCAGGGAAATTCTTGGTCTGAAAAAAGTTCTAGTGATTATGGTGTGGCATCTATAGAGCCAACAGGAAGGACACATCTAGGTGCTGCTGCTAGTAGCAGCTTCAAGTATGGCAGTAGTTCTCTTCATTCAACCGAGACACACACGGACCTGGAGGAAGGGATATGCCTTTTAAAGAAAAGTGTGGCATGTGTCACTGCAAATGTTTTTAATTCATTTTGTTTGCCTTCACCTACACGGCTGTCCACTTTTGAAGGTTTTGAAGAGATGTTGGCACTTGTCTGTTCAAAAACAGCTCGGGCATTGCTCTCTTCAAATGAAGCCAGGTCAAGGTGAGTGGCCAATCTCGTATTGTTTCAGCTCTTCTAATTGTTGCAGTTTTCAATCCTTGTGTAGTAGAGATCTTTCAGTGTTTTTTCATATTTTCCAGTTCTGTGTCGGTTGCAATTTACAATTCTACTATATTATACAATTTTACGGTTTGAACTTGAAGAAAGCATTTGATATAAAGTGGTGTACAGTATTATAGCCTATAATGGAGTCAACTATTCACATCAGATCTGCCAATTAGGGCTTTCTGACATTGTATTTTTGTAGTTTTCCCAAGTACAACTAGAGTCATACGAATTTTGAATTTTTTTAGTCTAGCCATATTGGGGGTCTTAGAAAATGGCCATATTCATATTTTTACCTATATATATATATATATATATCAACTCAACTTGTAATGTGTAAAATACATTCATATGCTAGCTTGCTTTTGTATTCATGTTAGTGTTAAAAGGATGAATAAGCCAACTAAAAAATAGAGGATCTTATGTTAGTCAAGATCCTCCAAGGGTATGTGGGAATGGCTACAAGTACGTTGGTACAAAATGCCAAATGCCAGTACAGCAAACATTTTGTCGGGGGTCGGGTACATTTTTTGGGATGTTCATAAAAACACGTGTATGTGTGGGTGTGGCTGTATTTGAAGCTAAAAATATAATCAAGTTTAAAATTATTATGGTAAAATTATGAATGTGTTATTAAACAGAGATCATAAATGATCTATATACAAGTATACATAAGAATGTTTCTATAACAAACAAAGAGAGAAATAGAAACATTCTGAAGAGAGAATATGAAAATATAGAAGAGGTGTGACCATTAGAAATAGAAGTAAATCTACTAGAGAAACAAAAATAGAGAGATTTAACTCTAATACTCTCCCTTAATGGTCAATCCAACTTCAATAGAAAATAATTTGCGAGGGAATCCGCTCAGTATGTTTTGCAATATTGGTTTGTGGTAGCATTGACTGTGGTATGACGAGTGTCAATACCTAGAACAAGCACCTCAAGGTGACAGTACTTGAAGATCGTCATCATTCTCTGCTTCTAAGTGTAGTACTTCTTTTTGTTGAATCATTGACTCCCTTCCAAGAGAAGATTGGTGAGAGATGCCATGATTTGTTTTCGATGCAGAATATGTGAATATTTTAAGAAAGGCAAACTTCGAGGCATATTGACACCCAAAAGAGAGCTTGAAAACCCAGAAAGAATTTGACATTAGATTTTGAATCCGTGGGCTTGAAAAATCGAGGCACAGAAAACGATGCATCTAGAAAAACGAAGACTGACCTAGTTGACATCTACAAAAACCCATCAAGAATCTGCAAATTTTTTTTTTTCAAAATGACAAAGCACCTGAGAGTTTCAAACGAAATTCTATCCATTTTTTGAAAAGAAATAAAATGCAGGTTTGACTGTAAACAATGGTGGAAAATGAAACCGCTAGGCAAAAATCGGAGATAGGGTTTAAAACACCTAATATATTTTACAAAAAAAAAAAAAGTGCAAAAGAAGGCCACAAATTTGTAGAAAATAGGCTCACAAAAAAAAGGTCATATGCAGGCCTAAAAACACCAGAAAGCCAGTCGTTTTATAGAGGAAGCTAGTCATGCAAGCAGGGGAAAGACAGATGGCGAATGAGTTGCAGGACAAAAGTGCTTAGAGGAAAAAAACTATAGAAACCCTAAACGGATTTTAGAAAATATCCTTGCAAACAAATTTTTGAACACATCTAGACAAAGGATGTTGAAAATCTTGAGTGTAAAAATTCATGAAGAAATTATAGATTTTCAAAGCCTATTTCAAAAAATAACCTAGAAAATTTGAAAAATGACATTATTTGTTTTAAAAAAAAAAAGCTATAATACCATAGTATGGTAGAATAATGAATGTATTATTAAACAAAGATCATAAGTGATCTATATATACAAGTATACATAAGAATGTTTCTATAACGAACAAAGAGAGAAAATAAACATTCTGGAGAGAGAAAGAGAAAGTTTCCATATTGAATAGAGAGAATATGGAAAAATAGAAGAGTAGTGATTATTAGAAATATGAGTAAATCTATGGAAGAGAGAGAAACAAAAATAGAAAGATTTAACTCTAATAAAAATGTCATATAACAATACTTTTGCTAAAATAAACCATTACAAATTTCATATTTTGAAACATATCATTGTAATTTAAATTCAGGTTTCTGTATCAAAAAGATCAAGCCAGAATCTCGTGATAAATAAGTTCAGAGTTTGCTAATCAGCAGTCTAGATCTTAAAAATATCTAAAAGATCAAATTAGAATCACTAAACATTTCAGCATTTAAAAACACAAATCCCAGATGCGAACCCATAGGAGATTTATCTTAGAATTGGATTCAGGCACATTTTGTACCCGGAATTGCCCAGAAAAGTCACACGATTCAGCAACTTGGCCTTTGATCATGAGGTGGTTTTCTTTTGTAAGTTTGGCAAACCCACCCCAGTCATCCATAACACAACTGTTTTGAGAAGAAATATAACACATCAATATCGTAATGGCTAAAACATCATGGATGGTAGTTCTCTTCTGTAAGTATGTCAAGCCCATCCCAGCCATCTATAATTTTTTGAGAAGAAATATATGACATCAATATCATTATGGCTAAAACCTCTGCAACTTTGGTTTGTTCATGATAACAGCGATGAATTTATGCTGATTCAAACTTCTTGGACCAAGTAAGGATTTCTTGTGGAGTGGATTGCAGCTGTTCATTAGGGCAATATTGTTTTTGCAAGATATTAATATAAGTTGACAATCAATTAATTCCCCTTCACCATAATATTTCAGTAACCCTCAGAAAAACTAGCTAGAAGTGCTTTTACATTTTACAATAGTCTTTTTTAACAATTTTATGGTTTGAACTTGAAGAAACATTTGATATAAAGTGGATAGTATTATAGTATACCTTAAATTGAGTCAACTATTCACATCAGATCTATTAATTAGTGCTTTCTGACATTGTATTTTTGCAGTTTTCCCAAATACAACTAGAGCCTTACAAATATCGGAGATAAGTCAGAAACTTCTTGGGAAAATATCGAGAACTTAAAATCTGTTTTTCCAATAAAAAATATTTGTTTTCCTTTTTCTGGGTCATCGGGTGATAAGTTTGCTATTTACTGTGATAAAATAGAGAAGTATTGCCAATATTTTACCAAGGTTTCTGTGATATTTTGAAATTTCTTTGTGATGACTTATCAGAGATAAGTTGACATCACTTCTCAGGAGCCAAAATATAAAAAGCAGATATATATGAGATATTTTGAACTATGTCTATAACTATCTATAAGTTGACATTCCAGTTCCCACATATTAACTAACAACTCAACTTGTAATTTGTAAAACACATTCCTATGCTCGCTTTTGTATTCATGTTATTGTTAAAAGGATGTTTAAGCCAACTTAAAAATAGAGGATCTGACACCAGTCATGATCTTCCAAGGGTAAGTGGGAATGGGTACAGGTACATGGTACGAAATGCCAAACCCCAGTACTATAGAAATTTTGTTGGGGGTTGGGTACATCTTTTGGTGCATTCAAACAAATAAATACATATGTGTGTGTATCTTTGAAGCTAAAAAAGGGATTAAGTTTAGAATGTCATATACCAATACATTTGCTAAACTAAACCATTACAAATTTCATATTTTGAAACTTGTAATTTAAATTCTGGCTTCTGTATCAAAAAGATCAAGTCAGAATCTTGTGATAGGCAAGTTCAGAGTTTGCTAGTCAGTAGTCTAGATCTTAAAAATATCTAAAATATCGAACTAGAATCACTAAACATTTCAGCATTTAAAAACACAAGTCCTAGATGTGAACACACAGGAGAACTTTTTTAGAATCTGATTCCAGCACATTTTGTACCTGGAATTGCCAGTTAAGTCCCACAATTCAGCAACTTCATTTTTGATCATGGAGGATGGTCTTCTCGTGTAAGTTTGGCAAGCCCATCCCAGTCATCCACAACTCAACTTTTTTGAGAAGAAATATAAGACATCAATGTCATAATTGGCTAAAACATCATGTTGGGTAGTTCTCTTCTGTAAGTTTGGCAAGCCCATCCCAGTCATGCATTACTTTTTTGAGAAGAAGTATCAGACATCAATATCATAATGGCTAGAACATCTGCAACTTCGTTTTGTTCATGATAGCAGTGAGGAGTTTATGCCGATTCAAACTTCTTGGATCAATAAGGATTTATTGTGTAGTGGATTGCATCTGTCAGTTAAGGAAATTTTCTCTTTTCAAGGCATTAATATAATTTGACAACCAATTAATACCCCTTCACCATAATATTACAGTAACCCTCAGAAGGAACTGGCTAGAAGTGCTTCTCACTCAGCAGCATTGTTAGATTTTATACCTGAATATTGAGAATCACCAGTCAAAAGCTCTGGAAGCATCCCTGAAAACATAACCAGTGCTTAGTTGTCCAAAATTTCCACAGGAAGCACCTTCTAACTTAAGCTTGCTTCCCATCTCTGGAGCTTTTCATTTTTCTCCTCTTGGTAGATGCTATAGTATCTACTAAACATGAAAAAGCATACTAATAAATTACTAGATATGTACTTCGTCGTAATTTATTCTCAAATGTTATTATATAGAGGGATTTATTGTAGTAGAATAATCATTATATTTATAACTCCTGCTTGTTTATTTTTAGAGCATGCAGATTGAGTAATAGTTGGCCACATTGTTTTCTTGTAGTTTGTCTCTAGCATATCAATATATAATTTACATCTCATTGGTCTAGCAGGCAGGCATAAAATATTTTAATTATTTTTTTAACCTAACAATCAACCTCTATCACATCTATATTCATCTTGATTGCCTTTGCAATATTGCATCTCTGTCTCTGAAACCTAGAGCTTATATCTGAATATTGGTTGATATTGTGGTTACTTGTGGATGTCCTAGATTATTATGCCACTGTTGAAATATTTCAGTTCAACAGCCTAACTTTCTTAAAATCAGTTTGATATTTCTAATTACGCAGATGAACTGTCCATTGCATTGCATAAGATTTCTTGGTTGGAATCTCTTAATTTTGTGTGAATAATTGCTCGCTCTACTTAATTCACCGTCTCTTTGAAGGTCAAAAAGACACATGCAGCAGCCCAGCAAGCTTGGAATTGATCATTTGGTAGCTGATTCCAGAATATCATCAAGCAGTTTAGGGGAGAGCCAACATGCAAAACTTGTGATGGTAAAGCTTGCAACACATAAATGAGTTTTAAAAATAAAATAAAAAACATGAATGATATATAATAGGTGCATTTATATGTATTGCCTTTTTTATTCTCAGCCTAATAGCCTAGGTGAGGATCAATCAATTGCAGATTCCAGAATATCATCAAGCAGTTTAAGAGTGAGCAAAAATGTAAAACTTGTGGTTGTAATGCATAATATTTTTTAATTCTTTTTAAACCAACAACATTCATTTATTGTTTAATGTTTATTAATATATATTGTGTAAATTCTTGAATAGAAGTCTCTCCCAAGAGATGAGTCAAGGCGCAATAACAGTATGGCTCATCCAAATCAACTACCAGATGCAGAAAAAGCAGAAAGTGTGTTTGACGAGTGGGATATAGTGGAACATCCTACATTGCCTCCACCATCCTCACAGTCAGAAGACATTGAGCATTGGACAAGAGCAATGATGCTAAAAGATAAGGGTAATGATGCTAAAAAATGGTGACCATGTACAGTATCATGAAATGCATCGTCTCATTACATTTGCAATTTGTCATATTGTTTATTTTGTATTTTCATTATTGCATATTTAATAATTGTGGTGGCCTTTAAGTGCTTAAGATCAGAATGAACCATAGGACCGATCAATGTTTGTAAATCCTTGCTGCAAAGTTTGAGTTAGTTGATGTCAAGTTATGTTATACTAGCATCATTGAACTCCTATTATCTGAACTGTCTTAGAAGGAAATAATGAATGATAAAGAGTATAATAAATGATAATGTACTAACCCTAAGCCGAGACAAACCTAAGAAAGTAGGAACTCCTAACAACATCCCTTAGGATCGTCTTAGTTAATCAAGTTCATCTGTATGACATCTCATTTTATTATCATGTGGCAAATGTATTGGTTAAATCCACTCTGGGTCTGCATGTACATAATTATTTTGATGTGAATTAACATCTGCTATTTTTTATTGGAACTTTTTAGAACCAGTTATGCTATAAACTTAGTAATGTTTACCATTCGAAGGCTTCTTTTCATGCTAATTCTGATGAATTATCTTCCTTTAGAGCAAGCCAACATATTAGCCAAACTTCTTAAATATATGATAGTTTTTTACGACATGTTAATTCTTGCCACTATTAAGAGTTTTAATGTTTTCTTACACCACTGTCTTTGCTAGTGGTTGGACAGAAATTTATGAACACCTCATTATTGTACTTCTCTAAAATTTGGACATCGGTTCATTTCAAAGATGTACCAGTTGTTTATCAAGCCTACAAAAGTACAGTAATTATTCGTTAGAGACGAGCAATGCAAATGCTTTGAAACTAGATGATTTATTAGATAGAAAAATGAATCTGGTACAATACATGAGCAAACATATGGTATAAAGATAATGAAGAAGTCTTATGATAGACACATGTTATGATCAGTGTACCAGACACAAAAGTTAGCAACTTGAGTAAGTTTAAGTATGCAGATGTAAATAAAACTTAATGTAAATAACTGAATACTATACCATGTTTTCATCAACACTCTTTAATTGTAGCTTATGAAGTATGGAAGTAATGCAAAGATGCAAGAGTGGGTCATAGTGACAAGGTCGTGTCAGGTATCCATGTGCAAACAGATCTTTCACAGATGAGGTTTTTGAAATGATAGCAATGGATGATAACTTGAATATAAAGACCTGAAGATTATATGCATACTAATCAACAATATACATTATGTATATTAATGTATGTATATAAATACTTAATTAAACCATTGTCTTGATCTATCACCCACGATAAATTTGAATATTAAATCCAAGTATAATAATGATTTAACTGATCTGTACTTGATCAAATCCTACTGCCATTTATATGCATCATTGGTAAATCGACTAATGAGAAAATGGTTTCAATATTCTATAGGTCTGAGTCTGATTATGTTTGCTTAAATTACCGATAATAAGTCACCATAATTATGTTGTCTTGGTTCTGATTTAGATTGGTGTGATTAAGAAAACTAATAATTGGTTATTGAGAGAGACGTCCATGAATGAACATGTTTCAACTCACATGAGACATGCTTATTCATTGATGTGTCTTGAAATGACTGTATATATCGAATCAGATCGAACTAAGAAGGATGCACACAAATCGAATACTGCAAGCCTTCTAAGAGTTTGATCGTTATTATTCATATTCATCTTCAGTATTGCATTCACAATAATCAGAACTCTTCATTCTTAGTTCATATTTGTATAATCAATGGAAGTAATCATTACCTTATTCTGATTACTATCTGCAAGAACAAATACCAGTTAATAGGAATATCTTGTGAGTTAAAAATTGAAATAACTTCCATACAGTTTAGTTTTGTTAATAAATCTTATGATTCTAACATGGTATGAAAGCCTTGTTAAGGAAGATCTGATTAGATTTGAGAGTGCAGATTAAAGCTTGAATATAAACTTGCTTCCAAAGTCACTTTCCATTCTTCACAATGATTAGTGTGATCTCTAGAGGTGAATGAGATGAAGTCTAAAAGTTGAGAGATCCTCGCTGAAGCAAAAGAAGCAACAAACATGATTGAAAGATGACTTGAGAAATACACGAGCATTTGAAACATGTTACAACAATCTGTAGATGCATTGAATATAGAGAAGCAACTATGTAGGAGAGTTAGTGTTTTTCTAGAGATTGCATGTAGAATTTGGAAATTAGACAGGGACATAATACATTTGGTGGACTCCCTCAAAGACATGCCAGTCTCACGGAATACAATGACTTCAAAAGTTATGGAAATGGACTTGTTTGCAGTACTTTAGAAACTTTGAAGCAAATGCACTGCTGCAAATATAAACTTGTGTTTAAGTCTATATATATTGTCTAAGATGACAAATATGAAAATCAAAACAATAGTCATTAATCATGAATGTATATTAGTAGGGAAAAGAGGAAGCATCTGTACTTTCTTGGGGAATTGATGGTATAAAACAACAATTTAGACAAACAGATACAAAGATTAAATTGTGTGATAAGACATCACAAGAAATATGTTCAATGGATAGTGCGATTACTGTGACATCACAAGGATATTGTCAATCTCTATTATGATGATATTGCTATTTGATCACAATGTAAACAATGACAATACCCATGGATCCATAATCTGAATATATGTAGGGATTCACTATTGATGACGAATGTGATCATATGACAGCAAATTGTTTTTTATTTTGTGTATTATGTTATGAATATATAAAAATTGGCGCAATGATTATTGTGTCTTGTTATTGCTTGAACTATGAGTTTCTGAATGTTGGTATTTATATGACCATGCAAATTGCAAAAATCAATTGATTTGATTGACGACGATGTTTAGTGTAAGGCTATGATGCATACAGTCTTCAAGTAGAAATGATTAATGATATTTAGATGATGTGATCTACAAATGAGGAATGTGTTGATGTCTCTATGATTCTATCAATGATATCACCTAAGGATTTTACACTATCAATAGGACAAAAGTACACGGCAGAAAGGTGGGAGTCGATGTAGATGCCAAGATGTATATCACACTATGGCATGAATTTGTACTTTTGTCACAAGCACTGCTAGCTAATTGAGTGCTTTGCTATAATATTTGAATCATGGGAGTAACAAGTCACACCTCAATATACTTGGTGTGATTATTGTTTGCGGCCGAAGAGTTGTTGAGAACTAAGTTTCAATTTCAAAAGTGTAAGTCTATTGAGTTTGAAGGCTGGGCTCTGCATGGGCAATTTCTATAGTCCTAGATGTTAATGAATGCATGCAAAGTCGTATTCTTATGGGGAAAGAAATTATTTCAAGTAAAGGATTTACATAGATTGTTATGAATGTTGGAAACAAAGCTGTTGATGTTTATAAAGCAAAATAATTCTTGAGAATTTCCTCTTGATTTTCCATTTAGTTTGGAGACTGTCATGGGAATATTTCATGTTGGACTAGAACAAGATTTTTTTCTAGGCACTTAATTCATTAGATTGAGAGACTATATCATCAAAAAAGCGGTCTATTAATGGCGAAGGGATAATCTAGTCAAGCGATGCCTCATTAGAGGAAATTTTAGAGATATTTGAAACATGTCATTCTACTTTTGGCAAATGTTGTGTTTACTCCTGAGACTGTTGCTACACTAGTTTAGACAATTGAGTGTCTAAGCATACCAAGAAAGTAAAACAAATGATATCGACGATTTAGTTTTCATTGGTACTACCAATAATTTTGGCAAGACCCAAGAAAGGAGCAAGGCCAACAACAAAATGCAAGGTAGCTTCAGTAGCATGATAATCTATGGAAATTGGTGAATCAGAGGATTGACACCTAAATGATGCTTTTTGGGCACAATATCTGATGTTACAGATTCACATGGAACTTTGCACATCGCTCGTGATGTTGGGGAGACACTTGCTGTAGTAGTAGTAGTAGAGAATGATGGTTCATCCGTCATGAATCATAGGGGACACTTCAGATCTATTTGCATCCTTGAAGCAAGATATGCTTCCATGAGAGAGGGAGCAACTAGAGGATCCACTTTAAATTGACCATCGAGGATTATATTAGTTCAGATGGAGAATATCATGTCAAGATGACTTCTCTAGTGACCATGAAATTATAGCAATCAAGAGGGTGTTAAATAATCTACTAGAGGAAATCTTGGACGAGGAGTTCCAAAGGTTGATATTACTTACGGAAAAAGTCTAGGGAAATCGTGAATGAGGAGGTCAAGAGGTTGATGCATGTATTTGGAGCTTCAGATAGAAGCCACATTATCATAAATGTTGGTGTCACCAAGCATGGGGAAAAATACAATGTTAAATACATTGGCTAATGTTACTATGAAACCAGACAAGTAGATTTGTGTATGAGAAACTACTCCTACAAATAATATTGTGATATAATAAAGACTTGTAGAAGATCTACCAAGTGGATCTTTTATGACTTTGATCATAGTGATTCAGAGGGAGTAGAGAATAGAGATGGTTTCTAGACAATGTACATTATCACTAAAGAATGAATGAATGATTGATATTCTCACCTAGTCTCATACAAAAGTACAGTTTAAGCATTTTGAGACTAGCTTGGATTGTGAAGAATGAAGCCCTTGCTAAGAGGGTCTCTTAGCATCAATGATTTCTTAAAATACACTTTATTAAATTCTTCTCTGTGAGAGAGAAGCTTAAAATGAAACCCTTAATTCCACCCTCTGGGAGTAGTTATGATGGATCCACCCTCTGATGTAGTTCACAATGGATGTCATGTGTGGAACCATGACAACACCATGTGAGAGAATTTGTGGTGATTGTGTAAAATCCTTTATTGTCATGTGGTGACTCAATGACTTTATGGCTCCTGTGGGCATTATTGAAAGGTAGCGTTCTTTCAGATAATGAAAACTTGTATTTGACATTGTAAGGTGATAGCTTTACAATGTTTTGTTTTACTATCATGATGGATATCATGTGACTTGATATTTGTGAGACATGTCATGATGGTTAATATCTCCTAGACATTTTGATAGATATCATGCGACTTGATATCATTTGAAGATCATTATGATCCTTTAAGAGATAATCATGGTGGATGTTGTATCCATGGATATACCATATTTTTTATGGTAGACATCACGAGACTTGATGTCAATACATATACCATAATGTGGATATTGATGAAGAATGTCACGAGACTTGATGTCAGTACACACACCATAATGTGGATATTGATGAAGAATGTCATGAGACTTGATGTCAGTACACATACCATAATGTGGATATTGATGAAGAATGTCATGAGACTTGATTTTTTTAAGCATATCATATGTACTAATATCACGAGCAAGGTGCTATTGATATAATCCATACTTGGATGAGCATTATCTTCTCTAGCTAAGAGGGAGTGTTGAAATGATAGCAATGTTCATATAGTGATGGATGATAACTTGAATATGAACATTTGAAGATCACTATAACATGGATATTGGTGAAGAATGTCATGAGACTTGATTTTCTTAAGCATATCTACTAATATCACGAGCATGGTGCTATTGATATAATCCATAATTGGATGAGCATTATCTTCCCTAGCTAAGAGGGAGTGTTGAGTTGATATCAACGTTCATATAGCAATAGATGATAATTTGAATATAGAGGAACGTTTTGCTAGTGACAGTCCTCTCGTAGCACTCAGCTTCCTCACAGGGCCTTTGGTAGCCACACAAATCACTCGTTGTTGGACTTTTTCCCTGTGAGGATGAACACCTAATCTTTTTTGTGATGTCTCTTGCTTTCTTCTTCTTTTGTTGTACTTGTTCTTTTATTGACACCGTTTGGTGCTCCGTTTGTTTGCTTTTTTCTTGGTGTAAGTTTCTAGTCCCATAGACTCGCGTTGTGGTCTTTTGTTCGACATTAATAAATTTATCTTATCTTATCTTATCTATACATTATGTATATTGATGTATGTATATATATAATTATATCAAACCATTGTCTTGATCTATCACCATGATAAATCTAAATTTTAAACCCAAGTATACTGATTTAATTGATCTACACTTGATCAAATTCTATTGCCATTTATATGCATTGATGGTAAATTAGTTAATGAGAAAATGGTTTCAATATTCTAGAGATTTGAGTATGATTATGCTTGCTTAAATTACTAATAGCAAATCACCATAATTACATTGTGTTGATGCCAATTTGGATTACTGCGATTAAGGAAACTAATCATTGGTTATGGAGGGACACGTCCATGAATGGACATGTATTCACTCACATGAAGACATGTTTATTCATTGACAAGTCTCCAAATGATTATATGTATCCTTAGATTGGACTTAGAAGGATGTATAGAAATCAAATAGTGCAAGCCTTCTAAGAATTTGATCATTATTATTCATATTCATCTCTAGTATTGCATTCACAATATCACAACTCTTCATTCATAGTTCAGATTTGTATAAACATTGAAAGTAATCATTACATTATTTTGATCGCAATCTGCAAGAACACACATTAGTCAATAGTAATATCTTGTGAGTCAAAAATTGAAAGAACATACACACAAATCATATATGTTAATAAATCTAATCATTTTAACATGGGTGAGCTAGAAAAATCTGTATGAGAAAAACTTCAAGAAAGAGGAGATGCAAACATATATGTATTATAGATAGTAAGGAGGATTCAACACAACCTCTTAAGAATTATTTGTCGTCAATGTACAATCAATGTTCCACCACAAGGATATAGATATACAATATACCTCTTGCCCACCCTTTTCCTGTTGACCCTTCATGCCTACTCCATGCCAATGCATAATTTCATGTAGTGATGGTAGGATGCTTGAGCAATGATGATGACAAAGATTGGAGCATGTCAACTAACATTCCTTTGGGAAGAAATAACACCTAGTAGAAATACATGATGTCTTTTCACAAAAGGAGAAAAATCATAATGCGTCATGCTAATGATGTTTTTAAACTTTTCATCACCATCAAGGAAGGACGAGTGTGAAGTTAAAGCTCAATAAATGAAGATAGTGACAAGCTATGACCATGTGCAAAGAAATGAAGATAATGTCATAATCCACCATGATAATATGTGATTGGGTGTTATACAGGGTTCAATGTAATATATATTATCAATAACTTATAATGTCACGATAATAATATGAGAAGAGCCCGATAACTATGAGGCAAACAATATATGACCCAATTCAGTTTGGTAAATCATGTCTCACATGTAAGTGTAACTATATATATCTGTGTGTGCGTGTGCACGTGCACAAGTATATGCACACACACAAGCACAGGCACACACACGTCTGATTTACCTCTTACTTTAGTACGACTGATGCTACAACTTTAACACTCCCTCACCATAGTGGTATTCACTTGATATGTGCACTAGCATTAGATTTGTGACATCTATCAAGAGAATAAGTTCTCCAATTTTTGTCACTTGGAGACAACAACTTAATGTAGTCTATTGGATAACAAGTCCTCAAATAATTTTTTTATTTGGACTTGAGCCTTTCCAAATTTCTTAAGATATTACAATACACATTACATTATAATTTTTAATGTAGTCTAACCATGTTATGTAACCATGTAAAGCTATTGATAAGATAATAACCTTGTAATTGCAACCTTACAAATATATCAATGAAAGATCATCACCTTTCATGACATAATCCACATATGAAAGATAGTAACTCTTTAACATAAAAAATTTAAATGAACACATCTTTAACATAAAAAATTTAAATGAACACACACACACACACACACACACACACACACACACACACACACCATAACTTTATCACACTCAAATCCCATAGGACTTTCCTCTTTATTCTTCTCATTAACATTTACTTGTGGCACTTCTTCTTGTTTCAATTTATATTCTTTCTGCGCTTCATGTTCTTGCCCTTCCAAAGGACAACTTACATCTATCATTGTTGAGATTTCTGTCCCAACTTCACATGCATCTACACTCTTTATGGCCGCCTTCTCCACAGTTTCATTAGCCTTCACCAAAACTTCTTTCACTTCCTCTTTAACTTCAGAATGCATTGGAAATGCTATCCTATTAATAAGGCCTAAACTTCTTGATTCCTTCCATGTTTCATCATCCTTCAATGGAAACAACACCATCTTCTTTCCATCCTTGTTGACGGTATATATATGTGTTCTCTCTACAATCATATATGGTTAACCTGTCATATTACCATGCTCTTCCCAAAATCAAATGCAATATTTTAAAAGCATAATATCACCAAAACAAATTGTCCAACTCGATGCTACTGATTTTAGAAATTGGAATTTATTTCCAAATGGTAAAATTGAATGTCTTTCAACCACATTCCTTCTTAACACCATGAAAATCAAGAAAGAAAAGACTTTTCAAATTGCTGCCTTTCTGTAGCAACAATGACAGTTTACAAGACAATTTTGACCCCTCAAATCATGAGATAAAATTCTCTCGAAAAAATGAAAGTTGTTCAAAACATAATGAACTATCCTCCCACCAATTTTTAGGTCTCTATGAAACCATATGTGGTTGTTACAAATTTTTCTTTGGACTGTAAATCTAAAATCTGAACAGACTAGCTTCACATAATTATGCATAACTTGCTCATTTCTAAATGAAAATGAATCAAACTTGAACCAAATGAGAGTATATTAAATAATCTTTCTAAAAACATCTCATGCATAATAAGGAAACACTTCATGAAAAAACAAGGAAAGGCTTTCCACTACACTGCCCGAAATCACAGAGCTTCAAATTTAAGGAATGTTGACATGCATGCAATAGTTTCAACTCCAGATATTTCTCTTTCAAGTGACAGTGATTTACTTCCTTTGGTTCATACAAGTGATTTAGCAACAAATCAATCCAAAACTCATTTTGATCCATTCTCCTTCAACATTCACAAACAAATATGTGATTCGATTCTTTCTTGCATGGAACCCCATATAACTTCAAAATCAAATACCAAACCACCTTTCCCTACCCATATCTTTTTTTGGGCTCTGATAACAAAAATGAGGAAATTTAGAAAATCAGATTGTACATGCATGCATGCAGATTTCATAAATTTTTCTCAACAAAGGGTCAACACATGATGATGTTGCCTATTGAAATTTGCATTACAACTGGGTTTTCTTGTAACATGATATGAGATAACAATACAACAACAAATAGATGCATGAAACTAAAGAGGATCCTCAAATGATTGATAAAGACCATTGGAGGATCTTTAGAAAAACTCCATGCAAAGCACACTCTCAAAATAACAGAAGATCCGGCTGATAGGAAATGAAAAGTAAGAAGATGTTAAACTATTATGATTTGATTTTTAGATTTCTTCCAAAATGAAAATCTAATTGCAAACAAAAAAATTTATGTAGAATACTACACAATCACATCCATACAACACTAGAAACTCAAGAAACTTACAAGAAAACTCAAGGACTTCATTCTATTCACTTTGTCTCAAGGTTCTCTCCTAAAATCTCTCTTTGAAAAAAACCTCCCTTACAATATGCACCTTTTGTCTTTTTGAAAAACCTTCTAATGTAACTCCCAAGAAACCATCATAGCTTTCTTGAGGCAGTTACATTTTGAATGCCTACACATGATGCTTTAGGAATATTCATCATTTTTTTGCCTTTTGATTTTTCCCATAAACATTTTCGAAAATTAGAAACTTTTAACACACCCAAAATAAACTAAAATAAACTCATACTAAGTCCTATGTGGATAATGTTGGGTAGGCTTATAAGAATGCCACCTAAACATTTCCACCACATGGAAAAAGACTTTTATTTTAAAACATAAAACTTTAAACTCACACACGCACGCACGCACGCGTGCACACACACACACACACACACACATACACTCTTCAAATTTCATATTTTAAACTCAAATCTTTCTGATATTTTCTTTGTGCGCCTGCATTTTATTCATTTTTTAGGTTGTCTTCTTTTCGCCACCATACTTTCCATCGCAATATAATTCTACATTAGTAATGGTGTATGCTATCTTCCTGTTGCATATGTGCTCTTGCACCACATCCAAAGATTTTTAGGTAACTTATTCTAGCTTGTTTCCTATAAATGCTTCTTTAGGAGTTATATTTCTAAGATTGAATGAGGACATCTATTCTGGATGTATATTGTTGTATTTGAGGCTTCAACCCAGAATGAGATATGGAGATTTTGATCATGCATCATGGCTTTAGCAGATTCAATTATAGTTTTGTTTTTCCTTTCTGCCACTCCATTTTGTTGAGGATTGTAAGGTACTATAAACTCCCTCTTAATCCCAATAGAGTACATAATTCTTTAAAGTTCTAAAAAATGTATTCACCCCATTGTTTGATCTTAGTGTCTTGATTTTCTTCCCAGTTTGATTTTCGATTAATAATACTCTATTTGATTCCTTGAGTTTTCGGAAGTAAATCCAAGTTTTTTTGGAGAAATTGTCTATAAAAATTACATAATACAAGAAACCTCCTAGTGAATGTATTGACATAGAACTACACAAGTCAGTGTGAATACATTTTAGCACAATTTCAGATTTAGGTTCACTATTCTAAAAATATCCCTTGGTATTTTCTCTTAAGGCACATCCCTTGCAGGTTTCAATATGATCAAATTTTAGACTAGGTAGACCTATTACAATCTTTTCTACAAATGGTAGAGCATGAAAATGAAGGTGGCCTATCCTTCTATGCAAAATTTAATTTGATTTTGAGGCTTCATGTTTTAATGCTACATACATATGTTTTATTGGGATTTTGGGCCCCCAAACCCCCCCTCGGGGCCCGAGCTAGCTTCGAACCCCACAGAGGAATTATGAAGAATGTACAGTACTTCCCTGATCAATCACCACAATCTAACATCAAGGTGAGAAGTCTGTTGGTATTATTGATTTCAATTGTGTTTTCAATAGTCATGAACATCTCATGGGTAGTTTTTACATTTGATATGGACGAAAGTATATGATCTTTAACAGAATCTATAATAATTTTCATAACTTTAGTATTATGTCTTTTCCAGTTTATTTTATCTAGTTCACTTTCAAGCATTATTTTAGTTTCTTCCATGCATCCTTCTAAATCAAGTTCTCATTTGATGATCATTATTCAAATCTTCCATGATACTAAGGTTGAAGAAACTTCAAGTCCATCATCCAGCCTTACATAGTTCACCATGGTTGCAATTTAGAAATTATTTTTTAAATAGATATGAAACTTGAATGATAAACGATAATTTATGCTCTATCAATTCGACTCTGATACCATGTAAAGGAAAATTAGATCTTTGATAGGGTAACAAAATAAGTATTGTAATGTTCTAGACTATGGTTCTGATATATACAAATAATTTCTATTTATCAACCTGCTATGCTATTTTGAACTATCTAACTACTCAAAACAGACAATATAGGATAACAATCTTCAGGCAAACTTTGAAACAATCCAAGTGAAATAACTTAGATCAAATACTGACTGTAATTATATATTCCATTGTTGTAGATATATTGGTCATGTCATAGATAAATGATGTTTCCTACAATAATGGTTATCGTTAGATATATATAACAAGGAGTCATGTCCACATAGGGTCATGTCCCTACATGAACTTAATTTAGTCAACTTTTAATAACATAATCCACCATGATAATATGTGGTGGAGGGTCATACATGGTTCAATGTAATATATATTAATATCTGTGACTTATAATGCCACAATCATAATATGAGGAGCTTGATAACTATGAGACAAATAATATGTGATCCATTTGAGTTTGGTAAATCATGTCTCACATTTAAGTGCAAGTATGTGTATATATATCTATATGTACATACACACACACACACACACACACACACACACACACACACACACACATATATATATATATAATATGTATATATAAATATACATACATATAAATATATATACATATAAATACACACACACATATACATATAAATACACACACACACACACACACACACACACACACACACACACACACACACACACATACATATACACACAGACACACACACACACATAGATATACATACATACATACATACATGGGTATATGCAGGATCATGGTCAACCAAACTATTGCCTTAAGTGGCAGTGAAAAACTAACAAATCAAGGTTATGTTAACTTGACATGTAATTTTAAAGTGGTTATGGACTTTATATCAAAAATATGTAATAAAAGAATTTGTAGGAAATTGAATATAGTTTCTAAACTACTAGGCCTTATCTATAGAAAAAAATTTTGATTGGTCAAGATTTTGGATTTTAATGCAGTACTACAAAAAATTCAGGGCGAAAGTAATAAAGTAGGTGTATGTATGACCACCTTAATCAAAATCAAATGGTAATATTTTTAAATATAATTATAGATATAAAAAATAGACTCATGCCTAGATGTGACACATATTTTTGGGTATTTTTATTCTAAATAAATAATTAAATATGAATTTTCTACTATTACTTTTTTAGAATTAAAAAACTTCCATGTCTGACCACCTTAACTAATTGAAAATTTCACAAAATTAATTTTTTTTCTTATACTAGGTGAGGCATAGAATGTGACACAAGTTTTGGATTTAAAAAATGTTATACCGTTTGAAAGTTATAGCTATTTTTCAATCAGTATGACAATCAATAGTTTACTTACATCTTCATTAGAAATCAACTAATAAATACTTATCGAACTCATAATTTGACAACAATTATATTGAGGGAATCTTGGGAGTGTTCTCAAGAAACCCTTTTCGTTTCATTGAATGTGGATGAAAAAAATATTGTTAGATGGCCAGTCGAAGTCTGAATATTAGAAAAAACATGGCTCAAATATGTTTTTTGAGTAGACCAAAGAAGTTTGATAAATACCAAGCCTAATCGTGCACCCAAAATGTGGCGACAAAATACAATATTTTAAATTTGAGATAGTGGGAACTAATTGTACATTTTAAACCAAAAGGGTTATAGACATATTTAAATATTATTTACATTTAAGATATAATGATATTTGAATATTATTATTTTTTTATTTTACTATTATTTATTATAGAATAAATTTTATTGTTATAATATTATATATGATATTAAATATGATTAGATAGTATATTAGGATCAAAGTACTATATATTCTATATTATCTATAATATTATAAATATTATCTATATATTATTATTATATATAATATTATATATAATATATATTTTAACATAATATTAGAAATAATTACATACTATTATATAGTTTATTAAATTACAATATCCCAAGGTGTCCTAGGAATCCTAGGAACATATGTTATGATGATATGGGTTGAAGGCGGTCATGGGTTACCTTTGACCCATATGATCGATTACATTATGTCCCTAAGGGTCCTAGCACCCCTAGGGACACATCTGGTGATGAAATTGGTTGAAGGGGGCCATAGGTTAGCGTACGACCCCATTTGACCCATATGATCGATTATGATATGTCCTTAGTGGTCCTCCTAGGATCCCTAGGGACTCATGTCACTATCAAATGGGTCGAAGGGGGTCCTAGGTTAGCCTACGACCCCATTAGACCCATGTGATCGATTATGATATGTCCATAGGTGTCTTAGGACCCCTACAGACACATGTCATGATGAAATGGGTCGAAGGGGGTCGTAGGTTAGCGTACGACCCCCTTCAACCCTAAGGATTGATTATAATATGTCCTTAGGAGTTGTAGGAGCCCTAGGGACACATGTCATGATGGAATGGGTCAAAGGGGGTTGTAGGTTAGCCTACGAAACCATTCAACCCATATGATTGATTATGATATGTCCCTCGGGGTCATAGGAGCCCTAGGAACACAGGTCATGATGAAATGGGTCGAAGGGGGTCATACATTAGCTTATGACCCCATTTGACCCATATAATCGATTACCATATGACCATAGGGTTGATTATGATATGTCCTTAGTGGTCCTCCTAAGATCCATAGGGACTCATGTCACTATGAAATGAGTTGAAGGGGGTCATAGGTTAGCCTACGACCCCATTAGACCCATGTGACCGATTACGATATGTCCATAGGTGTCCTAGGACCCCTATGGACACATGTCATGATGAAATGGGTTGAAGGGGGTCATAGATTAGCATACGACCCCCTTCAACCCTAAGGATTGATAACAATATGTCCCTAGGGGTTGTAGGACCCCTGGGGACACATGTCATGATGGAATGGGTCAAAGGGGGTTGTAGGTTAGCCTACAAAACCATTTGACCCATATGATTAATGACGATACCCCTAGGGACATATGTCACGAAAAAATGGATGATCGATTACGTCCCTAGGCATCCTAAGTCCTAGGACCTCTAGGGACATATGTCAAGATGAAATGGGTCAAAGGGGGTCGTATGTTAGCCTACGATCCCAAGCGTTCCATATGATCAATTATGATATGTCCCTAGGGGTCCTAGGACCCGTAGGGATACATGTCATGATGAAATGGGTCGAAGGGGGTCGTAGGTTAGCCTATGAACCCATTCAACCCATATGCTTGATTAGGATATGTCCCCTAGGGACACATGTCATGATGAAATGGGTCAAAGGGGTTATAGGTTAGCCTATGACCCCCTTCTACCCATTTGATTGATTATGATATGTCCCTAGGGGTTGTAGGACACCTAGGGATACATGTCAGAATGAAATGGGTCGAAATGGGTCCTAGGTTAGCCTACAACCCCATTCGACCCATATGATTGAATATGATATGTCCCTAGGGCTTCTAGGACCCCTAGGTACACATGTAGTAATGAAATGGGTCGAAGTGGTTCATAAGTTAGCCTACAATCCCCTTTGACCCATATGATCGATTACAATATGTCCATAGAGGTCCTAGAACCCTTAGGGACAAATGTTGCAATGAAATGTGTCAAAGGGGGCCAGAGGTTAGCCTATGACCCCATTCTACCCATACGATTGATTATGATATGTACTTAGGACCCCTAGGGATACATTTGGTGATGAAATGGGTCGAAGGAGATCATAGGTTAGCCTACAAGCCGATTCAACCCATATGATCGATTATGATATGTCCCTAGGGGTCCTACATCCTATGACCCCAAGGGACACATGTTGTGATGGAATGATTCACCCCAATCGACCCATATGATCAATCACAATATGTCCTTTGGGGTCCTACGATCCCTAGGGACACATGTCATTATGAAATGGGTCGAAGGGGTTAATAGGTTAGCTTACGATTGATTCGACCCATATGATTGATTACGATACGTCCCTAGGGGTCCTATGACCCCTAAGGAAATATGTCACAATGAAATGGGTCAAAGGGGGTCATAGGCTTCGACCCATTTCATTGTGACATGCGTTCCTAGGGGTCCTATGGTAATCGATAATATGGATCGAATGGGGTCATAGGCTAACCTACGACCCCCTTTTGACCCCTTTCATCGTGACATGTGTCGATCATATGGGTCAAAGGTAGTTGTGGGTCCCTTCGACCCATTTCATCATGACATGTCGTGATAGATCATATGGGTCAAAGGGGGGCATAGGGGTCAAAGGGGGTCATAGGCTATGATCTATCATGACATGTCATGATGAAATGGGTCGAAGGGACCCACAACTCCCTTCGACCCATATGATCGATTATGATATGTCCCTAGGGGTCCTAGGACCCCTAGGGATGAAAGGGGTTGAAAGGGGGTCGTAGGTTAGCCTATGACCCCATTCGATCCATATTATCGATTACCATAGGACCCCTAGGGATGCATGTCATGATGAAATGGGTCAAAGGGGATCGGAGGTTATCCTATGAACCCATTCAACACATATGATTGATTATGATATGTCCCTAGGGGTCCTAGGACCCTTAGAGACACATGACACAATGAAATAGGTTGAAGGGGGTCCTAGGTTAGCCTACACCCCCCTTCCACCCACATGATTGATTACTATATATCCCTAGGGGACCCCTAGGGACACATGTCGTGATGAAATGGGTCAAAAGGTGTTGTAGGTTAGCCTACGACGCCCTTTGACCCATATGATCGATTACAATATGTCCATAGGGGTCCTAGGACCCGTAGGGACACATGTTGCAATGAAATGGATCAATGGGGGTCATAGGTTAGCCTATGACCCCCTTTGACCCATATGATCGATTGCAAAATGATATATAATAAATGTATATAATAATATATAATATATAATAACTATATTATATAATAATATATAATAAGTAAATTCTATATATTTATATAATTGTTGCCAACTATATATATGATTATATAATAAATGATACATATGGATATAAATACTATATGATATAACAATAATATATATTATATTAAAATAATAATAATAATATTACTATATTATATAATAATAATACCACATTATTATATAATAACAATATATAATTGTTCTTAAGTAAATAATATATATGACTATAAATACTATATATTATTGTCCCCACTTTATTTCCATCCAAATTTTGGGCGCAAATTTCGGGTACTTGATATCATGTCGAGTATTTGATTTGGGATTGGATACTCGATATGGGATCGAGTACCTGAATTTGTCTACTGGCAGACTTTTACCAAAATATTCTTTGTCACTGGAGACCCGACAATCACATTTTTATTTTTGGCTTTTTCATTGTAAAGCAAAGAGTCTCTAAGATGCTCTACGTGCATGTTGAGATCGATGTTTTGAGTGTCATAACTTAGAGCTCATGGGTGATATTGGTAAAACAACAAATGTTATAGGGTGGTGATGTCAAGGTCCATAATAACCTATCTTATTTTGAAGAGATCACATTCCATTTGGATTTGGAACAATGTTCTCGCTTGATGCCAAAACTTGAAGTGTGCCTCAGTTCATTGGTGCATCATTGCGTAACTTTAAAATTGCTGATCTTGACATCGAATTGTCAGTCCCATTAGCTCTAGATGGGTAGGTGAACCCTAGTGACACCCTTGTTTCGACTGCGGAGAGCTTACAACGTTCACGACCACCATGTATTAAAGAGTCTCTAAGATGCTCTAAGTGCTTTTGGAGATCGATCTTCTAAGGGTTGTAACTCAGAGCTCATGTGGGATATTGGTGAAACACTAAATGCCACAAGACAGTGATGTCATGGTCTACAATAAACTATCTTATTTTGGAGGGATCACATTCCATTTGGATTTGGTACAATGATCTTTCTCGATGCCAAAACTTACAGTGTGCCTTAGTTCATTGGTGCATCACTGCATAACTTTGAAACCACTGATCTTGGCATCAAATTGTCAATGCCATTGGCTCTAGATGGGCGAGTGAACCCTAGTGACACCTTTGTTCCGAATGTGGAGAACATACAATGTTCATGACCATCCCGTACTGAAGATTCTTTAAGATGCTCTAAGTGCATTTGGAGATCGATCTTTTGAGGGTCATAACTCAGAGCTTGTGGGGGCTATTAGTGAAATGTGAAAACATGATAGTCATGTTGATATCTATAATAACCTAGTGACACCCCTATTTTAACCACAGAGCCCCTATAACGTTTGTGACCGCTACATGCTAAAATGTCTCATAAGACCAAAGATGGGCTCCTAAGACGAAATTGCTCATGGGTTTGGCTAATTGTAGACATCTTAAGGGATTGTATAGATCATTTAAAATTAAACATATATGATATAATTTCAAATTAAACATTGCATCAAAATTTGATAATAAAGGTTGTTAAAATATTTTTCACTAATTATTGCATTTGAATCAAATATAACAAACATGGTCAAAATGAATGATAGTCCAGAAATATGAACAATACACATAATCCACAATAAATTTTACAATACTATACTAATTTAATATGTATATCTTTGTGCACATAAATGACAAAAATATATATCAAAATACATGTATCCATAATAAATTATGCAAATATATATCAAAGTTTATGTATCCATAGACAAATTACACAAATATATATCAAAATACATAGATCCATATACAAAATGTGGCTGATCATGCCATCAAAATGTGTATAATATCAATGTTTCTGTATGTAATGTGGAATATGCCATTCAAAATGTCTCATGATTCATCCTATGACAACTATACTATCCTATGTTGTTGGTGGATCATCAAAATGCAGCCTCTTTGTTGAACTAGGTGGATTAGATGCCTCCTACATAAACAAAAAAAGGAAAACCAAAGTAGACTACTAAATTTACATGATTCTACGTATCTAACATTGAATTAATCAAATGCATAATGATCATTTTTTTAATGAATATTTATAGTTTTATACTTTCATCATAAATACCTTTCTCGTTGACCTCATGCGGTGGTCAGGAGTCCTCTCATATGTCCTCGACAATGCTTGAACCTCATTTATTGTGGCATGTATATGTTCAAGTATGGTTGCCATATGGATCTACAACTTAAAATATAACATTATAATTCATAGAATGCTAAATTTATAACATATAAACAATAATTTACACTAAAACTTGCCTTTTTCGACTCCTCCTTTGGATATAATGGTTGCATGAGAAAAGATACAAAACTTTGACATCCAGCCTTCTACGCACTAGGTGTTTCCTATGGGATACAAAAGCCTAATTGTTAATATAATGGAAATATTTTTTGAATTTGTTTATAAATGATACTTATACATACAATGGGGCTCTCGTTGTGAATGGAAATGCTAGAGGGTATGCGATGTCAAATCTACTTGAATTCATCACCAGTAGCCACACCCTGTACAATAAAGAATGTAATTAAATTTCATTAGCACAAACATTTTATAAGAATGCATCAATATTTAATCACTTTAAAAGAACCTAATTACCATTCCCTTGTCAATGGGTTGTGCCTCATCCCCTGCACTCTTCCCCCCACTAATAGGTGATACCTTCAAGAGAAAAGAAATATTAGAAACCATATATGCTGCAATATCAAAAAGAAAAACAATGGAAACACAACATAATATACTATAGATGTCTTAAGGTCAAATGAGATAGCCAAGAGAGTGACATGATCAACTTTTCTAAGCTCCTCTTCAGTCATCAACTAAACATGAATCAAGATCACATACATGTATAAGTTAGTATGGGTTAAAATTATTCTATAATAAAGATTAACTTTAAATCACATATGCCGTAACAAAAAAGTGTATACATGTACCAAGACAGAAGGATCCCATGGCTCTGCATGTCAGGGTGTGTAATCTATTTAGGCACATTTGTTGTATCATCCTCCTCAATAGAAATTGATACTTAGTATGATCACCAATGGGACCTAGACAAATATTCTTCCACATTATGCTAGTATGACACACACAAACATGTGATAAGCTTGTCAATGATGAACTCGGGCCAACATCATCAACACTGGGAGACAACACTGACCTAGCTTGGGATATCAATAGGCTACTCAATCTATGAAAGACTAATAGTTTGAGAGCTAGCGTCTATAATGATATCAAGATGCTGCACTAGAGGAGGGGGGAGACATCAGTAGGGGGAAAAATGTACCAACTTTCTTCTACTAGACAAATGGTCTATCTTGAGGAGGTCCTCCTCCTACACCCATGTTGGGCCTCATGCTCTATAGTTCACCTTGGGGCCCAACACATAGTTAGCATACAATTTTCTAATGAAATAGAATAACACCTCTAAATTGCTATGTGGAGGTTTGTCAAAACCCATCCACCAAAAATCCCAAAAGTTTACACACATAGGCTCATTTGTTCACCATCTAATTGATAATTTGGGCTTTGAGCAATCTACTTTTTTACTGGTTTTTGGTTTGCAAAAAGGTTAACTATATCATCTTTACTTATGTTTAGGGCCACAACCTCATCATAGTCCAACCCATCATCAAACATGGCATGCATTTGTTCATGCCAGTGAAGAGAAACATTTTTTTCATCAGTAAGTGTTTGAATATTATCCACTATAGTGTTTAACGTGGATAACATGGGAGCCAATGTGGGTACAGTGTTGTTATATGTGGTTTGCAAACCCCTCAGTTTGGTAAGATTTTCTTGTATCAAATCTTCAATTCAAGGAGTGTTTAAAGGGGGTAGTGGATCGTTTGGTAGGTGGTTTTGAGGGGGCACTAGATCATTTGGTGGAGGGTTTTGAGAAACATTGTTTCATGGCTGTGTGTGTAGAAGTATATGCATATACACATTATTCTGATTATTGCATGCTTCAATTTTTCTAAAGCTACAACGTTAACAAATTTATAGTCAACAATGAGGCATTAACGAATTAAAATCTTGTGGGCGTATTTTTCACTTTTAGTGGACAATTTGTTCGCCTAAGTAGGTATTAATATTTTGACCAACTTAAACACTATATTCATGCTCAAGTATATTAGATAGTGTCATGGAATCCTTAGTTTGAAGAAACCCAAAATTTGATTAGTCTTAGGGCCTTTGATGACTAGAATTGGTTGAAAAAGGAAGGAAAACATTTGTAATTCACTGAGAAAAATTCAATACATGTGGTGAATAAATTCATAAATTTTGCTAATCAGTTTACAATTGATAGTCTATTAGTTGATGTAAATACTATTGATAAAAATATATGAATTAAAGTGGATTGATTGATAAAAAGAATATGTAATGACCCCTTTTTGGTCATTCCAATAAAGTACCAAATCGCTGATGAGGTTTCCTTGCATCATTGTTTTCCTCTAATATATTTGTGTGAATGAAGCTTACAAATATTCAGTTAGTCACTTCAACAATAAAAGTTTGTATTTGGTTTTTAATCATATATTATATAATGGGTTGGTTTACATTAAAAGGCATGATTAATTTATATCTATATTTTGATTATAATAAAAAATACTAATATTATTTTACTTAGAATAGGTTACATATATAGATTACTTCATATATATAATCATTCATGATATTATTGTGTTGATTATATATCATTACACTAATGATATATCTTTTATTATAAATAATATATTTTTAATTGATAATTTAACGTTATTATTAATTTCCATTTACTAAAATTTTATATTTTATATATAATAATTATTAAAATCTTATATTAAAACAGGGACATGACATTTCGCCCCTCTCAAATTTATTTGTCCTCAAGCAATTGATGTGTTCCTAATTGATTCATAGCTCATATTCATTCTCTTTCTTGCATACATGTTAAACACTTGCAAAGTATGTGTGTTAATATATGATGGCTTATGCAAGAGAATAGTAAACTAGGAGCATGAACACATGAAGACGCAATACCAACATGGGGTAGACACACAAATGCATGAAGACACAAGGAAAATACGAAGCAAACACCTTAACGCATGATGTAGACACATGGTATACATTAAAAATTCTATTAAATTCTTAGTTACAATTTGAAATAAATGAAGGTTAAGGAAAAATTTTACAAACCTTGATTGTAAATGTCATGCTCCTTTCCCCTGTTTGGACATCAAAATTTCTTGAAGATGTGTCTTTTTGTATCTCTCTTAGCTAGTACTACAATAGGATGCCCTAGAAATTCTCCCTTCATGGAAAAATAGTATAGTGCCCTCATAAAAATTCTCTCTTGATTGTTGTTGCAATAGAGTGCCCTCATGATTCTCCCTTAATTGTAGACTTCGTATGTCACGCCCCACTAGGGAACTTGGAAGGACATAGTTTAAAGTTGCTATTTTTTTCTTAAGAACACACCTTATACATATGTATAGTTGTAGTAACAAGTTCCCTAACACCAGGGTTCCTAAATTAATTTCCTTTAAATATTTTCATGAAATTTATCAATCTATAAAGTGAGTTTATCTTCTAACTCTCTATAGCATTTACAAAGTAAATTCTAATTTAACCTTGCAAGGATAAAGCATAAAAATGCAATTGAATAATACACTTTCTCTTCTTCATAACTTGAAACACATTCCCTTGGATGAATTATTTACACATATTAAAACTAATAAAGGGGAGAGAGGAGAAACAAAATTTACATAATCTTTTCCCAAAACCTCTTTACCTAAACTACCCACTCTTTTACATGGCTTTTTTCTTTTAAAATATAATAATAAGTCTCATCTTTAGGGTTATCATTTTTACATCATTAAAGTACATCAAGTAGATTCCTTTTACTCTAAATAAGATACATTCAATAAAAAATCAAGTACTTGCAATTATATACAAATCTTTAAAATGTCTTCAAGTATCATGGAATCTTTAAATCAATCAAACTTGGACCATGAACATGCCTCCAAAACATTTTACCAGCCGACCAAATGGAATAAAAAAGAACCACTCTCCCAATCTAGGAGACAAAACCATGATCCACATAGGTTGTAAGGAAATATCTAAGGATTATCCCAAAAATCACAAGTAAAATAGAAAACTTAAAATAAAAAAAGAGGAAAAAGAATGTGTGAGGGGTTCAATCACATCTATGTGACATGTTTCAATTAAATTTCAATTATTTAAATGTCATGACTTGAACTTCCAAGTTGGATCTAGACAAAGTAGGGGAGATGTTCCACCGCTATAGTGAATCTCCCTATTGTGAATCTCCAAAAAAAGATCATACAATAGTCCTCCCCATATTTGAGAATTTAATTCATAACATTCAACAAAATAATCTCAAGGCCTCAATATGAATCCAAAAGAAAACATCAAGATCACTTTGAGAATAACATAATAACACGACACTTGCAATAAAGCAATAAACAAACACATTCAATTTATCATACAATTTATTTAACTTTAATTACATCAACTATTGTATTTATGCATTCTTCTTTTGTTAATTCTCTAGAGAGAGAGAGAGAGAGAGAGAGAGAGAGAGAGAGAGAGAGAGAGAGAGAGAGAGAGAAGGTGATGATGATATAGGAGCATCTAGAGGTATAAGGGCAATCTTGTATCACCCAAAAAAAATACCTAGACTTAGTTTCTATTTCACATGTTTTCATTTTTGGATACCCATTCGAGTCAAGTAAAGGTTCCAACTCTCATAGTTCCACTATTAGTGTTCTAAGTTAGAGTTTTTAAGCACCTTGGGATATGTGTAAATGCCAAAAAAATAGGACTATGTAATTGAGCCATAATTATGGTAAGTTAGAAGGTGTAAACTGGAAGGATGATTAAAATTGTAATTTAGAACATTCCAGAAAAAGAATCAGGTCAAAAGGCTGCATGGTTTGAAAGTTATCTCAAATTTTCAGTTTCTAGAGACCTCTTAAGAATGCTTCAAAGTCAGGTTTGAGACACAAAATGACCTCGTATGGGCCTAAAAAATGGGGGACAAGCAAAGCTGGTTCATAGGGCTATTGAGCACTCCGAGAGCTTTTCAGAAATGTAAACGATTCATCAATCAGAGCTACGGTTCAAAAGTTATGCCTCCCGAAAGTTTGGCTACCATTTCTGGATTCTTCTAATTTCGCACTGATTTCTAAAGTGACTTCTAGAGCCTTCCATTTTGGCGGTGGATACCAACTAGCACTTTCTAGAATGTATTCCTAATCATTAACCCTTTAGGGTCTATTTAAGAACATTTTTGGCATTGTAAAAGGCAGTTTAGAGTGGAGTTTGAGAGAAGGTATTGGGAGAAGAAATTATCTCCAGATTTATACTATTGTAAGCCCATAGGGCATGTTTTGGAGTTTGTTTTCTTCACATTTAGTGTATTGGCATATTTTCATAGTTAATAAAGTTTTTCCCTTTCTTGTTGTGTCCTTTTTGTACTTGGGTTGTGTCTCCATCAGATGAGATGCATATCTTTGAAAGTTTCTATTAACCAAAAATGCCTTCCCACCAAAAAATTGAATTCAAAGGCCTAAGCATACCCTAACATTCATATGTTTGAAAATTCAAATATTAGGGCACACGAGAATACTTTGGTTATATGCATTATATCCTAAGTCCCAAGGTTAAGTTCATGTTTTAATATCTCTGTAGGCTTGCACTTTCCTAGCCATCATATCTTCCCAGATTGAAGAACCTTGCTTTGTCACTTTGCAGAAAAACACAGATTTTAATTCATGCGACAAAGCGATAGTGTGACATGCATCTAGGTGGTGCCTTTTTTCTTCTTTAGTCAACATATTCATCAACAAGTTTCTATCTGCTGCTAGATTCAAAATAATCCATGGTTGTCGCTTTATTGCTATGCAAATTTATGAGGTCATTATCCTTGATGAAAAAGAAAGGGGTTAATGCATGGCATGTGGGTCCTATCTTTCTTGTGGTCTGTAGGTGAGGTGGATAGGTTGACAGGTGAGTTGGTGAAAGGAAGTGTTTTCTATTGGTTATGTTCTGACACAAATTAGTGTGTTTTAGAGCCATCAAATGGATTATGAGCAAGTGATTGTTGTTTTATTTCCAATGGAAGTTGCATGAGGGATACCCATACTAACATGGCAAGGTTTCTACATGTGTCTAGGCTGGTAAAGGAGTTACACGATCTTATGATAAAGACTGTGTCATAAGATCTCAGGAAGGAAGGATTAAGCTACCGATGTTACGATATTTGGCTATCATAACATCGTAACAACAAATGATCATGAAAGGGTTAAAGAAATGGACACGATCTTACAATAACCGTGCCATAAGATCATAGGTGCAAGTGATGAAGGTGTCAAAGTCATGTCAAGAGGATAGCTAACCATGATCGTAAGATTGTAGAGGTTAAGTGTTGCTACTACTGATGTTACACTGAACTACGATCGTAAGATCGTAAGGTCAAGAAAATGCATCCATAATATTCTAAGGAAAGATTGATTGATCTACAACCCTATGCCATGGTGTTGTCATGAGATCGTCCAGTTAGGGAATCATAGGCAAGGTAGATACTTGATGTTACAAAGTATGGTGTGTCGTAAGATTGAGAGGAGTTTCAAGGAGGGATTGATGTTAAGATAAGTTGATGATCATAGGATTGTAGAACCTTGAGTTGACCATGATAGGGATGTTTCACCTGTCCAAGCTAGAAAAGGAAAGGTTCTTCGACCAATAGAATTGTAGGAAGGGTATATGATGAACATTGTATATTATTGACTTGCTAATACATTTGACTTGGCATGCTGATAGCAAGGAAGAAACAACTCTTTATGACAGATCAAATCTTTCGACCATCTACATATTGCTTTCAACATTTTCCATACCTAGTAAATGCAACAGGAGCACACACTCATCACCATGTTATCCATCTACCCAGTTGTGCATTAATGACTGCTGTTCCTGTCTTCTCAGGGTAGTTCTTTTGGAAAAATATTGGATTTTCTTTCATTTAGGTTTGTTCTAAGATCAAATTTTCTTGATCTTATGACTGTTCTTTGTAATCTTGATGGTGGTAGTTGTGCTTTGCCTTGGGGTAGAGGCTATCCGAGTTATGCTTGAACTATAAAGGAAAAATTTGTAATCTTTTTAAGGGTTGATATTTCTCTGATTCTCTAGTATTACTTTCCATGCATACTATTGTAATTTCTTGTGCCTCTGAGCCATTGTAATTTTTTGCTATATCTCTTTCAGCCATTAACACCCTGTGCAAGACTCCTTTGCCTCTAGTTAATGTTATTGTCTATAGTCTGCAATTTGCAATTTGCATGATTGTATCTATTTTGGCATTTGAATGATATTAAGTGAAGTTTCTTCCTATGAAATTCTTTTATTTTCTGATCTAAATGTGATTGTTGGATTAAATGAAGTCTGAATTTGATGCAGGAGAATCCAGAGGTATAAGGGCAATCTTGTGTCACCCAAAAAAATGTACTTAGACTTAGTTTCTGTTTCATGTGTTTTCATTTCTAGATACCCATTTGGGTCAAATAAAAGTTCCAACTCTCACAGTTCCACTATCAGTGTTCTAGGATAGAGTATTTTAACACCTTAGGATATTTGTAAATGCCAAAAAAATAGGAGTATGTAATTGAGCCATCATTTTGGTGCACTAGAAGGTGTAAATTCGCTAGATGAATGTAATTGTAATTTAGAGCATTCCAGAAAAAGAACCAGGTCAAAAGGCCCCATGGTTTGAAAGTTATTGTAGTTTTTCAGTTTTTGGAGACCTCCTAAGAATGCTTCAAAGTTAGGTTAGGGGCATTAAATGACCTCAAACAAGGTGAAAAAATGGGGGACGAGAAAATTTGGTCCATAGGGCTATAGAGCGCTTCGAGAGCTTTCTGAAAATGTAAATGGTTTGTCAATCAGAGCTACGGTTCAAAAGTTATGCCTCCCAAAAGTTCGGCTACCGTTTTTGGATTTTTCTAATTTTGTGCCGACTTCTAATGCGACTTCTAGAGCCTTCTATTTGGTCCATGGATACCTACTAGCACTTTCTAGAATCTATTCCTAATCCTTAACCCTTCGGGGTCTATTTAAGAACATTTCTGGCATTGTAAAAGGCAGTTCAGAGTGGAGTTTGAGAGGAGGTACTGAAAGGAGAAATTATCTCCAGATTTATGCTATTGTAAGCCTATAGGGCATGTTTTGAAGTCTATTTTATTTGTACTAAATGTATTAGCTTATTTACAAAGTTAATAAAATTTCTCTTTCCTGTTGTGTCCATTCTGTGCTTGGGTTGTGTCCCCATTAGAATTTGTAATCTTTGAGGTTATAACTGGTTAATTGTGCATTTATGGGTAGAGATAAGATTAAACACTCTATTTTGGTACATCACCTCCTTAGAATAGATTAGGTAGTTTGCTTCTATTCATTCCTTCTCCATTTTTGTCTCCAAGAGTGGTTAGGTGCATCTTGATAGCAAAGAAATCCAACCTTCTCCGAAGACTCAACATCATAGTTTAAGTCCCATAGCTTGGAGGTTGTTTCCATGTTTTTCAAGGTTGTCCTTAGGTTAAAACTTTGGACAAGGGTGAAAAATTTTGTGACAACAATTTCCTCCCTTCCTCTTTCTCTCTAGTTATCTCTTATTTTTCCAAAAGAAAAACTTCCCTTCTTTTGAGTTTCCCTATAGTTGTTTTAATCAATACTTACTCATGCAAGAATTTTCTTGTCCCTCGTAGCCTCTCTTGCATTCTTGGGAAGACTCCAATTTTATAAGAGGAATTTGGATGGTGGCATTGGTTGTAGTCATTGCAACTGGAAACCCACATGTTTGATTAATTAAATTGAACTAATTCTTTTGATTAGTCAAACATTTGGGATTTAATTAATTAAAAAAAACAAAATCCAACTCTCATGGCATTTTATGATTCTTAGTTTCTAACTTATCCCCTATTTACAAGTTATCACATATGTCCCCCACCATGGTTTTTGAAGTGCCAATTGCATGAGATGGTAGGTAGTAGGTTTGGAAGGCAATAGGTCATAGGCTGAAGTCTCCAAGAGATTTTTAGTGTAAGTCCCTATTTGTTTCTATTTATTCTATTTTTATTTTTATTTATTTATTTATTCACTAGAATGATTCAATTGGGGATAAGACTCACATACATTGGATCTAAACTTAGTACCATACAAATACAATCAATATTATATGCATATTCATTCGAACATATATATGTACAACCATATATACTTGGATAAATATACCTAATTGACAATTATGAACATCATGAAATCAAGATCACAAACTATACATACATCTTAAACAAAAATATCAACTTAACAAAATATCAAACTCAAGATATTAATCCATAAGTCCCTAAATCACATAGTTGACTCTCTAATAAGGATTTCCTAGGCTTAGGGTGCCCACATGGATCATGGTATCATCTTTGAATCGATAGAATATTTGGAGGCTTAATAGTGTTTGTTCCTGCATATGCCTACATCACTGATTATATAGTTAAAGCACATGGTGGGTTAGTAGGGTTAGTCCAAAACCATAATCCAAATCACTATATGAAAATAATAATTATCTCAATAATAAATCCATATTAAGGTTATGCAAAATTTATCTAAGAAAATATTTCCATAATGACCTAATAAATGCAAAGTATGAAATGCTATCTAGCTCTACCTAGCCCATAAGTCAAACAGCTAAGAAAAATATCTAAAGGTAAATAATGTCCCAAAACATGTCACTAGGGTGGGAATCACATTATCCTCCCCCAGGGCTAGACTTTCTCCTAAAAGTTGACAAATAAATATGGATAAGAAATATTTTATTTACTAGAATCCTCTAAGGTAGCGGAGGACTCATTATTGGGATCCCATTAGATCCTGACCTGCTCCACGGTGCAACCCTTGAGGTGTAGGGTCCTATGCTAGAGTATACATATTGGCTCCAAAGCTAGTTGCTTGTCTGTGAATTGTAAAGAGTGTGTAATGACCCCTTTTTAGGGACATTCATTTTTGCGACTTTTCTTTTCTTTACTTATATCTTTTTCCATGTTTTCTCTGATATAACCTTGTTATGTATGCAATTTGCAATGCTTCAAGCCATCACTGATAAAGAGATAAATATGCACTCAACAATTACGTTGTGTATGATATATGCTATTGCAATTCCTGCACTTGTAACTGGAAGGTTGTGTCAGCAACCATGCTTTCTCAGTCCACCCCATAAGTCTACAAATGGGAGAAATTGAATATATATTCCGTCCCTTTAGTTTCTATTATGTTCTTTGTCCTTCGTATTTGGTCCATGCATCTTCATTGTTATTGCTTCAGTAATTTGTCAGAGATGTAATCAATTCCATCTCTTTCTTATTCCCATCCACATATAACATTTGATTGGATTTCTTTATACGTGTTGGTCGGTATTGGCCAACAGTCACATCCTTAGGTGTTAACTAATTCATAGTTATGTTAAAATATATATATTTATATGTTATTTAAATATGATGGTTATCATATATATTTACTTATATTATATGTTATTATAACATATTTGATTGTATTATCATTTATATTAACTCTTGTATCATTAATTTATATAATATTATATTGATTATTTTATTAATCAATTAATATTATATATATCCAAATGTGATAATATCTAGATATGTTATTATTTCATTATTTATAATGTAATTGTAACATTTATTTATTCTTATATCTTAATCTTATTATTATGAATAATAATAATTTATATTATTACTATGAATAATACAAATGATTAAGTAATATAAATAGATCATAAGTATTTATCAATATTATTTCTTTTGTGAACAGTCGATAATAGTGTATGAACTATTATTATATTTTATCTAATTATAGGATTCCCTCTTAAAGTATGATATAAGAATAGGGTAATATATGTATTAAGGTACATATATACAAAGGCATAATATTAATACATTTGATATAATTACGTAATATTGAAGAATCATTCAAATCAATGAAATGTTGACTTGTTTGATTTTGAATATCAACTCATTTAATATTAGAATGGAGGTCAAAGAATAATAATCTACAAATGATGTGATAGATATCCTTTCTCTTGGAGACAAGGACATATTAATATGTTAACTTAATGACAAATTATATCATTATTATTAATAATTAATTTATCATTAAATCTTATAAATATGGGGACATGACAGTCCGCCCTTCCTCAAATTGCTTGTCCTCAAGCAATGATTGTTTACACTAAACCTTTATTGTGAATTCAATATACAAGTTATACACTGGAATGAAAGAACACATAAATTATGCATGTAGTTAATGTCATAATGCATGAAGTAAATATCTAAGTGCTTGCAAACACAAAGCATACACGAAGAAGACACATTAATGCATGAAGACACGAAGTATACAAATGCAGACACATGATGCATGAAGGCACAAAGCATACATAATGCAGACAAATCATACATTCTTTGTTGATTTTCACAATGAAGTAGATTAAAAAAAATGATGTATAAAATATACTTCCCTAATACGCCTTTTGATCATGGACCTGCAACACAAATAATTATTAGCATATAATAGCTCTAAATAAAGATAAGTCATGTGATGATCCATTTTTTTTCATTTACATAATCATTTGAAAGGAATCTTTCTCTCTCTTCATTATGATTATCATAAGATGGTAGATTGACGGTGCAAAGGGCACATGAAACAGGCTACAAGCGATTCCCTAGAGGATATCCGTCATGTGCCCAAATTTGCTTCGCCTCTCCCTCCACCAACTCCCTACCTTAGGATATCATAATGTGGATGAGAAAATGAATATTAATCTAATGAATAGGAATATTTATTTCTCCTTATTACGATCATTTTGAGATGGTAGATTGACGGTGCAGAGGGCGCGTGAAGCAAGCTACAAGCGGTTCCCTGGAGGATATCCATCAGGTGCTCGAATTTACTCCACCTCTCCCTCCACCAACTCCCTATCTTAAGAGATCATAATGTGGTATGTAGAGAAAGGTTGAGTTATTTGGTATGTAAAAGAAGCACTAAGACCAAGTAAGACATTGATACTATAGTGTATTGTTTATCTACTTAAAGTCTGAAATAAAAGATTATTCAAGTTAAGACTTGAAGGAGATCAAGTATGAAAAGTGTCTACCAAGCCTTGTTGAATAGTCAATGCAAGCTGAGTAGAAATCAACAGAAGTCGAGTGAAAATCAAGAGTTGCAGAGAAAAGATGAAAGACTGTGCAAACCAAGTGATTGTTAGTATATGTCAAGTAATGTTAAGTTGGTGTCGAGCATTAATAAACTTTAGTGTTTGCCAAGTGAACTAGTGTTGGCTAAATGACTGAACAGTATAGATGTCAAGTCACATCATATTGATGCCGAGTACCAGTAAATGTGTTAAATCAAAGATTTGATGAACTTGAGCTAACTATTTTATTTTCTTGAGTTGTGTGAAGTATGTGGTAGATAACTATGATGAGTTGGTGGCATAGAATTCAAGGTAAGCCATTTTGAGGTGAATTCAATGAAGATTATAGAAGAAGTTTTTAGAGGAACCAAATGGAAAAGTGGGTAGATTCATTGTATCCTACCTATCCATAAAATTGATGATTGTGGTTAAACGACAAAAGATCTAAACTCTCTATTTATAGAGATAGCTAGCCAGAAGAAAAGGTTGTCATGTGTGAGAACCTAAAGAAGACAAGGAGTCTATGGTATTGCTTCATTCAGTGGCCAAACATAAGTGATTGCAATTGGCATGCAAAGAAAGAAGGCTTAAGAGTATGAATTCTTCAAGGGTGAACAAGCTATCAGAGCTGAAGTGTGTGAATGTCAAGCATATTGGAGGACTAAAACAAAGATATTTAATCTACAAGTGAGTTGTAATTTTTTATCAAATCAAGCCTTACTGTTACTTTCTAATTATTGTATTAGTCTAGGGTAAATGCTTTGGATTAAGGTTGACCTAATAATCATTTGTAAATCTTTTAACTGGGTGACATTCTAATGGAATGGTCTAAAGTCCTATAACAAGGATCACTCCTAACATGGTGATTGAAATCCTTTAACCAGGTCACATTTAACAACTCGTATTGTAATCTTTAATGAGCTTAACCTTTCATAGGCTATCACTTCAGAAGAGTGAAAATTAGTAGCATGTTACTGGTGGTTTTCCTAAATTGGGTTTCCACTTAAAATCTTTGTGTCAAATTGTGTGAATGTGCTTATGCTGTTTCATGTTTACATTTCTGCAAAGTTGTTTTGACCTAGGATAGTAACCTACAAAGTTTATGTATTGTATGATCTAATGGATGAATGCATGATAAGCTTTTATGGATATGAGTCTACTAAGCATTGAAAAGTTTTATTTCTACATCTGGACATTAGATAACTGATTCACCCCCCCTCTCAGTTATTCTAAAGAATTCCAACAATTGGTATCAGAGCATCATAGTGCTTAAGAGGACTAGTTTGAAGGTACTAGAAGAAAAAGATCAGGATGTCCACAAGAGAGGTACCCAAGATTAACAAGGAGAACTTCTTTGCATGCCAAAGTCTGATGAAGCTACACCTAGGAGGTGTTGGAGACTATTCACAATCTACCATAACCACTGAGCATGTTGACCCTATTGGAGCCCTAACTGTCGAGGATTTGAAAAAGACACTAATACATTTGGTACCAAATTGCGACGGTAGTGTCGTTGCAGTTTTTTCGTCACAACCTTGTCGTCATCGCAATTGCGACGATGACAAGGTTGTGACGGGAAAACTGCAATTTGGTACCAAATGTATTAGTGAGAAGAAAGAACACAATCAGACAATGTTGAAGATCTGCCCTAAGATACATTGAGTTTGATGACATTAAGGAATGTAATACTGCTAATAAAATGTGGGATGCTATAGAAAATATCTATAGAGGAGACAAAAATGTACTAAGAGAAAAATCTGAAAGTCTTAGAGGTAAGTTTGATGATATGAGAATGCAAGAAGGTGAGAATATAGTTCACTATTGTGCTAGAGTAAAAGAAGTAGTCAAATCTATTAGAGGAGAAACTTGTAAGATTGAAGATGAAACCGTGATCAGCAAAGTACTCAGAATCCTACTGCCCATCTATGCTATTAGTCTCTACCATACAAGAACTAAGGTGCACACCTGGTAATGATCTGACCCTAGAAGGATTGATAGGTAGACTTCTTTTGAATTCTCTAAACTACCATTAAAAGGACCTAAAGAGAAGTAGAAAAAGGTTAAATATGTTTCTAGTGATAGTGATACATATGAGGAAGATGTAGAACAACTTGAAGCATTGTTGGCAAGGAGATTTCAAAGAGGAAATGGAAAATTCAAAGGTAAGTTACCTATCATGTGTTTTAATTGCAATGAGGTTGGTCGTATTGTTCCTAGATGTCTAGAGAAAAAGAACAATCGAAGTGGAGACAAATATGAAAGTAAAAGAGACAAGGATAAAAAATTAGAAAGACAAAAGCAAGAAGTCTTGCTACATTACTGAGGAGGAAGCCAAAGATGGATCTGATGACCATGGTGATGAAGTGGTGTATGTTGCAATGAAAGATGATTTGATGAGGATGAGGCAACTGCATTAGTATCTTATGTGAACAAGAGTAATAGATGGATCATTAATAGTGGATGTTCACATCACATGACTAAAGATAAAAGTAAGTTCATTACCCTTGATTATTATGATGGAAATAGTGTAAGGTTTGGTAATGATGCACCTTGTCTGATAAAAGGAAAAGGATCTATCAAACTCACAAAAAAGATATGTGTGACAATGTTTATTATGTAGAAGGACTTAACTATAATTTGTTCAGTGAGTCACAATTGAATAGTTCAAATTGCAAAGTTAAGTTTGAGAACAAGATAGCAAAGATCTATGACCACTGATGGGAAAATAATTGGGAAAGGTGATCAGACTAGAGGTAATCTATTTTACCTTGATATGAATGATGCTACTTATCTTGTTGTATAATTTGATGATGTGTGGTTATGGCACAAGAGGTTATGTCATGCTAATTTTGATAACTTAGTAAGTATTAGTAACATGACAAGAGTTAGAAGTCCTAAATTGAAGAAACATGACAATATGATATGAAAATGATGTTAGTTAGGAAAAATGACAAAATCCAGTTTTAAGAGTAAGACTCATACCTCCAAAAATATTCTAGAGATTGTTCATACCGATATGTGTGGACCAATTGATGTGAAAAGCTACAAATGTAACAAGTACATTATCTTATTTTTTGATGATTATTCTAGGATGATGATAGTTATGTTTCTAAAACAAAAAATTGATGCTTTCCAAATGTTTAAGTGGAACTTAACTAGAGTTGAAAAGGAGACATTCAAAGGCTTGAAATGTCTAAGATCTGATAGAGGTGGAGAATTTACATCAAATGAGTTTGAGATGTTCTGTAATGATAAAGGAATCAAAAGACAAAGTTTTGCACCTATAACCCCTCCACAAAATGGAATTGCTGAAAGGGAGAACATATCTGTAATGGACTATACTAGGACACTCATGATGGAGAAGAATGTTGATTTGAAATACTTTAGAGAGGTTGTAAGTATAAATGTCCATACCTTGAACCACATGCAAGTCAAGAAAGGTACTCATTCAACACTTTTTGTATTATGGTATGGATATTCACCAATGTAAAATATTTTAAGGTATTTGGAAAAAAGTGCTACATTCTTAAGGATTTTAGGAATGAAAAATTAGATCCTAAAAATGAAGAAGGTATATTCCTTGGTTATTCTACAAGATGTGAATCTTATAAGTGTTTAAATACTAACACTAATAAAGTTGTAGAAAGTGCAAATGTGAAGTTTGATGAATATACAGAGGTACATGAAGCTGAACCTATGAAGGAACCTAAAGAGTACAAATCATTTGTATACTTTTATGAAGGTATGCCTATTGATGAAGATGTTGTAAACCAATTTTTTAGTCAACAACAAGTTTCAGTGACTATCGAGTCACATAAAATGAATGTCGAGTTGCATTTAGGAACTGAGCTATAGTCAGAAGCTGGGTTGCAAAAAAAAGATGAGTCTCATTCTAATTTTGAGATAACTGTACATGAAAGAGATGCTGAATTACCAGATAGAGAAGTAAATAGTGATTCTAAATTTGAAATACCTAATGATAAAAGAAGAGAAAAACTAAGATTGTCAAAGTATGTCAAAAGACATTACCCTATTGAACACATTATTGGAGATAATGATGCTAGACCAATGACAAGGAAAAATTTGAGAAGTGATACATATTTGTTGAACATGCATGAGCCTAAGACACTAAAAGATGCCTTAGAAAATGAGGTTTGGAGTTAAGCCATGAAGGAAGAGATTGAATAGATTGAGAAGAACAAGACATGGACTCTAATTCCTAGACCAGAGGACAAGAATGTGATTAGAACCAAGTGGGTGTACAAAAACAAGTTAAACGAAAATGGTGAAGGAACCTAAAGAGTACAAATCATTTGTATTCTTTTATGAAGGTATGCCTATTGATAAAGATTTTGTAAACCAAGTTGTTAATCAACAACAAGTTTTAGTGACTGTTGAGTCACATACAATGAATGTCGAGTTGCATTCAGGAACTGAGCTATAGTCAAAAGATGGGTTGCAGAAAAAAGATGAGTCTCATTCTAATTCTGAGATAATTGTACATGAAAGAGATGCTGAATTACTAGATAGAGAAGTACATAGTGATTCTAAAGCTGAAAGACCTAATGATAAAAGAAGAGAAAAACCAAGATTTTCAAACTATGTCAAAAGACATTACCCTACTGAACAAACTATTAGAGATAATGATGCTAGACCAATGACAAGGAAAAAGCTAAGAAGTGATACATATTTTTTGAACATGTATGAGCCTAAAAAATTGAAAGATGCCTTAGAAAATGAGGTTTGGAGTAAAGCCATGAAACAAGAGATTGAATAGATTGAGAAGAATAAGACATGGACTCTAGTTCCTAGACCAGAGGAGAAGAATGTGAGTAGAACCAAGTGGGTGTACAAAAACAAGTTAAACGAAAATGGTGAAGTCACAAGGAATAAGGAAAGATTAGTTTGCAAGGGGTATCCACAAGAAGGAATAGACTATGGAGAAACATTTTCTCTTGTTGCAAGATTGGAAGGAGTAAGAAATTTTCTTTCTTACTCTGCATACAAAGGTTTTTAAGTTTATCATATGGATGTGAAGTCAAATTTTTTGAATGGTATATTAGAAGAGATTTATCTAGAACAAATAAAAGGATTTGTTGATGCTAACAACAAGAACATGGTATGTAGACTACACAAAAATTTATATGGTTTAAAGAAAGCCTTAAGAGCATGGTAAGAAAGGCTTCACAATTATCTTGTGAAGATTGGTTTTGAGAAGACTGATGATAACAACAATTTGTACTTGAAGACAGAAGAAGGTAAAGGTATTTTACTAGCTGAAATTTTTGTGGATGATATCATATTTGGAAGTCAAGATACATTATGTAAGGCATTTGCAAATGAAATGAAGGAAGAATTTGAGATGTATATGTTTTGAAAGATCAAGTTCTTTGTTGGTTTGCAAGTATATCAGATTAAATATGGTATATAAATCACTCAGTCTAAGTATGTGAAGGAAATATTGAAAACTTTTGGATTGGAAGATTCCATACTAGTTAGCGAACCTATGGTGACATGACACAAGTTGTCAAAGAATGATGATTTGAATGATGTAAATCAACCATTGTATAGGTCTATGATTGAAAAATTGCAATATGTAGTACGTAGAAAACTTGACATTACATTATTTGTTGGAATAGTTCCAAGATTCTCTAGTAATCTTAAGGAGAATCATTTGATGGTTGTTAAGAGAATTATGAGATATCTAAAAGGAACATAAGACTATGGTCTATAATACAAGAAAAATGAAATTTTTGAGTTGAGAGCCTACACCAATGCTGGTTGGGCTGGAAATATAGGTGACATAAAGAGCACAAGTGGTGGAGAATTTTTCTGAGGAAAGAGATTGGTCACCTAACTAGCAAGAAACAAAATTGCATATCTCAATCTACTTCTAAAGTTGAATATGTGGCTGCTGCAGTAAATTGTACAAATATTTTATGGATCAAACAACTACTCAAAGGTATGAAGAAGGAAATCACTGAACCTCTGGTACTTTAGTGTGATAATAAAAGTGCTATAAATATATCAAATAATACTATGATGCACACAAAGACTAAGCACATTGCAATCAAGTATCATTACTTGATTAGAGAGTTAGTTCAAGAAAAAGAAGTGCAGATGGAATATGTGAATAAAAAAGAATAGATAGATGATATCTTCACAAAAGCTTTACCTAAGGATGCTCATGAGTATCTAAAAGGTAAACTAGGAGTGATACCCCTATCCAAAGCTACTTAAGAAGCATAATTAGTGCCCTACATCAATTGAGCTAAATGTTGTATCTTACAACTTGATGCAGTGGATATTACTTTAGGAGATGCCTAAAGTAATGAAGGAACTAAATTAAAAAAAAAATTATAGTCACATGAAAGGTAATAGAGTGAGAATTTGGAATTGATTATATCTACATACAGAGATGACAAGTCTTTGGCATTGTTGTCAAAGATGGAGAAATAACTAGACAAAGGGAGAAATGATTACTAGAGGGAGATAGAGTACCTAAAAATAAGAATGAGGGAGAAATACATATACATATACCTAGTAGGAGGAAGAAAGTACCGAGGGAGATATAAGAAAGATGGAGTAGTAAAGGAACTTGACAAAGCTCACATTATCCTACACAGAGAAAGGACATATACTACACTGATAGAGGGAGAAATGTCAAAGATTTATTTTCTTTTTAGTATTGTTGTTGGTATTGGTTTTCCATCAATGCCAAAGAGGGAGATTATTTATATGAGATTATTTTGAAGTGAAGAAACTATAATGGAAAAATAATTATTTTGTCAATGATGTGAAACTTGCTACCTACTTGTGAGACAATTATTTTTGATTTGAAAGCTATCGTTTAGTTGATTGATGAAGAGGATTTGAAAAGAGGAGATACCAATAGCACCTATAGAAAGGTTGATTTATTTGGTATGTAAAAGAAGCACTAAGACAAAGTAAGACATTCATACTATAGTATATTGTTTATCTACTTAAAATCTAGAATGAAAGATTACTCAAGTTAAGACTAAAAGAAGATCAAGTATGAAAAGTGTCTGTCAAGCCTTGTCGAACAATCAATGCAACCCAAGAAGAAATCAATAGAAGCCGACTAAAAATCAAGAGATGTTGAGAAAAGATGAAAGATAGTGCAAGATGAGTGATTATTAGTATATGCTGAGTAAAGTTTAGTTGGTGCCAAACACCAGTAAACTTTAGTGTTTGTCAAGTGAACTAGTGTTGGCAAAGTGATTGAACAATATTGATGTTGAGTGACAACATATTGATGCTAAGTGCCAGTAAATGTGTTAGATCAAAGATTTGATGAATTTGAGTTGACTAATTTGTTTTCTTGATTTATGTGAAGTGTATGGAAGATGACTATGATAAGCTGGTGGCACAAAATTCAAGGTAAACCATTTTGAGGCAAATTCAAGGAAGATTGTAGAAGAAGTTTCTAGAGGAACAAAATGGAAAAGTGGGTAGATTCATTATATCTTTCCTAACCCTAAAATGGACAATTATGGTTAAGAAACAAAAAATCTAAATTCTCTATTTATAGAGATAGCTGATTAGAAGCAAAGGTTGTCATGTGCGAGAACTTAAGGAACACAAGGAGTCTTAGGTATTTCTTTATTTAGTGGCTAACTAGAAGTAACTGCAATTGAAAATCAAAGAAAAAAGGCTTCAGAGTATGAATTCTTGAAGGGTGAACAAGCTATTAGAGTTGAAGTGTGTGAATGCCAAGCATAATGGAGGACTGAAATAGAGATGTATAATCTGCAAGTGAGTTGTAATTTTTATTAGATCAAGCCTTACTATTACTTTCTAATCATTGTATCTATCTAGGGTAAATCCTTTGGACTAAGGTTGACCTAACAATCATTTTTAAATCCTTTAACTGGGTGACATTCTAATGGAATGTTCTAAAGTCCTCTAACAAGGCTCACTCTTAATAAGGTGATTGAAATCCTTTAACCAGGGTTCATTTAACAGTGTGTATTGTAACCTTTAACAGGGTTGGCCTTTCATAGGGCATCACTTTAGAAGAGTGGGAATTAGTAACATGTTACTGGTGGTTTTTCCCAAATTGGGTTTCCACATAAAATCCTTGTGTCAAATTGTGTGAAAGTTCTTGTGTTGTTTCATGTTTACATTTCTACAAAGTTGTTTTGACCTAGGATAGTAACTGACAAAGTTTATGTATTGTATGATCTAATGGATGCATGCATGATAAGGTTTTATGGATATGGGTCTACTAAGCATTGAAAATTTTCATTTTTACATCTAAACCTTGGATAACTGATTGAACCCACCCCCCAACCTCCAATTATTGTAAAGAATTCCAACATTATCCACTTTGTGGACATCTATGTACTTCTTGTTGTTGTTTTCCATCACCAAATATTCTCTAATCCCTTGTTCCTATCTATACATATCTTGAAGTATCTTTGGACTTAAGGTAATTCTTTCCTCCAAGTGATCCCAAATCAATATGAGTGAGGCTAGGCAATGGGAAAATTGATAAGCAATAGGTCATCTCTACTATATAATCTCAAAAGGTGTAAAAAATTGAGGAGTTTATTTACACACATTTCCATATCTAATTGTGCTCTATCAAGGTCACTCTCTCAAGAAGACCTTATTCCCAATTGAAAATTATTTATCCACTTTGTGGGCATATGCAGACTTCTTCTTGTCATGTGGAATCACCAAATATTCCATGATCCTCTATACTTATGTATCCATATCTTGAAGAATCTTTGGCCCTATAGTCAATCTATCCTCCAAGTGATCCCAACACAAAGGGGCGTGACAAGGATGACTATACAATGTCTGAAAATGTGTCATGTTGATATAGTTTTGAAAATTTGTATTATAGGAAAACTATACTAGATATATATAACCCTCATAGTGAATTTTTTGGTCCATAACATACAACCTAACATATCCTCCAAAACCTGTTTTACCGTTTCTGTTTGACCATCAATTTTAAGGTGATACGTTGAGCTAAATTTCAATTATATACCCAAGATTTTTTGTAGTGATGTGAAGAGTTTGAATATGAAGAATATATCTCTATATGAGATGATCTTCCTAGGAATCCCATGGAGTTTGATTACATCCTTCAAAAATATTCTTGCTACTGTAGTGGTTGTGTACAATGATTAAATTGTAGAGAAGTGGGATAGTTTAGTAAATCTATCTACAATCACCATAATAACATCATACCTTTATGAAGTTATGGGAAAATGAACAATATAATCCACGGATGTGATATCCCATCTCCATTCTGGTATTGTGTGAGGATGGAGAAGACAAGGCTAAATGTTGGTTTTTTGTTTTTACTATCTGACACTGTAAGCACCTAACCACAAAGTCTACTATATCCCTTTTTATGCTTTCTTAGAAATATAGTTGTTAGAAGTATGAGTCAATTTTCTTAACTCTTGGATGAGATGAGGAGGGATCTTGATGAGATTCAGATATGACTAACCTTTTGATTTCCTCTAGAATGTATGTTCTTCTTTGTTGTCTTAATAATGCATTTTCTTCTAGGTAATATCTCACATATCTTCCTTCCAAGCTTACTCCTAATTCATTTACCGCCTTTACTTATTGATACCATTTTTCGAAAGGGAGTTCCTACAAAATATGACTTCTTAGATCAGTGTTGAGGGTAAGGACTGAGGCTCCATGCCTTCTTCCAGTAAGAGCATTGACCACTACATTTTTATTTCCCTGAACATAGTTTACTTCAAAGTCATATTCACACAAAAATTCCATCCACCTTTGTTACCTATCATTTATGTTGGGTTGAGTGAAGATCTAAAGAAGACTCAAATGATTTGTTTGTAATTCAAAATTTTTCCCAAGGAGAAAATATCTCCATCTCAGTGAGGCATGGACCATTACAAGTAGTTCCAAAACATGAATGAGATAGTTGAGATCATGATATTCTTAAGTTTTTTGGACTCATAAGCAATCCATCACCCTTCTTTCATGAGGAGCACAATTGTTCCTTCCAAGGAAGAATTTACATACATACTAAAAAATCCCACTATGGGTCAAGTATTGCCAAATTTGGAGCATTAGGAAGCTTTTATTTTAGGCACTAGAAAGCTTCCTCTTTTTTTGACCAAATGAAATTCTTCCCTTTTCATTATAAGGATGTGACAGGGTGTGCAATATTTGAGAAACCCATAAAAAACCTTCTATAGTATAATACTAAGCCCATGAAACTCCTTACTTCTACATTGGTGGGAGTGACCCAATTAATAATGGCTTATATTTTTGCAGGATCAATTGAGGTCCCTTCACTAGATATTACATTCCCTAAGTATTTTACCTCAGTTTGGAAAAACTCACACTCTTCTAAATTTTTCTAAAGTTCATTCTCCCTGAGGAATTGAAGTACTTGCTTTAGTTTTTTGTTCACGTTCTTCAACAGTTTTAGAATACACCATTATATCATCAATATGAAAAATTTATCCAAGTACAGTATAAAAACTCCATTCACTAGGCTCATAAAATTGAGGGAGCACTTGTTAATCTGAATGGTACTACTATAAATTGGTAGTGTCCATGCCAAGAACAAAATGTTGTTTGATGGACATATTCTTCATATATCCATAGTTGGTTGTATCCTAATTTCAAATTGATTTTTGAAAAGGCCTTCGCCTCATTCATCTGATCAAATAAGTTGTTAGTTCTAGGAAGAGTGTACCAATTCTTAATAGTGAATTTATTGAGTTATTTATAATTGATACATAGCCTAAGTGACCCATCCTTCTTCTTTAAAAATGTTACCCATGCTCCCCAAAGAGATAACTTGGCCTTATAAATCCTTTTTTTAAAGAGTTTCTCCAATTGGAGCCTTAATTCACTTAACACCTAAGTTGTATTAACCCCTTAAGAAGTGTTGCATTAACATATGCCCATCTTCTTGTATCCTAAGAAAAGCTTGAGTTCATAAAATTTCCTCTTATATTCTTCTACTGACATGTTCATTTGTTTAAGTTGATGAAATTCCTTGGCTCTAACCTATCTCCACTAGTCTAAAAGATATCTATCATTGAAAGATTCTATGAAGAGATCCCAATAAATATCATCCATCGATATTTGCAATCTTTTCTCCTCCCATCTCCACCAGATTGAGGCATTTTTCCTTGGATGCATTATGACACACCTTGCCTTAAAATTTTTACTGAATGGGCACATGGTAAAATATTTTTCTAACTTGAACAACCAAGTTTTGGCTGTCAATCCCGCTTCATTCCCATATATGGGTATTTGTAGTCTTAATAGGTCCTTCATTTGGGTAGAAGCGGGTATTTTATCTTTCTGCAATTCTTCTAGGTCTTGTTTTTCCTTCCCTATGTTTCCCTCATTGGGAATGGTTTGATTTATCCTAATTCATCCTATTTTCAATTTGTATCATGAACCTCTGCATCATTTGTTGTATCTTGTCCACAAGTTGGGTTTCTTTGGTCCTATTTTCCAAGCTTTCACTTACTTTATTTCTAATTTATTCCTCTCACTCTCCTTGAAATATTTCATGTTGGGACCTTGGGGGAGAGTTGCGTGCTCTTCCCCTAGTGACTCTTCATGTCTTAGGAGGCATCCTGAAGGTCACAAGATAAAAAGCTCATAAGTTTAGTTTTCTAAAAATATCTAAGTTTCACATTTTCTAGTTTACTAGGTTTTTGTCCAAGCATAATAGGCATTTAATTTTCCAATGCAGTAGCCTAGGGCTTTGATACTAGATGCCATGCCCCACCAGGGAACTTGGAAGGACATAATTTAAAGTTTCTATTTTTGTTTTAAATATGCCTTATACATATGTATAGTTGTCCTAACATGTTACCTAACATTAGAGTACCTAAGTTTACTTTCTTTAAACATTTGTTGTGAAATTTCTCAATCTATAAAATAAGTTTATCTTCTAACTCTCTATAGCATTTACAAAGTAAATTCCAATTTAACCTTGCAAGGATAAAGTTGTAAAATTTAACTTAATAATACCCTTTTTTTAATTCATAACTTGAAACAAATTCCCTTGAATAAATTCTTTACACATAGTAAAACCAATAACACTTGCTTTCAATGAATTGGAACAAAGGGAGTGAGGAGAAATAATATTTACATATTCTTTTCCAAAACTTCTTTTCCAAAACTTCCCTTTTTTTTAAATGACTTTTTAAAAAAATAATACAATATTAAATCTCCCTTTTAGGGTTATCAATTTTACATCATTAAAGTACATCAAATAGATTTTTTTAACTTCATATAAGATACATTCAATAACACATGAAGTACTTGCAATTATATACAACATCTTTAAAATTTCTTCAAGCATCATGGATTTTTCAAATCAATCCAACCTAAACCACAAAGAAGCCTCCAAAATGTTTTTCTAACCAACCGTGTGGAACCAAGGGGAATCACTCCACCAAGATAGGAGACAAAACCCTTATCCGCATAGGTTCTAAGGAAATATTTATGGATTAGCTCCAAAATCACAAGTAAAATAGAAAACATAAAATCAAATGGAGAACTAGATGTAAAAGCACGTGTGAGGGATTCAACCACATCTAGGTAAGTGTCATCGAACATTTTATATGTTATGATCAAACTGCCAAGGAGTTTGACCATCCCATTGCAGAGAATATCTTTAGCCAACTACTCCAATGGGACATGTACAATCATATTATCCACTTTTTCTTGATTAATGTGTAAACCCAAACATCCTTAACCCTTCACTTTTATTTATATTATGACTTATTTTATCAACTTGCAAGTAGAGCCAACCTACACAAGTATTTCGTATCTAACACATAGGATACTTTAGAGTCCACTTCTAGGCACTAGAACCTATGGTGAGCCACTCACCTAGGGTTTGTACCCTAGTCACAAATCCAAGAAGCACAAATGGTCTTAGGGTACATTTTTTACTAGCCCAAAACCTAACCCTGATAACAAATCCAAGGCCCATTCTAATTATCAAAGAAAATACAATAAAAAATGAGCTACAACATGAGTACATTATACCAAAGAAAGTAAAATCCTCTGGTGACCAACAAAAAAGCTTTGAAAAATTAGACCTAAAAATTTAGGGAGTAGATTAGGCAATAATCTTATTTCTACACATACATAAGAAGAAACTATGCATATAGTTATTATAACTATGCTTATTTCTATTTTTCACTAGATTAGCATTTGACATGTATAACTATGTATTGGTAATACAAAATTGTTGCACTTTTATGCAATAACATTAAGTGATAAAAAATTGCACATGTATACATTAATTTTGCGCATATGGGCACCATAGCTAAAAGGCTTAGAAAAACTAATGGAAGCACAAAGTTGTGCATATAAAGTTTCATATCCATCCTCGACTAGAAAATTTAAAATATATAAATGTCATGAATTGAATTTCCAGGTTGAATCTGGACCAATTAGGAGACTTTTCACAACCTAGGAGTGAATCTCTAGGCATGGATCCTACTATAGTCCTCCCTAGATTTGGGAATTTGACTCATAATATTTAACACAATAATTTGAAGGCCTCATTATGATTCCAAAAGAAAACATCAAAAGACCTACCAAAATAACATAATAAAACCACAATTGTAGAAAAGAAAAAGACACAAACGTTAATTTATTATATTATTTATTTATCATTAATTCTATCGACTATTGTATTTATCCATTCTTCTTTTTTCAATTCACTAAGAAGTGTGTGTGTGCACATATGAGAGAGAGAGAGGAAAATTTCTAAAGGTGAAGAGACACCTATCCATAAAAGTTTCCTCCCTTCCTCTTTGAATCAATACTTATGCAAGAATTCTCTTATCTCTAGTATCCTCCCTTGCATTCCTAGGAAGACTTTAGATTTATAGGAATAATCCAAATGGTTCCATTGGTTATAGCCATTGCAAGTGACAACCCAAAAATTTGATTAATTAAATCAAACTAAATTTTATTTTATTTTTGATTTAATATCTCCTAGTTTTCCCATCTTAGTAGATTGTCTTAAAGGATTCCATCTCAAGGAATTCAAATGGCGCATTGGTCAAGGCACTTCACTCTTCATTCTAGGGTCAAGGGTTCAATTCTCATGACCTTTTACTAATTCTTATTTTCTAACTTATCCACTATTTACAAGTTATCACCCATCCCCCCACTATGGTTTTCAAAGAGCCAATTAGAAGAGATGATAGGTAGTGGGTGTAGACACCTAAATCTAATTACATCAATAAGTAATCATATTTAGTCATCTCCTAAGACATTATTGATTAAATATTTACTATTTAATTAATTTATCGTCATCCCCTAGTTAATTAATTTATTAACTATAGTCCAATTGATAAAATCAAATGATCATCCAAAATCAATTTATCAATTAAATCCCAATTCCTCTATTAAATTGAATAAGTCATTAAATCTATTCAATTTAATTCCATACTCCCCATTTTATTAAATAAATCATTTAATAAAATATCTAAAATCCTAAGAGCCTCCCTAAACCCTATCCTAACCCCTAATCCAACCCATTCACCCATACTAACCTCACTTAGCCTCCTAACTAACCCATCCCATCAAAGCTAAATAACTTACCCCCTAACTCCCCTTCTAAGTTAATCCTAATCTCCCTCCTAATCATGTACACAACTTTAAGCATGGGTTAAGACTTGCTAACCCAAACCAAAGTGAACAATCTCATCCTCACCCTCACCCTCCAACATTTATGACTCTTACACCTCTTACACCTCCCTTAATGACTCTTACAAGGAATTTATGGAGCCCTTATCTCTTGAGCCTCCTTTGTTGACCATCTAGCTTGCCTTCCCTTCATCCAGTCACCCTTTGACAAGTGTCACCACCCTATTGGTGCTAAACTAGCACAATCCTTGTGCTCCCTTTTGAGAGCATCCTGACCCTCCCTCAACATCTCATCATCTTTGCATCTTGACCCTCCATTCCTCCAACCCTTGGCCTATAAATTGAACCTCCTCCCTTCACAAGAAAAATACACCTTTCATGCGAAGTTATAATGCTATTTTGAGAGCCTAAAAATTACCAAAATACCATCATAATGCTGAAATCCTTCCATACTTCCATTGTTGAAACCCTCATCCACACCCATATTTGATCATCACCCATCTACTTGGATCTTGAGCACAACGTGAGCATACATCCCCTCTCATTAGGGACATAGCTTCGTCATCATGAGAAGCACTTGAGGAGTTTACCATCTTTGGTCTACTTTCCTCAAGTTTGTCTTCTTTGGTCCTATCTTAAGTGTTAGTTTTGTTTAGTATGGTTAATGCTTTCCTTAATAGCTAGTATTCATTTTAAACTACTAAACTAGGTGATATAGTGGGTTTGGGAGGTGATATCTCACATGTTCGAGTCTCAAAAGGGATTTTTAGTATAATTTAATAAGGTATTTAACAAAATATTTTGAAGGCCTCATTATGATTCCAAAAGAAAATATCAAGAGCACTACCAAAATAACATAATAGAACCACAGTTGCAAAAAAGCAATAGAAATGAATGTTAATTTATCATATTATTTATTTATATTAATTCCATCAACTATTGTATTTATCCATTCTTCTTTTTTCAATTCTGTAAGAGTGTGTGTGTGTTTGTGTGTGTGTGTGTGTGAGAGAGAGAGAGAGAGAGAGAGAGAGAGAGAGAGAGAGAGAGAGAGAGAGAGAGAGAGAGAGAGAGAGAGGAAATTTCTAAAGGTGAAGAGATGCCTATCCATAAAAGTCTCCTCCCTTCCTCTTTCTCTCTAGTTATCTTTAATTTTCCTTAAACAACATTCTCCCTTCTTCCTGAGGTTCCTTAAAACTCTTTGAATCAATACTTATGCAAGAATTTTCTTATCTCTAGTATCCTCCCTTGCATTCCCAAGAAGACTTTAGATTTATAGGAATAATCCAAATGGTTCCATTGGTTGTAACCATTGCAAGTGACAACCCAGAGGTTTGATTAATTAAATCAAACTAGTTTTAAAAAAAAAAAAAATTTAATATCTCCTTTTTTTCCCATCTTAGTAGATTTTCTTAAAGGATTCCATCTCAAGGAATTCAAATGGAACATTGGTCAAGGCACTTCACTCTTCATTCTAGGGTCAAGGGTTCAATTCTCATGACCTTTTATTAATCCTTATTTTGTAACTTATCCCATATTTACAAGTTATCTACTATGGTTTTCGAAGAGCCAATTAGAAGAGATGATAGGTGGTGGGTTTGGGAGGTGGTAGCTCACATGTTCGAGTCTCAAAATGGATTTTTAGTATAAATTCCTATTTTTTGCTAATTATTTTATTTTATTTATTTATTCACAAGAACTATATAGTTGGGCTGAGACACATCCATTGTATCTACACTTAGTGCGACACACACGCAACCAATATCAGGTGCATATTTATTTGGCCATATATAGGTGTACACCCATATATACTCATATAAATATACCTAAGTGATAGTTATGGACATCATGGAACCAAGATCACAAACTATACATAGATCATAAATAAGAATATCAACTTAACAAAATATCAAAATCAAGATATTAACCCAATAGTCCCCAAATCTGGTAGTTGAATCCCTAATTAGGATTTCCTAGGCCTAGGGTGCCTATATAGATCATGGTATCATATTTCAATAAATAAAATATTTGGAGGCTAAATAGTACCTTTTCCTACAAACATTTGCATCATGAATCAACAAGATGCACACACACACACACACACACACACACACACACACACACACACACACACACACAGAGAGAGAGAGAGAGAGAGAGAGAGAGAGAGAGAGAGAGAGAGAGAGAGAGAGAGAGAGAGAGAGAGAGAGAGAGAGAGAGAGAGAGAGTAACACAAACACAATATATAGAAAGTAAAAGAAAAATATCTATATCTATATTTATATCTATATATTGGAATAAATTAGAATTATTTAGGGGAGGGGGAGGTGAATCGATTATCAATGTTCCAAATGTATAGATAAAACTATTCAGCACTCAACAAATACATGTGCATGCATTGATTAGATCATCCCATATCTCAAACCTTAGTATATTACTGTCCTAGGTCAAATGAACTTTGCAGAAATGTAAATATGAAATATCACAAATTTAATCACACAATTTGACACAAGGATTTAATGTGGATACCCAATTTGGGAAAAACCACCAGTAACATGCTACCAATTTTCACTCTTCTGAAGTGAGCCCTATGAGGAGCCAACCTTGTTAAAGGTTACAATGAACACTATTAAATGTGACCTTGATTAAAGGATTTCAATCACCCTATTAAAAGTGAGGCTTGTTATAGGACTTTAGAAAATTTCATTAGAATGTCACCCGGTTAAAGGATTTACTTATGACTATTAGGTCAACCTTAATCCAAAGGATTTATCTAGACTGATACAATTGCTAGAAAGTAATAGTAGGATATAATCCATAACAAAACATTTCACTTGTAGATTAAAAATCTCTTATTCATCTTTGCATTCTTCTTGTCATTCATTCCCCTTCATCTCTAATTTCTTGTTCATCCTTCAAACCTTCATGCTTAGTATGCCAACTGCAGGTTCATTCCTTGAGCCACCATATGAAGTAGCACCTCCCTTGTTAGGATTAACCACAGACAGAAATAAAACTACATGAAAATATAACCAATAAAAGAAAATAATAAATCACATAGAAATGAACACAAGGCACCAAGATTTAATGTGGTTCACCCAATGCCTAGGCTACGTCCACCAAACAGCAAGTCCGATCTTATTACAATCCAGTGATTACAACCTGATTACAATCCATAATCCCTTACAGCTCAATACCACCGCAAGAACCAATTTCACATCACAACATAATGAAAAATACCTAACCATAAACCCTTTTATACAAAGATTTTATTCATTTTAGGGTTACAACATGTTGGCCATATGTTGGCCATAATATGTCGGCTACCATGTCGGCCATGGCCCAAAATTTTTTGTACAGTACTTTCCTGATCAGTCACCATAATCTAACAATCTCCCACTTGGGGATTGATTAGGCTCCACACTAAACAACAATCTCCCACTTGGAGACTAATCTTGTAGCAATACCACTACCGCATGGGGCTCCCACTGGATGAAACCACCCTGGACTCTGTTGTTCTTTCATTCATGTTCAGTCTAAAAGACCAACCAAAGCTGAAGAGGAGTTCAGCTTTGCCCTTGTTACAACCTTTGTCAACATATCTACTGGATTATCATTTGTATGTATCTTCTCCAGCTTTAACTGTCCATCCTCCAAAACTGACCGAATGAAATGGTACCGTAACTGTATGTGTTTGGTCTTAGAATGCAGAGTAGAATTCTTGGCAAGATGAATGACACTCTGACTATCTGTGAACAAATAATTATCCTTCTAAGGATGTCCCAATTCTTCCAAGAAGAACTGAAGCCATATCATCTCCTTGGCTGCCTTTGTAGCAGCAACATACTTTGCCTCTGTAGTGGATAAAGCATTAATCTTCTGTAACCTAGAAACCTAGCTCACGGCTGCCCCACCAACAGTAAAGACATAACCTGTAGTACTCCACCTGGTATCAATATCCCCAGCCAAATCTGAGTCAACATAGCCCTGTAAATCAATAGTAGAGACCCCAAAGTGTAAACACTTATTGGATGTTCCTCTAAAATATCTGAGAATCCACTTGACAACATTCCAATGCTCAAATCCTGGATGACTCATATACCTGCTAACGACTCCCACTACATGTGCAATATCTGGCCTAGTGCATAGCATAACATACATCAAGCTTCCTACAGTTGAAGCATAGGGTAACTTGGACATCTTATCCTCCTCTTCATGTGTCTTGGGACACATCTCCTTAGTCAATTTCAAATGACTAGGTAAATGTGTGCTGACAACTTTAGCATTCTCCATAGAGAAATGTTGCAATACCTTCTCAACATAATCAGCCTGAGATACTGTCAAGGTTCTGTTCTTCCTATCTCCACAAATCTTCATACCAAGGATTTGTTTTGCTGCCCCCAAATCCTTCATAGCAAATGCAGGTGCTAACTGGCATTTTAGCCCCTTAATATGATCCATGTTAGACCCAACTACAAGCATATCATCAACATATAAACATAAAATAATGTAGCTATCATCATCCAACCTGTTAAAATAAACACATTATTTTGAATGACACCTGTTATATCCATGCTCATGCATAAAACTATCAACTTTTAGATACCATTGCCGAGGTGCTTGCTTCAAGCCATATAAACTTTTCTTCAATTTGTACACTAAGTTCTCCTTACCTTTGACCTCAAAACCCTATGGCTGAGACATATATATTTCTTCATCCAAATCACCATGAAGAAAGGCTGTTTTAACATCCAACTGCTCTAAATGCAAATCTTCAGTAGCCACAAGACTTAAAATAGTATGAATAGAAGTCATTTTAACAATAGGAGAAAATATCTCATCAAAATCAATTCCCTTTTTCTGTACAAATCCTTTTACAACTAACCTGGCCTTAAATCTTCTCTGACCTCCTTCCTCTTCTTTCAACCTGTAAACCCACTTATTCTGTAAAGCCTTTTTACCTGCAGGCAACTTTCACAAATCTCATTCTTATTCTTCAGCAAAGATTCCATTTCATCTTTCATTGTAGACTCCCACTGAATCTTAGTATCCACCTGCACAGCTTCATAATAACTTTCGGGTTCACCAGCATCAGTAAGTAAAATAGAATACAAAGAGGGAGAAAACCTTTGTGGAGGCCTAATTTGCCTCGTTGACCATCTAATATTCATTGGTGTGTGTGGTATTTGTTGTTGCGATTGTTGCACATCATGAGGAATGGCTAGAACATCAGCTTTTGGAGTATCATCTAGCACTACATAATCATCTTCTTTCTTCTCATGTTGCTGCGACAGATCTTTGTACAACACTTTCTCATTGAATATGACATCCCAACTTCTTATAATTGTATGATTTTCAAAATCCCAAAGCCTATAACCAAATTCATTAATGCCATATCCAACAAAGACACATTTCTTTGATTTGGCTTCTAGCTTGGTTCTATTTTCAAAGTCTATATGAGCAAAAGCTTCACAACTGAAGGTCTTGAGAAAATAATAACTCACCTTCTTACCAGTCCATGCTTCCTCTGGAATACCATAGCCCAAAGGAGTAGAGGGACCTCTATTAATCAAATATACTACAGTATTGATAGCCTCCACCCACATGTGTAAGGGCAACCCAACATGCAACCTCATGCTCCTTGCGCGCTCCATTATAGTCCTATTCATGCGTTCAGCCACTCCATTTTCTTGTGGAGTCCTTGGAACAATTTTCTATCTATGAATACCATTAGTGGAGCAATAATATTCAAATTCATGACTGCAATACTCACCACCATTATTAGATCTGAGATATTTTAATTTCTTACCAGTCTCGTTTTCAACCAAGCATTTCCATTTCTTAAAAGTTTGAAATACATTAGATTTCTATCTAAGGAAATAAACCCATACTTTTCTAGTTGTTTCATCTATAAATGTAACATAATAATGAGAGCCACCAAGGGAAGATACCTGAGCTGGTCCCCATACATCTGTATCCACAAGCTCTAATTTCTCCTTTTTTTTTTCCTTCCCAGTCTTTACAAAACTTACTCTCTTTTGTTTTCCATACACACAACTTTCACAGAAATCCATATTAACACATTTTAGACCTGGTAAAAATTTCTTTGAATGAAGTACTTTCATATCTTTCTCACTCATGTGCCCAAGTCTGTTGTGCCACAACGCTGTATCAGAATCTATAGCAACTATTTGTTCTCCTTGCTCAACTGCAACAATTGTTCCTGAACATTCATTTTTCTCTAAAATAATCAAAGTAGAAGGAACAATATGACCTGTACAAAGATATAAGGTTCCTACTTTCACACCTTTTGCTACTACAAGGGAACCTTTTGCAACCTTCCAATTTTTATCATTAAAAGTAACTAAACAACCCTCATCACCGAGTTGCCCCACTAAAATTAAATTCCTACTTAGCCTTGGAACATGTCTTACCTCATGTAGTAGCCAATGATTCCCATTCTGCAACTTAATCTTAATTTTTCCCTTTCCAACAATTTGACAGGGTTCATTATCCCCCAAATAAACAATCCCAAAATCTCCTTGGACATAATCAGTGAAATAACCTCTATGAGGTGTAGCATGAAATGAAGCACCAGAATCTAAAACCCATGAATCATCAACACTTTCTAAAGATAGAAGCAAAGCATCCTCATCGGATTTGTTACTTACCACATTTGCCTCCTTGTCTCCATCTGATGTATCTCCTTCATTTTTTTTGCGATTCCAACAATCTTTCTTTTTATGACCTGGTTTCCCACAGTACTAGCAATCGTTTGGTCCTCTTGATTGAGACCTCTTCCCCTTTGACTTTCCTCTTGATTTCCCATGATTTCCAGAGTTACTTCCTCTCTCAGTTGTTCTGCCCCTACTTTGTGCATTCAAAGAACTTCCTAATGTAGATCCACCTGAGGATTTCCTACGAGTTTTCTCACTCAAAAAAACACTGATCACATCATCATATTTTAGGGTACTAGATCCGAGAATAGAATTACTCACCGCCATTACCAATCTATTCCAGCTTTCTGGGAAAGAACACAAAATCAAGAGAGCCCTAATTTCTTCATCAAAATTAATACCCACAGAAGATAATTGACTAGTAATAGTATTAAACTCATTTAAATGATCTGCAAAAGATCCACCTTCTGCCATTTTCATATTAAATAAATGCTTCATGAGAAATACCTTGTTTGAAGTGGAGGGCTTTTCATATAGTGTCGCTAGGGTTTTCATCAAATCTTCTGTCATCTTTGCTTTTGTAATATTAAATGCCACCGATGGTGCCAGGCATAATTGAATGCTTTCGAGTGCCTTTTTGTCCAAAAGATCCCATTCAACCTCTGACATAGTTCCCTGATTCTTGGCTTTGCCTTCCAACAACTTCCATAAATCCTTCTGATATAGATAGTCTTCCATTTGCATCTTCCATAACTGGAAGTTTTGCCCATTAAACCTGTCAACCCTCAGCTTACCCTCATCTGCCATTGCTCCCACTCAACTGTGAGACTCCCACTTAACCGTGAGACTTTCCTGCAAAGTATAACTGAAAGACAACCTCGCTCTGATACCACTTGTTAGGATAAACCACAGACAGAAATAAAACTACATGCAAATATAACCAATAAAAAATAATAATAAATCACACAAAAATGAACAAAAGGCACCAAGATTTAATGTGGTTCACCCAATCCCTGGGCTACATCCACCAAACAACAAGTTCAATCTTATTACAATCCAGTGATTACAACCTGATTACAATCTGTAATCCCTTACAGCTCAATACCACCGCAAGAACCAATTTTGCATCACAACATAATGAAAAATACCTAACCCTAAACCCTTTTATACAAGGATTTTATTCATTTTAGGGTTACAACATGTCGGCCATATGTCGATCACTATTTATGAAGTATGTATAGTACTTTCCTGATCAGTCACCATAATCTAACATCCCTCACATACTTCACACTTTTCTTTTGGCCTTGTATCTCTTATATAGAAAATTTTGATCTTTTTCTGCTTCATCACAATCATCCATCTTAGGGTTAGGCTAGATTCATCGAATACTCCCTCTTTTATATTTTGTTTCCTCTAGAAAAATATCTTACAATCCTCTTCAAATTTTCCTCAAAATAACTTATCTTGAATTATGTGCCACCAACTCATCATACTTATCTTCAACACACTTCACATAATTCAAGAAATCAACTTTATTGGCTCAGATTTGTCAAATCTTTGATCAAACTCATTTTACTGTCACTCCACAATAACATGTTTTTTTCTCGGTAGTAACATGCTTTTGATGCTTGGTTAACACTAGGTTCCTGAACATGAACTAAGTCTTTGCTCACTCATTCATAACTTCCATTCTTCTAACTCTCGGTACATACTAAGGTTTTCTTTGCTCGACTCATACTAAATTTTGCTTTGCTTGACCACAACTAACTTTCTGCTTGGCCTACACAAAATTGCTTGGCTTCCACTATTTGCTTGGCTAGGCTTGGTAGATACATTTCTTTGCCAAGTCTTCTTCTTGTCTTTGCTTAAGTATCCTTTCATTTTAGCCTTAAGTAGATAAAAAATATACTATATCATCAAAGTCTTACTTGGTCTTAGTGCTCCTTTTATACACCATATTACTCAACCTTTCTCTAGGTACTCTTGTTTTCTTTTCAAATCCACTTCATCAATCAATTAAATGATAGAATTTAGACCAATGTTAGCAATTGTATTACTATTGTCACAAAAGTTTTCACCCTTGCCTAAAGTTTTTACCTAAAGGAAACCTTGTGAAACATGGAAACAACCTCCAAGCTGTGGGACTTGAACAATGAGGTGGAGTCTCTAGAGAAGGTTAGCTTCCTTTTTTATCAGGATGCACCTAAACTACACTTGGAGAGGAAAAGGGAGAATGAATACATGAAATAAAACACCTAGTCTATTCTAAGGAGGTGATGCACCAAAATAGAGTGTTCAAACCAATCTCTTCCCATACATGAAAAGTTAACTATCATGACACCAATATATATAGATCCAGACTTGTTTAATCGACCAATGACATGTAGATCAGATGACCAGATGAATAACACAAAGAAGAAGAGATTCACTTTATATCATTCATAATCCAAAAGAGATACAGTTATGCACATGATAGATAACCATAATACATTGAAGAGAGGCAAATAGATATTGCACAATACATCAATGGTTGAAAGAGATAAGGTAGAATATCATGAAGTTTAGAGGCAAAGGGAACTTATAATAAGCATGCTAGAGCAATGCCAAAGAAATAAAGAAGAGTCGATCATTCAAAAGATTACAAAATGTGCTTTTATAGCTTAAGCATAACTCAGATAGCTTCTACCCTAAGGAAAAACTTCAACAATTGCATTCAAGGTGGCAGAGAGTACTTACTACGAATCTGGGAAAATCTCATCATGACACACATCTAGACATAGGAAAATCACTTTATCACCAAAAAAAGCCTTAAGGAGATAGAAAAAACAACCATGGACACTCTAACTGATTAGATGGATTGCAAGGTGGTGATGGAGTGTTCCTTTACATTTATCAGGCATGGGGAACGATGAAAGTGGTTGAAAGAGATCAAAAGATCAAATCTACCACCAGAGATATGCTTCCTCTGTTATTAGTACACCAAATAGGTCATGTCATTAGTCAATTGGAGTCAAACTTTAGGTCTTTCCATGTGGACCAATCATTCTTTACCATTTTTCCACTCCGCGAAGTCTTCCTTCTTTGACCATCTCATACAATCATGAATTTTCCACCTTTCCTTTTGATTAACATCAGATGGCTACAATTGAGTGAACAAACTATTATCCCCATTGCGTGGCTTGCCCTTGACATTTCTTACCAATCGCTATAACTTGAAAATCTTGAAATCCTAACTACTATGTACCATTTGTGTTGTTGCAGCATATACCTTAATCTAACATGAAATGCCTGCGACTATGCGGAAATAGAATTAACTACCACTGGTGATTGCAAAGCCTAAGATCTAAACTGCCATTGCACCATCACCACCTGAACCTAAGGTCAGCCTTAACTCACTGTGACCTTGTGAAACAAGGAAGATCACTTGACCAAAATGCTAATTGTGGTCTTTCATTTAACCTATGTGATCGTACAATACACAGAAAATTGCAATGTTGCCACTTAAACCCAAGTTAGCCACTCTATCCTTGCAACCATGTGCAAATGTTGGAATCAAACTATTGGGGTTTGAACCTTAGTTAAAATTTAACCCACTACGACTGAGAAAAAATAGTGCACTTGTCTCATCACGACTTGAACTTAGGTTAGCTATTACTTTGTCGTGACTGTGCAAACCAAAGGGTGATTCACATGATCACAACTTAAAATATTTAAAAGACATGACATAAAAAGGTTGCATAGACTTAGGAAAAAGGATACAACCAATGTTAAATTATTTCATGAAAGCCTTTTAATATTTAAAATTTGAAAACCTAGGTGACCATTGATGAACTTAGCATTTGAAATCAATTTTCTGGTGGGAGGGTATTTTTGGCTAACACTTACCAGCAAGTAGTAGGTTTGACATTATTGGAAAAATAATGATTGTTCTCATGACATGTTTCAACAATCTCCTTCATTTCTATACTTCAAAAATCTTCTTTTTCAACTATATATATGTATAGATACACGCACATCAGACAATAGTAAAAGAAGATGGTGGGTTAGTAGGACCAGTCCAAAACAATAGTCCAAATCACCATATGAAAATTACGATCATTACAATAATGAAGCCATATCAAGGTTATGTAAAATGTATGAAATGTTGTCTAGCTCCTACCTACTCTGTAAGAAGAATTTGTAGTCATGATACTAAGGAAAATATCTCAAGGTAAATCATTTCCCAAAACATTTCACTAGGGTGATCATTACACCTTAGGAAATGTAATTGAAATAGGGAAACCTATCCATTTTCCCTTAATTGTATAATAGTAAGGTTTCTTCCAAACCATTCTTCCTTGAATGTTGCTACAATTGGAAACAATCTACTTGAGGCTCCCTCATGGTTCTTACCCATTTTGGGATTCTTTTTCCACAGAGTCATTGAATTACTCCTTACCTTGTTCAAAATCCGTACCCAATTCATACTTAAGAAGAGTTATTTCTAAATTCTAATGTTAGTTGTACTCCTCTTTTTCCTTGTTATCCATGTTATTGTGTTATGTTGCCTTTTATATTCTCATACTTTTGTTTAAATCTTTATCTTTATCCTTGTGTTGGATTATATAATGGATTTTGGAATTACTATTTCTCAAGGAAAGAAACAATCTACCCAAGACTCCCTATTGTTATCACCCATATTGGGACTCAATTGCCTCAACATGATCAAATTAATCTGCCCCCCAGGCCCCATAAGTTTTATATCCATTATGAATTTAAACACAAAATAATTTTGAGTAATGCCCCCTTCTGAGATGTTACTTAGTTTTCTTTATAATTCTAAATGTGAATTTGAGTTTTTTCCTCAAGGTCACAACTTATAACCTTCCTTTCTAACTTGTCCCCTTTAGGTACTTGCTTAATTGAGTAGAATCTTCTTGAATACACATTCTAATGTTATGTGTATTTCATCAGCTATCTCCTAAATAAATCACCACTGTACAAGAACTATACACACACAAAAATAAAATCAAATTTGATTACTAATAACATATCGACATAGGATTGGAGCCTCTAACTATGTATATTCATTTTTTTGTAGCGTGGTTGTTGACTGTTATATTTAAAAAATGATTAGATTCTTTTAGTCTAAGTTCAATAATTTGATATTGTATGTTAAGTAATGGAGTTTGACTTATATCTCTAATTGGATGTATATGAGATGGTCTTCTTCTTAATAGGTCATAAGAAGAATTATCAATTAAATGGAAATTATACTTGTAGTCCAATAGAATATTATATTGTTGATTGGTTAATTTGGTGAATGGATGTAACTCTCGTTACTTGGCTTGCTAGTATATGTGTTTCCTTTGTCAACTATGGTTTACCCTAGAAATGAATATTTTTTGATAGAAATCTCAATACACATACATGTGTCTTCTCAAGGAGAATATGGCAGTTAATATATTTTTGCACAACATTTACATTTATAAACAAACTTCTTCTTGTGATAATTGGTACAATGTTTAGACACACTAATTGTTTCTTGTAATGACCCTACCTTTTATAGATTTTGTATCTATGCATATTATCCTCCAATTTTATATCTTTTTAATGACCCATTCTTTATAAACCTTTATAATTTAGTTTTATTATGAATACTATGTATATCTTAGGTTCCTAGTAGGATAGTTTCCTTTTGTTACATATAATTGATATTAATGTTACTTAATTTTCATCCTACATGCTCAATCAGGATGATATGCTAAAGGAGAAAAATTATGCTATAAGAGGACTTATTCAATGAGAAATATAAGTATGTTTCTATTGGAAATAATGAAAAAAATGGAAATGCATGTTGCAGCAGAAAGCATAATGCAAGTTGTTGTAGGAAGTAAAGTGTGGCAGCAAGAACTAAAGTGTAGTTTCAAGAACTAATAATGAAGCAACAAGAAAAATACATGTTGCAAGGAATATGCAACTTGAAAGAGTGAAAAGATACATAATTATTATTGTCACGAAAGTTTATTTCCACAAGAAATCCAAAGTTATATGATACTGCAAAAAGTAAATGAAAAAATGTAAACTTGATAATGTGTAGTTTTATTACTTTTGTAATTTTTGATTGTTACAACCACTTTGCACACAAAGTGCATACCTATATGGAGACATGAATGTGTAATATCCTACTCAAATGAAAGATATATAAGTACACTCATTTAAATAATGTTTGAGTGATTTTTATGAGGAAATAGAAAAGTTATGGCCATTTTAGTAACAACACCTTGTCTAGAAATGATTTTCCAAAACTTGCGGCAACAAAAAAAAATTAGTACGACCACGTATGAAATCATATTACCCAATAAATTTGTGAGTATTGAATATTGTTGTTATGAAAAAACTTTGTTCTTACCAAAAAAAATTATGTTCACATTTAAGGGGTCATGTAATTCATTTTCTTTAAGCTATCCTTTTAAAAAGGTGCTGAAATATATATATTTGGATGATTGATGAGATCTAAAAAATGAAAGAAAAATTTGTAATGTTGAGCAACAACCATAATTTGGACACATGGAAAATACATAAATGTAATATTTATTCACAATATTTTAGACTAAAACTTTAGAGTATAAGTGAAAAATGCCCAAAATTTAGTGTCTTCAAATGCCCAGATTTTAAGAGTTCTCATGCATTATTGTTGTAATTTAATAATTATTAAGTAGCTTATATTATAAATCACTTAATAAATTATTAATATTTTATAAAAATAGAGATAGTAATGACATTAGTTGGACATGATAAGATGCATTAATGAGACAGAATACTTCTTTTGAAGAGGTTGAATTAGTTTGCAGGTAAGTGTAAAACATATAGGGATGTTGGAGAATATTTAGGGTCGAATTTGACTTTCCCCTAGAGTTTGGAAGATATTTATGAGTAGTTGGATCATTTTTAGGTACAAATTTGGTGACTCATATGGTTTTTTATGACTTAAATAGAATTTTTCATGCACATGACTTCATTTTTAGTGCGTGGAGTGTCCTATTTTTTAGGCTATTTTGTTGCATTTGACCCTAGTTGGTTGAAAAGTTGCGTTTAGTGATATTTTCACTCACTTTGTAATCAGTTAATGCTTTTGGCAGAGAAGACACTTGGTGATTTTTGTTCAATCATAGTTCTTCATTGTTTTGAGTATTTTAGCTAACTTGTTGCATATACAATCTTATATATTAGAAGCCATTAATTTTTCTTTCTAGACCTTCTCATACATTGTAGGGATAGTGTATTTATCACATGATTGATATATTTTGTTAGTGAGATCTTATTTTCCCCTTCATTTCTATCTCATAGAAGTACCTTCTCTATTGTTTTTAAGCGTGTTATTGCTAGTTACAAATATTGTCAGAAGAACTCATTTTAATTCATTGTTGAGAAGAGTTGATTTCTTCCTCTCTTATTTCATGAATTCTAAGGCCTTTATTTGAAATATTTATGCACATACATGAAGTTTTGGTTAGTGTCATTTCTAAATGCATGTGAGGGTTATTACAGTAATTACTAATTTTTGCAACTTTAAGTTTTGTTGTATCACCCCTTATAGCAATAGGTTACAATCCGAGTTTACTTCTTATCCCTAACCTTGGGAGAAATTTTAGTTTTAGGTGATACATAAGGAATATGACCTTCTGTGAAGGTTTATTTTAGCTATAGGTTACCCACAACCTTTGAAATAATCCCATGTTTATCTAGATTATGTCTAGTTTTATGAAGATTAGCATAGGGGGAAAATTTGAAAGAGAACAATTTTTGGCATGCCTAGTGGGATAAGATTGAGAACTTTTTCAAAGTTTTCCAAGATTTATGATACTTTTGTTTGGTTCAACAATATGTTTTTCCTTTGGAGGTACACAATTCATACTCTTGGCAACTTTGGAGCAGATATTCCTTGGTTTCAAGAAGATTTAGTTGATGGTACAAAAACATACTTACTAATAACCACAAGAGCTATAATGTCCCTTCTTTTTGGGGACATTAGAAATATTAAGAAGGGATGTATTTAAAATATTAAGTTTGACTATGTAAGGTGGAAAATTATTATTAAAATTTAAATTAATATTCCAAGTGGTCACAAGAGGACGAGGAAGGATAAGATGAAAACCCCAGAAAGGAAGTTGAAGGGTCACTGTTGTGAGAATAAAAGGAGAAGAGACCCCTTCCTTTGGTAGGCATGATTTATTATTCTAATTTTCAGTTCTCTTTTGTGAGAGTCATTCAGAAAGCTTCAACTTTTAGCTAGTGTGAGGACATAGCCCCTCATGTAGGCATGCAATGGATGCAAACCCATTGTTCGTGGAGATATCATTTTAGGTGTCTCGTTTGTGATTATTGGTTCTTCTCTTGTTTTCCAATTTGATTATAAAATCTATGTATAAGATTGGATTGTGGTTAGCTAGTTATTGTATTGTTGTTATATAATACAATAACATTTTATAAATTATCTGGAAGTTGCTGGTTGTGATATTGCTATTGTATAATTCAATAATGTTGTTTAAGGAATTATAAAATTTTGCTGGTTTTATTTTATTGGTTTGTAATCCATGGTTGTATGTTCAACATTTTGAATGTTATTATGAAATAATGGGTTATATACTTGTGGAGAAATTTTTGGTTTTATTATAGCATTGTATTCTTTTGATCTAAATTTGAGTTGAATGTTATATCTAAGAAGAAGTTAGTCAAATTTATATGGGGGTTTCTATTCGAATTTGTTCTAAAATACATTTGCAATATTTTAGTTTTGATCATATTGTTGAAGGAGAAAGTTAGTAAATATCCGGTTAGGGATACTATAGTGGTATTAGAGCTAGTTCTCCTACCAACCTATGAAGTTATATCAGAATCATGTTTCCTACTAGCCCGTGTGGTTATTGGATATCGATAGTGAATCCTTATCAGAATTTATTAGAGGTAAATTTTGAAGATACTCAAGATTATCTGACATTGAAGTATGAGTGTTATTGACCTCTAGCAATAATGGAAAGAAAATATTATTATTTGTACAGGTGGAAATGATATATATATTTTTATTAAAGTAGGTCTCAATTTATATGAAAGGGAATGTAGCCCCAAAATATTCAAATCAAAATATTATGGGTGTAGAAATACTTGTAATGCTATAGTTAAATTTGGGTAGTCAATCGAGCCATATTCAGGTAGTTTGGCAATCATTCTATAGGTAGCAGAGGAGGTGTGGAGGAGTTCGGGTCTCTCAAAAGTCTATTTATAAAAATCAAACCATCTCATAATACTACCTATTACAGTGATTGAAGGTAGGTGTTGCCAAAAAGGGTTGTTAGAAGTCTGTACGTAACCTACTCTATTCACCCACAAGGATTAGCATTTATTAGATATCCTATCAACATTGTCAAAAGAATTTAGATGGTTGGGAGGAGCTTTGGTTTGATATCTATTAGTTGGGTGTTGAGACACGGGGGACACAAAGTATCAACATGGTGAGTTAACACTACCGCCAATCGTCTCCATATTGCATAACCATAACAACATTGTTCACCCTACAACCACCAGACCTAGCCGAAGTTATTGATCTAGAAAAACCAAATTTCATTAGCATGGATTTATGAATATAATAAAAATTGTGAGAGCCTTGAAGACTTCACTAGTCGGGTCTTAAAGGATTTTTGCATTATGAATCAATGTCGAATGATCACGGGTCTATGGAGCTAATTTGGGAAGCTATTACATATCAAGTTGGGAATAGCCAAACATAGACATGTATTTCATAATGGAAGGAATTATTTATTTTGTCAAATAATGTAGATGTTGGATGAATATTAATTGTGAGCTTTGAGGAGTCATTTAAGAAGATATAAAAGGAATCATGACTACCAAACAAGATGGGGGAAGTGAGGTTGAGTGAAGAATTTGAATACTTCTGAATCACTTAGACATCTCTTGTGATGTTGGTTTTAGTTGTGGGGCACAATGAAATGGAATTTTATGGCAGGTGTGTAGAAAGCAAGTTTATTTTCAAGAAAAAAAATTATTTTTGTAGATGGAGGTTATACCTACCATTGAAGGGATATGAGGTTGAATGTTGGTAAGAACTTTACATCATTAGTAATGCATGTTCACCTCTCTGAAGGATTCATTACAATAGATGTTAGCAAAGAGGCTTATAGGAAAGAGGAATGAGGCAAGCACTTATAGCATAGGGAGATCAATCATGACTTAATGAATTGCTAGAAGAATTAAGAAATTACAAGTTTCAATACTTAAGGAAATTAGAAATAGAGGAATATGGGAAGTCCAATTCAGAAGTTACAAATTTTGCAAATCAATACATTGAATTACTGAAACCTTTTGTTCGATGTGGGGCCTTCCTCCATGGTAGGTGTTATTGGTCCTTGTTGACAATGCACCAAATGAACCTGTATAGAAAGCAATCGTAGACTCAATTTTTTGTTCTCAAGCTGAAGGAAGTTTGGCTGCATAGTTTGAGCATACCATTATTTAGTGTGGAGGAATTAAAGGTTATAGGATGTTTCTATGAATGCAATGAACTCCACAGATGTGTTAGTGAGGAGTTTCTATTTAGTGACAGGTCAGGTGTAGTCGCACATTTAGTATCCCAATTACAAGATAGGTGACAAGTGATTAAGGTTGGTGACTTTGGTCTTGTACATTGGCAATTTGATGGCGATCTTGGTGTGAAAACAAGAGTTATTGGCATGTTTGGGTAGTTGGCCCTAGAAGATGCCCAAACTAGCCAAAATACTGAGAAAACAAATGCCTATTCCTTTGGAATAGTGCTTGTGGAGCTAGTAAGAGGCCGTAAAGCTATAGATATTAATCGACCAAAGGGACAAAAATGCCTCACAGAATGGGCACACCATTTTGCTAGAGGAGCATTCTATCTATGCATTGGTGGATCCATATTTGGGGAACAAGCATTCACTAGATGAAGTCTATTGCATGCTTCATGCCGTTTCTCTGTTAATGAAAAGATTCTCATTTAAGGCCTAGGATGTCTCAAGTACATAGAATACTAGAAGGAAATGCAATGATTAATGTGAGTTATGTTGCAACACTTGTGTACAACTCTTTGATTTGTGTCAATAGAATTAGTTGGAATCTCACATTGATGCTAATACCTCTCAACTAGAAATCACATCAATAATATCATTTAGCAAAAATTTGAACAAGTCTATCATTACTGAAGTCTATGATGTCTTACAACAAAATCAAATTATATCCACCCAACTTTTGAAGACATTCAACATTCAAAGGCCCATGAAGTAATTTTGGGCAGTCAGTAAGTGTTTGAATTTCATAAAGGTCATTATTACCCTAAGTTGTAGAATTCCTATTACAAAGAATAGAGCAGAATATAGTTGTTATCAGTCTCATGGTAACAGGATAACACTTTTAGAAATGGGTAAAGATTTGGATAAAATCAAGAAAGGTATGATGAAGCCACATTAGCAGTTAGCCTAGATTTCTGAATCAGATATAAGAACTAAAATACTCAACATTTACAAAGATTATCAAAGACTCCCTAACCAAATTTAGAATGATCCATCATTCAATGATTATATGGATTTTTATCTTGAATAGTAAAGTATGAATGATATGGAAAAAAGAAAGTATTTGGAGTTCGTCCAGGATCTCTTTACAAACGAACAACACAAGGGGGTGTACAAAGAATTTCTGATAGACTAGAATTCTCATTTGGATGGTCTTGAAATAGAAGAGTAGACAACTACTAGTGATTTGTAGCCTTCTCGCAATTATGTAGAAGATGTTACACAAGGTACAAGTTTCTTTATTGGTGACTTGGAGGTGAGCATTGTCAAGTAGAATAATGAAGTAGATTGCACACAAGGTAATAATAGTTTAGGACCTTGGTATCATGATACTCAGAACATGAATTCAAAGGAACAACCTAAGATGACACTTCAAGATAATGAATAGTTTAAATAGAGAGATAATGAAGTACATACCTTACATAATCAACTAAAATTTAGTAAAGATATGGTTGTGGCATCCTTGGTGTAGTATGACGGTACCAAAAAATTGGTTGAGGAGCTCTACAGGAAGGTCCCAAGGGAAGGGGAAGGTGACTGGCATGTGGTTGATTTATAGAAGGTCAAAACAACCCTTGAGACTATGAAATTAGATTATTTATATATGCTATCCAACATGGATTATATTCTTAAGGTTGCTAAGATTTATGTAGCACAGTCAAATAGGGAAAAGGATGAGATTAAGGATCTCAAAAAGATGCTTAAGTATGTTTGGGAGGCATTGAGTGAAACTTAATCTTCTCTATAGAGAGTAGAATGTTCATGGAATACTCTTAGGAACATGAGAATAGAATAAGGTAGGAGTTATTCCAAGAAGTCATTGACAAACTTGAGAGCATTCAATAGATATATAACTTGGATAGTTGCCCGAAATGGTTAAGTAGAAATTTTTTAGAACACTTTCAGCTTGTTGACAACCCTTTGTTTGAAGTTGTTACTGATTGGATATTTGACAACCTCTTTTTGAGTTAATTGAGGGATCATCTTATTTTTTCCATGAAGAGGAAGAGTTTGATTGTAAACTTTGGGATCTTGGCTCAGATCCTAGCAGTGAATCTGAATTTCAGTATGGGAATGATGAATCAACTTCTGTTGCTTATCATTTGATTAGCCCCAACATATTTTTTGATTTTACCCCATTTAAGAGTTTGGTGACTTTTCTTCACTAGTCTCTAAATAGTTCTTGGTGGAGTATTTATGTGAGGTTTTTGGTTAGATTGTCAACATCTTTCATATTCATAGCACCTATGTGCTTGGGAATTCTCTAATTTTATGCCAACAATATGAATTTTGATGTCCGTGGGATGGTGGTTTCAGCTTTTAAGCAGCTCATTTCTTACATTATCCATTTAGGGCAAGTCTTCACATTCTACTGGATTATACATGTACCCTGGATATATTTCTATCTCATCATAGCAGTAAGGCAACATAACATAATTTTGGATCTGGGTGTTGGCAGATTGTGTCTATGGTTGAATGAGGATTTTATTATGATCCTATTAAATTTGAGGTTTTATATGGTGATGATCAGTGTTTCTTAGTTTATAGGCACAATGTTTTTTCATAGGGTAATATGGGATCAAGGATTCAATTGATAGGTGGTTTGCAGAGTGGTACCATGCTTCACAATTTGGTTAGGTTTTTTTTCAGTTTAAGCTACTGGGTTAACTATAGATTTATATGGGATCCTAGTATATGTTGCTTGAGGGTAAGCAATCTCAAGGAGGGGAGATTTTTAATGTCCCTTCTTTTTGGGGACATTAGAAATATTAAGAAGGGATGTATTTACAATATTAAGTTTGACTATGTGAGCTAGAAATTTATTATTAAAAGTCAAACTAATATTCTAAGTGGTCATAAGAGGATGAGGAAGGATAAGATGAAAAACCTAGAAAGGAAGTTGAAGGGTCACCTTGCAAGAATAAAAGGAGAAGAGACCCCTTTCTTTTGGTAGGCTTGATTTATTATTTTGTTTTTTAGTTCTCTCTTGTAAGAGTCATTCAGAAAGCTTTAACTTTCTGTCAGTGTGATGACGTAGCCCCTTGTGTAGGCAGGTAGTGGATGCAAACCCATTGTCTATGAAGATATCATTTTAGGTGTCTCATTTGTGATTATAGGTTCTTCTCTTCTTTTCCAATCTAACTGTAAAATCTATGTATAAGATTGGATTGTGGTAAGCTATTTATTATATTGTTGTTGTATAATACAATAACATTTTAGAAATTATTTGGAAGTTGCTAGTTGTGATATTGTTGTTGTATAAGTCAATAACAACCTGGAAAAATACAATCACAAACTTGTGATTTAGATATTTTCCTTGTTAAGCTCCATTAACAACAACATCATCTCTCTCATGGGTTGGATCAAAGGAAGAGAAATGCATGATGATGAGGATGAAAATGACAGAGATGAGGCTAGAACGGAGGATGACCCTGCAAAGGACAACTCCATTCCTGCTCAAGACCAGGGGAATCAAAGGGCACAACATATGGAAACAGAGTAGAATCAACTAGCCTTTGAGGCTACTCAGGTGATGCATGACCTGGAGTGAAAGAATGAGGAATAACTCTTGCCTATTCTTTTGTTTATCGCTGTATTTTGGATTTTTGTTCTGGCTTTAGGTCGTAGCTTTTCTTGTTTCCTTTTCTTGGTCTTTTCTCAGAACTCTTTCCTTTGGCTGGGCTTAATGCTTATTATCAGCCTTCTTATGTACTAACTTTTGAGTTTCAGGTTCCCTGTAAAACCTGTTTATCTAATCAAAAAAATTGTTTAAGGAATTATAAGAGTTTACTGGTTTTATCTTAACGGTTTGTAATCCATGGTTGTACGTTCAAAATTTTGAATTTTATTGTAAAATAACGAGTTATATACTTGTGGAGAACTTTCTAGTTTTATTATAGCATTCTTTTCCTTTGGTCTAAGTCTAAGTTGAATGTTATATCCAAGAAGAAGTTAGTAATTTTCTATGGGGGTTTCTATTCAAATTTGTTTTGAAATACATCTGCAATATTTTAGTTTTGATCATATTGTTGAAGGAGAAAGTTAATAAATATCCAGTTAGGGATACTACAAGAGCACTCAAAGATTGTTTCATAACATGTTTCAAACATGAGCTTGGAAGATATTCCAAAAAAAATTCAGGAGTAAATGAGAGTTGTAGAAAAGGAGAAAGAGTACAACATGCTATAGGAGGAGCTTGCATATTAAGTTCATGTTCATCAACAAGAGGTGGAGGCACAAAAGAAGATTCATGAGAGTGAGATTAAAGAGTGTAAAGATTTGATAAGAAACATGTTTTTTAGAGGAAAATTATGTCAAGGGAATTTTTGAAAAGAATTAGCAGCTCATGGGGAGTTTCATGATATATAGCTATGGGAGCATAGAGAGAAGATATAGCTCTTAAATTTTGAAATCATGAAATATAGAGAAGATGAACAAATGCAAATTGAAAAGGCTCTATGCAAAGTAATAGAAAAATGTTTTTAGCAAGAAGCTATAGTAGAGGTATCTACTCAACTTCTCAATTTTCTTAAGCATACCAATGAAAAGGAAGTCAATTTATTTAAGGAGCTACCTTTTTTTGTTGAAGAATAGAACATACTTGATTCAACCCCAATATCATTTTTTGAATAAAAAAATAAAGGATGCATGTTTGTACAAGTTTTATTTTTTCATAATTCAAAAAAAAAAAATATAAACATTTAATGAGTAGAGTCATCTATGTTAGGAGGAATCAAGAATGTTTGGCAAGTTGCCTACATATTTTGAGGATGTTAATGAACATGCCTCACTAGCTATAAGAGAGAAAATGAGAAAGAAGAAAAGGTCATGCTTTTCTTTGATTAGTTACTTGCTTTTGTTGAGTAAGATGAGGAATAGATGTTTCCAATCACATTAACACAACAAAAAAATGACCATGAGATGGAATTTGATAAAAGGCTTAGAAGACTATTTTGACAATATTATAGTGGTTTTCTGTGAAATTCTTGCTATTGAAAATTTAGAGTATATGCATACCAAAGAAGATTCTATTTTAGAAAGCATTTTTCCTAATTATTTTGAGCCTAAATACAAGTTGGGGCCATTTCTTAATCTAACATTCAATGAGTTGATAGTTGCAATGATCTTCTAGCTATCTTAATAGAATATTAGGATCCTTTGTTTGTAGAGAAAGAGTTGGCATGGTTGCAAATCATTCAAGGTGAACATGATGGACCAAAAATAAAGAGAAACACTAAATAAACTAGAAAATGAAGTTCTAAGTTTATGCTGTCAAGAGGATGTTGAATCACTTATTTGGCCTAGCTCAAGATGAGTGAGAAGACATCATTCATACCAGAACTTGAACATGAAGGTGCTAATGGAGAAGATCAAATGCAACATATTGATTCAGTCCAAAATGTTGAAACTTTCAATCAACAATTTGTGGCTAGTCATGCCATTTGGACTCCTCAAGAGATGTTGCATTTAAGTTGATTAAGTATTGTGCATTTACTCTTGTATTTTCCTATAAATGTGTTTATCATTACATTTTGAGGAAGAAAGACAACTATTTTAGCCAACCTATGAATGAATTTGTTTAGTATGTTTTTCTTCTAGCTAGGCTAGGGAAAGTTATTTTTCCAACATTCTATAAGTGTTGTCAAGAATAGATGGTTAGTTATTTTTAGTTGTACCTTTTGTTAATCTTAGATTGGTTTAGACAATTGAGTGTCAACACACTTAAGCTTTTTACTAAGTTCATATTGAGATAATTACATATGCTGAGTATAATGTGTATAGATGTCAAGTTGCAATGAGCATCAAGTCAATATTAACAAGTGCCAAGTAACATAGAATTGATCTAGTTATTTGTGATAGCGCAACAACTATGTAAACTATTTTTTAGCTGACATATGGATAGATCTCGAAGCTTTGAAGATAAGATCAAATCTATTTGGATTCCCTATGCGATCAACATGCAACCAATTAGAAAAATGGAAGGAATTGAGTAGGAAAAATGAATGAAACTCAATCTTAGATTCATACCTAACCCTAAGCCACCAAATTCTTTTTAAAGGGAGATGAAACCCCATAATTTAGTATGTGAGAGAGAGAGCATTAGAGAATGCATGCGAGGAGGTGATACTAGTGAGGATTTGAAGGAAGTGAAAGGGGTGAATTGATCAGTATATATTCAAGGTGACTTAGAAGGAAAAAATTGGAGAATCAATTATCAAAACAGAGGATCGAGGTTACAACAATTTCATATCAGATTAGAAAGGATCAAGAAGGACTAAATTGAGATATGAAATCGGCAATACTAGTTTATAAGTGTATCATCTCAAATATTCTATCGTAATTTCTAACAACTATATCAGTAGGATGAAATCCTTTGTATTAAGGTTGATTTAATAGTCATTATGAAATCCTTTAATAGGGTGACATTCCAAGTGAGTGTTCTAAAGTCATTTAGCCAAGCACACTTTTAATAGGGTGCTAAAATCCTTTAACAAGATGGGATCTAAAATCCTTTGTAAGCCTTTAACAGGGAAGGCCTTTTACAAGGTAGATCATGAGAATGGTCAAATTATGTAACCTTAATAGGTGAACCTTATTGCTACAGTAGTGAAGAATTGTGGGTGTCATCCCCACCCTGGTTTTACCTTCTCATTGGAGGGTTTTTGGGTAATCATATTTGGTGTCAAGTTTTTATGTGGATGCATTTACTTTACATGTTATTTCAATATCTTTATGCATACATTTCTTTAAAATTAAAAGTTCTATTGGTTAGAGATTAGTACTTTTGATTCACTCGCCGCCCCTCCCCCCCCTCTTAGAAGTACACATTTCCCATTTGTATTTCCAAAAATTGGTATCCGAGCTAAGTTCTCATTAGGAGAAGCCTTACAGCTTGGAAAAAAGATCTTGAGATGGAAGTTTACAAGTTGGGAAAGACCATTGAGAATCAGGAGATTGAGATACATCTCTTACTACAACAACTGAATGGAGCTAGAGATGGCTTGAGAAGCTTGCTAAAGAGAAAGAAAGAGATTGCTATAGTAGAAAATGACACTTACTACAAAGATATTAACACCACAAAGTTATTTGCAGATGGTAACTCCTATGAATTTGATGCAAAAATTGTAGATCTTATGGACAAGAACAGAGTACAAGCTGAGGAGATCAAAAATCTCAAGTTGGAACAAGAATCAGAAGAAATATTACTATGTGAGGTGACTGAGAAAAAGAAGAAAGCTATAGAAGACAAAACTATAATTGAAGAAGGGAAAAGAATTTTTTCAAATAGATTGGAAGGAAAATTAGTAGAGCTATCCCGGATCTCAAACATGCAATTGGACACCCTAAGTCAAATGATGAATGCTCATCATGAGTTGAGTGTTAAGAACATTGAGATAACTACATTAAAGTTGTAGAATGAACAATTGCAGAATGACCTGAAAAGAGAAAAAGAGTTTGTAGAAAGTTTCAACAAGCCAAATGAAGCCATCAAGTACTTTGAGCAACTACTGAAATCCCCTAGATCCAGTAAAAATACACCAGGATTGGGCTACACAAGAATTGAAGAAGGAGAATCATCCAAAGCTATTGAGGAAAGAAACAATAAAGGTAAGAATTCTAAACCTACTTTTCATCATTGTGGAAAGAAAGGACATACAAGTAATGTTTGCATGAGCAAGAATGCTAAGCCAAAGAACCTAACTCATTGTCACAAGTGCAATAAAAAAGGTCATGAGGCACATGAATGCAGAACTAGAACCATGCATGCACCAAAATTTGAAGGACACTACTACAATTGTTAGAATTTTGGACACAAAACCTTTGAATGCAGATCCAAGACCACATGGTCATCAAACAAGTCAATAAAGGGAAGAAGCTATGAAAATTCCTATAATTGGTATTACAATACAAGACATAGTTGTCATTATTGTCAAGAGTATGGACACATCCATGAGAATTGAATAAGAACACATTTCAATGTAGCTACAATAGATGGTTGAGTCAAACTACATGCTTTAGCAGTTTGAAGATTGGTCATATCAGCAAGCACTGCCCAACAAGGACAAAAGCACCTAACTCAGAGTTCAACAAAGGAAAAGGTAAGGTAGATGTTGAGCACATCAGAGGAGATATGAACAAAACATGGAAGAAGAAAGATGGATGCAACACATAAAATGAAGAGATCACTTCACCCAAAAGGTAAAGTGGTCACATTTCATCAAACTAAGCAAAAAGAGGTATCTGAGATTGATATTTAAATGCTTCATCATACATCATTCCAAGATAAGTTAGTGCTGAAAAGGATAAACCAACATGAATAAAGATGCAAGTCAAAAAAGTAAAACCAAGGTTAAAGCTTTAAGTCTTCATCTTACTATGGAGTGTGAAAAATCCTCTTCAATTGCTGAGTAAAATTCTAGTGTGTGTTGAGTTTTCAGCCAAAGTTAGTTGAAGCCGAGTTAGTATTAGCTGCCAAGTGAAACATAAACTGCATAGAAGTCGAGTAAGGGTAATTCTTATAGCAGCTAAGTGATGGGAAAACCAATGGATGCTGAGTGAAATAGAAATTGCATAGAAGTTGAGTTTACAACTGTATAAGCACCATGCATTAAATGCAATGCTTTGAAAGGGTATAAGGCATATTTTTGACCATTTTCATCATTATGAACACAGAGCAAGAGCGAGTAGAGTGAAGAAGTGATTTTCAAGCAAGAATGAATCATTTTGATGGATTTTAGTGATGATCAAGTACCATTCCATTGATGTAAAGGTATTCTTCATGTGTCAAGTTACACAACTATGCATGTTTATATTTGTTGAAACCCTAGTTTGCAAAATGGCCTCTAGCACTAAGAATCCCAAGGATAAGGAACCATTTGAAGTTCAGTTGGTCAGTAATGAGGTAAAGCAACCAAACTTTAGGGCTATTCCAAAGGTTGCATACAAAAATGACCTAACAGGTGCATTATCAATCATTCCACCCAAGGTCATAATGGTTTAGGATGTAAGGAAGTGTTATAATTGCAAGGTTGGAGGAATAGGGGACATGGAAATTCATCAGGCATATGATAAATAATGTGAAAATGGAGTGTTGAAAGAAGAACTCAAAATCGTAGAAAGAAAGGGACTAACCTGTGCCCTAGATTTCTCCACTATCTTCAAAATGGAATGGATAAAAATTGTCTTAAGAAGAATCCATGATGGATGCCTATGGCTGGAAGGAGGACCTATCAAACTATCAAAGAGGATATAGGGTTATAGGATATCCAACCCTAGATCATCCCAAGACCCTAAATAGTGACTCAGAAGAAGTAATTGAGTGAAATATAGGGGAAAAGTGGAACAAGAGACGAATGACCATTGATACTATCAAGGATCCACTTCTTGAATTTTTAGTAAGGGTCATTTCACACAAATCCTATCAGTCAAGCTGATTGAATAGTGTTCCATGTATTACAGTTGATGTACGATACAAGATTGTGAAGAAAGATCATACTTATGATTTTGCAAAGCTACAGTTGCAACAAATAATGGAGAACTTAGGAGCAATAAGGAGATCTAAAAGTGTTCAATGTAAGTTTGGTTCCATATTGATATGCATATTATTTTATGTTCAAAATGAATTCCCATATTTTGGTAAGGTAGGATGGAAGACCAATAGGTCTGTGGTTGTGCAAATAAATGAGTACATTGAACAAATGAGACAATTTTGAGTCAGTGATGACTAGTTATTTTGAAGACTTCAAGCAGTCAATGAAATACATGCTAAAAATTCTTATTTCCCTGGTTTGTTTCCTAGTACACATTGACTACACATTTTTCTAGGCTATAGTACCTAGAGTGAGATGGCAAAGGCCTTTGGGTTATGAAATCAACATAGACAAAGCATCAGTTGCTATCACTGCACTACTTACATAAGAAGTTGATAAGTTAGCAAAAATATTTGGTAATTATGATGTTGTCAAATATAAGGTTGAAATGGAGTTGAAAATAGCCTCAACTCTAAAGAAGAAGGATAAAATGGTGAGGAAGCTAAAAGCTAAATTTGGTGAGGGAGCTGAAGGCAATGGTGAAGATGATGATGATAAAGAAGAATAGGAAGAAGAAGAGAAAGTTTAGGAACCTCTTTCCCTAACCAAAGGTATGGGTGAAGATGCTAAAGAAGAAGGTGCTAAGGAGGAACAAGCTGAGGAAGCACTAGAAAAACAAGAACCAAAGAAGAGAAAGGCTAAGACACAACCTACAACTTAGCCAAAGGATACAAAAACTACAAAACCAAGCCTTGCAAAGCCTACTACTCCAGCCACAAGAGCTACCACAAGGGCCACTACTCAAAAGGCTAAGGAGCAAGTAAAAGAGAAGAAGAAGGCTACTGAACAAAAAGGTCCCATGTAGAAGAAATTAAGGAGAAAATATGTTGCACAACTAGAATCTGATGATGAAAAGATTGAGTCACAAGATACAAGCTAGTTCAGAGTGGTAAGTCATGCTCCCAAGTCCGATATTGAAAATATTTGTGATAATGCAGACTTAACTGGTTTGAAAAATATTGATTTTAATAAATTGAGTAGAGAAGATAAAAATAAGGTTGAATAATTAGTATATGCCATAATGGAAAAATTCAAGAACACCTCTCTTGAATTTGATAATACAATGCCCAAAGATTTATATTCAATTGTTGAGAATAAATGACACTATTGCCTAAATATGGAGAAGGAAATAAGAGAGTCTACATTGGCACAAGTGATGCTAGAATTTTCAAAAGGGAAAATAACAAAGGAAAACAAGAAAAATGGTAGAAAATTTGCACCCAAGTATAGAGCCTTCAACATACTTCAAAACAAGATTGAAGATGTTGTAAAGAAATCAACTCAAATGTAGAAGTTGATATATGGCTTGACTACTATCAAGGAAGGAGAAGAATATCCCTTTGAGGGAAAGAACAATGGAGAAGATGAGGAAAATGATAAGGAAGGTGAAATTGAGAAAGAAAAGGAAGGTACCATAGTGGAGGAGGCACCACAGAAAAATGATGAAATGGAAACAGCTAAGGAGCAACAAACAAATCAAAGTATGCAAGACACATAATTGCCACCATTAAGCCCTCCACATGACACAAACACACTTGCAATCATAGTAAAAGTAAAGATGTTCCTAACAACTTAGCTCAAAACATCAATCCACTAATTGCAGAGGATCTAAAAAAGATCCTTGACCAATCCACATTACAGGCTAAATTGTATGATAATCCAGTATTGGTTAGTGTGGATGAGTTACAAAAAGTAGCAGTTGACATAACTAGGGATAAGGTGAATACATAAGATCCACGTTCTATCATCCCTACAACTAGTAGTGGTCAACTTCTAGTGCAAGCATCAACATATACATCGACAAAGGTTGATACCACAATGAAAGTTGTAATGATTGAACAATAGACTAAGATTGCAGAGGAGTCCACAAAGGAATAAGTAGGATAGATAGAGGTATCTATACTTGCTGCATAAACACAAGATGCACCACAGATAATTGTGATGAATCAAGAAAAACTAAAAGAAGATAAGGAAATTCCAAAGGAAAAGGTGTAGGAAGCCATTCAGACATTGGTTAATTTACCAACAACTGGCACTCCTACCAAAGTCCTTCAAAAGCCAAGCACTGATGCAATGCCACTTCAAATTTCTACACTAGGCTTGAGCTCAACAAAGGTTACAAGAGTAATTCACTATGGAAACCCAACACTAGATGAGGAAATAGTTATACCAAAATATGACTATGCAACCATGAACCTAGAATAGATCAATATCATGAAGGAGGCATTGGAAAGGAAGAAGAACCAAGAAATACTAAGAAAGGAGTATAAGCAAAGGTAAGCACTACATGAGATCGAAGACATCTTTTTAGGTGCATTTAGCTTGAAAAAACCTGATGAAACCAAGCCAATATTGGAACAATTATAAGAAATTGTTGAACAAGTGACAAATGAAGATTAGGAAACCAATGCAAAACTCATGGAATGGTTTGAAAAGAAGTTTCAAGGTAAAGTTAATGAGAAGATATCTAGTGGAATAACACTATTACAAGTTTAATTGGATACAAAGATAGAAAAAGTGAAGAAGGTACTCGAGAATATATTCTCATTGTACACAAAATTGTGTGACTCCACACTCTTCACACAAGAAATGAGCTAGAGGATTTTGTGTCTGGAAAGAAATCTAAAAATATTTGGTATGCAATTACCACAAAACCTAGCTCAAATTGAGAAGCACTTTCATTCAACACTTCACACACAAAAGGAACTAGTTGTATTAACAACAAAAGAGGCTAACACAAGAGCCAAGCTAGTCTAGATTCAAGCTTCCCTAACCCCGCACATGGAAATACTACATAAAGAACTAGCCTATGCTGAAATAGTACTAAAGAAAGATCCTAATCTTTCAACTTTGGATGACTTAGTTCACCTTGTAGCAGAGACAACCATCCAAATCAAATCATTAGATGTTGTAATAGACAACTTAGATGCTACTCTCAAGATTGTAATGGAAGTGAATAAAAAGTTCTTAGATAAATACACACTTAGTGTATAGACCTTTTGACATTAGTGTCAAAAAGGGGGAGAAATATTTAAAGGGAGAGATAAAAGATGGAGAAAAATATGCAAGGGGAGACATGTGAAAGGGGGAAATATAAATAAACAAATAGAAGGAGGGGTAAATAGTGGAAAAGTAGAAACATGGCATATCAAATTATATCAGATGAAGAATATTAGAATGAAGACAAAGAGTATCAACAATAGGAAAATCTACTTAGAGAAGATCTTGGATACATAAAAGACACATAAACTCAGGAGGAGTCACAAAATTTTGAGGTATATGGTCCATTAAAAAATTTTGAACAATTTTGAAGTTTTGTATATATGCTGAACTAGATGTATATTATACTCGAGGAGATTAGATTCATCATGTATAGTTAAGTGTTTTTTCCACTCATGTCAAAGGGGGAGATTGTTGATCTCAGATTGGTTTTGACAATTAAGTGTCAACACACTTAAGCTTTTTACTAAGTTCATACAGAGCTAGTAATATATGTCAAGTATAGTGTGTATAGATGATGAGTTGCAATGAGTGTTGAGTCACTCATGTGTATTAACAAGTGTCGAGTAACATAGAATTGACCTAGTTGTTTGTGATGGTATAAACAACTATGTAAATCATTTTTGAGCTAACATATGGATATATCTTGAAGCTTTGAAGATAAGATCAAATCTATTTGGATTCCCTATGCGATCAACATGCAATCAATAAGAAAAATGGAAGGAGTTAAGCAGGAAAAATGGATGAATCTCAATCATAGATTCATACCTAACCTTAAGCCACCAAAGTCTTTTTAAAGGGAGACAAAATCCCATAATTTAGTACGTGAGAGAGAGCATTAGAGAATGCATGTGAGGAGGTGATACTAACAATATTTGAAGGAAGTGAAAGGGGTGAATTGATCAGTATACATTCAAGGTGACTTAGAAGAAGGACAAAATTGTAGAATCAGTTATCAGAATAGAGGATCAAGGTTACAACAATTTCATATTAGATAAAAAGGATCAAGAAGTTTTAGAGTAAATAATTATTATTTACACTTTTTGATGTGGCAAGCTAACATGACAGGCCATTAACACTACATTATCAGCCCCACTTGCAAGCACTCTAGGTCCCCTTTTGACCTACTCATATTTTTTTGGCCATAACTTGAGCATACAGAGGAAAGAAGAACTGAAAAGCTAGTTCCAAGATAGAGACATTGGTGCATGTATTTTTAGGTTTTGATGCAATTTTTTGGCTCTTTTTTGTAGTCAAAGTTTGAAGTTCTATTTTTCACTCTGACAAATTTTTCTCATGCATCCCATCTCTATTTTTTTGAAAATTTTATATTTTTGGAAAGTTGGTTTTGTCTACTTTTTAGAAGTGCTATCATTTCCTTTAGATTCTACCCCATGCTCTTTCTATCATGTTTTTGGCATTTTTGCTCTATGGTTGATATCTTGGGTGTTCCAGGTCCAAGGATCATTTTCATGGCGTGTGATCTTTTGTTTTGGGCTATACTATCTTTTGTATTGGATTTTTCCCTTTCTAATAATTGTTGATATCATTTGTAAGCATCTTTATGCAAACACACTGAGATAAAGTGCCACTCTTGCATTTTGGGTTCATGAACATTGTTTTGAGATAGTTGTACTCACACTATTTTATAAAGCACCATGGGGGGGGTTAGTTGTTGCCATTTTTGTGCCCTCTTCCTTTGTCAAGTGAGTGTCCCTTCTACAACATTAGCCCCATGAATGTGTTGCTGACACGTGCCTTTATAGGTGTTTGTACCTCTTCCTCTCTCTCGTTGTTCTTGGTTCTTTCTACGGAGAATTTTTGGCCCACTTTCTTAGTTGCCTATCACCTCACCCCGTCTACATTAAGGGGGGGTTATTCTATTGTTCTAATGCTTCCTTGGTTTGATGGTTTGATAGTGTGAGCTATGTATTCAGTATTTGATCCTATATACTAGGTGATTGTAGTGGCTGGTTACTTATGCATTTCGGTGAGATGGATTGTTTGCCATATAGACACTCTCAGTTCATGCCTTCTATTTTTCATGGCAGATCTTTAGATTAGTAGTTTATTTCTGATAGAGTTTGTGGCTTCTTCATGCTTCAATGATTCTCTTCATTATCTTCTCTTGTTCCTATTTACTGGGACATTCTTCTAATTGGAGGCTTCTTTAGTCCTTCACTAGGTTTTCTTACCTCTTTTTGGGGGAGGGTTTTTCCCATGAGGTTTTCTCTCTTTCCCTATTTTTAGAGGTTTCATTTATTTTCATTGTACATGGGTACCTAACATGGCCTAGTTGCTAGGACCCATTTTGTATTTCATCTTAGCTGTTGAAAGCTTAAGTGCATTCCCCTTTCTACTTTCTACTCCACTATGGATGCCTTGGGTAATAGACATTAGATGCCTTCTTTTGAGACATTTTGTGATCAATTAACATGGGAATAGTCCAAGATCACTTAGATGTATTCACTTATAGGTTCATAGTCATAGGCATTTCTTGCCAAGGATACATAGGAGTAGAAGCCAAAGTAGATATCTGATTCCTCTTCTCAACACTCTACTAGTTCATCATCTTCTAAGAAGGAGAAAAAGAAGACTAAGACTCCTACTTGTTCCTATTGTTAGAAGGGATCTCATGATGAGTCATGTTGTTTTTTGAAGAGATTTGATGGCTATGAGAAATAGATTTCCGATTTGCAAGCTCTCCTTTAGAAGAGCACTATTTCCTCTCCATCCTCTTCTACCTCACAAGGGTCTTCTTTTTAGGATTCTTCCACCTCTTCGACATCTACATTGAATCTTGGAAAGGGTCATGCATTATGTGCTTCTATTGTATCTCCTTCATAGGTTCCTTAGATACTGGATTCGGTCACCATTTAACGTCTTCTCAAGGTGTCTTCTCCACTATTGAAGCTTCTCCCATTCCTCATATTCTCATGGGGAATAACAATGCCCTACCAGTCTATGAGAAAGGTTTAGTTCACATCTAGGATAGTATATTTAATGATGTATTGTATGTTCCATCTCTATCTGCAAACCTTCTCTTGATTTCTTAGATTGCATGCATTGGATCAGGGAAGATAGTTGAGTTTACTATAGATTTAGTCTTCATTTAGGATCGTGCAATAGGAGATCTGATTGCTACAGGGGTAGTTGATCCTTCCACTCATCTCTACACTCTCTCGCTGTTCTTGGTTCTTTTTGCAGAGGATTTTGGCCCACTTTTTCAGTTGCTTGTCACCTCACCCCATTTGCATTAAGGGGGGGTTATTTTGTTGTTCTAATGCTTCCTTGGTTTGATGGTTTGATAGTGTGAGTTATGTATTTAGTATTTCATCCTATATACTAGGTGATTATAGTAGCTGGCTACTTATGCATTTTGGTCAGATGGATCATTGACCATATAGACACGCTTGGTTTGTGCCTTCTATTTTCTATGGAGGGTCTTCGGATCAAAAATTTATTTTTGATAGAGTTTGTAGCTACTTCATGCTTCAATGATGCTCTTCATGATCTTCTCTTGTTCCTATTTTTTGGGACATTCCTCTAGTTGGAGGCTTCTTCAGTCCTTCACTATGTTTTCAGTTACCTCTTTTTGGGGGAGGGTTTTTCTCATGTGGTTTTCTCTCTTTCCTCATTTTTAGAAGTTGCATTTCTTTGCATTGTACATGGGTACCTAACATGGCCTCATTGCTAGGGCCCATTTTGCATTTCATCTTAGCTGTTATGAGCTTAAGTGCATTCCCCTAAATTGCACTTAAGGGCGGGTGTTATAGTAAATAATTATTATTTACACTTTTACTTAAAGTTTACTTAGGTTAATGCAATTAGTTATTAGTTGTAGTCTAGGAGTTGTTGACAAAACATGGGTTTTTTACTATCTAAGTCATACTTATCTCCTCACCTTGATCGAGGATATCCCACCTTTTGTGGATGTATGCTTAGTTGTCATTCTTATCTCCTAGCTTGTTCTAGAAGTCTCCTTGAGGCCTTTATATTTGTGCTCTCTCATTGTATTTCTCAACTTATTTTCAAGACATATTGTTTAGCAATACATTTTTCTTTGTTTGCAATATCTTCTCTCTCAGTCCATTTAGTTTTTCCAAGCTCCACCTCTTCCTTCTTTGGTTTCCCTTTGATAGGTTATTTGCATGCAGGTGATCTTGGCAAGCTATGAAGTTGGCTTTCATCAACTTATTCAAAAAGGAATGAATTGAGATCTAAAATCAACAATACTAGATTGTAAGTGTATTAGATCAAACATTCTACTATACTTTCTAACAACTATATCAGTAGGATGAAATCCTTTATATTAAGGTTGATTTAACAATCATTGTGAAATCCTTTAACAGGGTGACATTTCAAGTGAATGTTCTAAAGTCCTTTAGCTAGACACACTTTTAACAGGGTGTTAAAATCCTTTAACATGGTGGAATCTAACAATCCTTTGTAAGCCTTTAATAGGGCAAGCCTTTCATAGAGAAAATCATGAGAATAATCAAATTATGTAACCTTAATAGGTGAACTTTATTGCTGCAGTAGTGAAGAATTGTGGGTGTCATCCCCACCCCAATTTTACCTTCTCATTGGAGGGTTTCTGAGTAATCATATCTAGTGTCAAGTGTTTATGTGGATGCATTTACTTTACATGTTATTTCAATATGCTAATGCATACATTGTTTTAAAGTTAAAAATTTTATTGGTTAGAGATTAGTACTTCTGATTCACCCTGCCACCCAACCCCCCTCCTCTTAGAAGTATACATTTCCCATTTGTATTTGCAACACCTTTCCTTATTTTCAACAAGGTTTATAAGTTCAAAGGCCTTAAGAGTTACACTTAATAGTTTTAACTACTATCAATTTGAGAAGAGTCATGTTTTGAAATCTCCCCCATGTCTACAAATATAGTACAATCCTTTTTTGGTCATGCATATATCTATACTATGTGATGATGAATCCTTTCTCTTCAACACCACAAACTATATACATACATATAATCATCAAGGAAGGGTTATCCTACATCCACAACTAGATTTCTTGTTTCACTCAATCACATATTTGACTCCATGCCCAATGGATTATTTTAGGCTACTTGTCATATATCTACTAGGCATACACCCATAAGAGGTTTCCAAAATGTTACCTAATTTCACCCTATAGGCTTAGTAAGGATGATATGCTACATGAGACAAATTATGCTCAAGAAGGCTAAATTAAATGAGAAACATAAGTATGCTACTACTAGAAAGCATGCATAAACTAAAAGTACATGGTATAGGAGAAAGCATAATGCAAGGTTTTGTAGGAAGTAAATTGTGGTAGATAAATGTAAAGTGTAGCTATAGGAAGTAATAATTGAGAAATAATAAAAATACACATTGCAAAGAAGATGAAACTTTAAAGAGTGAAACATAGGTAATGACCATTTTCATCAAAGTGCATTGTTGCAAGAAATCCATAGCTATATGTTGCTGCAAGAAGTAAATAAAAAAGTCTAAAATTTGATAATGTGCAGTCTTACTAGTTTTTTTCTTGATTGTTACAACCACTTTTCATGCATGGTACAAACCTAAATGGATACATGAATGTGCAATATCATACTCAAATGAAATATATATGAGTACACTATCATTGAAATCATGTTTGAGTCATTTTCACGAGGAAATGGAAAAGTTATGTCCATTTTAGGGGCAACGCCTTGCCCCATTTTTTTTTCTCCAAAACTTGTAGCAAAAAAAAAAAATAGTTTGGATACAGATGGAATCATATGAGATTATAAATTGGTGAGGATTAAGATATCGATGTTATGAACATACTTTTTTATTCTTAGAAAAAATTATGTCAACCTTTAAGGGGTCATACAATTCATTTGAAAAAGATTATCCTCTTAAAATGGGTATTGAAGAATATATTTCAATGGCTAAATAGATGATTTATAAATACCATATCTTAAAAATGATAGAAACAATATATAATGGTGAGCATCAGTCATAAGTTGGATAGATGGAAAACTTAGAAATGTAATATTTCTTCAAAAATATTTATACCAAAACCTTAGAGTATAAGTAAAAAATGTCGAGGAATCAACATCATCAAATGCCTAGATTTTAAGAGTTCTTATGCATCATCATTGCAATTTAGTAATTATTAACTAGTAGATATCATAAACCAGTTATTAAATTATTAATTTAAAAAAAAAAAAAGATAATGTAGTACATTAATTGGACTGGATAAGATACATTGATGAGCTAGAAGACTCCTTCTCAAGAGGTTGAGTTAGGTTGCAAGATAGAGGAGAGCATATACTGATGTTGCAAAATATTTGGGGTCAAACTTGACTTTCCATAGAGTTTGGAAGACATTTATATTTATCCTATAAGTATCTTTGGTACAGAGAATGAAATAAGTATGAAGTGTTGTCATTGATGGCCAAGAGTATGTAATTGGAAAATGAATGTTAATCAATTAGAGGAATAAGAAGATGAGGGAAGTTGGCTGCATAAACTCTAACATATCCATGTTGGCACAAGTAGTTAGAAGTAAGTCTAAGCTAATATGAGTCATCGACATAATGAATCATCAATGATGTGATAGAGGGTTTCCATATACTAAAATATTCATGTCAACTTGATGATTTTTTTTGTATGTGAGTTTACTTACTTTTATCTTCTATATTTATCTTGGTTCTAGCTGTAAAGTGGGTTGTATTGAGGTTAGTTGAAACAATGGGAATAACAAATTTTTTTGTAGGTGGTATTGATTCATCCCCCCCTACCCCTCTCAGTACCAGTTGGGACCAATAATTAGTATCAAAGCATAGATCCCTATTGCAACAAGTCTAACAACTTGAGGGAAGATCTAATGGCATCACTAAGAAGATAGTTGGAAGAAGTTTTGGACACCATTGAGGATTTGAAGGGAAAGTTGAGAAATTCCATAGTAAAGAGAAATAAGTTTATGCAAAAGATCAATGAAAGTTAAGAATTTATTGAATGTCAATATAATGATTTAGAGGAGTTAGAGAAAGCCATCTATGGCCTAATGGCTAAGACATAACAATTAAATGAAACCTTTACTCAACTAAGAAAAGAGAGAGAAGACATAACTAGAGAGGTTGCTAAAACATTAGTTGAACAAGATACTATAGTATTAAGAAGAGATGAAGCTACAATAGAAAGAAAGAGAGTAGGTGAGCTAAAAAATGAGGAGAGCAGCCATCCCAACATGGAGAATTTCATGTAATTGATAGAGAAAGTGTCCAAACTTGTTGAATAGTTAAGTATTGGAATTATTTAGAATAATTGAGAGGGGGGGTAAATCAGTTATCCAAGGTCTAGATGTACAATTAAGACTTTTCACAACTTAGTGAACCCATATCCATACAAATATTTTCATCATGTATGTATCCATTAGATTGTGCAATCACTTAAACTTGTAGGTTACTGTCAAATCAATTTGTAGAAATGTAAACATGAAACCTAATAGATTCAATAACACATTTGACACAATGATTTAATGTGGAAACCCAACTTGGGAAAAAACCACCAGTAACATGCTACTCATTCTCACTCTTTTGAGGTGATGCCTTGCAAAAGTCCAACCTTGTTAAAGGTTACAATACACACTGTTAAATATGACTCGGTTAAAGGATTTCAATCACTCTATTAGGAGTGAGCCTTGTTAGAGGACTTTAGACAACTTATTTGGAATGTTGCCTAGTTAAAGGACTTACAAATGATTGTTAGGTCAACACTAATCCAAAGGATTTACCCTAGACTGATACAATGATTAGAAAGTAATAGTAATGCTTGATCTGATAACAACTTACAACACACTTGCAGATTATAGATCTCTATTTCAATCCTCCATTCTACTTGGCTTTCACACACTTTATCTTTGCTAGCTTGTTCACCCTTCAAGCATCCACACCCTTAAGACTTCTCTCTTTTCTTGCCAATGTAGTCTCTTCTCTTAGGTCACTGAGTGAAGCAATAACCTAGACTCCTTGTCTTCCTTAGGTTCTTGCACATGAAAACCATTGCTTCTAACCAACCATCTTTGTAAATAGAGAATTAAGATATTTTGTTGTTCATCCTCCATCGTCCATTTTAGGGTTGGGTCGAATTAGGTAGGATTCAATAAATCTACCCCTTTATTTCTTTTCATTTCCTTCTATAAAGTTCTCCTTCAACCCTCTTTGAATTTTCCTCAAAATAGTTCATCATGCATTTTGTGCCACTAGCTCATCAACCTTACCTTCCACACAATTCACATAATCCAAGAAATCAAACTTGTCAACTTAGATTCATCAAATTCTCAATCTTTCTTATAATCCTAACACTTGACATTAACTGACTTCTGATGCTCGACACATACTACATTGCTCGACATCCACTATCAAATCACTCAGCATGAACTAAAGTTTATTGGTGCTCAATATTAATTAAACTTTACTAAGATTACACTATTTTATTCTACTTATACTGAAATTGACTTTTCTTAGCTCCAACTAATTTTTTGCTTGACTTGCACTAACTTTTCTCGGCACCTATTGTGCAAATTGTCAAGCTTGGTAGACAAACTTTGTTTAACTTGTTCTTCTGAACTTAATTAGTGTAACCAACCTTTGCAACCTTAAGTAGATTATTAATGCACTATAATATCATCGGCTTAACTGATTCTTGTACTCCTTTTCCATATCATAACTCAACCTTTCATCTAGTTGCTATTTTTACATCATTTGATCAAATCCTCTTCATCAATCAAACAAATGATAGTACTTAAATCATATAAGCAATTGTCTTACCAACAAGTAGTAGGTTTGACATCAATGGAAAATAATGATTGAAAGACATTTATTGTACTTGCATTAATCTATTTTTGACAATCTCTTTCTTTGGCATTGATAGCAAACCAAACTGACCAAACTTAATCAGTATAGCCAAAAAATTACCAAAAAAGAAAATAATTCCTTGTATTGAAATCTCTCTCTCTATCAACAACTTTCATCTTCTGAATAGGTTATAAAATTATGTTATGATCAATAGACAATAAACTCATCCTTATGACTCCCTCTTGATCACATCTTATATCTACCACAAAATTATCTCTCTCTTACTAGATAGATTTAATTAGTAGGTACATTTTCTCCCTCAATGGTCAAGATTAGGTAGAACAAGATTTCTCGTTCATCTCCCTCAACTTTCATGAAACTTAGTATACTTTCTCCCTCTTTGACAACAATGCCAAAGATGTATCATCTTCATATGTAGATATGAATATTTTTCATTTCTCCCCCTATCACCTTGCTTGTGACTAATTTGTAGTTCCAACTATTTGATTACTTTAGGCAACTCCTAAAGTAAGATCCATTACATCAATGTGTAACATATGTCAATCAAGCTTGTTTGATGCAGAACTCTCCTCATGCTTCTTAGATAGCCTTTGATAGGGGTATCACCCCTAGTTTATCTCTTAGATACTCATGAGCATCCTTAGGTAATGCTTTTGTAAAGATATCAGCAATTTTCTCTTTGTTGTTAACATATTCCATCTTCACCTCGTTATCTTGAACTAATTCTCTCAAGTAATGATACTTGATTGCAATGTGCTTAGTATTTGTATGTAGCATAGGATTCTTTAATATATTTAGAACACTTTTATTATCACAATAAAGTATCACAGGTTTAGTGATTTCTTCCTTTATACCTTTGAATAGCTGTTTGATCCATACAATATTTGTACAATTTACTGCATCAGCAACATATTCAGCTTCAATAGTCAATTGAGAAATGCAATTTTGTTTCTTGCTAGTCCATGTAGCCATTCTTTTCCCTAATAAATATGCTCCTCTATTGGCATTCTTTTTGCCATCAATATTTCTAGCCCAATTAGCATCAGTATAGGCTCTCAATTCAAATTTCTCATTTTTCTTGTAGTATAGACCATAGTCCTCTGTTCCTTTTAGATATCTCATTATTCTCTTAACAACCATCAAATGATTCTCCCTAGGATTAGAAGAGAATCTTGCAACTATCCCTATAGATAATGCAATACCAAGTCTACTGTGTACTACATATTGCAATTTTCCAATCATAGACCTATATAATGTTTGATTCACCTTAGCTGAATCATCATTCCTTGACAATTTATGTCCTATCACCATATGTGTACTTACTAGCTTGGAATCCTCCAATCCAAAAGTTTTCAATATCTCCTTAACAAAATTTGACTAAGTGATGTATATACCATATTCCATTTGATGTACTTGCAAACCCACAAAGAACTTGATCTCTCCAAACATAGACATCTCAAATTCTTGCTTCATTTCATTTGCAAAAGCCTTACATAAACTATCTTGTCCTCAAAATATGATATCATTAACAAAAAATTCAAATAAAAAATTAACTTTTTCTTTCTTTGTCTTCAAGTACAGATTGTTGTTATCATCAATCCTCTCAAATCCAATCTTCACAAGATAATTATGAAGCCTCTCATTCCATTGTCTTGGTGCTTTCTTCAAACCATATAAAGCTTTGTGTGGTCTACATACCATGCTTTTTTTGTTAGCATCAAAAAATCCTTCTAGCTATTTTATATAAATCTCTTCCTAAAATATACCATTTAGAAATGTAGACTTGACATCCATTTGATAAACTTTGAAACCTTTGTATGCAAAGTAAGCAAATAGAGTTCTTAATCCTTCAAAACTTGCAATTGGAGAAAATGTTTCTCCATAGTCAATCCATTCTTCCTGTGTATATCCTTTACAAACTAATCTTTCCTTATTCCTTCTAAATTCACCATTTTCATCTAACTTTTTTCTGTATACCCACTTGGTACCAATCACATTTTTGTCTTCTGGTCTGGGAAATAGAGTCCATGTTTTATTTTTCTCAAATTTTTCAATCTCTTCTTCCATGGCTTTTCTCTAGTCCACATCTTCTAAGGAATCTTTAATTGTTTTGGGTTCTTGCATGCTCAACAAACATGTGGCATTTCTCAACTTTTTCTTTGTCATTGGTCTAGCATCTTTATCTCCAATGATTTTTGTAGTAGGGTGATGTCTCTTGACATACTTAAAAAATTTTGGTTCTATTCTATTTTCTTTATTTGGTCTCTCAACTTTGAATCACTATGCACATCTCTGTCAGGTAGTTCAACATCTCTTCCATGTACACTAATCTTAGAATTAGAATTTCCTCAAATTAATTTTGTAACTCGGCACATGATTGTAGCTTGATTCTTGAATGTAACTCGACATTCATAGTATGTGACTCGACATTCAGTAAAACTTGTTGTTGGTTTGCAACTTGATTTTCAACATCTTCTTCAGTAGGCATACCTTCATAAAACTATACAAATGATTTGTATTCTTCTGGTTTCTTCATAGGTTCAGAGTCATATAATTCTATATATTTATCAAATTTCACATTTGCACTTTTCACAACTTTGTTAGTGTTAGTATTTAAACACTTATAAGCTTTACTTCTTGTGGAATAACCAAGAAATATACCGTCTTCACATTTTGCATCTAGTTTACCATTCTTGAAATCTTTGAGAATATATCATTTTTTTTCCTAATAACTTAAAATATTTTACATTGGGTGAGTATCCATACCATAGTTCAAAAGGTGTTGAATGAGTACCTTTTTTGACTTGCACATGGTTCAAGGTATAGAGAACTATACTTACAACTTCTCTCCAATATTTCAAAGCAACATTCTTCTCCATCATGGGTGCCCTAGCACAATCCATTAAAGATTCGTTCTTCCTTTTAGAAATTCCATTTTTTGGAGGGGTTTTGGGAGCATATATTTTTCTTTTGATTCCTCTATCATTACAAAACATCTCAAACTCATTTGATGTAAATTCTTCTCCTTTTTAAGATCTCAAACATTTTAGACTTTTACCTATTTCTTTCTCAACTCTCGCTAAGTACCACTTAAACATTTGGAAAGCATCAAATTCCTATTTCAGAAATACAACTGTGATTATTCTTGAATAATAATCAACAAATAGCATAATGTACTTATCTCCTTTGTAGCTTTGCACTTCAGTTGGTCCACACAAGTCAGTATGAACAATCTCAAGTATTCTTTTAGAGGTATGTGTCTTACTCTTAAAACTTGTCTTTGTTATTTGGCCTAACTGACACTATTTGTAAATTATATTGTCAGGCTTCTTCAACTTAGGAAAACCTTTAACTCTTCTTATGTTATTAATACTAACCAAGTTATCAAAATAACATCTTGTGTCATAGCCATACATCATCAAATTTTACAATTAAATAAGAAGCATCCTCTATATCAAGGTAGAATAGATTACCTCTAGTTTGATCACCTTTTCCAATTAGTTTTCCATTAGTATCATATATCTTAGCAATATTGTTTTCAAAATCAACCTTACATCTTGAATTATTTAGTTGTGACACACTCAAAAAAAAAGCTAAGTCCTTCCTATTAGGAATAAGGTGTCTCAACATTGGATAATTCATATTCCTATTATTTGTTTTGTAAATGTATTTTTTACAAATAATGTAATTAAGTGTGAGTGTACATGTCTAGCTGGCATGTTGATGTGTCACTCCACTTGTATGTGTTGACATCTTGAATTGTGTGTAAGGAGATCATGGCTAAAATGGTTTTGACAGATTCCTATGACACATAAGAGCTATCTCTAGAAGATTTGATGATGGGTGAAAACATGAAGACATGTCGCAATTGATCATTGAGTACTATAAACTTGAGTCTCCAACTCACCAACATGATATAATCATTTTTAGGGTTGTAGATAGGAGAGAGAGAAAGTGTATTATTGGTATGGTATGTTGCTACTAGATTAGTCTTTTGTGTCCTAAAAGAACTTGCATTGCAAGTGTGTTGTATCCTTCTATGTTGAAGATAATACATTGTGCAGGTTTTGGAGGGGTGGGTTTGTTTTACCAAAAAGGTTTTTCCCCACCAACATATCTTTGTATTTATGTGTTTTCTTTCTCTATTTTTTTTCTATATTCATAGTTAACTACAATATTATTATTTACATAATATCAAATATGAAATTGTAAGGATTTAATAGGAATTTGTACAATAATTTCCTTAAGGGATTAGTGTAGAAAGTTGTTTCTACACTTGAGTTTCCTTACACTTCCACATAATAAGAATTGTCACATAAAATAATTTTTGTGAGTTTGATAGAACCTTTTCCTTTTATCAAACATGGTGTATCATTACCAAACATTACACTATTTCCATCTTAAAAATTCAAGGTAATAAACTTACTTTTATCTCCAATCAAGTGATGTGAACACCCACTACTAATGATCCGTCTACCTTTCTTGTTCACATGAGACACTAGTGTAGTTGCCTCATCCTCATCAGATTCACCCTTCATTGCAACATACACCACTTCATCATCAAGATCATCATATTTATCTTTTGTTTCCTCTTCAACAATGTAGAAAGACTTCTTGCCTTTATCTTTGTAATCTTTGTTGTCTTCATCTTTTCTATTTTTGTACTTGTCACCACCTCTATAGTTCTTCTTCTTTGAACATCTAGCAGTAATACGACTAACTCATTGTAATTGAAACATATTATAAATAACTTATCTTTGAACTTGCCTTTACCTCTGTGAAATCTCCTTGCTAGTAGTGCTCCAAGTTGATCTACATCTTCCTCATCTGTATCACGGTCATTGGATACATATTTTAACTTTTTCTTCTTCTTGTCATTGGGTCCCTTCAATGATAACTTAGCTTTGGAAGAAGATTCAATATTTTTAGGTTTGTAATTATCAAAATTAGATAGCTTAAAATAAATGAACCTATCTGCCTTTAAGAGTCAGATCATTCCCTAGTGTACATATTAATTCTTGTATTGCAAAAACTCTAATAACATATATGGGAAACAATATTCTTAAAAATTTTCTTAGTACAATATCTATTAGAAATAGGAATTACTGAGATGTGGGGGGGGGCATGGAATCAATAATTTAAAAACTTTAGTCATGAACTCGATATTATGTTACTCTAAACTATACATAACAAAGTAATAAAGTAATGTTGAACATTAATAGTAACCATGCACAAAGATAACTCATAAGACCATATTTTGTTAACTAGGGAAACCCTGGCCAAGGGAAAACCCCAGTGGGATGATACCCATTAGATAATATACTTATATATAAGTTCCTTATTAGAGGATGGACCTTGTTAGGAGTCGATGAGAAAATATAGTATAGAGAGTCCCTGTTAGGAGACTTTGAATCCCTATTAGGAGATTCCAACCCTGTTAAGAGTTGTGGAAACCTTGTTAGGAGTTGTAGTATATTAGATGCAAGATGACCTCATTGCCCAAAAAAATAATCAGACTTTTGGAATATAGATTCTTTCTCAATTCGATCTCAGATCACAAAATAGCTTCACAAACTTCACATATATTGCTTTCACAAAAGTTCACATACAATTGCTCAATATAACTTCTTCAAGATAGCACACTTGAATTTGCACAATGTCCTTTTCATAAATGCCATGCCTTTACACAAATTGCTACTAGGTTAGCTAAGACCACAATACACTTTTCCAACTTAGAGTAAACATCTAGGATGTCAGCCCTAATTAGACAAGTAATTATTTTGTAAATAAAATAATTCTTTTTCTTTAATTCCACTGTCTTGTTACATTAGTAAAACATGAATATCTCTTTTCTATACAGTCCATACTAACTTTCAAGGTTATACACATCATCATCAACATGTATACTATCTCCATCTAAGTTCACTAGTCATAATATAACATCAACAAGTTACAAACAAAATAATACACTGTTGTATACCAAATTCATACTTCGACAACTTTTTGAGTACCAAAAGCTAAGTATCTTTATTTCTGAGGTTTCCTATAAGCATGTACATCATGTGTTTCCATAAATGGAAATAATTACATATCCTCATTATCCAATTGTCAAAAATCTCCCCCTTTGGCATTGATGGAAACAAAATAGGAAAAATTGGCTAAGTATCAAAAGCTTAAAATAAATAACATATTAACTTTACATCTATTACAATTTGTCTATTTTACACATGCTCCCCATTACAATATGATTTCATAATTTTCTCTTTACCTGATTTAAAATTTTATTATGTACTTCTCCCCCTTTGATATCAATGACAAAGGTTAAAATGTCAAAAACTATCCAAAATCTCTATAAACATCTACCTTAAACTGATAATATCTTCATGCAATCATCAAAATTTTCTTTCAGACTGTCCATACCTTTTGTCCATGTATCTTTGGCCATCTTGATAGAGGTGGAAATTGCACATAGGGCATATTATGCAATCTCAACTGCATTAAGATTAGAGTATACAAAGTTAGAATAAGTATCCTTGGCCTTGATACATTCCTCCAACTATTTCAAAAGAAAAGATACTTTCAGAGCAATAGACTCTCTAAAACCTAATATTCTCTTCAAAATTTGTTCCTTTCAAAGTTCCAATTTTTTGATATCATTGTGAGTACAAGCCACTTGTCCTTCAAAGTCATCAATCTTACAAGATGGATGTTGTAACTAGGTGGATAGAGCCTCTAGCTCACTTATCTTTCCCCCAATCTGATTGTTAATGTCTTTAGTCAATTTATGAGATAGAGTACACTTAATGTACAATATCTTACCATCTCATTGATACTTCCAAATTTCCTTGATACAAGTATCAAGACTTATCAAATCATTCTTAATATTTTGATAGATGGTGCTAAACAAGTTAGCATCATGTGAAATTTGTGCCTTTGCTTTCGCAACACTCAACAAATTAGTAAATTCTTCATCAAATAATTTTAGTACTGCATGTGCCCTCTATTTTGGATCTGCTTCTGTGTGCTACACTATCAGAGTACAATGTAGTCTGTTAGTAACCTCCATCAAGGTTTTTTACAAGCTCTTCACTATTCTGTTCTTTTGAATAAGTTTTGATAAGGATGAGATCAAATCAGTTTGATCATCATCTCCAGTTGCTAGGCTAGCAAGTGAAAGCAGAGTAGATGAACTAGAAGGTTTAGTGTCATCCTCCCTTTGCTTCTTGGCTGCCTCTTTTACTCTTCTCTCTTCTTCTTCTTCTTCTTCTTTCTGTTCTCTTTCTTTTCTTTCATTTTCTCTCTTCTCTTCCTCAGTTTTATCTTTTTCTTTTGGATCTGATCTAATCTCAGGTTTCTTTGCAGACATTTTAAATAGATAGCCAAGACTAGTCTTATCATAAGTAGGTCTCTATATTGACATTGAATCATCAAGCTTTTCTTTTCTAGAATAAAACTTCTCAAGTTTTTGCTTGCACTGAGTTAATTCACCTTTCACAATAGTATTGTACTTATGAAGTTCTTCATGATCTTCTTTCAATGTTTCAAATTTAGATGTCTTCTTTGCTAGACTTGCTCTCAGATTTGTTTTTTTAGTCTTCAAATTAGACTCAACTTTGCTAGGATCATTTCTTGAAGTCAAATTCAGATTCATAATCTTAAATTCATGCTTCAAAATACTAATTCTATCTTTAGATTCAAATAGTCATCATTACTAGTTTCAGATTTAGTGGATTTAGGCTTGGATTTGAGATGTTCAATCTTTTCCTTCAATTATCCAATGTATACTTTCAAGTCTTCATATATGTCTTTCAGCTTATCTCTTTCTATAGTAAGGAGATCAATTTGTTCAAGTGCCTCTTCAAGGTTCTTCATCAACTATTCCATATCCATAGGGATCTTACTCAAGCTATTTAGCCTTTTCAAAGTAACTAGGCTCTGATACCAATTATTAGAAATAGGGATTACTGAGGGGGGAGGGGGGGGGTGAATCAGTAATCTACAAACTTTATTCCTCAACTAGATATTACTTCTTACTTTAAATCATACATAACAAAGTAATAAAGTAATGCTAAATAGTAACAGTAACCATGCACAAAGATAACTCATAACACCATATTTTGTTAACTAAGGAAACCCTAGCCAAGGGAAAACCCCAGTGGGGATGATATCCACTAGATAATATACTTATATATAAGTTCCTTGTTAGAGGATGGACCCTATTAAGATTCAATGAGAAAATTTAGTATAAGGAGTTCTTGTTAGGAATCTTTGAATCCCTGTTAGGAGATTCCAACCCTATTAGGAGTTGTGCCAACCTTGTTAGGAGTTGTAGTATAGTAGATGCAAGATGAGCCCACTACCCAAACATGCACTTCCAATTACAAGAAGAGCTCACTACCCAAACAAGTAATTAGACTTTTGGAATATAAGTACTATAAATTCTTCCTCAATTGATCTCTGATCTTTAGCTTGATCTTAGATCACAAAAAGCTTGTATAAAACTTTGCATATATCGCTTTCACAAAATTTTGCATATAATTGCTCAACATAACTTCTTCAAGATAACACACTAGCCCAATTGAATTAAAAAGATTTCCTTTGCATAAATATCATGCCTTTACACAAATTTTTTCTAGGTTGGCTAAGACCATAATATACTTTTCCAACTTAGAGTAAACATCTAGGATGCCATCCCTAATTGGACAAGTAATTATTTTGTAAATAAAATAATCCTTTCCTTCAATTTTGTTGTCCTATTTCATTAAAACATGAATATATTTTTTTCATATAGTCTGTACTAACTTCTAATGTTATACATGTCATCATCAACATGTATACAATCTCCATCTAACTTCACTAGTCATAATATGACATTAGCAACAAGATATAAACAAAACAATACACTGTTGTATACCAAATTCATACTTAGACAATTTTTTGAGTACCAAAAGCTAAGTACCTTTATTTTTGAGGTTTCCTATGAGCATGTACATCATGTATTGCTATAAATGACAACAATTACATATCTCCATTAGTCAATTGTCAACACATTGTTCAGAGTAATAGATAATGCTGAGTTAGGGTTTCCTTCTATGGGTTTCACTAAAACAACCTTCAATTTCAGTTTCTCCTCATTCTCAACATTGTGAACTACTGACATATCCATGACTCTATTAATTATGAACTTTTTATAAAATAAATTCTATAGAAAAATGATAAAATACCTTTTTCAAAAATAGGGTTTGCTTTGAAATCGCCTTGTCAAGTTGCTTCTGAGTGCTCTATGCTTGTGATGTATTTGTAATGAAGTGCTCAATTGCATTTGAGATCAAATAACTTCTCAAGATCATCTATCTGATCTTTAGATGCCACCCAAGGTTTACTATAGCTTCCTCTCATCATGACAATGCTCCACAAAAATTCACTCCACAAAATTCTCAGCAAAAACATAGTTTACATCTTCTACTATAGAATTAACTTTCTCTGTAATAATAGTAAATCTTAATTCCTTTGTAACTAGTTTAGGTAAGCTCCAAATTACAAGGGAGCTTAGCTACCATCTAAACTTATCTCAATACATCTTTTTCCAACTTTGCTACCTCTAGTTCAATCTCTAGATGAAGTTTTCAAATTTTTGTGTTGTAAACATGCTTAATTCAACTTAGTTGAATCAAACTTGATAGCTAACTTCAATCTTTCTATCGATTCATCTTCTAGATTTTCTTTTGAGATGTCCAATCCTTTTACAAATGCCTCATTGAGTTCTTCTTGAAGTTCACTAACTACATTTCTTTGTTCCTCATTATCTTTGTTAGTTCTAGAGTTCCTTTCATGGTTACTTCTGTCATTTCCAACGTTCCTTCCATCATTTCTTCTATTTCCAAAGTTTCTTCCATTGTTCCTTCTATCTCCAAAGTTTATGTACATTTGGCAATCCTTTGCTATATGTTCAAAGTTGTTGCATAACTGACATACTGGAGTTCTGCTTCTAGGATTCTGTTGATCATCAGGTGCATGACAATTTTGAGTTGTGTCTAAAGTTGTTACACTTATAACATATGATTTGTCTTCTTTCCTTATAAGGTCTTCATTCTCTTGATGTCCTTTCATTAGATCTTCTTCTATCTGTAGGGTTAATATTCATAGACATTCTACTATTTCTTCTATTATTATCATATTTAGGTTTCCTACAATCAATTTCTTTATGACCCATACCATGATAATTATGACAATAAAAATCCTTAACATTATTAAATGAATTATTTGTACAATATCTTTTCATATGACTTATTTCATTACATGAAAAACACTTACCTCTAAATTCATACTTGGTTTCCCTAGGAGATTCCACTTGCTTTAGTTCATATATATTTCAACTTCCTTGTTTTGTCCAACTTCTTTAGGTTTGTCAGAAAATTGACCGAATTCAATCTTATCATCAGATTTATCTTTTTCTTTTAGATCTCATCTAATCTCAGGTTTCTTTGTAGACATGTTAAATAGATAACTAAAATCAGTCTTATCATAAGTAGGTCTCTATATTGACATTGAATCATCAAGCTTTTCTCTACTAGAATAAAGCTTCTCAAATTGTTGCTTGAACTAAGTTAATTCACCTTTCACAATTGTATTGTACTTATGAAGTTTTTTATGATCTTCTTTCAATTTTTCAAGCTCAGATGTCTTCTTTGCTAGACTTGCTCTAAGATCTGCATTCTTAATCTTCAAATCAATTTCAATTTTTCTAGGATTAATCCTCAAAGTTAACTTCAAATTAGTAATCTTCAATTCATGCTTCAATATCTTGCACTTTTTCTTCAGTTTTAAATAATCATCATCACTAGTTTTAGATTCAATAGATTTAGGCTTGGATTTGAGATGTTCAATATTTTTCTTGAATTGTCCATTTTATACTTTGGAGTCTTCATATTTGTCCTTCAGTTTATCTCTTTCTTCAGTAAGGAGATCAATTTGTTCAAGTGTGTCTTCAAGGTTCTTCATCAATTATTCCATATCCATAGGGATCTTACTCAAGCTGTTAAGCCTCTTCTGAGTAACTATGCTCTGATACCAATTGTTATAAATAAGAATTATTGAGGGGTGGTGAATCAGTAATTTACAACCTTTAGTCACAAACTATATTTATTTATTTAAAACCATACATAACAAAGTAACAAAGTAATGTTGAATAGGAATAGTAACCATGCACAAAGATAACTCATAACACCATATTTTGTTAACTACGGAAACCCTGGCCAAGGTAAAATCCCAGTGCGGATGATACCCACTAGATAATATATTGATATATAAGTTCCTTGTTAGATGATGGACCCTATTAGTAGTCAATGCAAAAATTTATTATAGGGAGTCCCTATTAGGAGACTTTGAATCCTTGTTAGGAGATTCCAACTCTATTAGGAGTTGTGGCAACCCTATTAGGATTTGTAGTACAATAGATGCAAGATGAGCCCACTGCTCAAACATGCACTTCCAATTACAAGAAGAACTCACTATCCAAACAAGTAATCAAACTTCTAGAATATAGATTCTTTCTCAGTTCAATCTTGGATAACAAAATAGCTTCACAAACTTTACATATATCACGTTCACAAAAGTTCGCATACAATTGCTCAACACAATTTCTTCAAGATAACACACTTGAATTCACAAGATATCCTTTGCATAAATACCATGCCTTTACAAAAATTATTGCTAGGTTGGCTAAGACCACAATACACTTTTCTAACTTAGAGTAAACATCTAGGATGTCGGCCCTAATTGGACAATTAATTATTTTGTAAAGAAAATAATTCCTTTCCTTTAATTTCATTGTCCTATTACATTGGTAAACATGAATATCTCTTTTCTATACAGTCTATAGTAACTTCTGAGGTTATACACATCATCATCAACATGTATACTATCTCCATCTAACTTCACTAGTCATAATATGACATCAACAACAAGTTACAAACAAAACAATACACTGTTGTATACCAAATTCATACTTAGACAACTTTTTGAGTACCAAAAGTTAAGTATCTTTATTTCTGAGGTTTCCTGTAAGCATGTACATCATGTGTTGCCATAAATGACAATATATACATATCCTCATTAGCCAATTTTCAACAATACCATCATCTATTTTACCAGTAGATCCTCTTATTGCATTAACAACATCTTTTATCCTAGAACAATATTGAGCAACATTCTCACTTTCTTGCATTCTCATGTCATCAAACTTACCTCTAAGACTTTTAGCTTTGGCTCTTAGAACATTTTTGTCACCTCCATAGATAGTGTGTAGAGAATCTCACATTTTCTATCCACTATCACAACCCTTGATATGATCAAGATTTACATAGCTTAGGGTAGAGGCAATCTCCAGCATTGTCTGGTTGTGTTCTTTCTTCATTTTTAGATCTTCAATAGTTAAGACTCCAATAGGATCAACATGCTAAAAAAAAATGGTAGATTGTACATGATCTATAAGTCCTCCTAGGTGTAGCTTAATTAGAATTTTTCATGTAGGAAAGTTATCTCTATTGAGCTTGGGTACCTCTCTTTTTAACATCTTGATCTTGTTGCTTCTAGTACCTTCAAACTAGTCCTCTTAAGTAGATGACTTTGATACCAATTTTTGAAATTCTCTAGAATAACTGAGAGGGGTGGGGGGGGGGTGAATCAGTTATCCATGATATAGATGTAAAATTAAGACTTTTGACAACTTAGTGAACCCATATCCATAAAAATATTTTCATCATGTATGCATCCATTAGATTATGCAATCACTTAAACTTGTAGGTTACTATCAAATCAATTTGTAGAAATGTAAACATGAAACCACATTTGACACAATGATTTAACATGGAAACCCAACTTGGGAAAAAAAATCAGTAACATGCTACTCATTCTCACTCTTATGAAGTGATGCCCTGTGAAAGGCCAACCCTATTAAAGGTTACAATAGACATTATTAAATGTGACTTGGTTAAATAATTTCAATCACTCTATTAAGAGTGTGCCTTGTTAGAGGAGTTGAGATCATTCACTTGCAATGTCACCCAATTAAAAGATTTATGAATGACTTTTAGGTCAATGTTAATCCAAAGGATTTACCCTAGATTGATACAATGATTAGAAAGTAACAATAAGGCTTGATCTAATAACAACTTACAACACTTTTGCAAATTAAAAATCTCTATTTTAGTCTTCCATTCTACTTGGCTTTTACACAATTTAGTTTTGATAGTTTGTTCACCCTTCAAGCATCCATACCCTTAAGCTTTCTTGCTTTTCTTACCAATGTAGTCTCTTCTCTTAGGTTACCGAATGAAGTAATACCCTAGACTCCTTGTCTCCTTTAGGTTCTCGCACATGATAACCTTTTCTTCTGACCAACCATCTCTATAAAGAGAGAATTAAGATTTTTTTTGTTCATCCTCCATCATCCATTTTAAGGTTAGGTTACATAGGATTCAATGAATCTACCACTTTAATTCATTTCATTTCCTTCTAGAAACTTCTCTTTCAATCCTCTTTGAATTTTCCTCAAAACTATTCATCATGAATTCTGTGCCACCAGCTCATCAACCTTATCTTTCACATGGTTCACACAATCCAAGAAATGAAAATTTTTAGTTTAGATTCATCAAATTCTCGATCTTTCTTGTACTACTAACACTCAGCATTAACTAGCTTTTGATGCTCGACACATACTAAGTTTCTCAGCATCCATTGTCAAATTACTCTGCACAAACTAAAGTTTACTGGTGCTCAACATCAACTAAACTTTACTTGGCTTACACTAAAATTGACTTTGCTTGGCTCCAACTGATTTTCTTCCTAGCTTGCACTAACTTTTCTTGACACCTACTATGCAAATTGTCAAGCTTGGAAGACAAACTTTGTTTAACTTGTTCTTTTGAACTTAATCAATGTAACCAACCTTTACAACCTTAAGTAGATTATTAATACACTATAATATTACCATCTTAACTGATTCTTGTACTCCTTTTCCATATCATAACTCAACCTTTCCTCTAGGTGCTATTGTTACCTCATTTAATTAAATCCTCTTCATGAATCAAACAAATGATAGTGTACTTAAATCATATAAGCAATTTTCTTACTAGCAAGTAGTAGTTTTGACATTAGTGACAAAGCAATGATTGAAACACATTTATAATACTTGTTATAATACATTTAGGTTCTAACACATGACAATTTTTTATTTTGACCAGCTATCTCTATAAATATAGAATTTAGATATTTTTCCACTTAACCACAATCATCCATTTTAGAGTTAGGTAGGATTCAATGAATCTACCCACTTTTCCATTTGGTTCCTTTATAAGTTTTCTTTAAAATCTTGCTTGAATTCATCTCAAAATGGTTTACTTTGAATTTTGTGTCACCAACTCATCATAGTTTTCTTCTACACACTTCACATAATTCAAGAAATCAAATTAGTTGGCTCAGATTCATCACATCTTCAATTTAACACTGTTTATTGTCACTCAGAATCTATAGTATTCTGTCACTTGGACAACACTAATTTACTTGGCAAACACTAAAGTTTACTGATGCTCGGCACCAACTACACTTTACTCAGCATATACTGACATTCACTCAGTTTGCACTATTTGTCTTCTTTTCTTAGCACCTCTTGGTTTTCACTCAGCTTCTATTGATTCCTACTTCGCTTGCATTGACTACTCAGCAAGGCTTGGTAGACACTTTTCTTACTTGATCTTCCTCCAGTCTTTTGTTAAGTAATCTTTCATTTCAGATTTTAAGTTGATAAATAATACACTATAGTATCAATATCTTACTTGGTCTAAGTGCTCCTTTTATATACCAAATAATGCAACCTTTCTTTAGGTGCTCTTGTTATCTACTTTTTTGAAATTCTCTTTATCAATCAACCACATGATAGCATTCAAACCAAAAAGAAATTGTCTCACCAGTAGGAAGCAGGTTTGACATCATTGACAAAATAATGATTGCTTCATTACATGTTCTTTACTTCAAAACAATCTCTTTTCAACAATCTCCCTCTTTGGCATTGATGGCAAACCAATACCAACAACAATACCAAAAAGAAAATAATATCTTTGAAATTTCTCCCACTATCAATATATGTCCTTCCTCTGTATAGGGTAATGTGAGCTTTGTCAATCTCCTTCAATGTATCTATCTTATATCTCCCTCTATAGGTTAGTTTTTTCTTTCTCTATCTCCCTCCTTATATCTCCCTCTTTAGAGTATCTCTCCCTCAAGTTTTCTCCCTCTTTCTAATATCTCCCTCTTTGACAAAAATAAAGACTTCTCATCTTTGTATGCAGATATAATTGATTCAGGTTCTCCTTTTGTCACCTTGCATGTGAGTGTAAATATTCTAATTGAGCTCCTTCATTACTTTAGGAAGCTCATAAAGTAAGATCCATTGCATCAAGTTGTAAGATACAAAATTCAATTCAATTGATGTAGGGCACTACTCATAGTTCTTAAGTAGCTTGGGATAGGGGCCACACCACCCGTACCAACTCACAACCAAAAATGCAATAATATGGAGACAAGAGAGATGAAAAAATGCTTCATAAAACTTCCATTAATACTTGAAATTCATTAGAATATTCTCCAAATGGAAAAACCCCAAATTCTTACAATATAAGAGAGATGGCTTGCTAAGAGCTTCTACAAGAAATTACATCCGAAGAGCTTCTACTTGAAGAGCTTGTGTTGAAGAGCTTCTATTTCTCCAACTTCCATTAGAAGAGCTTCCATTTCTTCAACTTGATTACAAAAAATTATAAGCCTTGCTTAAATAGGCACTTCTAACCCAAGACATTACAAACACAAGCAATGTGGGATAAAAGGTAAATACAACTACCTTTAAATAAATATTAAATTCCCACCCAAATACAACTAAGCACCCAACAAATATTAAATGCATGATTTAAGGAACTTCCACAAACTTCTAAGATGCCACCTACACACCTCGATTAATGGAATGACAACTATTTTTATTATTTTCTATTTATGCCACCCATGCACCTTGAAAATAGAGATTCCTCTTTTCTCCACTTTCCTATTTTCTATTTTTAATTATTTTCCTTCCATTTTCGTCACTTTCTCTCTCCTCCACAATTTTTTTTTTCTCTCTTTTTTTTTTTTTTTTCTAATAATTTAATTTTCCCATGCAAGATGCTCCTGCATCAGACTCCCTTGGTAGATAGAAAAGTGTGTCCCACACTTTGATGTCAAAAGAAAGATATACAACCATCTTCATCTTTACCGCAAGCTTCCACTTCAATAGGGACAAGAAAACCAACATGCAAATCTTTCACATTTTTTTTTTTTTGCTGATGCATGATGCTCCTGCATCCGACTCCCATGGTAGGAAAAATTTTGTGAGTATGGAGTCACAAAATGAAGTAGCCATTGTTGACATAATTTTTTTCCCCTCTTCCTCCAACACATAGCTGGAACAAGTATCCAATGCTGAAATTTCTCCTTTGCAATGAACTCTATCCAAGCATAAATCTCATCCTCATTCAATCTTGTTGAATTAATCACACCTGTAATAAATCGAGCAACACCATACCAATCTTCCTTTGCATACCACACATGACTAACAAGATCCTCATGCAAAAAATCATCAATATCTTTTAAACTCATATCAAAGACAACATCCCATGATTCATAAGAATTTACCTGTTTGACATCTTCATCTTTGCTTGCCTCTTTTATGTCATCAACAATGCACGTAACTACTCCACTTGCTTGATCTCCAACTAAGGAACTATACTTCTCCTCCATTGCTGCAATCTTCAAATCATCTTGATCTACTTCAGGTTCGTAAGTCTTGTCATCTTTATGCTCTTCCTCTTCTTGTTCATCTTCTTCAACTTTAGGTTCGCAAATGATTTCCTCTTCATCCGCTTGCTCTTCCACTGGATCATCTTTCTTTTTCACATCCAAGGAATTATCAACATCTCTTTTCTGGTGACATGCTCTTTGTTTCCGCAACTCAGCTTCTAATTCATTCACTTGCTTCTGCAAATCAACTAGCAATGATTGTTGATTTCTTGCTCTAAATTTCTCGAGTCGAGGAATCCTCAGAATCCATCTAATCACAAAAGTCATCTTCTTCTTTCTCTTCTCCATAATCAAGTCTTCAGAAGAAAAATCTTGTCCAAAACAAGAACCTTGTGCAAACTGCCTCACAGTCGGCGCTCTGTCTACACAATCAAGAACTTCTTCACAAACTTCACCCAACTCAAGGTCCTGGTGCAAACTACCTCACGTTCGGTGATCTGTCCGCACTCTCAGGAACTCTTGCTCTGATACCATTGATGAGGGGCCACACCACCCGTACCAACTCACAACCAAAAATGCAATAATATGGAGACAAGAGAGATGAAAAAATGCTTCATAAAACTTCCATTAATACTTGAAATTCATTAGAATATTTTCCAAATGGAAAAACCCCAAATTCTTACAATATAAGAGAGATGGCTCGCTAAGAGCTTCTACAAGAAATTACATCCGAAGAGCTTCTACTTGAAGAGCTTGTCTTGAAGAGCTTCTATTTCTCCAACTTCCATTAGAAGAGCTTCCATTTCTTCATCTTGATTACAAACAATTATAAGCCTTGCTTAAATAGGCACTTCTAACCCAAGACATTACAAACACAAGCAATGTGGGATAAAAGGTAAATACAACTACCTTTAAATAAATATTAAATTCCCACCCAAATACAACTAAGCACCCAACAAATATTAAATGCATGATTTAAGGAACTTCCACAAACTTCTAAGATGCCACCTACACACCTCGATTAATGTTTTGACAATTATTTTTATTATTTTATATTTATGCCACCCATGCACCTTGAAAATAGAGATTCCTCTTTTCTCCACTTTTCCTATTTTCTATTTTTAATTATTTTCCTTCCATTTTCGTCACTTTCTCTCTCCTCCACAATTTTTTTTTTTTTCTCTCTTTTTTTTTTTTTTTTTTTTTTTCTAATAATTTAATTTTCCCATGCAAGATGCTCCTGCATCAGTTTACATCTAAGATATTCATGTACATTCTTAGGTAAAACTTTTGTAAATATTTCAGCTATCTATTCTTTTGTATTCATATATTCCATACTTCTTTGTCTTGAACCAACTCCCTCAAGTAATGATACTTGATTGCAATGTGTTTTGTCTTTGTGTGCATCACAGGGTTCTTTGATATGTTTATAGAACTTGTATTATAACAATAAAGTACCATAGGTTCAGTGATTTCCTCCTTCGTGCCTCTGAGTAGTTGTTTGATCCATACAACTTTTGTACAATTTACTAAAGCAACCACATATTTAGCTTCAACAATAGATTGAGACATACAATTTTGTTTGTTACTAGTCCAAGTGACCAATCTCTTTCCTAAGAAAATGCTCCACCACTTGTACTCTTTCTATCATCAATGTTTCTAGCCCAACCAACATCTATATAGGCTCTTAACTCAAATTTTTCATTTTTCTTGTAGACTTATAGACCATAATCTCATGTTCCATTTAGATATCTCATAATTTTCTTAATAGCCATCAAATGATTCTCCTTAGGATTTGCAAAAAATCTTGCAACAATCCCAACAACTAATGCAATGTCAGGTCTATTATGTACTACATATTATAACTTGCCAATCATAGACTTACACAATGTTTGATTCATTTCATCAGAATTATCCATCTTTGAAAGTTTAAGTCTTGTCACTATAATACCCCAAAATTCGCTCATTGCCATGATACCAATTCTGGTCTATTTGGATCAATTCTAAAGTCCCAGTTCATTAGGAAAATTCTCATTTTGCTACTCGCTACTTGACTTAATTGTCAGATATAAAAAATCTTAATCTACATTCATCATACTCATTATTTAATCTCTATAGTACGCACTCATATTAGCCACGTTAAACCTATTTGATTTCAATTTAATTTAATCTAAAGTATTCATATTTTATTAAATTAAATTATCTCCTAAGGCTAATGTACTACGGAATTAAATTTATTAAATTTAATAAATATGCCTATTTTAATTAATTAAATGAAATTATTTAATTAAATAGAAAAGCTATTTCTAATTAATTAAGTAAAGTTATTTAATTAAATAGGAAGCCATTCCTAATTAATTAAATGAAGTTATTTAATTAAATAAGAAAAGTGTCTCTAATTAATTAAATAAAATTATTTAATTAAATAGAAAAGGTATTTATGAGAGCATATCTCATTTTATTAAATTAAATATTCTTTCTAATTCTTCTCTTCAGTTCCAAAATGGAAATTCCTAGTTCACTGCTGATCAAATTAGAAGTGACTTAGATCACTTGCTTTCACACTAAAGTCTATCTGAGCTGACTGACTCTTACACTTAGATCTGAGTTAGTTAACTCCTTTTAATTTGGAAATCTTCCACCTTAACTGAACCTCATTTTTAATTCTAATTGTTGATTGAAATTAAACTCAACCATTGATAGATTCTAAGAAAATCTATTTAAGAGACCCTCATTTCTTCATTTTAAGAGGTTGAATTGAAGAAGCATCAAATTGCTGCTGCATTTTACACTCATCTAGCTTTAAGTTATTCTCATATATTTTCATTCTTAGCTTAATGTCATCTAGATTTAATATGCATGCATTTAGTATAATTTCCTTTACATGTTTTCAGATTAAAAATGCATATATCATTCTAGATTAATCTGCATACTCATATAGACTAATTGCATTCTCAAATCCTTCATTCTTAGAGGGTTTGGTTGCCTACACCTCAAATTTGAGGATATTAGCAGGCAAAATCCCTTTAGATAGAAGGCAACAGGTTGGCTTGCAGGGAAAATCTTGGGTGAACAATGTCATGTTCATTCTAGGATGAATTCGTAAATAATGATCATGTTGAAGTGTGTGTATTAATAGAGGCCACATTCCACGAATACATTTCTAGCACCCATCGTGGGGCTGAGGAAATCAATTTCTTTGGCCTCATCTACATTTTTTTTTGGTATTGCTGTTGCAAAATTTTGCACGAAATCATGCATAGACCCACGTGAAATGATTCATAGGTCCGCACGAAGTCTTTCACCATCTCGCATGAAATTTTTCTGTCTCTGTAGTGCCTGCCCTTAGGTCGCATTTTTGGTATCATTGATGAACTCTTTTAGGATAGTTTAATGATGATGATGATGGTTAGCAACATTGTTTTGAGACTGTCAGATATTGTGCTATGGATTCAGTTGATATGTGATAAGAACACTTAGACTTTACATTTCATGTATATATTATTATTTCAGTTATTGATGATGATTAGTTAGATGGTTTATTATATGATACTTACCCCATACTTGCATGTGTATGGTGTGCGTGTTTGTTTTTATGTATGGCGTGTCTGATGTGGTTAAGGAAGGGAGTCGTAGTCACTTGCTAGTCGAGATCTACACGATGCACCACTTATTATCATTGCCTGTTTAGCTTAGCATATATATATTGTATGTACATGCATGGTTTTTATGCAGGTTGCAGGTACCGGGTATCGACTTTCCTAAATTACCAGGATGAGCGTACCCTATCGCATTATCTCAATGATAAGAGACGGGAGATAAATTCTCAAGTCCAAATCCCAACCCTTTAAGCCATTTGTCCTAATTGAAAATTAAGACAAGTATCTGAGTTGAGTGCCCTCCAAATGCGTTGGATGACGTAATTCGTGATATTATCCCTTTTGGTTTAATTTTGTATGTGTTTTGCTATAATGAGTTTTTTTTTGTATTTTACTTTATGAGTCTTTGGTGTATTTTCTATTAATTAAGTGTCATGCCCAAACTATGAGGGCAAGAACACAACAATTTTTTTTTTTTAAAATTTAAAATTCAACATTGTCTAAGTTTGATATGATTGAGATAGAAGCTTTAGTACAGGTTCTTTACATTACAATCCTAAGGTCTTAGACATGAGGATGATAACATCATTAAAATTTTAAAACTTTCGTTATTAGATTAATCTCGATAAAATTATGATATTATATTAACTTATAATGATATGCAATAAAACTTACATAGATAACAATGTGCATGAATTCAGATCTCAAATTACTTGAAATATCAAATGAATCAAACCTACATTAAAACTTATTTAAATAGCTAGTTAATCGATAAATTTAAACTATTTAATGGTTAAAACAGTAAGAGTACATTTAAAATTAAAACTAACTAAATTAGTACTTATAAAATTAACCCATAACTAAGTAACTAAAAATTATTAACGATCAACACAAGGAGTCCTTAATCAAAACATAGAATAACCTTAAAACTTTATTAAATTAACTTATTATACTTTAACAATTTAAAGTTTCATTGAAACTAACTATTAAAATAACAATATATAGAAAAGAAACTAGACTAAACTAATAAGTTAAAACAAAATTCAAATAACTAAAAAAAAACAAAGGTAACTATACTAATTAAACAACCAACTAATAAATACTAAACTATCTAAATTAATACTAATCATATTCTAATTTTCTAACTACATTTAAACTGAAATACAATTAAATAAAACACTACTAACTAAGCCTACCTACTTACTAACACCTAACCACTAACCCTCCTACCCTAAGATCTTACCTACACCCTAGCCCCTAACATCCACTTGGCTACAAGTCAAGTGGATCTGACCCCTCCCTACACCTCTCCCTAGGCCCCATGCAACCCCAAACCTGCACATCAAAGAGAAGGTACGTAGGGGAGACAAGGTCTAAAGTTTAAAACAAGCATTAAATTTCAACAACAATACCATCCCAAAGCTAAGAAAACATCCAAATTCAATGTCATGTCATGACATAGCTTTCTCCACCCCACTTGCCACGCAGCCCAAGGTAAGGAAAACGCAACCCAAGAGGTGGGCACATGAACAGAGGTGAGCAAGGGAGTTTTAAGGAATGAAAGTGACCCCCTTAATTTCCTTTCTCACATAAATGCCATCTTCCCCAACTGGCCGCTAGGAATGGAGAAGAATGGGGATGGGACAAGGTGGCAGGATGATGTCACCCTCCCATCCCATCCACTTTGACTTGGGACAGACACTAAAACCTTTTTAAAACAAGGCTAACTGACGTCCAAGACCAAGGAGGGCAATGAATACATAAAGTTTTATAGGTGAAAGAAAAGATATTATGATGATAACTTTTTTTTTTAATAAATACCTATTTATGCATTCGAAATTATGCACCCAAGAGATTATCATAATTTTTATTTGTTTCTTATTTCATTTAGAAAGGAATCTGAGCAAGAATATGCTCTGTGGTCTTAGAAGGAAAGAAATTTCTCCTCATGTATTTTCCAGAGAGTTTTTACTCCTGGGAGTGCATATTTTTTTTTTGAAACAAAATTTTAACAAGGCATGGTCATGAAATTTTATGCATTTCATTTATGTTACTAAGGATTAGAATAAATATATTATTAACATTCTTCCTTAATACAAGTATTCCAATGCAAAGGAGTACATTAGGTATAGTCTCTCAATCTCTTATTTAAACATGTATGTTTTATATTGATTCTTCAAGGACATGGTATGAGTTCTAAATTCTGATTATTATTCTTATTGGTTTCAAGAATGCAACCTCTCAGTCCAATTGATCATATTTGATGAACTTAGGAGGTGAATGATATTATACCCATAATTAAAAAAAAGGTGGTGGATTATTCTCATTCAAATTTGATTATAACCACCATGAAATTTATCAAGAAATGAAATATCTTTGATTTCATAATATAGGGTTTGCTCTTGATTGATCTCATCATAATACTTATACATCATAATTGAAACTCACTATATCAATTCAACTCTTCATTATTGTAATTAAAACTTGAACATTCATAAATCAAGACATTATCTATGATTCTATTCTCCCATCTATATATATGCAAATTTATTTATTCTATTTTGATGAGCACTCATACAACTGAACATTATGATCAAATATTATGAGAACCAAATACACTCAACGATTACTTTATTGGCTAACCTGATTCAAAGGCTCAACCGAGAAAGAATCAGGAAGAAAACCCAGCTTCGTTGCCATATACAATAAGGTTTAAAAAAAAATACAATTTACCATAGGATCTCAATCCCAATTTTCAATAACTTTATCAGAATTTCTTCATGATCATAATCAAGGAGTTTGTAATATTTTCTGAATCTCATTTCAAGAACCATGGAGGAAACCAATATCTGATCGGGTGAAAACCAAGCAGAACCAAAAGAACATCAAGCATGCATAATCATACATGGTTTACACAATACGATTCACGATGAATCAAGACTAGGGAAAGGTGGATTCTTCCAACAGGAGAAGTCAAGCACAACACCCATTCAGATGCCCAATCGGTGCTAATAACCAAGAACTTTTGTTCTTCCATTTAAACTTGCCATACTCATACCAGGTTTGTGCTGACGGGTAAGGGCCCATAACACCCTACCCTTTATCCCTCTTCTCATCTTGAGAAGAGACTCTACACAGGTTGGAGTCCAACTAAACAGACCTTTCCCAAAATTGGTCACTTCTACCCTCTCCAAGGGTGAGTAATACCAAAACACCCATGTAAGGAAAACTCACAAAAAAAAAAATGCAAACATAAACAAGGAAGGAAAACAACCAAAAAGACATGGTTTTCAAATCTTCCCACATACCCACAAACATACAACAGTGAAGCAACAACAAGATAACATGAACATGAAACCAAACATAAAATCTGAATAAGGGAGATGAGAATTTTCTACCTTCACAAAGAGGTAATGGCAATGAACAAGTTTGAGTAGAGTATCCCTTTCCTTCTTCAAGCTTCAAGAAAATCTTCTCTAAAAGTAGAGATTGGGTAACCACCCCACTAGTCCAAGGAAGGCCTCCAAATAAGCCTCCAACTCAACCACCCAAAAGGAGCAATAACTATTTTCACCCACTAGCCACCCTAGAAACTCCTAACTCAACCTACACTATGGTTAAACCCCAAGTGGAGATGAGGTGAGGTAACTCAAGATACCCATGATCAATTTTCGCACAAAGGCAAAAAGGGACTTTTTGAGTGACCTCAAAAGTCAAAGCAAGGGGCTTAGGGGTTGGAAAAGACCCCTAACCCATACCCATACCCTATGGTTAGAAAAAAAACAAGTTTTAAAGCATTAAGAAGAGGTTTAGAGTCAAATAAAATCTAGAAATAAAATAGGTTCAACTTACTATTCTAACTTAAACCAACTTGGTCCAAAGGTTAAACAATTAACCCTAAATAGCCACTGAAGCACATAACCATTTTATGAGTGTCAAGCGACATGGAAAGAACATAGTTACGAACATTTAACATTCACTGAGCAAAGAAAATGCATACATACATCTCACAATAAAAATACGTGAATTACGAACAACAAGGTTTTCAAATTTAGCACATGGAGATCAGTTCTGTTCCTCTGTAGGGTTTCTTGGCTAAATATCTGCACACTCATTGCACACATCAGTAGTCCCATAAAATCATATGTACATAAATGTATACGTATTCAAAAATTCACATAAATTAAAACATACATCAATA